>JAMPIV010001448.1:10000-1210000 GCA_024509875.1 Oreohelix idahoensis
GAATTCAAGACTAATCGACAAATAAGAGAAGACTCTAGACAGATATATCGTCTCCGACTATATAAGGAAAAGACCGATGGTCATATATCGGTCATGTCCTACGAATGCAAAACAACAGAATACCACTACAGGCGCTCACTTGGGTTCCTGCGAGGGTAAGCGGAAAAAAAAAGACCAAAAGAAACAAACGCAGAAGAACAAGTAATAAGAGAATGAGAAGAACGTTGGGCCTAAATAATGTGGCAAGACTAGCTAAGATGAGTGGCGTCACACAACGAACAACCTGGAAGCACTGTTTCTGCCTTATCGCCGTGTTTGCGCTTAAAAGAAGCACGATAATTATTATTATTATTATCTCATGTGTATGTCGATCACGAGCTATTTTTTTTGCAGCGCTGTATAAGGTGACTTATCTATCTAACAGTCTTTTTGATGTCTAAACATTTCTTATTGTCGTTTGTAATAGTACATGTCTATTGCCCCCCCCAACTGCTCTTTTGCATAAGCTTTGTTTGTATACGAGTATGTATTAATGTAAACATCTCTTCAATTTTTATTAGGTGACATGTGTATTGACACATTGGGGGGGGGTCTTTTGTTGTGGTTGTACACAATAGTTTGTGTGTATTGCGCTAACATCTTTTTGTTGTTTTGTAGCCGACGATGTGTATTCATCTAAATATCTACTTTGTTGATGTCAGGTGACGTGTTATTGACTAAACTCTCAGGTTTAGTTTGTAGTGAACATGCTATGTCTCGTAACTCTTTTGGGTGTTTGTAGTGACTGGTATTAACTTGAACCAAAATCCCCTCTAATGTGTTTGTGTAGGTGACATTAGCGTAGATAACTATAAAATCTCTTTTGTATTTGGGGAGGGAGATGTTGGTTATTGACGATACTGCTCTTTTTTGTTACGTTATTGTGACACTCTGTGTAGCGTGTAAAGATCTAAACTGCTGCTTTTGTTTGTTTAAGTGACGCTGCGTATTAGACTAAGACATCTCTGCTGTGTTAAGTAGACACAGAAAGGCGAGGCTGGTTATGGACTACAACAATCTCTATCATCTCGCGGTGAGACAGGTGTCAGTGGTTATTAACTAAACATCTCTTTTCTATTAACAAACATCTCTTTCTTGTGTTATAGGTGACTGGTATATTTAACTAGACACTCTATCTCGTTTGTGATTGTAGCATGATCTGTATATAACTAAATATCCCTCTGATATGTTTTGTAATGTAATAAGCTAAACATACTTTTGGTGTCCTTTTTTTGATAAATCTCGTTCTGATATCTTTTTAGGATAATGAACATGTATAGCCAACGCCCATTTTTCATCCTTATATTCTGATGTTCGGCTATAAAACACATTGTAGAGTGATGAAACTATGATCAACATGACAGGATACATGTTTCATCATACGTTACTATACTACGGACAGAGAGTTTCATGGCCCCCATTTACAATTCTAACAAGGTATCTAATGAGTACTTCGTGACAGGGTCGATAATCCAAATGCTTAGATGTAAATCTCTCAAGAAGTCCCTCTGAATGGTAATGGGACACTGCTAAACGTCCCTTGCAGACACAGGGTGTCATAATTATTCTAGATCCACATATAATAAATATTTAGGTAAATATGAAGCCTAACAAATAGAAAAATTATTAAAAGAAAGAGCAAGGGTAAAATGACATTAGGTGTCATCACCAGAATACTTCGAAATCCCCCTTGTATCTGCTTCGTCTGCAAATTGGTAACCTTTCAGAGTTATATAAAAGCATGTACTGTATTATTACCCGCGTTCTCAGAATGATTTCTTGTGTAATGTTATTTCTTATGGTGTTAATAAGCATGAAGCCCCTGCGTAAAACCTAAATTAATCCTAAACTATTAATGGAATATTACTTACCAATGTGTTGGTCAACAACAGGTGGTGGTGTGACAAAAGAAGCAAAGAAGTGCAAGTATTAAGGCGTACACTAAACACGCATCGCGCGATAACATTTTGTACTGCACCCACCATAGTATCGACTGTAAGCACATAAGACCTCTTACACGTCAACACAAACTTTGATATAACAGTAACTCCCGCCACTACATCACATATCCCCCAACAACTTCAGTACCTGTGTGAACTCTGAGGTGGGGGGGGTACGCACGCCATATGCACACCTTCATTAGTAGGGAATACTAATAAAATACCTAATAGAGTGTAAAAAATAGAGGGTCATGGGTGAAAAAAATGGATATGGTCGAGGGAAGTGTCAATAGATAAAAAAGAGATATATGCACTAGAATGGGTGGGGGGGGGTAGTGAAAAGGATTATAAACTAGATGGGAGCATAAATGGTAATGGTTGGAAATGGTGGATTGTATGTTAAAATTATTAGGAGTTATAATTATGTAATAGTATGATAAAATTCGTTGATAGTAAAGTGGGGTAGGATGTAAATATATTGGATGTATGTAGTATGTGTCAGGTAAGGTTGGTATAGATATTAAATTGATAAAAAAATATTGGTGAATTGTTGTAACACATGGTGATGGGTGCGAGGGTAAAAAAATTAGGTATTGTTGGGTGGGATAAGTAGTATGGGTGGGGTGTTGGAGAGATAGGAAAATTTAGTGGTTATTGGTTTATATGATAATGGAGGGGTTGGTGGGTCGGTAATGTTTGTTGGTATAGATTGTTTGGGTGGGGGGGGGGGGGGGGGGGGGGGGGGGGGGGGGGGGGGGGGGGGGGGATGGTGGTTGGTTGGGGGGGGGTGGTGGGAGGAGGTGATGTTATGGTGATATTAGGGGTGAATTTATTTGTAAGGGTGTTCTTTGTTGATGTGTTGGGTTGGTTTATTTTTAATTGTGTTTAGTGTGGTTAGATTTGTTGTTTGGTGTTGTTTTTGTGTTGGAGTGTGGGGGATTGTTGGGTGGTTGTTTTTTTGTTTGTGGAGTTGGTTGTGGATTGGTGGGGGTTTATAGGTGTTGTGTTTTTGGGGTTATGGGTGAGTGGTTGGGGATTGTTTTCGGGGGGTAGCAAGAGAATGGATGGGATTATTGGTGGAGTTTGATATATGGGGGGGTTGGGTTGGGGGTTGGGTGGGGGGGGTGTTTTAGGGGTGGTTTGGGATTTGGTGTAATGGTGAGGGGTGTAGGGTTGTTGTGGGGCGTACAAGGGGGGGTTTGTGTGGGGTGGTGGAGTTGAGGGGGTGTGTAGTGTAGTATGTGGTAAGTTGGAAGTGTTTTGGTAAAATGGGAGTGGTGGGTTTTTTGGTCTGGTTTTTGGTGTGGTGGGTTTTGGGGGTTGTGGGTAGTTGGGGTACTGTTTCTCTTTGTTCGTGGGGTTCTTTTGTGTTTGTTAGAGAGAAGTTTGATTTTTGTCTGTTTGGATGTTCGTGAGTTTTTAGGAGTTCAGATGGGTCGTTGTGTTCTTACTTTGATTATATGTGTGTTGTGGTGGGAACAGTGTCTTTTTGGAGGTTTTGGCTCCCCTACCCCCCTCCCCCCCCCCTGTAGGTTGGGCCCCCCCTTCCTTTGAATTAGATGAGAGGGTCTAGTTTTTATTTGGCAGTACGTTCTGGGATTTGTTTGTCTTGGTCGTTGAGACAAGACATTAAGTCTGCACATGGGACAGATTGGTTTTTGTCATTTTATAATGCCCACATATTGATGACATGATCTTGATTTTTTTTTAATTGTAATAGCAAAGTTTTGTTTATAACTGTGTTGTATTAGGTCTCGGAGAATTGTGTAGGGGGTGTCTGGGAGTTTTGATAACTTTTTTTTTTGGTGATGAGGATGCGTATGCTTTGAGGTGCAGGCAAGTTGAAGAGGGTTCGGACACAGACAGGTCAATTTGAATGAGAAGTGTATATGGCTAGATCAGAAATAAAATGGGAAAAGTCAGAAAAAAATAAAATGGGAAAAAAAATAAATAATAAATTGATGACCCTTAGTCTCTGACAAGGGGTCCGGAGTATAATGTGGGTACAACAGGGGTCGGGAGTATGATTAATGTATGTGCTAGTGGCAGTAGCAAGCTTGGGTATTATTGAAAAATTGGTCCCCAGTATGCTTCCGGTTTTTCTCCCTAGAGACCTACACCATGGGGTACGGTTAGACATGGTAGGTTTGAGGGGGTATGGTTTGGTGTGGGATTAACAGAGGATACCATTTTTTTTTTTTTTTATAAAATCGTCAGGTTCCACGGAGCCATTGTCCGGCCTCCGCGATTTTGAGTAGGAGGACTTACTTGTAGTGTTTTTTGTGTGTTTGTTTGCGTCTGCTGGTAATGTGGTTTTGGACTGTGTGGGTAGGTTAAATGGCCCTCAGATCTTAATAGATGGTAGTGGGGGAGTGGTTGAAACAGGCTACGCGGAATGTGGGATTCCGATGGTATGTCCCGTCAATACTGAGAATATGAGGCGGGGTGGGGAATTAGATGTATGTTAATTCCGCAACGCTTATCCAAAGATTTGCACCGTGGGGTAGCTGATCCTGCGACCTATGTTGAGTTGGAAGATTCCTGTAGCCATAGTCTCGCGGTAGTTTTTTATAGCTTCGGCCCCCACCCCAAATTCCCCACAGATGTGTTGGGGGGGTGTCGATCTAAATTGTCTGGTATGTGGTCTACACTTGAATCAGGAGTAGGTATTTGAACCTCTGTGTCGCTTTTTCTATGGATGTGTCACTTACTCCCTCCTTTCAGGTTGCAGTTTTGGGGGTCGCAATGGAGGCGGAACTTTTGGTCGACACGACAGCATCCCCCGTTGCGTCTAAGAAAGCCTGGAACAAGCGGCAGTGAAAATCTTATTGACGAGCACGTGCTAGTGAGTACCCCAAGAGTACTTTTTCCGTGCGCACTTAGGTACCCCCGAGTACAGAGTAATGCAGTAGTTGTACCTGTTTCTGGTAAGTTAGTACCCACTACAACTTATTGGCCTTTGCACCATATGGTTATCAATGGGTGGTCGGGTGGGTCGATGTCAATTTCTGTTTGCTATACTGTAGACAAATTTAAGTGGTTGTTTTATGGTCAATGGCTCGACTGCAGTTCATGGGGAGTATTTGACTTCTTCTTCTTTAGTGGTGTTTTGTTCCAGTAGGTGGGAAGAGTTTTTTTTTTTGTAGTTTTGTTTTTTGTTGGGGTAGCAATGGAGCCTTTCTTTCCGCTGTTTCAATTGGGTTTGGTTAGTGATCTTGATGATCGTTTGAGAGTTTGATTGTTTTGTCAAAATCAGTAACCCAGCAGTTTCTAAGGATGGTTCATATAACACTGGAGTTGTGTGTGGTCGGGTTTTGTTGAACACCTGGGGTTGTCGTTTGGGCACCACCATCCACTCTCAAACCCCCCCATTGTGTTTGGGGTCGGGTGGTGTGGCTAAAACCAACGGTTTGTGGGGCATTGTCTCAGATCCTCGGCCAGATCACTATACTTTGCCGCTTTGAACGCATGTTGCTCGTCCAGTCTGGATTCAAATGGCACGGTCAGTTCAATCATTATAACCTGGTGCGATGATGAAGAATGCCGCCCTATATCCGGCCGTCTTCGAGATTTTCTGATACTCTCTGAATATGCCCCTCGTCCAGGTAGGTCTACCGCCATCTAACATTTATTTGCACAGTCAAGAAGAGATAGCAAACTGCTACCTGATTTACTCGGTTTGGGGTGTGCTGACTTTCCTACTCTCAGAAAGTATGTATTTGTGGTGCTCGGCCTAACTTTGCTATTCACCTTCATCCTTGCTAGATCTACTGTATTGTCGCAGCCAGTTCACTTAGCACTTTGTTGTGGCGCCATGTGTATCGCCCTTGCCATAATGCCACCTTGCAAGCTGAAAGCACGTGTTCTTCTTCTTCTTCTTCGTACACTCTCAGACGTCCACTTGAATGTTCTCAAAGAAAGCAGTAGTCAGTTTGAGGCTATTTGAATCCCCGTAAAGCTTTTCCACGAAAGGAGCTGGCGTCGGCCATATGCACTTTCTCTGTACCACATATAAGGGACAACTTTGAAGCAGATGTTCAGCAGTCATTTTATCAGTGCCACAGTTACACTGATCGGTAGTTCCTATCTTTAGCTTGTTGAATAGATGGTATCTCAATCTGTTGTGGCCAGTGCGGAGTCTGAAGATTACCACTTGTTCTCTTCTGTGGAGCTGGTAGTAAGCATCATTTTGTGTGTGCCCTGGATGTTCTACATTCCATTTGTTTCTGTAACTGATTCTGATAAAACTCTTTGCGTCCTCAAAAGTTATGCTTGCATCAGGCTGAGGTAGATGTGAACCTTCTTTTGCCATTCTGTCAGCCTCTTCATTGCCGGCGATGTTACAATGAGATGGGATCCATTGGATCACAACACTTTTGAATCGTTGACAAAGTTTGTGGAGCACTACTCTGAGATCATCCAGGTCTGTATTATTTTGGCTTTTCAACGTTGCAATTACTGACTGTGCATCAGTAAAGAAAGTAACTTGTCTCTCTGCCCTTTCTTCTGTCAATATAACCTCTGCTGCAGTTTTCAAGGCCTCTGCCTCTGCTCTGAAGTTGCTGGAGAATCGTCCTGTTCAAGTGTCTGCTTTCCCTGGCATATGGGGCACTGCTCATCATCTGCCTTTCCCCATCTCACAAGGTTTGTGGCCGATGGCAGGAGGTCATATATTGATCTAATAATGAAGCTGAGCCTAAGAGGTGCCATATGCCATATATCATTCCATGTCAAGGACCCTTGCAGGGCTCCTTCCCATGTAGTCCATTGGCCTTGTTGGGCCCGCTGCACCACGTTTTGCAACCTCTTATCATTCTCAGCTCCTCGTATCTCCTGAACTACCATGTCTCTGCGCTCCCTGTTTGATGCCTTGGACCACCAGTGGATGTCTCCATGGCCAAATCTCCGTCTATTCGTCTGTGTGTATCCGATTACCTCCCTTAGCTTGAGTGACTATAAGGCAGCATCAACAGCTTCTTTCACTTTCCACTTCCTCCCTGTTTTCAGTGTGGGTGGAATGTACGTAACTACGTCATCTGCTGACTCGCGCACAGCATCATTTTGAGCCTTGCCTTTCCCACTTTGTACTCTTCAACAACTGACTTGAAAGGAAGCGCAAGTTTTGACTTTTTTCAGTACAATGCTACGTTTGACACACCTGGTGGTATCCCTAGTCTCTTCCACACGAGCTTGTTGACATTCTGCTCTATAGCTTCCACTGTACTGGTGCTTATTTCATATATAAGCAGTGGCCACAGCAACTTAGGTATCAACATGAACTGGAGGCACCACAGTTTGAATTTTCCTAGGAGTCTGCTTTGGTCTATGATCTGTAGCCCTCTGCTGCAATTTCTATTGTCTGTTGCACTGCCTTCGAGTCTTTTAATGAGGCATCGTACACCCTGCCAAGATTTTAAACAGGTTCCTCAATGACAGTAGGGATTCTTTGGTAGGAAACCATGAATATGACCTCCACTATCTTCCCTTTCCTGACTGATAGGCTTCTCGACTTCTTGGGTTTGAAGCTCATTCTGCACCAGCTGACTAGTTCATCCAGGCGTGCTAACATCCTCCAGGCCTGATGTTCATGTGATGTCAGAATTGTTGTGTCATCCATGAATGCACTGAGCCGTGGCATGTGACACATTCCACTGATTTTTGCACCTATAGCCATTCCTTCAGCCGCATTGAGGATCACCTGCATCACCAACACGAATAGTATCGGAGAGATGGTACATCCCATCGCAATTCCAACTTCAAGGCCAATCCACTTCGTTGTGTACTCTCTGGACGAAAATCTAACAGAGAACCCTGCGAACTACAGCTTGAGTATTGCTGCAATCTCTTGTGGAACATGATACATTTCTAGGGCTTGCCACATCTTGTGTGGAACGGATCCATAAGCATTTGCTAGATCCAACCAGATTACATGGAGGTTTGCTCTGTCAGACTTTGCCTGCGATCTTTTACCAATTATTCGGTCAAAATATTTAATCGGTTAATTAATAAAACTAATTTTACTCTATTGTTCTATGTTAAACGATGTTTGTTTTTTGGTTAAACGTGAGAGCATTTGCTATTTTAGAGGTTTGTAAAATGGAGTTTGGCAACAGTATTTTTTAATATATCCAGTGTCCAGTGTCGGTTATATCTTGCAAGGAGGCGATTCCGCTTTCGGGTGGTCCCTACCTCATTCTCCTACAGCGTCTATCACTTATGTGACTCTTCTGCTGTCTGGTGTTTTCTTTCTTTCTATCTTTCTTTCTTTCTATCTTTCTTACAAGTGCCTACCATTTACCAGAGTCCGAACGACAAAGTGGTTATGACTATATATGAAGGCCACCAAGATCCACTTTTGTCAGTAGTGAAACGTCGAAAGCTTGCCTGGTTTGGGCATGTAACTCGTCATGACTCCCTTTCGAAAACAATCCTCCAGTGAACAGTCGAAGGTAAACGGAGAAATGGAAGGCAAAGAAAATCCTGGGCTGATAACATCAAATAATGGGCAGGGAACGGTTTTTCCACACTTGTACGCATTGCTGAGGATAGAGAGCAGTGTCTGCTGATGCTTCCACCATGGCACCCCTACGACCCATGACGGGTTACGGGTTGAGATGATGATGATTACTATATCTACCTCGCTCTTCTGTTCTTCTTTGTGTAGCCAGCCCGAGCCAGTATTGGGATATGTCGCAACACTTTCTTGTTGTTTACAGTTAGCTTGTACTGTAGTCAGCGTTATAAAAATAGCAATCGATAACGCCTGTACCAGCTGTCAAAACCGTGCACCAAAGCTGTTAGTACAACATATGTTTGTGTATTATGTTATTTATTGGTTTTGTTTGTGTATTTTACCAGGGCAGATATGATGACATTTCATCATCTTCTGTTGTTTCCATTGTTCGTATAATTTATTCTTGTTGTCAGGGGCGTAGTTAAAGTATTTCGCAGCTGGAACGGATCCTTCACTTGGCACCCCAATAAAACACACTGAAAAATACATTATGCTTGCAGGAAGATTTTTAAACGTTAAGGACTGACACTATTATTGACAGATGGAACCCCCTCCTGGCTGTCACCCGAACCCCTCGCAACACTCCTGTGTACGCCACTGCCTTTTTTTTTCTTTATCAGTATCATCTCTCCCTCTCTCCTCATCCTTCCTCTTTAGCATCTTAAGGAGCACTGCAGCCTCCATTGCAGGCAGCACATCATCAACGTCGCTTTCTCCATATACCTTGTCCTCTTCATCTTCGTATTTTTTTCTTTCACCTTTTTTCATTATCATAATTATCGTCGACTGCTTCTTATTATGTTGTACACTTTTTTTTTCTCATTCATATTTCTCGTTGTCAGTGGTGGGGTTTTACCAGGACAAAGAGAATTTCTTCGTTACGACCGCATGATCTTCGTCAGGGACAAGCAAACAAAAACAAAAGATGAAGACAGTGAAATACTAAATTTATTTAAAAAAAAAAAAAATATTATTCGATCTAAAATTTTAGAAGCTGGTGACACTCCTGTGAGGATCATAATAAACAAGATGGTAGATACAATAGATCATTTCCTTTTTGTTATCATCATCACCTACTTTGTCCTCTTCTTTATCACCTTTTTAATCACGTATCTCTTTCTTAATTCTCTACTGCTTCTTCTTTTTTTGTCATCGACATCACCAGCGTGTTTTCCTTCTCGCTGCTATTCAGCATCTTCATTATTATCATAGCAATTCTCTAATTCCTTCGTTTCGTCATAAGTTTATTTTTGCCGCCCGCATTCTCCATCCCTCCTCTTCAGCTTTTAACATCGTTAACTTCAGCACTATATTCCCAAATTATAACCCACATGAGGTTGAACCAGGTATTCCATGCACAAGATGAACACATTTTTTTCTTATTCATGGGCCAAGAAATCAAAACCTGTTTATTGTTCTTTGGCGCAAACATGTTTGTAAATTACTTTACTACTGTCTTTTATTAATTTCTTATAACCAGTAGATTTTGAATGTACTGCGCTTTACAAAATTTAACACTAACAATTCATATTATGCTTAATTAAAGGGGGTACCGCTAAATAAGTTTACTTACTTACTTAGTCGTTCCTCTTCTATTCTGGGGTGCAGAGGTTTGCCAGAGAGCGCCACCTATCCTATCGGCAGTCTTCCTCCTGGTCTGGCTCCAGTCTAGTCCTTGGTCATTCAGAGATTGTCTAATGTTGTCTTCCGAGCGAACTCTGCGTCGTCCTGTATGTCTGGATTCCTGGCTCTAGGTTTCCAATCAAACCATCGTAATTAGGACTGTTCTACTTTGATCTGCGGGGGTTGGGTTTTGAGACCATGACATATCGTCTGGTTGCAGACCATGTCTCTTCGTGTTACTTCAACCATCTTCCTCTGATACCTAATTTCTGAGGTTTGGAGCTGGCTTTTAGGGTTGTAGTCATTGCCCATGACTCGCATCCATAAGTCAAGACTGGAACATAGGTGGAGCAGTTTACAGTCACCTTCTTCTTGCCAATTTCTCTTTTGCTGAGGAATCCTCGATGTATGGCCAGAAAAAGTTTCCTCGCTGCTGCTCTTCAGGTAGCCAACTCTTCTTTGATGTCTTCCTTCCAACTCTTCTTTGATGCCTCCCTTCCAGTCTATGACAGCTCCAAGTATTTAAAGTGGTCGACCTGTTCCAGGACATGTTCTCCTATCATAATCTGATGCCCTTTTTCCTCTCGTGATAAAGAAACATTCAAGTGCAAAACCTATTTAGTTATTTTCTTCTTCTTCTTTGATCCTTAGCCGCAGACTGTCAAAGCAGTCAGTGGCCATCACGCCTGGTGGGATCTTGTAGGGCAGCAACAAATTGATTCCACTTTGTTCGGTCGGCGGCCATCCTTCGTACGGTGCCCCAACTATGGTTCATTATTTGCATCTCAGCGTCAACAGTTCTCCGCCAAGTTGTTTTTGGTCGGCCTCTCTTTCGCTTTCCTTCGGGGGTCCATAGCATAGCATGTTCTTGTAATGGCATCAGGGTCCTTTCTGAAGACGTGGCCAACCCATCTCCAGTGTCTGCCAGCTATGATGGTGTGTAGGTCCTCTTAGTTGCTCCGAATAAGGAGTTCTTGGTTGGTGATGGTATTCGGCCAAAAGATTCGGTGAATTTTCCTTAGGCACATTGTGTGGAAAGAGGACAGTTTCGACATTTCTTTCTCTGTTACTCTCCAGCATTCCGTCTGGTGTTACTGTGCACCATGAGTATGTAAATGTGCTTGTCGGTTCTAGCTTCTGGTTCCTTATTGTTATTGGCTCAGGATTGCCCACATTGAGTGTCATGACCTCTGTCTTCTTCAGATTGATGTTCAGACCCACTTGCTGGCTATACTTATTCAATATATCGGTTTTTTCTTGAATGTGTTGATGTGAATGAGCGAGTAGTGCAATGCCATCTGCATATTCCAGGTCTTCCAGTGTAGAAAATGTTGTCCAACTAATTCCTCTTGGACTGCTGTCTGTTGCCTGTCGCATCACCCAGTCTATGACTGTCAAAAATAAAGTTGTTGATAAGGGGCATCCCTGTCGTACTCCTGTCTTCACTTCGAAAGTTAGGTTGCTCAACCCAACACTGCATGTAAAGTTAGAATAGAGACTTTTTATAATGGAAACGATGCAGCTCGGAATTCCATAAGCCCTCAGTATTTTCCATAGGTTCTCCCTGTGTATGATATCAAAAGCCTTTTCAAAATCAACAAAGTTAATGTATAGCTAGCTGTCTCTGCCATTCTGAGCACTGCTCTATAATGTTCATGAGGGTGAATATATGATCTGCACATCTTCTGTTCTTTCTGAATCCCGCTTGTTCTTTCCTCAGTTTATGGTCAACTGCTTTTGAAATTCTCTAGATTATTATCCTGCCTAGCATTTTACTGGAAACTGAGAGGAGAGTAATTCCTCTCCAGTTGTTGCAGTCTGCAAGGTCGCCCTTCTTCGGCAATTTGACATTTATTCCTTTACACTCCGTTGGTGTTGTCTCTGTTTTCCAGGCTTGTGCAAATATTGGTTCTAACAGTTCTGCTGTTAGTTCAGGGTCTGCCTTGAATAACTCAGCATTTAAATTGTCGTGACCAGGCGCTTTTCCATTCTTTAGCCCTTTGATAACTGTGATAATTTCTTCTTTTCGTGGAATGTCTGTATTTACGTCAAGGTCACTTTCAGCCTCAGGAACATTCAGGTGCGTCTCTGGTGGTTCCTTATTCAGTGTTTCTCTGAAGTGCTCTACCCATCTTGTTTCCTGCTCCTGTGCTATAGTGATGAGATTTCCTTGCTTGTCTCTTACTAACGTTATATTGTTTGCACCTTGTTTTCCGCTGATAGTTTTAGTTAGTTATTTTATAAACTGTGCTTTATTCATGTCATTTCTCAGTGCTGCCTCTTCTGCTTGTCTTGCAAGGTCATCCAGAAATTTTCTTTTGTTGGCACGGGTTTGACGTTTTACTTCTGTGTCCAGCTGACTGTTCTGTTCGCTATATATTTCCTTTAACCTGGGAGACTCTGCTTCTGTTTTCTTTCTTTTCATTTCTTTTCTCATCGCCATAGTGTTTAACGTTTCTGTTATTATTCAATCTTCTCTCTTTCTTTCCTTGAATCCCAAGCATGATTCGTTGCTTTCCTTGTATATTGTTGAAATGATGTTGAATTGCTGGTCAACATCATCAGTCGCTGTACTTTCCTGGCTTTCGGCAATTTAATATTGTCTCTTTAAATCAACCACAAAAGCTTTTCTGGTGAGGGCTGCTTGAGTTTCATGATGTTATATCTTTTCTGTTTGATTGCAATTGGCCCAGCAGCTCTGAGTTTCACCTTCAGTCTTGCTACTAAAAGGTGATGATCACTTCCCACATATGCAGCTCGTCTTACTTTCACGTTTTGTAATGCATGCCTCCATCTACCATTGATTATAATTGGGTCTATCTGGTTTCTGTCCCATCAGTTTGGTGATTCCCACGTTCACTTGTGCACTTCTTTGTGTGGAAAAAGTGTTCGTCCAATGACCAGGTTGGTAATGCTGCAGAAGCTTATTAGTTTGTCCCCGTTCTCGTTTACTGTTCCACTGCCGCATTTCCCCATTACTCTTTCATTATAAGTATTGTGTGTATCAACTTTCGCATTGAGGTCTCCCATTACTATAATAAGATCGTACCTGGGTGAAGTTTCAATTTCCTTTTGTAGCTGTTGATAGACGTTGTCCTTGACCTCTTCATCGCTGTCATTTGTTGGTGTATAGCATTGTATAATTGTGGTGTTGGTGAATCTCCATCTCAGTCTTGTTCTTATCAGTCTGTTGTTGATGGGTTTCCATTCCAGTAATGACCTTTCTATTCCTTTCTTCAGGATAATGGCTACGCCTTCATTGTGCTGACCATCCCCTCTATCAGAGTAAAGTACTGTTTCCCCTGTAGCTGTTTTTATTCTTCCCGTCCCGGTCCATCTGCTCTCACTTATTCCCAGGATATGTAATTTGTAGTTCTTCATCTCTGCTGTGATCTGCCTCAGCTTTCCTGCCTCATTCATGGTTCTGACGTTCCAGAATCCAATTCTAGTTTCTTGTTTTACGGTCGGGGCATCCGTTTTCATGTCAATAGCTTCCTTTCGGCTTTCACCACTGACAGTCATACGAGCCTGAGACTACGGATGTCCGTCCCGCATAAAAGTTTTTTCCATTTGTTGCTGTTTCCGTAACTGTTCAGATTTTTTACTTTAGCAGGTATGATGAGCATCTTTTGCACGCCACATGTAAGTTTTATATTTGAAATGAATGTAGTGCTCACGTATGTTTGCACATTTTTTGTCGCTATGCCTAAGTCGCATATGACGGGCCTTTGTTTATCCGAAGTGTATGCACGCATGTTTTTGAGTATGGAAAATGTTCCCATTGGAACTTATAGATAAATAAGTGAAATATATAGTTTGCGTCCTGTAGTGATGTTGATGGTATTGTATGATGTTGATATTACTAAATGTAATTGTATGAGGCCAGCTGTGAAGGCTCCTGAGATAAAATGTAGTTGAGAATTGTCAGAAGGCCTTTCTTGCTACCACTACGACCTCACACTTAATTTTTTTTTAATGAATGTGGCTACGTAAAGTGTCTAGGGTTATGATATGTAGTGTGGTGTAATAGGTTATAGATATACCCACAGATATTTAACAAGACTAATAATATTAATAAATGTTAAAATACACTGAACTAACTCACGTGTGTAAAATTTTTGATAAAATTATATTACATTTATTTTGTTCTGGATCCATTTTTTAGGTTGACCAGAACTTAAAAGGATTTAGAGATTATGAAAGAAATGCATGGAATATTATATCATAAATGCAATAGTGTACATATATATGTACTATACTAGTAGTTTTATTAAAATGTTCTAGTAGTCATCTACTTGGGAGGATAGTTACTGTTTGTGCTGTTGGGGTGGCCTCATCACACCTGTCTATATTGACTACACAGTGTCCAGAAAATGGTGGGAATTTTTATGAGGGTATTAGTAACTAAACGTGGTTGGTGAATGTCCAGCAGACCAGAGGCTCACTCATCTTTTAGTTGTAGCTCTGGTGCTGAAATCTGGTGGTCCCACCTCTCTGTGCTGGCGGGCAATAATGGTGGTCTCTGTCACAAGTACTGCACAGATACACTCGAGTAAAGTCACCAACTGAATAGTCACTGCTTGGTTGACAACAGAAACTCGCAGCTCAGATTATGAATAAATAACACAGAATTGCTAGCAAAACTCAGCTGAGCTGCTGGCTATAGTATGGCGTCCCTAAATTTATTACACTTTCTTTCATATGGAAATCACCACACTTTAAAATCTGTGTCTATCACTGAACAACTATTGAGAAATGACCCCACTTTCGCGTCTGAGCGCTAATGATATGATTGTCTGTGGCCAATCACTGCCTAGTTTTATTTTAAATTCAAATTTCCTACCATAAAGTCATTTCAGTCATGCTTCAGTCAAGTATGGATGGTTATCTGTTAGTCTGTCCGTCTCTACTTGTGTTTCTACAAAATGTACTCTATTTTTGAACCAACCTTTCTCTCCCCTCCAAAATTTTGTCGTTAAAAGTTATTTTTAGACACAGCTACCACCCAAAAACCCTCTCCTCCATACTAAGTAAATTTGAACACCTGCGTTTCGAGGTCGTGTTTTTTTGTGCAATTAGCGACACTTTTAGATTCAATACAGTCTGTCAATGATGTGAACAACACTGTCTTTTGTCATTATCTTCAATATTATCTATCCGTCTGTAAAAGTAAGAACATATTCCGGCCAGTTAAATTTTTATATTCCAATACTGCTCATTAAGAATAGGCCATCTTTTTTTTACTAATTTTTATATTCCTAACATTAATATAAAATTAAATCAAGTGCCATGCCGGCCACTTTTTAAATTTTGTATAATAATAAGTACTTTTTAAACATTTTTTGTATTTTAGTAATATTCCAAACATCTGCGTTTTAGCCGCTGAATTCAAATCAAGGGCTTGGTATTGCAAAAGCGTCCAAAAAATGACTGTGGCGTATTATATCTAAGGTCCCTTCTGTCGAGTTGCTTACTTTTTATGTCAACTTGGGAAACGTGACTTTTCTCCGTTTCCCCCCCAATTGCGTCTCCTTAGCCTTTCTAGTCTCACGCAATCGTTCCAGTCATATTTTTTTCCTTTTTGATCCGCCGTTCCCCTCCTGTTTAGCAAGTCAATTATTATGGAGGATGATGACCCGCGGTCTAGGCGATCATGTACTATTCGCAGCCTACGCATTATGTTTTTATCCTTAAATGTTATCTTTGGAGATATTTTACCGTTGTATCTCTGTCAATTTCACTACACATCTCCCCACTTGAAAACATGCCTATGGCAAGTTCCAAAACCAGCGATACACATAGGTAAAATTACTCCTCACGTCTGCCACTACTCTAATTTTGATCACAGGGGTGCCGACTGAGGAAATCTGCACCGACATTCAATTTGCCTGGGATATATTGGATACTGAACTGATAAGGTTGAAGCAATAAAGACCACCTCAGCAATCTTGCGTTTTCATGCCTAGCCTGAGACAAGAACACGAGAGGCTGATGGTCCATCTCCACCACAAAAGTCCTACCATACAGATAGATTTGAAACTTCTTTATTGCCCAGATTAATGCTAAACATTCTTTTTCGCTTGTGGAGTATCCTTGTTCCGCCTTATTCAATTTGCGGCTTGCATAAGCGACTGGTTTAAGTTCCCCATCAGGTGAAGCTGATCTTTGCAACAAAGCCCCTCCTAGTCCTACATTACTTGCATCGGTTCTTAAGACAAAGTCCTGTGTCAAATCAGGCAGTTTGAGAATAGGCTTGCTAGTGAGTTTTTCCTTTAACTCTTGGAACGCTAGTTCACATTGTGCAGTCCAAATAATTTTATCTGGAAGTCCCTTGCGAGTCAGATCAGTCAGAGGAGCACAAATAGCGTTAAAATTTTTGATGTATTTCTGATAAAATCCGCATAACGACACGAATGATCGCACGTCCTTTTTTGTTTGTGGCCTAGGTGCTCTCTGCAGTTTTTCCAAGTTCTTAGGATCAGGGGTCATATTACCCTGATATACAGTGTGTCCCAAGAATTCCAACTCTTGCATCCAATACAACATTTTGTTGGCCTAGCAGTTAAGTTCGCCTCCCGAAGTCTATCAAACAACATCTCCAGAGCTTCAATGTGTTCTTCAAATGTCTCTGTGGCGACGAGAATATCATCCATGAAATTCGTAATACATGGGTTATTCAGGGGATCCAACAATTTGCGCATCATCCTTGAAAACACACTCGGAGCATTTTTCAGTCCGAATGGTAGCATATTGAATTCATAATGTCCATCCGAAGTGCTAAAAGCCAAATAAGGTCTCACTTCAGGCTTCACTGGGATCTGGTAATAGCCTTTACTAAGATCCATTTTTGAAAAGTATTTTGCCTTGTTCAGTCTGGCAAATAACTGTTTTGTGTCTGGTAATGGATCCACTTGTCCTTCTGTGACAGCATTCAGTTTCCTGTAATCTATGCACAATCTGTGTTCCCCAGACGGTTTTCTCAACAAAACGACACTAGAACTAAAAGATGATTCACTGTGTGAAATAATCCCCTCCTTCAACAAATACTCTATTTCTTCCTTCAATGCCTTCTCCTTCGCGAACGGAATAGAATAGGCTCTCATACAGATTGGGTTTGAGTCTACCAGTTTTATGTCATACTGTAGCAAATTTGTATGGCCTGGTTTATCTGTTAATACATCTGTATGTTCCTCCAGAACCTGTTGAACTCTCTCCCTCTGGTTTTTAGTCAGGTGCTTACTGACTTTTACCTGGGCTGCTGTTTCACAGGGATGTAATGGGTATTCATGTGAGGTGAGTGGTTCTTTTTGCATCTGGGTTGCAATAGCCAAGGTCAATAAGGGGGTGCTTTCCTGGAGTGGTCTGTCCAGATACTTCTTTAACAGGTTTACATGATAAACTTTTTCCTTCCCCTTTTTGTCAATTTTATAGTTTGTTCTAGACACCTTCTCTAGAACCGTATATGGACCTTGCCAACCAATTTGTAATTTATTCTGGCTTCCGGGTAGTAGAAGCAGCACCTTCTCTCCGACTGCCAGTTCCCGGTCCTTTGCCTTCCTATTAAAATATGCTGCATGTTTCTTCCTGGCTTGTTTCAAATTATCATTTGCCAGTTTCCATCCAGCTTTCAAACGAGTGGTCAGTTCGTTCACATATTGATACGATGAGGTAACAGTCTCTTCCGCCTTCTCATCTGTCCAGGTCCTTAATAGGGCTACATCTGGATCTTTAATTTATCATACGTATTTTTCCTGGAACCCGTCAGGTCCCGTCCATTAGAAGCCCTATAGTGAGGACTTTTCTTCCTAGAATCATCACTCACAAATCGACCACTACCAATTTTTCTCTGGGGTTTGTCTCCCCACTTAAGATTGTTTCTGAGAGATCTTCGCTCTCTTGTCTGTTCTTCCAGTTTATATAAGTCTGACCGAGGGATTGTCATCCTATCCTGGGTAAAATTTCTTCTTTGTACTCTTCGCATAGTGGCCATGTTAATCCATTCAAGTGAAGACTGGGTGTGAAAAGGGGGCTCCCCATTCCACTTTGTCTACCCGAGTATAATTAGTTTTCCTTTCAGGCCTAAAGTTGCCCCGTGGGCGTTTCTAGGTCCTGCACATATTTTCCCTTTGTGGGTGTTCCCTCATGAAATACGCCACATGCTTCTACAAAGTTTTCAACATCGACATTTACGTCGGGCCAATAGTATTTTCGAGCAATCTTTTGGCAGATGGTACCGACTTTCTCATGGTCACCATCTTTTCCAACATGTAAGCTCCTTATTAAGTTTGCCCTATATATCTTGGGAAGAACTAACTGTCCGTGACCAGTGGACCTAGTTCCTGTCTTCCTGTATAATAGTTTGTTCTTCATGAAATATTCCCCCTTGCTCGGAGGTGTGTGGCATTTGGGCAATTTTTTAAAACAGGGCTTGAGTGTCCTATCCTCAGCCTGCGCCTTCCTCATCTCCTCTGGATGAGCATTTATAGGTTCACCTTCTTCCTCCTTCTTCTGTGACCTGGTCTGCACTGTCGCCATGATCACCGGTTTCTCGGGGTTCCCCAAGAAGACGTATCTACACCCCAATATCAGAGGGTAGATTGGTTCATCTATCACTGCTGCTCTGATTTCTCCTTCCACATAGCGAGTTTTCACCGTTATCCTTGCGATGGGAAGTGTCATGAGTGGTATGTCCTTAGTCGCCCCTTGTATTTCCACGGTTTCTGTGGTATACTGACTTGGGTCCACTAGGCTAGACTTCACAACTGAATCATAATCCAAACCTGTATCATAAAGGCACCTTATGGTGACCCCATTACAAATAACATCCTCACAAACTGGGGGGTGATAAGGTTCCTGTTGTCCCTTAGGATTAACCTTTAATCTTTGCGTCCCCGACTTCATTGCAGCAATGTTTGAAGGTTTCCTTCTACAAAATTCGGTGTTATGGTTATCCTTCTTGCACCATTTACACCATCTTTTTCCTTGGTTCAACGGTTTTTTTTCATTGAACTTTTGGTCATTGAACTGTGAGTTTCTGTCGCGATAGTCATTTCTTGGCCGCTCAAAGTTTGTCCTACCTTTATTTCCCTGCTCTCTATTATCAAATTTATTAAATTGCTGTGGAGCTTTAAAATTGTCTATGTGCTTCTTCTTAGCACCACTTACCTCTGCCTGGGCTGCCTGATACCTCTCAGCAACATTTAAAATTTCCCCCAACTTCTCTGCACCTTGTTCCATGAGAAATTTTCTCATGTCTGGAGCCATGGACTCTCTCAATTGCTCAATCATGATCATTTCTTTAAGATCTTGGGTCTTCCCCAGAGCCGTCCATTTCTCCAAATAGGTTTCTAGTCTGGCAGAGAATTGGTGGTAGGTCTCCCCAGACAACAGTTTGGCATTTCTAAATTTCTTACTAAAAATTCACCATTCTTCTCGTACCTTAATAACAAAGCCTGCTTTAACATGTCATAATTGTCTTGGTCTTCCCTGTTCATTTTGGCAAATACTTCATAAGAAGTACCTCTCAATCCCTGTGATAGCTTTAAGCTCCACCTCTCTCTCTCTAACCCATATGTAGTAGCTAATAACTCAAAACGTCCTAGGTACCCCTCTATGTCATCGTCTTTTTCAACAAAATGGTCTAAATGAAACCCCATAGCTGAGTTTGAGGCTCCCAGACTGGGCGTAGCATCTGAGGCAAAAGGGCTGGCACCATTTACAGGAGCCGGGCCTTGTAATTCCAGCTCCCTTAGTCGTAATTCGTGCTCCCTCTGCAACCTTCTATCTTCTGCCTCCCTTTCGGCAGTCAATCTTTTCTCTTCTGCCTCCCTTTCGGCAGTCAATCTTTTCTCTTCTGCCTCCCTTTCGGCAGTCAATCTTTTCTCTTCTGCCTCCCTTTGCTGTCGTTTTTCTTCTGCCTCAATCTGCAGCCTCTTAATTTCTCTATCAGCCTCTAACCTCTTCTCTTCAGCTAACCTCCTTTCTTCCCGTTCAATATATTTATCACATTCAGCCGTTACGTATTGAATTAAAATTTGACCATCCATTCCCATCTCCTTCGCGGTGAGCACAGCAGCTGATCTAAATTTTGCCAGCTCCGCCATACTTTTTAAACAATATAATAATATACAAGATAAATCTCTAACCAGTAAATACACTAAGTACTTCTTATGACTATAGTCTAACTAATTCTAACTAACCAGTTAACTAATTAATTATTACTGGCTGTGAAGATTCACCAACTTTTATCTGCAGGGACACTTTTAATGTTAAAGGGAATTTTACAATTTATTTCCCTACTTTTATTTCTCCCACCAGGAGATCCTAATATTACTGTTGGGCTAATTATCCCTGGACAAGACCCCAATTTATGTAGTGGTGTTGATGGTATTGTATGATGTTGATATTACTAAATGTAATTGTATGAGGCCAGCTGTGAAGGCTCCTGAGATAAAATGTAGTTGAGAATTGTCAGAAGGCCTTTCTTGCTACCACTACGACCTCACACTTAATTTTTTTTTAATGAATGTGGCTACGTAAAGTGTCTAGGGTTATGATATGTAGTGTGGTGTAATAGGTTATAGATATACCCACAGATATTTAACAAGACTAATAATATTAATAAATGTTAAAATACACTGAACTAACTCACGTGTGTAAAATTTTTGATAAAATTATATTACATTTATTTTGTTCTGGATCAATTTTTTAGGTTGACCAGAACTTAAAAGGATTTAGAGATTATGAAAGAAATGCATGGAATATTATATCATAAATGCAATAGTGTACATATATATGTACTATACTAGTAGTTTTATTAAAATGTTCTAGTAGTCATCTACTTGGGAGGATAGTTACTGTTTGTGCTGTTGGGGTGGCCTCATCACACCTGTCTATATTGACTACACAGTGTCCAGAAAATGGTGGGAATTTTTATGAGGGTATTAGTAACTAAACGTGGTTGGTGAATGTCCAGCAGACCAGAGGCTCACTCATCTTTTAGTTGTAGCTCTGGTGCTGAAATCTGGTGGTCCCACCTCTCCGTGCTGGCGGGCAATAATGGTGGTCTCTGTCACAAGTACTGCACAGATACACTCGAGTAAAGTCACCAACTGAATAGTCACTGCTTGGTTGACAACAGAAACTCGCAGCTCAGATTATGAATAAATAACACAGAATTGCTAGCAAAACTCAGCTGAGCTGCTGGCTATAGTATGGCGTCCCTAAATTTATTACACTTTCTTTCATATGGAAATCACCACACTTTAAAATCTGTGTCTATCACTGAACAACTATTGAAGAATGGCCCCACTTTCGCGTCTGAGCGCTAATGATATGATTGTCTGTGGCCAATCACTGCCTAGGTTTATTTAAATTTCAAATTTCCTACCATAAAGTCATTTCAGTCATGCTTCAGTCAAGTATGGATGGTTATCTGTTAGTCTGTCCGTCTCTACTTGTGTTTCTACAAAATGTACTCGATTTTTTGAACCAACCTTTCTCTCCCCTCCAAAATTTTGTCGTTAAAAGTTATATTTAGACACAGCTACCACCCAAAAACCCTCTCCTCCATACTAAGTAAATTTGAACACCTGCGTTTCGAGGTCGTGTTTTTTTGTGCAATTAGCGACACTTTTAGATTCAATACAGTCTGTCGATGATGTGAACAACACTGTCTTTTGTCATTATCTTCAATATTATCTATCCGTCTGTAAAAGTAAGAACATATTAGTTCACTGCTCAGAATAGGCCATCCGGCCAGCTAATTTTTATATTCCTAACATTAATATTAAGAAAAAAGTACTTTTTAAATTTTGTAATATTCCAAACATCTGCGTTTTAGCCGCTGAATTCAAATCAAGGGCTTGGTATTGCAAAAGCGTCCAATAAATGACTGTGGCGTATTATATCTAAGGTCCCTTCTGTCGAGTTGCTTACTTTTTATGTCAACTTGGGAAACGTGACTTTTCTCCGTTCCCCCCCCCCCCCCCCCACCCCATTGCGTCTCCTTAGCCTTTCTAGTCTCACGCAATCTTTCCAGTCATATTTTTTTCCTTTTTGATCCGCCGTTCCCCTCCTGTTTAGCAAGTCAATTATTATGGAGGATGATGACCCGCGGTCTAGGCGATCATGTACTATTCGCAGCCTACGCATTATGTTTTTATCCTTAAATGTTATCTTTGGAGATATTTTACCGTTGTATCTCTGTCAATTTCACTACACGTCCTTATACGGACTAAGTTGTGGAAGATTGGATCATTAATACAAATTGTTATAAGGGATCATTCAATGTGTATTTATACTGATGTTCGTGATGAATCATAATAAATATGTCTATTTGGACAGAGGAACTTATGCACTTGATACCGTTGCCAAAGTTGGCCAGTTATATTGTTTGATATTGGTTTGAGATAGCTTCACCAATGACTTGGGCCTTCTGTTATGAATCATACCTCACCTCAAAGTTCCGTCACAGTTTTCTTGGGAGCCAAGCATATTGGATTTGATGAGGCTATATATTGGATGAGAATTACTTCAAGAAGTTGCTTTTTTTTATTATGGATAAAGGTCGTTGATGACTGTTAAATGTCAAGTTATGGTCAAACGAATTGATATGGCCCAACAGCTTGACTGTTAAATGTTAAGTTATGGTCAAACGAATTGATATGGTCCAACAGTTTGACTGTTAAATGTATATTATATCAAGTTACTGGAGGAAATAAGTACAAGCACTTGATTCAATGGAGCACAGTGATGGAGTCTGAAAATGGGATACATTATATGAGTCCTTTCTGTAAGCCTCTAAGTGGTGAAAGTCGCCAATCAAATGTCGTCTATTTTAATATATCTTGGCAAGACCAAACAAGTTTAATCGTTTGACTTAAGAATATATCTTCTTCCCCTTCTCTCATGAAATTTCGCGTGACACAGGCAATTTCAAACGCCTCCAATATAAGATATTGACATTTCCACTTTTAGATGACACATGTCTGTACTTCATAACAAACCTTCCGTTTAATTTGTTATTATGAATGTTGACATATACGATGTCCATCTCCCAGTAGGCTATATAACTTTACTGCCGGCAAATTGGTGTTTATCTATGGATTGTCAGTACAAGAAGTATGGGCGCCCAGATGGGTTTGTTTACATTATCTCTTCCTAGGCTAGATCAGTTAAAATAACAATATGAAACCTGAGTCATGCGTTCAATTATGAGAGAAAATACGGACTTAGGAAGAAGTAAAAAGAAGGCCCAATATGGAAAAGAAGACTGGTAGAACACAATAAAATGATAGCACGAATATTTTGTGACAATTACCTCTTTCATTTCTTACATTGTTAACTTTGCCATCATGTACTCTTATGGTGCAAGGTTTTTGTTGTCATGATTCCTTTGTTCATCAATTATGGCCTTTTTCCTGTCTACCGGGACATCTATGTGGTTAGCACTGGCATAGTGTTCCATGAGTTGATTTGAAGCTTTTTTTTCCTGAGAACATATTTTCACCTTGTTTGATTGTGATGTAATTTTTATATAGTTCTTTATTGTTCAAAGCTCTAATTAGTTTCCACAGTTTGTTCTCTTCTTGACCTAGGTTGGGATTTTCTGTTGTTTGCTTCCAGCAGTCTCTTGTTTTTTAAAATTTTATATTCTTTTGTATTTTGCAGTGGTGGCTTTGAGAAGGCTGTTTGCTCCAGTTCTTTGCTCTATCTCTGCTGTGTTTCTGACATCTGTCACTTCATCTTCAAGCTTTTGCAGTTCTTCAGTCCAGTATGGTTTGTTCTTTCTAGCCCCTCTTGGAATGGTCTCGATGGCTGCTTGAAGGATTGCTCTATTAAAGCTTTCAACCATAGTTTTCATACTGTTGTTTCGTGTGTTGATCGTCTCACATAGTCTTATATCAGCATCGCAAAACTGTCCCAGTCAGCTCTTTTGTAATTCTATCCGGGCAATGGTTTTACTTCATGGTGAACATATTCCATATTTACTACCAGCTTCCTTGGAATGTGGCCCCTGCTTGCTAGCTGGTCAAGTACCAGTCTGTCAATTTTGTGAAGGATGTCCTCTATGGCGAAAGTGGATGTAGTGTGCCATCTTCTAGTGTAAAAACTGGGTTTATCATCTTGCCTGTTGATAAAGGGATGCATTGTATCTATCTCCGATTCCTCCACTTCCTCTCCTCTACTATCTGTACTTGGGTATTCCCATCTTTCCGAGTGACTGTTGAAGTCTACGATCATTGTGCAGTTCGAGCTCTTTATTTCCATACTTGCAAGTGACGGGTCTTTGCTCGGTGGGTCATACAAATTGTAGCTGCTCATGCTCTTTTCTTATATTATAATATCAACCCCTATAATTTCCGACTGATCGTTGAGGTTGTTGTATATATCACCTTCCTTCTTCCATTGGCATTTGTACTTGTTGTGGATGATAGTTTTAGGTTCTCGATAGGACACTGAGTGGCTGAATTGTTCCATTTAATTGCCACTTCTAGATAAGCATCTGCTCTCTCATTACCGGTGATTCCACAATTGTAACCACTGATGTGCAATTGCTGATGACATTTGAATGATTTTAAGCTCAGATCTGATCTCGTGTATCAGGTTTTCATTTCTGATGTTCTGTATTGCATGTCCTAATATAAAAGACCATGCGGTCTGGTGTGTTTATTTTGCCGATGAGATTAAACGTCCATAAAGGTTTCGATATTATTGTAAATTTTAGAAACACTTTTCGAGACCGTACAAAAACACCGTAAACATCCCACATAAAACATCTCTAGCGACGTAAAAATGACGTTTTTGATTGGATCTTCCGGAAGTCGTAGGCGTTACTTAGCATCGATAGTTCTGTTCGTTAGCTCACTTTCATTTCGATCCTAGCATTCACACTCACAGGACGGCACACACTTACATAAACTCGCGTGAGCATTAATTTTGTCCTTTTCAAAAATGCCCACTTCATATCGTTTATTTAGTCTGCGTGTTTTTTTGTTTTTGTTTTTTTTACTACCGAATTGTTCAAGGACGGGTGAACAAGGAAAGTGAAATAAAAAAATCGGTGAGACTTTATTTTTTGTTTGTTTGTATGTTGTTACCAAGTGTGCTAAAGACAGAAAATAAATGCTCAATAAATTGTATTCATCATCATCAGTTGCCATCTCTACAATGAAGGTTGGCTGTAATGGATCTCCAAAGTCTTCTGTCTCTTGTCTTGGTGGTGCACTCTGATAGACTCTTTCCTGTCCATCTCTTGATGTTATCTTCCCACTTATAGCGTTGTCTTCCCCTTGTACGTTTGCCTTCAACTCTCCCTTCTGTTATGGTCTTCTGCAAGGTGTTATGCCTTTTTATGTGGCCAAAGTATTTTAACTGCCAAACTTTGACCTCCCTCATTAGTTCTCTTTTCATACCTAGATTTTCTAGGACCTCCTTATTTGTTTTCATCTCTTTCCATGAGATACGCCCCATTCTTCTTTATATCCACATTTCAAGAGCCTCAATTCTTTCTTCCAAATGCTTATTCATCGTCCATGTTTCTGCACCATACAGAAATGCAGAATATATATAAAACTTTATGATTCTCAGTTTTAATCTGTGAGATAACTGTTTGGATGTCAGTATATGTTTCATGTTGTTGAATGTAGCTTTGGCCATTCCTATTCTCTTCTTTTTTTTTTTTTTTTTTTTTCGTACGCCCGCTAATACTCGAGGCGGAATCTCAGGTTATTATTTATGTCTAACCTGACATTGATTTTTACGTGAGTATCCCTTTATTTCTTGTACAGAGACAAGTGTCCCTCGCCATTCAGGCAAATACTCTCCGATTTCGGAGGTACCCATTGCAGCTGGGTCGGCTCAGGAGCCGCCAGTCCCTGGTCGACGACACTCCTTCAAATGTCCTCGCCAGGTCTCGAGTTAATCCAGTCCAAATCCCGGTCGACGAAAAATCCTCAAATGCCGTCGCCCGGGTTTGATCCTGTATCACCCGGTCGCCAGAGCGGTGTTGTAACCACTACGCTAGCGCGGCTCCCATTCTCTTCTTGATTTCTGTATTGCGTAGAAAAAAAACTGGATCGGCAGTTATTATTAATTACTAATTCGTCATATCGGGCATATATATATATATACTTGGCATGTCGTAAAAGGCGACTAGCGTGCGGTTATATATAGAATTGGCAACCTCATCATGTTAAAGACATTGGCTGAAAAAGTAATCAGTGGCCATCACGATTGTGGCGTCTTGTAGGGCAGAAACAAACTGCCTCGACCTTGCTCGGTCGACAGCCATCCTTCGCGTTGTGCCTCAGCTCTGGTTCATGCGTTGCATCTCTGCCTCCACTGTTCTCCACCAGGTACCTTTTGGTCGGCTTGGATTTCGCTTTCCTTCTGGGGTCCATGGCAGTTCTCGTGATGGCGTCAGGGTCTGAGAATATGGCCAACCAAATTCCAGCGTCTACCCGCTATGATGGTGCGCATGTCTTCTTGGTGACTCCGAGAAAGCAGTATGTTAAGACAGCAAATACATTCATGCTCACTCTCTTCCTCACTCCCTCTGTCACTCTACGTCATTCCTGGTTGGCTAATCGTTTCACTCGTTGATCTAACTCACGAAACAACTCTAAAACTCACTCCCTCCCTCAGTAATTCCCTCACTCCCTCTACCAAGCTCACCATTCCTCATTTACTCAGAATTTCATTCGTCTATCTTACTCACCGACCGACTCACGCACTCACTGATTCGTTCCCTCTTTCACTCGCCCTATTGCTCGCTCCGATGTATCCACATTGAAGCCACGTTTTCATTGTTAAGTTCCCCCATTAGTGCCGTATCGTGATCACCCTTAACGTGGATCTAATGGTGGCTCCAGGACCAGGCGACAACAATTACATGGCTTGTATTTTTAGCAGCCTGAGACCCTGTTTTTATGTCGGCTCGAAAATGTTGTCTGACAGAAAAGTTAAGAAATAGAGGGTTAAAGAGAAAGTGATAGATAGACAGACAGACGGGTAGACAGGCCAACAGGCAGACAGGCGAATAGGTGGACAGACAGACAGCAGACAGACAGATATGCGGACGACAGACAAATAGAGGGACAGACAGACGGGTAGACAGGCCAACAGACAGACAGACGGACAGATAGATAGAAAGACGGACAGACAAGCAGAGGGACAGACAGAACGAACGAACGAACGAACTTTATTTTCAAAGGGTTAAGAATTGGGCACGCAGGCTCGTCTGACATTCTGCCCTTCCTCTCTCTCTCATCATGTATACTAATATCCTTTCATCCTCACATTTACTTTAAGCATTATTAAGGCATTTATCATTATAAAAGTAATATTACATTTGCAATAACCATCATAATTAAAGTGTTTTTAAAATAAAATAAAATAATTAAAAAAAAAAAAAAAAAAATTAATAGTAATAATGAATTTATAGACAGATAGATGGATGGATGGATGGATGGATGGATGGATGGACGGACGGACGGACGGACGGACGGACGGACGGACAGACAGACAGACAGACAGACAGACAGACAGACAGACAGACAGACAGACAGACAGACAGACAGACAGACAGACAGACAGATAGGTAGATAGATAGATAGAGAGATAGATAGATAGATAGATAGATAGATAGATAGATAGATAGATAGATAGATAGATAGATAGATAGATAGATAGATAGATAGATAGATAGATAGATAGATAGATAGATAGATAGATAGATAGATTAGATAGATTAGATAGATAGATTAGATATTTTAAACAATGAAAAGTAAAAATTGGAATGATGTATGTGAAGATGATGACAAAAATAGATGATGTTGGTTATAGGGATTGTAGCGTAAGGTTTTTCTGGTATGAAGATAGTGTTTAGAGAAGAAATAGAATTCTCTCCAGAATGTATGAAGTCCCAGTGTCAGAGAAGAGCACTGGTATCACAATTGAGCTCCGGCTGCGAAAAAGTCCCCATGGGATCTTTAAATTATTTTACACCAAAAATGTTCTCTCACTGTTGTTAATTATACTAGTCTGTCTCTTTTATTCTATTCCTTAATTTCTCATCATCTGACCGTTGAATGTCTCACATTAGCCACCGGAATAGTCACTATGTAACTCAACTTTGAATCAGCACTTGTCCAGATATTGGTTGACACATAACACTGTTGTTCTGAAAATCACACTTCAGTCCAATCCCAGCAATCAGGGGGAAAAAAGTTATGGAACACTTCAACCTCTGGGCTCATGTTATGGTTAGGTAGCAGGATCGAAGGTCCACTTGACTTCAGGGTTTATTTTAAATTCGACTATAGAACCAGGAACAAGGAGTATCAAGTGGCTAGGCAATGTCATGGAGACCTATTACATCCTATTTTGTGTATGAGATGAGGGTGTCATCAGATGTCTGCATGTATGATAAATGATACATGGCCTTGTATGATTTAGATATAGTGAGACAGACTGGTGTCTACTGCAAAACATTGTCTCAAATATAATAATACATGAATAATCAAAGCAATATGAATATATGGACAGGATGCAACCTTTGCCTTCCTCACCTACATGCCAAATTAGTACTGGTCTTGCTGGTAGGTTATAGACCCAGACAAAACCAGAATGGTTATATTTAGTCCTGGCCAGGACTATGGTGGTTATTATTTAGGTTTTCCAATCTTCAGCATCATATCCACACAAACAATATGTCCGATACATTCACAACACACATAAATATCGATAGTAAACCTACACACCCTCTAAGATCGATTCCAAGCTCTTACGAAGACTGTACTTTGTGAAGAATGTCCGCCCTTCATGCAGTGGCAACTGACGCAGAATAGACAGCACTCTACTTTGACTTCTGGCTGGGTTTTTTAGCTGTGTGTATTTTGAACTGAGCGTTCTCGCCTTATATATTGTGAGCGCGGGCGTCTCGGAGGCCAGCAGTGTTTGGTCCTTTTCAAGCACTGAAAATTTCTCTCATTTTGGGTATTATGTGCAACTGTCCCATCAATCGTTCCAATACACACTCAACTAAGTTTATCCCTCACGTTGTCTTATATTTCCTTTATCTTCCCCTACTGGAAGCTTCCTTTTCATATACTTAAACTTACAATCGGGTATGGCATGTATTTTCTACGAATTTATAAAGTCTATCACTAGGTTAGACCTGGGATGTGAAAGTCAAATAAAACTACAAATATCTTCATATATACATACTCCTTCCAACTTTCCTTTTGGATTTCCATTCCTGCATATCCCTTCTGTGAAAATCTCTAATTGTTATCACAATTTACTGATACATAGTTCCAGTACAAAAGAAATTATTTACCTAACTTGCGACACTTTGCTTCGCCATTGTGGATTTTCCATACCGGCTTCTCTCTGATAACATAACCGAATGCGCATGCGTGACCGCTACTATTTTTAGAATGCTTAGTTACACGGTGTCCGTTTTGTTTACATGCAGTTCAATGCTCTTGTCGAAACCATCATAATTTATTCTTTCTCTGTTCGTTCAATCAGTCCATTAACTAAGCGGATTTTTTTGCACACTTTGCTACAGGGATAATGGTGATGATAACGTGAATGATGAAAATGATTGTGATGACGGTGGCGAGGATTATATGATTGTGACAATGATAGTAATGAAATTAATGACAATAAAATGATACTACGATTATTTTATTGATAATGATTGGATTAGTTATCAATGAGAGGTAGGTGGGATAGTTGTGGGACAAAAGGGTAGGGGGTGTATTTGTCTGTATAACACTCCTCTAAAATAAGTTAACAATGTAGCTTGCGATATTTAGACCCCTTAACCTCTCCCCTTCTCACTGCCTTGAAGGTTAGGCATTTTTGGCAAAAGCTAGTGGAGACTCTTGTAAATAAAGTACGGAGGGCAAGGGAAAACTACCGTCATATTGTCCCTAGTACAATGATGAATCGAGACAACTTGCTTAGAAAAGAGAACGACGTTAATTGGAATTTAAGAGGAAGCACCTCGTCCTATAGGGAGCATCATTTCCGTAATGTGATATCAGACCTGCATCAGGCTACTGTTAGCAGAATTAAATTAATCACACCCGACCAAAGAGACTTGAAATGTCAGAGCGCTAGGACAGAAGTGAATATTAGAAACCAGAAGATGGAAATGTAACGAATAAATGTAAATTTATAAGGGATTTGTGAAATGCGATATTTCGGAGGAGGTGTCAAATTTATTTTCTGACAACGGTAAACTAATCTATTTAACAAACTTCCAGCATACAAAGCTGTTAGTCAGGAATGTGTACTGTCAGCTGATTTGTTTTAGATATACAGTGAAAATATAATGAGATCAATTGATGGCATGTCAGGAATATAATTTGGTGGACATTCTCAAACACGGTTAGACGTGCTGATGAGCAAAAAAGGAAACAACAGATACATGAAATTTTCGATGCAATAGTGACAGAAAATAAAAAAATAAAGGCCGTTACATAAATAGTGAAAAAGACAGCAGTAACAGACAACTCAAAGAAAAGGAGTTCTCCAGAATGCAACTTTTAAATAGTTTTGAAACTAAACAGTAAATTTAGATGCCTAGGCACGTTAGTAACATTACATAGAAGATGCATCTCAGAGGTGAAGAGTAGAATACTCCTGGCAAAAGTGTATTCTATTTTTAAAATGTATTTTATGCAACAACTTTAGTCAAACTAAGTGCAAAAGAGAGTTCTTCAGTGTTACATAGAGCCAATCCTGTTATATGGAAGCAAGTCAATGACAAACGTTAAACAAGCAATATCGTGTCCTGAGGCCACAGGAATGTAGTTCCACAGAAGAATGTTAAGAAAATCATGCAGAGTTAAAATGACTAACGGGGGTGTCCTGAAAGGAGGATAATTGCTTATGTCATTAACAGTCCATTAAATTCGGACATGTTTTGAGAAGAGGAAAGCTGGAATATATTGTAACAACAGAAAAGATAGAAAGAGAAATATATAGATGACAACAAAGATAGAAGATAATGGACAGTTTGACATCATTGCATGGAAAAAAAAATCAACAGAACTCATGAACAGCACTGAGGACATGGCGTTGTAGAGAGACATGATCACCTACGCCTGGTACTTGAAGAAGAATAGTGAAGAAGAATAATATCATACTAATGATAATGGTGGTAATGTTTAAGATTACGATGATGGTGGTACTAATAACAATACTGATATCATGAAAATGATACGCATAGTGATAACTATGTTGAGAATGATGATGGTTATGATAACGATGCCGATAATTGCCATAATTTTTTATACTACGATCGCGATGATGAATGTTATCAGCATATGATGATGATGATGGCTGTGACAAACTTTTAATCAATCCATACCCTTTAACTCCTCTAGGAACATTGACCTTAAAAGAAATAACACATGCCGAATCCTCCTGTCACACGTCGTTAGCTCAAGTTTTTTCCACGTCTGCCTCAACATTTTCACTTCTGTTTCGAGTTCTCTTCCCTATGTGTTTTTAGTCTACCTCTGCCTCTCTTTCCCTGAGGATTCTAGATCAAGTACTGCCTTGTAACGATATCAACAGGTTTCCTCAATCTATGTCCTATCCATCGCCAGCGTCTTCTTCTCAACTCTTGTTCCACTGGCACTTGTCTGGTTCTGGTCATCAGTTCCAGATTTGTGACTTTGTCATTCCATTTTAATTCTTCTATTTTAAACACCACCCATTTAATTTTATGAAATTCTGTAACTTTTTTTGTAGTTGTTTTTGTTGCTCTCCATGTTTCAGAGCCATACAATAGGACGGACTTGACATTTGAGTTGAAGATTCTTATTTTTGAGTTGGCCTTGATTTCTCTTACTCCATATATTTCCCAATGCGGCGAAAGCCCTTCTTTCTTTTTTTAATTCTTATTTTGATATCATTGTATGTCTCTCCAACTTTGTCTATATTGCTGTCAAGATATGTGTACGATTCTACATCTTGTAGGGGTGTTTTTCATGTTCGGCCTAGCTACCATATCTTGCCTTTTGTTTTCATTATCTTTGGGCTTATTCCCCCTGTGTATTTTCAGATCCACTTGCTGTGACCTCTCATCGAGTATTTTCATTTTGTCTTGCATCGTTTTCCGGTTATGTGACAAAAGAGCCAAGTCATCTGCAAAATCTAGATCATCAAGCTGTTTAGCCAGATTCCACTGAATTCCATTTATGTTGTGTGACGCCGATGTTTTCATAACCCAATCCATTGCTAGTAAGAAAAGACATAGAGATAAGAGGCATCCCTGTCCCACTCCAGTTATTATCCCGAACTTTTAATGATGACATTAATTAGTAATGAAGACAACGTTAATGATGAATATGTGTTAAAGATGAAGATAGAAATAATTAATGTTTACAGTTGTTGATTGTTATTATTATTATTGTTCAGAAAAATGACATCATTGCATTCCTGGAGAATTCATTGGTACTCAATCTCCCTTAGCAAATGTCGAAAGGTTTGAATGCTAACTATTACCATAGCGCTGGGTTGTTCAAATGCCTGATGCATCCTCTCATACCTCCATCTCTGTCAGTCTTACGTTTCGTGCCAAATTATAGTAGACAACCATATCGATTCATCGACTGCAGTGTCGTTCTGTAACAGGCGATGGTTAATTGACTGTAGTATGGCCCTTATCCATATCCAGTGGCCCCATTATGAGTGCTCTCAAGGCTAGTCTGTCAATTCCGTCATTGCCTCCTGATCCTTTCATGACCTGGACAGTTGTTGAGTTTATAGTAAAGTTGAAAGGGTTGTTATTCATGATGATAGCAATGTTGATAATATCAAGGATGAAGAAAAAGGATGTCATTTAACTTTTTATTTTATTTTATTTGTATCCACAGATATAATTCATGCTGTACATCGATGTCTTTGCTCAAACTGTGAAAAGATCGTATTTGAATTCTGCGTCGGCGCCCAGTTCCCGATCTACAAACCTGCTATTTTCCACTGCCGCCTCACTTATTGAATGAGTGTCATTTTCCACTTAAATAGTCAACGAGAGAACGATATTGGATGTACATTACTTATCTTTATTATTGTTTTCTCTTATCTGTAGGAACATGTGAAACACGTTTCATCAACTTACATTTTTATTTTATCAGTTTATACGAATAATTTTTTTTTAAATCTGTCAAATCAAAGGCCTTGATGTGTATAAATTATTTTTGTAATTCAAAACTTAGTGCTAAGAAGCAATAGCCAGCCAGACCTCGTAAAGAAGAAATGGATGTGGAGTAATGTAGATAAAAAATCTGAGATATTTCTGAGATAAGAAGTACGCCATTTTTTCCCAGCATTCCTTTCATATTGGCACTGTAGAGTTTCTTCATGGTACATTGACAGAATGGTGGCGGATAATAAAACCGCTACCAAAGAGATCTTGAGAGCAGCCTGAAATCCATATAATATACGGGAATCTGTCACTTATATGGTTTGTCAATGAGCTATCGCCAGTGTTTTTTACTCTAGGGCAGTTAAGGATTTAAATTGATAGCAGAATACGAGATTTGACTCCTACAATGCTATAATAATTATTTACCAGTGACCAAAAGATTATACAGTGATATACTCACATCTAAAAGATTAGGCTAGTGATATACGGGCACCTAAAATATTAAACTATTGTTAAACTGGGACCTACAAGATACTGACATCTGCAAGATTAGACGAGTGATATACAGGTACCTACAAGATTATATTAATGATGTACATGGACTCACAAGATTAGACTAATGATATACAGGGACCTACAAGCTTAAATTAGGGATATTGTGGAACCTACAAGATTAGACTAGTAATGTACTGACTCCTGCAAGATTACAGTAGTGATATAGTGATACCTACCCGGTTAGACCAGTGATATACTGACACCTACAAGATTAGACTAGTGATATACTGACACCACAAGATTAGACCACTGATATACTGACACCTACAAGATTAGACTAGTGATATACTGGCCCCTACAAGATGAGACTAGGCAGCCGCGGTAACACAGTGGTTCTTCTTCTTCCTCTTCTTCCTCTTCTTCCTCGTTCGTCCTGAAAAGGACGTTGGTTGCGTTGTGTCTGTTTACACCAGAACTGCGATATCTGCGCCTTTCGGCCGGCACATCCGATTCAGCACGGCATTTATTTGGGACCTGGTTTGCCTTCCCTCTTCGATCCCTACTCTTTTAGCCAGACTGCAGTGATGCAGCCTGTTTCCAGGACCACCACGTGGAGGTGGAGTAGGGTCTTGGTCAGCTCTGGTTTGCTGACCCTGACGCCAGCAGTCAAGCTATGGGTTGCTGACTGCATTTTCTATTGCTGCGTCTTTGGGTCCCACACAGTAGTTAGTGCACTGGCTTCCTAGCTCGGTGGTCCAAGGTCCGATCCCCAGTTGAGGTGGGATTTTGTAGACCGCAAACGGCTCCGGGGTCGACCCAGCCTCATGAATTTGGTACCAGAGCAACTCTGGGAAGGTTAAGGGAGCCGGCGTGATGTTGACCACGTCACCCCTAGTGTGCCGATCGTCAAGAAAATATGGGCCTAACACCATATTCCCAATATGCCTCAATGAGCGTGTAACGGGATCCTTTACCTTTTTACCTTACAAGATGAGACTAGAAATATATCGGCACTTACGAGATTAGCCTAGTGATATACTGGCACCTACAAGATGAGACAATTATATTTCAGCACTTACGAGATTAACCTAGTGATATACTGGCACCTACAAGATGAGACAATTATATTTCAGCACTTACGAGATTAGCCTAGTGATATACTGGCACCTACAAGATGAGACAATTATATTTCAGCACTTACGAGATTAGCCTAGTGATATACTGGCACCTACAAGAATAGAATTAAAAGCTAAGACTAGTGTTATACACGCTACTTAAAGATTAGACTACTTATGTATTTTGATGTGTCTAGATAAAACAACAGAGAAGAGTCTTAAACCTGAAAGGTCAGTTTAAAAATGCTTTGGTCTTTTTTTTTAACATTTTATTCCAATTCGCCAGTTTGTTCACAAAATTGAAAACAAACTGTACAATAATTTTCGAATTAACAAAAATATTACTGATTTTGGTCATTTAGCCTTCTTGTTATTACACAATGGCCAAACGAGTATTCAGGAATTTTGCCAAAAGAACGTTTACATTTCTCATTTTGCCCTAACACAGCCCAACAGATCCTCAGGGCACAACGTTTGCTTATGTTGCTTTATTTAGAACCCTGAACAATATTTTGTATGAAAGCTGGACATATTTTTAACGAATGCTAGAGTTTTGAGATTTTAGTTTTCTAAGTTGGCAGGTTTAAGAGATATCGTAAGAAAGCACAATGGATAGTAAGAATCGAATAAGTGATATCCTTTTTATCCAAGCTCGTACCCAGTAAACCAAATGAAGCCTTTTACATGTACTTTATAGTGCACATACACTTTCTTTATCATTATTATCATCAATAACATCAATGGTATCAAAATCACAATTATAATTATCACCAATATTATTACTGCTACCATATATCAACATCATCGTGTGCCATGCCAAATGCAGACAATAATGTATCTTTAAACTTGATCTGGGGGTTTTTCTACTCTTGGTGTTGTTGCGTGTTCTGCAAAGTGCTGCTACACAGTTCTTCTTCTCCGTTTACTGTCACGGATTGCCTCCCCTGCTTTGCAGTAGTGGTCCAACAGTGGCCAAAACTCAAGAGCATCTAATATGGGCTTCAAAGGTGTGTACCTTCGCACAAGATGACTCTTGGCAGAGTTGTAGATAGAAGGATAATGATGCTTTTATCTGAAGGGGGTATCCACAAGATATTCAGAAAAGCGAAAACAATGCTGCATTGGCTGAGCACGTTAATTCTATAATCTGCCGACAACTTTTGTGAAGGATTAAGCAATTATTAGTTTCAGCTCGTTAAGCCCCCCCCCCCCTTCCCCCCCCCCCCACCTCTGATTTACTCAGTGGAATTATTATTATTCTAGTATAGCTCTATTTAGAGTGTGTTTAGTAATTTGACTGAGACAAACATGCAGTACATTTAACATGATTAAATCCAAGTTAAATTTGTATATTAAAAAATAACAGATTTAATAATCATTTAGTTTTAACAAGAGTTAAAATAATTGAATAGTTTAAAAGATAATGTTCATTATTGAATGATAGGAAACTCTATACAGAGCGATACAACAGGAGGCAATCTGATCATCATAAGGGTCCCCACGTCGAACAAGCGTTTCGGCCCTTTATTCCCCTTTTACACTCTAAGGAGGGCGGGCTCACCTGGGTCATGACTCCCAAGTGTCTCCACCTCCTGTTGTCGTATGTAGAAAATGAACCCACTCCATCTAGGTTGCAGCTTTAAAATCCACAATTCTGCCAGCCGGAGGCAATTGTGAAAGTAACCCTTATGTTGAAAACAAATTATTGTGCCACAGCACACCACGACTAGGGACAGACACTGATCCACCTGCGCAAAGCCAACGAGGCTTGAAGCCACTGCACGCTTGCAACTGAAATCTACTTGCGCCCTACACCTCATATAATATACGCCGCGTGTTGCCTGTAAGCCACCGTCCTTTCACCAATACAACGAAAAACTCAATGTATTGCGGACTTGGAAAAGTTTTCCACTTTCCGGATGTTTCCTGTAACGTAGGTGGGGATAGAGTTTACTGTCCCGAGTTCCATAGCCCATTGCGGTTGTTCCACAGCTAGCATGATGCCTTCTCCACAGTTTCACTAAGCCTCTTCAGTGCCCTTGTTCTCGACTGTCCCCTCAGGCCTCACCAGTTTCAATAAATCATACACTGATGCAGCCACGAACCCTCTTGCACCCACCTCAACAGCCATGACCCTTGCAGTGAACCCATCGTGTCTCAGATCCGCGGCCAGATCACTATACTTGGCCGCTTTGAACAAATGTTGCCCTTCCAATCTGGATTCAAATGGCACGGTCAGTTCAATCAATATAACCTGGTGCGATGATGAAGAATGCAGCACTATATCCGTCCGTCTTCGAGATTTTCTGATACTCTCTGGATATGCCACTCGTCCAGGTAGGTCTACCGCCATCTCCCAGTCAAGGAGAGATGATACACTGCTACCTGATTTACTCGGTTCTGGGTGTGCTGACTTTCCTGCTCTCAGAAAGTATGTGTTTGCGGTGTTAGGCATGACATTGCTATTCACCTTCATCCTTACCAGATCCATTGTCGCAGCACTTTGTTGTGACGCCATGTGCATCGCCCTTGCCCTAATGACACCTTGCAAGCTGAGAGCACGTGTTCACGTGTCTGCCTCTCATGGCACGGGGGCACTGCTCATCATCCGACTTTCCCCATCTCACAAGGTTTCTGGCCGATGGCAGGAGGTCATACATTGATCTAATAACGAAGCTGAGCCTAAGAGGTGCCATATGCTATATATCATTCCATGTCAATGACCTTTGCAGGGCTCCTTCCCATGCAGTCCATTGGCCTTGTTGGGCCTGCTGCACTGCTTTTTGCAACCTCTTATCATTCTCAGCTCCTCGTTTCTCCTGAACTACCATGTATCTGCGCTCCCTGCTTATTGCGTTGGACCACCAGCGGATGTCTCCATGACCAAATCCCCGTCTACTCGTTTGTGTGTATCCGATTAACTCCCTCAGTTTGAGCGACTCTTGGGCAGCATCAACAGCTTCTTCCACTCTCCACTTCCTTTCCGTTTTCAGTGTGGGTTGAATGGACTTAACGACGTCATCTTCTGACTCGCGTAGCATCATTGCAAGCCTTGCCTTTCCAACTTTGTACTCTTCAACAACTGACTTAAAAGGAAGCAGAAGTTTTGACTGTTTGCAGTACATTGCTACTCTGACAGACCTGGTGGTACCCCTAGCCATTTCCTCATGAACTTGTTGACTTTCTGCTCTATAACTTCCACTGTACTTGTGCTTATTTCATATATAAGCAGTGGCCACAGCAATGTAGGTATCAACATTAACTCGAGGCACCACAGTTTGAATTTTCCTAGGAATCTGCTTTAGTCTATGATCTGTAGCCCTCTGTCTGCCATTTCTATTGTCTGTTGCACTGCCTTCGAGTCTTTTAATGAGGCATCGTACACCCTGCCAAGACTTTTAACAGGTTCCTCAATGACAGTAGGAATTCTTTGGTTAGAAACCATGAATATGACCTCCGCTATTTTCTCTTTCCTGACTGATAGGCTTCTCGACTTCTTGGGTTTGAAGCTCATTCTGGACAAGCTGACTAGTTCATCCAGGCGTGCTAACATCCTCCGGGCCTGATGTTCATGTGATGTCAGAATTGTTGTGTCATCCATGAATGCTTTGAGCGGTGGCATGTGACACATTCCACCGAGCTTTGGAGCTATAGCCATTCCTTCAGCCGCATTGAGGATTACCTGCATAACCATCACGAATAGTATCGGAGAGATGGTACATCCCATCGCAATTCCAACTTCAAGGCCAATGCACTTCGTTGTGTACTCTCTGGATGAAAATGTGACAGAAAACCCTACGAAATACAGCTTCAGCATTGCTGCAATCTCTTGTTGAACATGATACATTTCTAGTGCCTGCCACAACATCTGGTTTGGAACGGATCAATAAGCATTTGCTAGATCCAACCAGATTACATGGAAGTTTGTTCTGTCAGACTTTGACTTTTGAATTGCTTCCCAGATCATTGTGGCATGCTCTAGACATCCTGGTGTTCCTGAGATACCTCCTTCCTGAATGGTAGTGTCAATGTACCCACTTGCCAGGAGGTATGTAGTGAGCCTTTTCGCCATCACTGAGAAGAATATCTTCCCTTTCACATTAAATAGTGAGATTGGCCTGAACTGACTGATGTCTGTGGAATTTTGTTCCTTCAGGATGTAGATTCCGTTTGCCTTTTTCCATTCCTTGCTTACAAGCTGGGTTTTCCGTGCATTCTTCAGTAAACGGAGCAGTCGTTTGAGCACTTGAGGGCATCTCTTATACACAACATATTGAACACCATTAGGAGCTGGAGTTGACTTGCACCGAGCTTTCTGGACAATGCTTTCTACCTCTTGCACCGATGGGGGCTTGGTGTTAAATTCAGCTCCTGGCTTACCCGGCCATTTAAGGCCTGCCATGCTGCTGAGCGGCTCATCCTTGCGATCATCTGAATAGGTCATTCTAAGGTGTTCTTCCAGGTCTTCTTTCCTGATGCTTAGCGTTCCCGACCGTGGCTGCTCAAACAGTTCTTTGGCAAACTTGAAGGGCTCCCTGAAGAATCTTTCCCTATCCCTCCGAGTCTTCCTTCTCTTCCTGCACAACCTTTCTGCTCTACAGAGGGCATTATGTTGGCCTTTCAGGTGCTCCCAAACCTAACGTAACCCTTCCTTCTTTGTGGCAACTGCATTCTTGAACAGTTTTCGGGCATGCTTCTTCTGTTTCCTGATTTCTTCTATTTTAATGTGTTTTCTACTTTTTCGCGGTGAGTTACTTTCCCTTGCCTCCCTGACTCCAAAAACGTTGCGACAGTGAAGATATATTATGTCGCTGAAGATTTCTATCTTCTTCTCCAAAGTTATCTGCTTCAGGTTGTTATCCAACTTTTTTTGCCAAGGCTTCGTCTAGCTGTTCCCAAAGCCCTTTTGCACTGGCAGATGGAAACTTGATTGCATCTCTCTTCCGGTCCAAGAAGTGTGTGAGATCATCATCAGACAGATCAACTTGAATGTACTCAGCACTGTGGATTGACTCCTGGCTGAGTTTTTCTAACGTCTTACTCGTCGAGACAGAGCGCTGTTGATCTCCCCCTGATGAACTCTCACACCCCTTTTTCGTTCTGTGGATTTTCATTCCTCTCTGAGTAGATAAATTCCTACCACAGGCACATGGAAGTTCCAGCCGTTATTCAGAGCTCGAAGGCCGTGTAACGGGTCTTATCGATTCCAATGAGGCGCCTGTGAATTCATCATTCTCCCCCCCCCCCTCTTTTTCGGTGAATCCTGGGACATCTATCATTTTTGGGTCCTGTAGCAATTTTTTTACAGCTTACGGGGTGCCAACCCGGTCAGCCGGTTTCTATTATTTTCCAGTGTTATCTGTCTTTCCAAAAGTCCTTCGGTCTTTTCCCGATTGTCACTGGTTTGACCATGCAACTATGATAGGAAACTCTATACACAGCGATACAACAGGAGGCAATCTGATCATCAGAAGCGTCCCCCCGTCGAACATGTGTTTCGGCCTTTTATTCTCCTTTACACTCTAAGGGATGCGGGTCCATCTGGGTCATGACTCCCAAGTGTCTCCGCCTCCTGTTAGTGGGTTTTGATAGTCGGTTTTATGAAAAAAAGTTCACTTTGGCAGCTTGTATGTTTCACTTAGCTGCCAATAGTAGTTTCTGCTCCCGCTGATGGGTTCTATGCAGATAGGTCACTGGAGTTCTCACGTCTCTGGTTACGTTTAAAGCTACTGCACGTTCCAAGTACAATCAAGAAGTAACTGCCAATTTATTCCCGCGTTTCTACGTCAGTCCATTTATACCCTCACGTTATTCCATGGAGTAGTACCCTCAGCCGGTACCTCCAACAACAAATATGGTAAAAGAATAGAAACGAAACGCTCTCCTCAGTATTGCGTTTCCCGACACATACTTATGTGTCCTCCTTTCTCCTATTCTACCATCTCATCTAACTCAGAATTTATCCTCGATGAGAATTAAACTTAATCCATCGAGAGATAACTTTCTTTACATTTAAATTGAATAGCTTGTAAATTTACTTTACATTTAAATGAAAAGGTTAATAGTAAAGATAGAATATGTTTACATTTACTCCACTGTTTGAAAAGTGTTCTCAATATAAACTGAATCTATTTTGATTTACTTTGATTTGAAACTGTAAGTATTATACTTAGAATGTACATCATTTCTTTCATCTTTCCCTCCCTGCTCCATATGGAACTTGGGACTACTTTATGCTTTTAGTTCTCTGTAAGAGATTAGCAATAAAGCGGTCACCAGCCTTTGTAGTAGCTATTCATGAAATCATCATTCTATACGTTGAGGTTGCCAGCCTTAAATGACTTGGACATCCACTAGCGATTTTCACATTTTAATATTCACATTGTAATATATACATGTTAGTTCACATGTTAGTAATGAAAAATATAGAATGTAAAATGACAACTTACGCCAATCCTGGCTCACAGACCTTTTGCTCAGATGAATGAAGTTAAGGCACTTGATTAGGCCTCTTACAGGTGTTCTTGGGGGTCGTTACTTTTATAAGATAATTCCCTCTATGACTCCGTGTGTTGCAGTTTCCGCAGCCTTCCTTATTAAAAGGGTTTTTCTGGGCTATGTAAGTCCTTCAAGATTGTTCCACAAAGTCCGGTCTGATAAACGGAAATGTGAATTCTAGGCTTCACTCTGGCAAGGTCTGGTTTTGTCTTGGCAAGCGTGAATCTCACAGTGTCTTAACACTGAAGCGTGTCAAGTTATATTCCTATCCCACCCCCGCATCTGTTTGTTATGTAGCTACTCAAAATACTGGAAAGCTCAAATCATTTTCAAACATGCGTGTTGGGGGGAAAGGGAGGGGGGGGGGGCGATTTCAAAATATTCCTGACATGGACACATTTTGAACGTAAGGCAGGGGTCGCCTCTCCCATATATGGCATGAAAATATCCGATCCCTTATGTACGAACTCACAGACATATCGGTAAACTCACACGACAATGTGTGTAAGATATTACATCTTACTAATTCTGCCTGGACTGTTACAACATTTCCGTTCGGGTGTGTCCAACTGATAAGTGCGTGTTTGTAATCTGTCCGCCGGCGGGATAATTTATCGTCCGGCACACCTTGAGCAAACAGAACTACGCGAAAACTAAGCAGACCAATATGGTTTTATCTGCGATAATCTTAGTAAGGCTGTGTCTCGCCTGGCGAACGTTATGTATTATAAGCAACAAGGAGTGTCAAATGGTTTTGACAATGTCTTTTATCTGCTACATAGCAGAAAAAAAGGGTGCGACCATGGAAAATCACGCAAATAAAATCAGTACAAAAAATGTTACTGATACTGCCGTAGTAAAACAGAGATCGAGAAGGGTCGCTCCATTCTGTCACATTTACCCTCAGACATCAACTTGAATATATTCAAAGAAAGCAATGGTCAGCTTGAGACTGTTGATATCTCCGTAGAGTTTTTCCATGATTGGCACTGGTGATGGCCATATACCTTTTCTCTGTTCCTCTTATGTTGGGCACCTTTGAAGCAGATGTTCAGCAGTCATTTTATTGGGGCCACAGTTAAACTCATCAGTAGTTCCTATCTTTAACCTGTTGAATAGATGGTATCTCAATCTGTTGGGGCCAGTGCGAAGTCTGAAGATTACCACTTGTTCACTTCTGCTGAGCTAGTAGTATGAATCATTTATTTGTTGTTTGTGGCCTTGCTGTTCTGCTTCCCACTAGCTCCGTATCTGCGCTTGATAAAACTCTTGGCCTCTTCATAAGCTGTTTAGTATTCTCCTTTTAACCATCATCATTTCTTCTTGGGATGGATAGGACACGCATTGAGGAAACCTGCTGGAAGCATCGCGATGCAGTCCTGATTTTGGAATTCCCAGAGTAAGCGAAGAAGAGAGCGACCAAGGAAAACACGGAGAAAACTGGAGGCAGGCGTGAAGGGGATTAAGAAGACATGGAAAAACCTTCAGCTGATGGCTCGGGACAGAAAGACTTAGCATTAGTTTGTTGAAGGCCTAAGCTCCTTAGAAAGCTGAAGAGTGATGAAGAAATGAATTAACTTCTTTACTATTTTATTTTACTTGTTCTCAAAAGTGAATTGTAAATTTGCTCATTGCAAAAAACAAAGTGCTAAATCAAGAAACAAACATGCTCAAATTACTAGTACCATCATGATACGAAATAAAATGCTTCCAAAACAACTTTTACAAAAGTAATACACTGCGTTGGCAATGGCTACCTGCAAAAAAGATGACCATATCTTCCTAACGAGAAGCTAAAGGGACAAGGAGAAGACAAGAAGAGAAAGGAGACAGATTATGCCCCCTGCTTTGTGTTTCCTTTGAACTCTTCAATGACATTATTCAATAGATTTTTAGCTGTTAGTTGGATCCTATACGTCCTTCTGATCCTCTCGGAGCTTTCAGTCTATTGGGAAATATCAGGAAATCAAAATAAATCAAGTCTAACAAAAAATATTACTCTTCAACTCAAACGTCAAATCAGTCCGATAGTACGTCGTTGAAACATCGAGAATAAAAAAATCCACAAATCTACAGACCTTCATAAATATGGGCGTCCGATTGACAGAATGGTTAGAGCGCTGGTCTCTCGCGGGTTCGAATATCGGTAACCACACGCTCCAGTCTACCCAGCTGTAAAATGAGCACCTGACTTTGAGTTAGGGAAGGAAAAAGCAGCGAGGAAGGAAATGGTCACCCCACCTCTCGATGTTGGATGTAGTATGGTGAAGTCTCTAACACTTTACTCCCCCACGGCAGTATCTGATATGGGTTGGGAGAGGGGGGGGGCCCATCAAAAATATGTGCTTGCTTAGAATATACTTACTTACTTAGTCGTTCCCCTTCATCCGTGAGGTGTAGAAGTTTGGAAGAGAGAGCGCCAGACTATCCTATCGGCCTGGTTCCATTCTAGTCCTCGGTCCTTCAAATATTGTCTAATTTTGTCTTCCCAGCGGACTCTGGGTCGTCCTGGGGGGTCTGGATCCCTGGCTCTTTGTTTCCCATGCTTGTCGTGGTAGCTGATCTTCTCCCATTCTGCAGACTTGGCCAAACCATCTTAGTTGGGACTGTTCTACTTGGGTATGCAGGGGGTGGGATTTTAGGCCTTGACGTATCGTCTGGTTGCGGACCATGTCTCTTCTTGTTACTTCAACCACCTTCCTCAGATAGCTCATTTCTGAGGTTTGGATCTGGCTGTTATGGGTTGTAGTCATTGCCCATGACTCGCTTCCATATGTCAAGACTGGGACATAGGTGAAGCGGTGTACAGCCATCTTCGTTTTCTTACCAACCTCTCTCTTGATGAGGAATCCTCGATTTATGGCCTGAAAAAGTTTCCCAGCTGCTGCTTTTCGAGTGGCCAACTCTTCTTTGATTCCTCTCTTTCGGTCTATAATAGCTCCGAGATATTTAAAGTGGTCGACCTGCTCCAGGACCTGTTCTCCCAGCTTAATCTGATGTCTTCTTTCTTCTCGTGATATCACCATGGATTTTGTTTTAGATCTGCTTATGACCATCCCTCTCTTCTCCAGCTCTTCCTTCCAGACTTGCATGGATTGGAGATGTGCCTCTGATTTAGCAATCAGGGCAATATCATCAGCAAATGCCAGCTCTGAAATATTTACCTGTCTCATCTTCCAGTACACCACTGAATACTTTCTTGTTCTGTCCTTACATGACTTGATAACATCGTCCATGAGGAGTATGAAAAGATAAGGTGACAGGATATCACCTTGTCTTACACCAGTGGTGGTCCTGAACTCTTCTGACTTATGGTTTGCTGTCCTCACATAATTTCTGCAAGACTTGTAGAAGCTCTGTATAGCGTGAATCAGAGGTGCTGGAATGTTCTTCCTTGCCAAACAGTCCCAAAGTTTGCTCCAGGGGACCCTGTCAAACGCCTTTTCCAGATCTATGAAACAAAGATGGATCTCACTTTTATACTCAAGGGCCTTTTCACTCAGCTGTCTGGGTGTGAAGATTAGGTCTTGAGTACTTCGGTTTGCTCGGAATCCGCCTTGGACCTCATCCAATTGTGGCTCAGCTAGGCGTCGGAGTCTCTGCTCTAGGATTCTTGAGTAGATTTTACCAGGGACACTGAGAAGGGATATGCCTCTATGGTTTTCACATTGTCGATTGTTACCCTTTTTGAAAATTGGTGTTATGATTGCAATCTCCCAATCCTTTGGTATGGTCTTGTTGCACCACGCTGCCTGTAGGACCCAAGAGTAATAGGTCACCTGATGCTCCCATGTACTTAACCATTTCTGGTGTTATACCATCATGCCCTGCTGCTTTGCCCATCTTGATTTTCTCCAGTGCTGCCTTCAGTTCTTCCATCTTTATATCATCTTCAACACCATTTGTTTCCTCTTCTGTGCTAGTGATTATCATTTCTGATGCTTGACCTTGCTCACCATCAAGGAGTTCTGAGAAATATTCTTTCCATCTTTCCATTACTTCCTTCGGGGCAGTAAGCAATTTTCCTTGCTTGTCTTTTATAAATTTGAGAGGGCATTGTTTTTCCTTCCTCGTGTTCTTTAGGGTCTTATAGAACAATTTCTGGCTTGCTTAGAATATAAAGATCGAAATGGTACGATAAGATCACCATTGTATATTCACTATGTTCCAGTGGAACAGGAAATGATGAAGAAGGCGCTGGCAATAGATATGACACACGGTGAGCGAGCGTATTGATACGTTAACATATAGTACTTGTTCTGGGAATTCCATGGTTTTTTGTTTTTTCTTAACCAGCGGCACTTGGGCTTTCAGCCCTTCGGCCCAATGACATGTCATTGCGAGGCTGGGGAACCTGAGGACTTTCCTTCCAACCCGGTCAGGAGCTTCGCTCCTTCCCATCCACAGAGGGTTTATCACAGGAGTCGTTCAGGCTATTCAGTCAAATTTCCGGCCGTAAACATTTCTTCAAACGCTGACGCACAGGCAGACAAAAAACACACACATGGAGATGAGGAATGGAGACAGAAATGAACGGGATAAGGGAGAGGTAGAAAGACCTTGAGTGGAGGACATAAGACCGGAATAATGTGTAAGAATTTGATGAAGGCCTGCACTCCTAAGGCAGCTGAAAGTAATAGCGATGATGATGATAATGTACAATCATTTCAATGTGACCTTTAGTGACCGGCACATGCAACACGTGACAGGAAAGGGGAAGAACGGGTTAGATCTGTCAGCAGCAAAAACATTACCAAAAGCAATAATTATATCTTGATATTGTAACTAAGATGATCTCATGCAAAAAAAAAACATAACAAAAAGCTGAGCCATTTCACAAAATGGCAAGGAGCCGCGCTGATGTAATGGTTACCACACTGCGTTGGCGATCGGTTGAATCAGGTTCTAGCACTGGGGAGGACATTTTATGAAGTGTCGTCGACCAGGGACTGGAATAACCTGAACGGCTCCTGAGCCGACCCAGCTCTAATGGGTACGTCCGAAATCGGCGAATATCTGCCTGAATGGCGAGAGGACACCTGTCATTGTACAGGGAAAAAATGGTTCCTCACGTAAAATCAGTCTCAGGTTATACATATTAACCGGAGATTTAGCCTCGAGTAATAGCAAAAGTACGATTTAAAAAAATGGCGAAAACCATGGCTCTAGCGTATCGACCAGCAAAGATCTCTCCCCCCCCCCCACCCCCCCCCCCCCCACCCCCCAACACAATTTAAGAGAAAAAATATATATCCCGTACATGGAAATGGCTGAGGTACCACTAATAAATGCTATGACAAAATGGCTACTCGATTAGATCAGCTAAGAAAAGACGCGCGCCACGGCAATTAAATACTAGAAGCTAAATGGAAAAGAAGGAGTGGCAATCGCAGAGAGAGGCGGGCGGAAAAGAAACAAAATGTTCATATAAATCACGAAATAAATACTACAGACATAGAGAAGGTCGCTTCAGACAAAGAAGTGTTGGGTATTAAGACCTGTTGATCTAACGGTATCGATTCTAAACGTTCACTGTTCTGACGAACAAGTTTATTTTATGATTCTGCGGCTGTTTTTGCTAAAGTTATTTGTTTCCTCTAACATGAGCTCGTTCATTATTCACAGCTTTTCTTTTTTCTTTTCTAACAGTGCAATATTTCTAATTGTTTTCAACACGTTTTAGCCACTTCTTCTGTCTATTTGTTTTTCTTCAATTATTATTATTATTATTTTTGTATATGTGCTGATGGAGATTAGTAACGAAGCTGCGAGTATTTATCTTCGTTCTGTAGTCAATCTCTTTTTTTATTTTGTTTGTAACATTTATTCATGATGTGGGGAAATCACAGCAGTCGTGGTCCATTCGAAGTTCTCCCACTTGTTTTTTATTATTCTTTGTTAGAGATGTTCACTTTGTATACTTTGTGCTGTACTAATTACACTGAATTTTAAAGTTGTTCTTCCTTTACATTTTTTTTAAGAGATCGATTAGTGAATAAAAATGAGATTAGTAACTATTAAAATCCCGATTACAACTATAATTATTAAATAAATGGAAGTTGACCAAATACTCGCTTATTTTGCTGCAGTTGAGATAGAAGAAATAAAATCCAACACAAATGTCTCTTCAGCAAGATGTAGAGTCAAACACATCTTGGCAGTTATAATAAACGCAATGATACTACACAATGCAAGAGGAGATTTAATTACATTGGGAAATGAATGGAGATCAGGGGAAATCAAGTCCAACAAAAAAATAAGAATCTTTTACTCACATGCAAAGTCAGTCCTATTGTCTGAGACTGTCCTGGTCATGCAGGGGTACGTGGCAATGAAAGAGCTGACAGACTAGCATCAAAAGCACCCATAAAAGGTGCATTGGCCATGGATAAGGAAGAAATACTGAGGGCGATTCATGTTCGTCTATTAGAGAATGACACTGCAATCGATGAATCATCTAAGATTGCTGGAATTTGGCATCAAACGTAAGACCAGCAGGGATGAGCGTTTGAGAGGACACATACGCCGTGTATACAACCAGTGCGCAACAGGAACAATTAGCATTTATACCCTTCGACATTTTCTGCAGTAGACTGAGCACCTATGGGTTTGCCCGGAGTGCAATGACGTCGATTCTGATTAACAATAACAGTCCTATTGTATGGCTCTGAAACAAGGAGAACAACAAATCCACAAATCTATAGACTTTTATAAACGGGTGCTTGTGACCAATAGAAGGATTACAATGGCATAACAAGACCAGTAATGTGAAAATAATGACAAGATCACTAATGTGGAACTCAAGACAACATCACAAATGTGGAACTGGTGACAAGATCACTAATGTGAAACTGATGACAAGATCTCTAATCTGGAACTGGTGACAAGATCACTAATGTGGAACTCATGACAACATCACTATTGTGAAACTGGTGACAAGATCACTAATGTGAAACTGATGACAAGATCTCTAATCTGGAACTGGTGACAAGATCACTAATGTGGAACTCATGACAACATCACTAATGTGAAACTGGTGACAAGATCACTAATGTGGAACTGATGACAACATCTCTAATGGGGAACTGGTGACAAGATCACTAATGTGGAACTCATGACAACATCACTACTGTGGAAATGGTGACTAGATCACTAATATGAAACTCATGACAACATCACTAATGTGGAACTGATGACAAGATCACTAATGTGGAACTGTTGACAACATCACTAATGTAGAACTGATGACAAGATCACTAATGTAGAACTGATAACAAGATCACTAATGTTGAACTGATGACAAGATCACTAATGCAGAACTGATGACAAGATCACTAATGTAGAACTGATGACAAGATCACTAATGTACAACTGATGTCAAGATCACTAATGCAGAACTGATGACAAGATCACTAATGTAGAACTGATAACAAGATCACTAATGAAGAAGTGATGACAAGATCACTAATGTAGAACTGATGACAAGATCACTAAAGTAGAACTGATGACAGGATCACTAATGCAGAACTGATGACAAGATTACTAATGTAGAACTGATGACAACTAAGTAGAACTGATGACAAGATCACTAATGAAGAACTGATGACAAGATCACTAATGTAGAACTGATGACAAGATCACTAATGCAGAACTGATGACAAGAACCAGACAAGTGCCAGCGGAATAAAAGAACTGGTTGACGACTGATAAGACACACATTGAGGAAACTCGTTGAAGCACTACCAGACTGTTCTAGTTCTGGAATACCCCAGGGTAAAATAAATAGAGGTGGACCACAAAACACAAGCAGGAAAGAACTGGAAACAGAAATATAAATGAGGATGAAGAAGAAATGGAAAGACCTTGAGCTGATAGCACGCGCAACATGAGATCATGACATTCGTTTGCCTTGAGCTGATAGCACGCGCAACATGAGATCGTGACATTCGTTTGCCTTGAGCTGATAGCACGCGCAACATGAGATCGTGACATTCGTTTGTTTACCTTGGGAAGCATATATATATATATATATATATATATATATATATATATATATATATATATATATATATATATATATCTATATATATATATATATATATATATATATATATATATATATATATATATATATATGTCATGGAATATTCTAATCCACATATATAAATTATCAATTAAATATAAAGCCTAATAAATACATATAATAAAGAAAAGAGCAATGGTAAAATGACAGTGCTATCACAAAGAATGTACTCGAAATCCCCCTTGTTTTCTGCTTCGTCTGCAAATTGTAACGCTTTCACGTTGATAGTAAAGCTTACTGTATTATTACCCGCCTTCTTCAATGAAACGTGTGCTGTATTTCTTGGAAAAGCATTGAGACGTACTGCGTAATGACCTAAATTAACCCTAACATTAATTATACTGCGTTGCCAAAACGAACGAACAGATGGACTAAAGGGATAAAAAGAGAAGGGAGAGGCAGAAAGCCGAACACTAAACCCGCTTCGCGCGATACACAATTACTACCATCACGCGTGTAAGTCTACATGCACTATTTTTTTTTCAGACGGACAGTGATAAAATACACTACCCTTTCCCAGAGTTAGGTTTATAAATCATAACAGACTCTTATTAGAAAAGACAACATTATATGGGTTTACGTTTGAACACATAACAGTACCCAGACAGCACATCTTCTAAACAGGAGATAGAAGAAATTGCATATTTTGAACGCAGCCACGTAGCTCCTTTAAATTAGTATTTTTGGGTTCCTTAGGGTTTGCTGACAAATAATATGTAAAACGTTACGCAAATAGTCCAGGAATTAATAAATTATACCCAAAATAAAATATTGGGGGTGCCTGACAGCATAAAATCATTTCTGCTCATAAGATTTTTTTTTAACGTGTTTGAAAAAAATTTACGTTACAGAAATAGCCTACAATGTAAACTTCAAATTGATTGGAGCGCAACAAATGAAAGCCTAACCACGATTGGTCGGGCTATAAATACTATCTTGGTTGTTAGGGGAGACGGGAAAAGATAACATTTTTTCAAACACTTGTCGAAACGTGGCTCATTGGCCAGTCTCGCTGATATACACACTTGGGAGCGTTAGTTCGAGACCACTAATTCAAATAAGCTTGATAAAGCGACAGTACGTTGAAGCCAGCTCACATTTTTGCTAAAATAAAAGCCTGGAACATAGGCAGAACGGAATTTGTGCCAGTTTGTGCCAGAATTCATTGCTAATCAACGTATCTGTGTTTATTTCCATGAAATTGTGGTAAGCTTGAACCATTCAGTATCTTTTAATGAAAAATTGAATGTGAATTGTTGATTTATGCCTGTATATATATGTGTAGTTCAGTGGCAAACGTGAGGTAAAGCCTATAATGCTCCAGCCTGAACAGAGGGTGTCGGAGAGAAGTAAAACGGCATGGAATGGCCAAATAGTACACTGACACCTGGATGATGGACTAGAAAGAAATAATGCTGGAAGTGCAGAGGCGTAGTAACCATTAAGAAGGGTAATACTGGAATAAAGTATTTCAAATGAAGCTGACTGTTGGCCTAACGCTCTGAACGCAATGTTTGTGCTGTATTGTGATCAGTGTAAAAGAGAATATAAATTAGTTATGAAGTAGAAGGTACATCCTTCTTGATTTCAGGGACAGTGGTCTTGATGGTAGTGAGCAGCATCTGGTCAGAGATTTGCTGAATCCAGTGTCGGACAGCATACTCCTTGGTCCTTTTAGCTATCAGTGAGGTGTCTCCAGAGCCCAGAAGAGAATTCGAGCAGAGGAGTCCTCTCCTGCCGCCATCACTCAAGATAAGCAGAGTTGGCCAGCTGAGCTCAACATTATGTCCCCTCATCTTGAAATAACTTTATAAAAATACCATTCAGAGGGGAATTTACTTGTCTTAAAATCAGGAACTGTGAACATCTCCAATAATAGTCCCTAAAGACAAACTATTGAAGTCATGATGACCAATACCAACAGAGCTTGAACAAAACAAAACCAGTATTACCTCATTTTACTACTACACAACTGACACACATAGAACATTTGTACTAATATATGTCACTACAATATTCATATTAAATACATTCTGTACATAACTTGTAATTTAAATTGATTGTGATTCCTGGTTCCCTTGTAGTTGAATCAGGACACATATTCATTCATGCCAGTAATGAATACATATTGTTATTTGAAAGTTCATCAGTGACTCTTTTAAGATATCTTTGTAGAGTGTTATATGTATGTGAGTGTCACAGTGTTGTCAAGAGTAGTGGATTAAATTAAATTGTTTATCTGTCTGTTGTTGTGACTTACACTTCACCATACTCATACCCTAGACACATAACGTAGCATCACACTATTCCAGAATAATTCTGACTGAGATAAAGAGATATGTGGTAGCAAGTAAGGTTATCTATAATACACTACTTTTAATAGATATAGATACCTTCACAGCTGATCTCAGTCAGTACACTAAGTCCCCTATAAATATTTATAACATCCCACTTCACCACATATATTGGGGTCTCGCTCTTGGGATTTTGAATCTTTCACTATTAAAAATATTGGGGGGTAATTCACTTCAGGGAATATAAGAATTAAAAGGTATCCTTGGGTGGAGTTAAATAAGGTTGAGCTCACGGTGCCTGTGTTGTCCATTAGAGATTGAATTGTTGGTTAGACATTGTATAAATTTACATAATAGACAATGGCGGACCTGGCCAAATTTCGATCTGCTGCGGTTCAGACTGCAAAAGAGTTAGGATTAGATGGGCAAGTTATGGTTGCCTATGTCACAACGGAATGTGACAAATTTATTGAACGCGAAGAAAGAAGATTAGAAAAAGAAGCCGAAAGAAGGTTAGAGGCTGAAAGGGAAATTAAGAAGTTACAATTTGAAGCTGAGGCTGAGACTAAGAGGTTGCAGATTGAGGCTGACAAAGAGGCTAAAGCATTGGAAGCCGAGGAAAGAAGACAAGCTGCAGAAAGAGAAGAGAAGAAATTAGCTGCAGAAAGAGAAGAGAAGAGATTAGCTGCAGAGAGGGAAGCAGAAAAGGAGGAGAAGAGATTACAAAGGGAACATGAGTTACGACTAAGGGAGTTTGAGTTTCAAGGCCATGCTCCTGAAAATGGTGCCAGTCCTTTTGCCTCTGATGCTACGGTTACTCAAGGAGCCTCAATCTCAGCTATGAATTTTCATTTAGATCATTTTGTTGAGAAAGACGATGATATTGAGAGCTATATAAATAGGTACGAACTATTAGCTACCACGTATGGGTTGGAGAGAGAAAGGTGGAGCTTAAAGTTATCTCAGGGACTTCGTGGGGCAGCTTATGAAGTTTTTGCAAAAATGAGCAGAGGTGATCAGGAAAATTATGACATGCTAAAGCAGGCTCTTTTGTTAAGGTATGAAAAGAATGCAGAGTTTTACAGGAAAAAATTTAGGAATGCTAAACTACTGTCAGGTGAAACCTATCACCAGTTCTCTGCACGAATAGAGACATACTTGGAGAAATGGACTTCTCTGGGGAAAACCCAAGATCTTAAGGAAATGGTCCTTATAGAGCAACTAAGAGAGTCCATGGCTCCAGACCTGAGAAAGTTTCTCATGGAACAAGGTGCAGAGAGGCTGGGTGAGTTGCTAAATGTTGCTGAAAGGTATCAAGCAGCTCAAGCAGAGGTAACAGGTAATAAAAAAGAAACAGGTGGACAACTTTAGGGCACCACAGAACTTTAATAAATTTGATCCTAAGGATCAAAATAAAGGTAAGCACCAATTTGATAGGCCACGGTATGACAATAAAAATAAATTCCCACAATTCGATGAAAGGAAATATGATGAAAGAAAATCTTTCAACCAAGGAAAAAGGTGGTGTAAAAATTGTAAGATGAACAATCATGACACTGACCATTGTAGAAGGAAACCTCCTCATTTTGCTGCTATGACATCGGGGAAAAAGGAAAAGAAGGGCAAACCTGAAGAATTACAGGAACCATACCACCCCCCCAGTGTGTGAAGATGTCATTTGTAATGGTGTCACTATAAGATGTTTATATGATACCGGTTTAGATTACGATTCCGTTGTGAGTTCTCACCTGGTGCAGGCCGATCAATACACCACAGAAACAGTGGAGATTCAAACTGCAACCAAGGATGTAGCTACCATGACACTTCCCGTCGCCCGAATAAAAGTGAAAACGCGATATGTGGAAGGAATCATAAAAGCAGCAGTGATAAATGAGCCAATCTACCCTCTAATATTGGGGTGTAGATATGTCTTCTTGGGGAATCCCAAGAGACCTGTGATATTGGCAACAGTGCAGACCAGATCACAGACAAAGAAGGAGGAGGATAATCCCATAAATACTCACCCAGATGAGATGAGGAAGGCACAGGCTGAGGACAAAACACTCAAGCCATGTTTCAAGAAGTTGCCCAAATCTCATACACCTCCAGGCAAGGGAGAGTTTTATATGAAGAACAAATTGATATATAGGAAGGCTGGATCTGAATCCAATGGTCACGGACAGCTGGTCCTTCCCACTTCATATAGGACTAAAGTGTTGGAACTAGGACATGCGATTCCCTTCAGTGGTCATATGGGAATCAGCGCAACAGGACAGCGAATAGCTTGTCACTATTTCTGGCCAGGAATAACTGAAGATATCAAACGATATGTAAAATCCTGTCCAGAGTGCCAACGAGTAGCACCTAAACATTGGACTGCACCAGCAACTCTGGGGGAAATGCCCATAGTGGGAACACCCTTTGAGAGAGTTGCCGTGGATCTTGTGGGACCTCTCACCCGAACCAAGAGAAGGAACAGCTACATTCTGACTCTGGTGGACACTTGTTCTATGTGGGGAGAGGCAGTAGCCCTGTCATCGATTGATTCTAAACATGTGGCAGAGGCATTGCTCACAATTTTCACAAGGTTAGGCTTTCCCAATCAAATCTTGACTGATAATGGCTCTCAGTTCAAGGGGAAACTAACTGAAGAAGTTTTCAGGATCTTCCAGGCCAAACACTTCCATTGTAGTGTGTATCATCCCCAAGGGAACGGCCAAGTGGAAAGATTTAACGGCACATTGATGTCGATCCTGAGAAAGTTGGCACACGAAAAACCAGATACATGGGACCAGTTACCTGCACGCCGCCCTCTTTGCTTATCGGGAGGTACCCCATAGTTCAACCGGTATGGCCCCGGCAACATTATTGTTTGGAAGGCCAATAAAAGGTCCACTTGAAGCTATGACCTTTGGACCACTAAAAAACCCATACAACCCCCCCCCCCCCCCCATATATTTTAGTGTTAGTTGGTGAACGATAGAGAGAGAGAGAGATCTGCACTATGCTCTTGACATGTCAATTCCTATTATAACCATCTACCCTTCCACCCCCAACCCCCCCACATATTCCACATCACATCAACACAAACTTCAACTTTTATGTTGAAGTGTAGTTACCAGATTTGTTTATTTATAGTCGTTGTTAACTTCTATGTAGCGCGCATAGCTTGTACGATCATGTGTGTGTTCGATAAACGCTATCTAGTTACAATTATTATCCTATTGCCGCGAGTTTAGTATATGTAGATCTCTTAGATTACTATTTAACACTAACCGAGCTTCATCTCTTATTTTTGGGCCCCCCCTGTAGGTATGGGGGGGGGGGTCAAAAGGGGGGGCTGGGGTGTGGGTTTGTTTGTTATTGGTTCAGTTTTTCCTATTGAGATTCGGGTTTATGTGGCCCAACTGTTTCTTTCTCATCAATTATGACGCTGTTCTCTCGCTCGTAAAAGTTCTAAGAAAAAACGCTGTGTGTTAAGATTTTATAAAACTACAGTTGTGACTAATGTATCATTACAGTGATGTCTCTGTAAATCGAACTACTGCTAATTATTACCACTTCCTTTTTATTCACTCTCTTCATTCTTGTTTATGTCGAACAAAAACCTTCTCAATCACGATTTTAGATATCGTTTCTTCAACTTGTGTCTTGGAGAGTGGAAAGCGCTCTCTTACTCGCCTAATTCGGATTAGCCATTTGGGCATTGTGTTTTATTATATGATTAGACTAGTGTCCGAGAGTGTTGTCGTTCGACTAGAGTTATTTTTCGCTTTACTTTCAATAGAGAAAGCGAGCGTGCCTAGGTGCTTACATTGGATGCGAAGTACATATGCATCGTGTTATTATAGACGTGTACGTACTATGTACTATCGCCTGGTAGACTGTAGAAATTTTGTTATATACTGTCAGATTAAGGAGACCTTGTATCGCTGCGCTCTCTTAAAATAGTGTGATTTTAAGATGATGTGTGTAGCTTTATTATATTCAAGTTTGAATTTTTTTTATTTTATCGCATCCGGATCTGTCCATTGAGTTTATTACAAAAGAATGTTCTTACTATTGTCCCATTTTATACTTCACTATAAAACTGATAGATTTGTCATATATAAATTCTAAGCACCAGAATATGTGTACTCAATATCCTCGAAACTAAATTCCTAATAATTGTGATCCTAAAGTGTTCCGTATAGCTAGTATGTGTCTAGATTTTTCTTTTTTAATCTAAGATGAGGTTGTATTGTCTCTGCTCTACAGAACACTCTTGTCTCGCGAGATGCATTCGCTACACTACTTTACTATACTCTCTCTCACTACGATATGAGGAGTAGATATAAGATTCTATGTGAGTATATTGTGTTTACAGAACTTCTTATCAAGAGAATTTAATGTAGAGAGAGTTACAATATTATTATATCGGCAGATTTGTTTGTGTGTAGTTCTGATATTCTATTATTTCACTAATATATAGTCTGTCTCCCTATTAACGTCAACTCATATTAAGCTATTATTTTTTGTTTGTTATCTTTTTTATTATAAGAACTAAGAGTATAGATGATAGATATAATATATTTTTATAATAAGACTATTTAATATTGTTATGTTTTCTTTTGTTCTTATCGTCTCTTAATTGTTTAGAGCTATCATTCTATTCAATATGTAGAGTGTGGTAAATCATATTAATTTATAATTATATCTGAGTAGCAATACTGATAGCTTAAAATAGGAACCCGTATCTATACGTGTGTGTTCGATAGATGATTTGTCTCGCTCGTAGGATTTGGTGGGTGTGTGTGTAGCATAAAGCGATCTTTAAGTTACCCCCCCATACATATAAATTTAGCGCCTACTGCTAATCCCTCCATGTCGCACAAAAGACAATTACACCTGCATCTAATTATACAATTAACACTTGTACTCTTCTTACGAAATTTTCACACAAAAGATTTTAAATGATCTTCACTAAACAAGTAAGCTCACAACCCGTTCACAATCTCTCATCATGTCCTAATTTTGTTGAATTTTTATTTCGACGTAAGCATCTCCGCAAGCTATTTTGGTCATTATACCATATAGTGTCACTCTACGTACACTGAAAGAAAGATTTAATTAATAATGTCTTTTTTAAAATCTCAACTAACAAACCACTCAATGCGTGTACTAAAGTACATATTCAATCTTAACAATTAAATCATTGTCAAATAAATACATTCACAAATCTATTAAAGACTACATAATTTATCAATTGTGCAATAACTCAGGTATAGTTCTCACCACTACCTCTCTCACCTAAATTACCGCTATACTATAAAAATACATTGCCACTACTCTAATATAACACCACTTTGATACACCTAATTTACAAAGACACATCTTCGCATACTCCAACATATAAGATATTAACTAAAGAGATACCACATACTAAATCTAATATACATCTTGTATAAAAAACACTTAGATATCTTTTCAATAAATAATAACTCTCCCTTCAGGATCAGGTAACTGTATATCCCGATTCGCTTTGACCTATACTCGGTCTAAATTGTAGTTTAGCACTTTCTTACAAAAGAATCAGTCCATATACAACAAGCTACAATCACATACGACGGACATAGCTTCGAATCCCTTCTTCAAGATTAAGCACACCCCTTATACACCCCCCGCCTCCTGCTACCTCCACACACTGCGACACCTAAAAGCACCCCACCTCCAGGCATCTGAATTACACCTCTATCCACGCATAATAATTATTCTTATGTGTTATTATTTTTCTACTAAAAACTTGTATGTTTGCTAGACACACACTCATGTGCTCAGGAGATAGATGAAATAAATAAATCTTTACAATCTTGTGAGGAACTCTCCTTATTAATCATACTAGTTAAATAAATTTGTCATAGAGAAAAGCCTTTTGTCTATAAGTAAATCGTAAAGACCCATATCTAGAGAGTAGAACTCGCGACAACGGATCATACCAAGATATATCTTCGTTAAATGAGAATTATGACGTTTCTTGTTTCACAATTTTTAAGTTACTGCCTCTTTCTCTAACCACACATACGCTCTGTCAGTACCCTTCTACTATGATCTTTTCTATCTTCTTAGTTTGCTCGACAAACCTTTGTGTATAGATAGATAGACTATGAGCAGCTTTTGTGTATTCATATGTTATCTTTCTCGCTCATGTGGCTACTTTCTGGATTTTAACTGCAAGTCGCACATCGCCTTGCTTCTAAACTTCTCAAGTAGAGCACTCCCTCTTATACGAATATTTTACTGCGCATGTTATTATCTTATGTTTGATAATCACCTATATATTTTCAAAATACCTCGCACCTGAATACAAGGCTACTTGTTTCTTTGTTATGAAGTAGAATCTATGAACGAACATTATGCTCACTAGGAAATAGAAGGTAAAGATTAAACATGCTCTGTTAATCAATGGTATCTCACGTTGTGATGACTAACGGGATACAGATCCCAGACCCAACCCCCATAAGACCTCACCTAGATAGACTGTGACTGTATAGGTGGGGTTGTTATCGTTGTGTTGGTCGTGTAGTTTAGTATACTCAAATCCATAGAGGAGCAATTTACCCGTCGCAGAGAAGTTAGAAGTCACTTTAGAGATGTGACGCACATGCTCGATTTCTTATATATATTCGCTCTTCGCTAAATCCGCGCGCTGTGTGTCTTGTGTATCTTTCTGGCGCGTCTAGATGTGCGAGCTTGCGTTATAGCTCTCCTAGCTTTATTTAGAAAAGAATGATAGGATAAGATTTGTGTGGGTATAGTGATATGTACTCGCTCTCCTCAAAAATGAAAGATATTGGGTGGGTGCAATTGATCTTAGCCTGAATATAAGATCATTTTTGTCTGACTCATGCTCATCAACGAATTTTTTCCTCCTTACCCACTCCCCCCTCGTGTAGGTGGAGGAGCTTGCCATGGATTGAGGTTGTGTTTGGTGGTTTCAGAAAGTGAGGGGTCTTTTTCTAGAGAGTATCAGGAAGTTACATTAGTACGCCAAGAGATTAGACTGCGGAAGGGCGCAACAGTTGTATATTGATAGAAGTTGGCTAACCCATACACTCGGAATGGGTGGGGCGTTATGTACAAATATTTCTTGGTTGTTTAGGGAGAGTACCCAGGGAAAAAAAAGATTAGAGTTACACAGATTTTTTTTGCTAGACCAGTCAAGTACTTTGCTTGCGAAACGTGGTGGTTGTGATCGAGCGCATCGGATGTGTTGGCGCGCCAGTCCCCCTTCGCTGATATACACACTTTGGGAGCGTTAGTGGGGGGGGTGGGGGTGTTCTTTTGGGTGTGGGGGGGGGGGGGTGGGTAGGAGGGGGTATTGTTGGGGGAGGGTTGCATGGATTGTGATTGGGGGTGAGTGGGATATAGAAGAGTGGGTTGCGGGGGGGGGGTTTGTGTAGACGCTGTTGGCTGGGATGTGTTTGGGGGCTGGGGCTCTTAGGGGGTGTGGTTGAGAGAGATGAGGCGTTGGGTATGTGTTGGGGGGGATGTCTGTTGTCTCTAGAGGATGGGGTTGGTTAGTGGGGGGGGGGTGGGTTTTGGGGGGCGTGTGTATGGAAAGAGATGTGTGAGTAAGGAGCTGGACATAGGTATCCATGGGAGGAATTTGTGCGCGAAGTTGTGTGCCGCAGAAATTCATGTGGCTAATCAGGAGAGAGATCGTTATACTATCTGGGGTGTGATTTTATTTCCATAGAAATTGTGGTAAGCTTGAAACCTCTCATTCAGTTATCTTTTAATGCAGCGAATCTATAAAGTTGAATCTGGAATTGTTGTATTTTATGCCCTCTGTATATGGGGGGATGGGGGGGGGGGGGGGTGTGTGTGTTGCCACGTCTATAGTGGGCCAGAGGTAACGTGTGAGGTCGTTTAAAGGCTATAATGCTATCGCAAGGCTGTGTGAACAGGGCGTGTCTGGAGAGGAGAGTGTATCTAGTAACACTGGCTTGTGTGTCGAAAGGACCAAATAGATGCACATAGACACGGCTGCGGAATTGATGGATAGAAAGTCATGATGTATCGGCGATGTCCTCGGCATTCCATAAGTTTTGGGTCGGGTAGTATGGTCTTGATAGACGCGCAGAGGCACGTAGTATTAACATTAAGAAGGGTAATCCGTGGGAGAGTGTGAGAGAGAGAGATGTGAGAAGTAGTTTAGAGACAATCGTATGATGCTCGAACTGATGGCCTGACGCGCTGTGTATCGAACGCAGATGTTTGTGCTTGTGTATGTGACACTCAGTGTGGAGACAATAATGAGAGTATACGTGGAGCATATGGTTGAGTATCATGAAGTAAAGTATAAGGTATATCACTTTCGCTGCGTGTAGTCCTCGATGGGGTGACGATTGGTCTTGATGGTAGTGGCAAGGTCGCGACACTCTGTAGTGGCGTGTGAGTGTGCTAGAATCCAGTGTCGGACAGGAATGACATATTGGCTCTTTGGGTCTGCTTTTAGTTGTAAATCTAGTGTGTGGTGTGTCTCCAGTAGCCGCTGAGACGTAAGAGGATCGACGGGCAGAGGGATAGGTCCTTCTCCTGGCCGCCATTGATCACTCACAAGAATATTAGCAAGAGTTGGCTCCAGCCGCACGAGCTCAACATTAGCGCTCTTCGTCCTCTCGATCTTAGAAAGTGACGTAGAAACGTCACTTGCTATAGGATAATATCATTACGAGCTGGCGATGTTACTTGTCTTAAAGTGTCGCTGGGAAACTGTGTCTCCCTCTCCATAGTTGAATAGTCCGCGAGATAAGAACAGAACCTAGTTGGAAGTCATGGTGTACGCCTCGATTTACGCATCAAACAGAAGCTTGAACTGAAAATCGTGTTACCAGTTGATTTTGTTAGAGTTGTGGGGGGGTCACATTTTTGCTAGTCTAAGCACAGTGACTACTAAAATGTGAGAACATTTGTTAGCTCTAGATATATGGTCACTACAATATTAGTATTATGAAGCTAGAGTTGATGTATTTTGTGGAAGTCTTGTGAATTCTAAATTGATTGTGATTCCTGGTTCCCTTGTGTTTAGTTGAGTATACAGGGCACTGCGTATGGGTGTTGGTTTCGATTCGCAGCGAACACTATGTTAATTAGTTAAATGAGATACATTATTGGTTGAAAGATTTGGATGAAGTTCCATCAGATGGAATCGCCTTTGAAGAGATATCTTTGTTATGAAAGATGTGGTTATATGTGGTGATGTGTGTCACTCTCAGCGCGTTTGTGTCGCTGTAGAGTAGTGAGGATCTTAAAATTAGAAACTTTGTTGTTGTTAAATTGTTTTTTGTGTCCTGTCTGTTGTTGTGGACTGTGTAAATACACTACTTTTAATAGATATAGATACCTTCACAGCGAATCTCAGTCAGTACACTAAGTCCCCTATAAATATTTATAACATCCCACTTCACCACAATATATATATATATATATATATATATATATATATATATATATATATATATATATCGCTTTATATTTGTAAAATCTTTGGATGAAGTATAAATTTAAATGTTGCAAATATTACGTGCACCAAGTAAGTTTGTTTCATTTTCTGTTAAATGACAGATGTGAAGAAATCTGACAAAAACCACACTGGCGCACTCTTCGGCTCTTGGGAGAATAATGTATCGATTAGTGGCGCACCTTACGGTTCTTGTGATGAAAAACAGTAAAGGCAGTCCCATAGGAAGTACTGCTGTAGGAGATTTAAATATTACAGATTTTACTATACTAGGTCCAGCTTCGAGAGGTGGGGTGATCATTTCCATTCCTAACTGCCTTTGCTTCCCTAACTCGAGAGTAGAATCAAGTACACATTTACGTCTGGGTAGACAAGCGTAGCCATAAAACTCTTGGGGTGGAAAGTATTTTTTAAAATGATTTATTCAAAGTTGAATCCGGTGAGTTTAGGGCTCTTACAGACGAGCGTTTATTGCTGCGCGTTTCTCGCGCGTGACGAATGAAAGAGTAGGGATTTACAGGCAGCGCAGCCGAGCGAGACTGTCTGTAAGTCCTTACTCTTTCATTCGTCACGCGCGAGAAACGCGCAGCAAGAAACGCTCGTCTGTAAATATCGTTTATGCACAGGATGACTGAAGCTAGAATTTGTCTTACAGATGTCCACAGTTTTTGCTATTTTTATCAGTCAATAATTTATTGTCATTTCCTGTTTTTCAAGGCTATAGAGTAAGTTTGGTTTTTTATTAATGATTGGTCTATCTTTGTGCAACCTATTTTTGTTTTAGTATATTTGATGTCTCACAATTAATGTTAAAAAATGAACTACGACTAAACTTGGGTTGTAATGTTAACACGCGCCAATAAAAATCATGCTTTTGGTGATATTTTTGGATAGTTATATATTTATAGCACGAGAAAATGTCTTTAAATAAATGTGAATTTATGAGAGTTAAAAAATTCCTGAAAAATATGACAAGCTTGTGAAGAAAGAAAATACTTCCTTGTTTAAAGAAGTGTATGCTTTGTAATCCCCATGAAAAGAGAGGCAGGAAGAGACCCCAAAAAATCATGCGTAGACGAGAACTGGTGATAGATCTGAAAGAGATAACGAAGACTTTGAAACGGAAAGGTCAGAATAGGAAAGCTTTTTTCTGTCTGAATTTGTTGCATGTCTACGCTCCTTGGGAATATGATGGGTGATTAAGATCATATTTATAAAGGTGGAACTGATGACAAGAACCAGATAAGTACCAGTGGAACAAGAGATGAGAATAAGACGCTGGTGATAGATAGTTATAAATACAAATATATGAAACAAAGAGCCAGGTATCCATACATCCAGGACGACGCAGAGTTCGCTGGGAGGACAACATCAGACAATCTCTGAAGGATCGAGGACTGAACCGGAACCATATAGGATATCATGGAGCCGTCTCTGGCAAACCTCTACAACCCACGGTAGAAGAGGAAACGGTTAAGTAAGTAAGTAGGTTAATAAATGTAATTTAAAAACATGTGAATTTATATAAAGATTAATAAAAGTATGACAGTGTCATGGAGATCATTATGTCTCTTGACACAACGAATGTTTATAACAGTGCTTAAAAAACCCAGAGTCGCGATCATTAAATGGGTCGCGAAGGTACTGAATAAGGTTGCGCGGCGGAAGGTCTCGGAGAAGTATGAGAAAAATAAAAAAAGCAAATTTGTAAGTGTAGCGAGAAATGAAAAACTAAAAACATTGGGTCGCCTCCAAAAAAAAAAAATACAATAAAAAACTTTGAGAACCACTGGTTTATAAGGTCAAGTTAGAGCAGGGGTTGGCAACCAGTCGATCTCGATCTACCGTATATCCCAGTGGATAATTTAAGTAGATCTTTAGGCGACTGCAGGAAAAGCAAACGAAACACTGTTTAAACTATGGCAACTTCGGACTATACCTCTCCCGTCGGCATTTACAATCGCAGTGTCCTCGGGGTCAAAGGTTCTTTTCTTTGGATTCCCAGTGAGATCTCTCGAGTGACTACTAAAATATATTCGTGAACTGCATGAGATAGGGACGCAACTTTTTCTTTGTAACGTTGTTCTCCCCATAGTTTGATAAGTTTAAACATTAAAAGAGAGGGTGACATGAAAATTAGTCAGCTTCCTAAAGTCACCTAAAGTTCTATTTACAACAAAAACGTAGTAATTAAGCTGTTTAATATACATTTAATTAATATAACATTGCCATATATCATCCCAAGTTTGCCCTTTATTACCCAAAAATTGTTTGCAGTATATTATTTCCCTTACTATAAAGTTCTTGAGCTAATAAAGTTACTTCTCCTACATTTTACATCGTTTTCATTATTATATAAAATTGACTGGGTCAATGCCAATGAAAACTTGACAAATTAAAATGTACCAAGAAAGAGAACTGCATGCAAAGTTTCAACTGTCTATGTTGAGTAGTAGAACGTGGTGATTTTAAGTGTCAAAGATTTGAAACATCGAAACAACGGCCAATTCAAGTTAATATAAATTGTTTTAAAGGTGTTTAAAAAGACGATAAACCCACATTAAAGATAAGCGTAAATGGGGAAATCCTGGAACAAGTCAAGAGCTACGTATATCTCGGTCATATAATAACAGAAGATGGCAGATGTGAAACAGAAATCAAGAAGAGAATAGGAATGGCCAAAGCTACATTCAACAACATGAAACATATACTGACATCCAAACAGTTATCTCACAAATTAAAACTGAGAATCATAAAGTGTTATATATATTCTGCATTTCTGTATGGTGCGGAAACATGGACGATGAATAAGCAGTTGGAAGAAAGAATTGAGGCTCTTGAAATGTGGATATATAGAAGAATGGGGCGTATCTCATGGAAAGAGATGAAAACAAATAAGGAGGTCCTAGAAAATCTAGGTATGAAAAGAGAACTAATGAGGGAGGTCAAAGTTCGACAGCTAAAATACTTTGGCCACATAAAAAGGCATAACACCTTGCAGAAGACCATAACAGAAGGGAGAGTTGAAGGCAAACGTGCAAGGGGAAGACAGCGCTATAAGTGGGAAGACAACATCAAGAGATGGACAGGAAAGAGTCTATCAGAGTGCACCATCAAGACAAGAGACAGAAGACGTTGGAGATCCATTACAGCCAACCTTCGTTGTGGAGATGGCAACTGATGATGATGATGAAAAAGACTGATTTTTTTTAAAACATCAGTTCTCGAGATTTTGATATTTTCAACCCGAATACAATATATTTGTGAATATTTTTTTTTCAACTTGAGACAGGATATCATAAGCTAACAATTTTTTTCCGGGATGAATATATTTTGTAGACAAAGAATGGCGTGTCGTACACGGTGACTCAAACAATGTTGCGCATGAGACTGAGAATCTCATCATGCGCAACAAATTACTACGGAAATCACCACTGCACAAAGCAGGCACATACTTGGTGCAGCCTTCCTGCAAGTTGATCAGCTACCCATTTATCTCTTGTCTGGATGGTGCACTTCGATAGGTCATGTCATCTTGTAATATGTTCTTTTAATTTACACAGCTGTGGTCAGCTTAACCGTTCGCCTTTTACTTTCTGTCCACTTTGCTTTGTTTTTTTTTCAATAAAGATTATAATTCGTTATACTTCCAATGTATTTTGATTGAATTTGATTTGTATCTGTACTTCTCTGTTCATTCGTTAAAGAACTAAGGAGGACTGCCGTCAACGGTGGAGTAGGAGAACAAAAAAATATAAATGGTAAAACGTCTTATTAGGACAAAAGAACCTACGATGCGGCCAGAAGGTCTTCATCAAGAACAGACACACAAAAACAGAAAGGAAACAAAATGAGACGTAAGTAAAAAATATGAATAATACAAGCGACATCTGATTAGAACCCGTTCATTCATTGCCGTTAGTCAGAAAGAATAATACACATAGAAATTGTTAATAAAATAAAAAACAGGTATACTTACAACAACAAAAAAAACGTAGTAGAGATAAACTGTTGCTATTGTTCCCTTTTGCAACGAAAGCTCCTGTTTCTATTATGTGGTCTTACTTTGATATCACCGTCTGTTCCTCTAACTATGTCTAGCTTCCAAGATATTATGTATGATTCCACCTCTTGTAGGGACGTTCCAGTTTTAATCTGGATTTCATTTATCTAATTTCTTCTCGTAATTTTCGCCGTTCCTCTCAATAACCAGACCACGTGGTCTTTAATATTCGGATATGCGGAACAATATAACCGACAGACTGTATGTCCAGGTTATATATATATATATATATAAATTTAAAAATAAAATGTTATGAAATCAGTTTTACAAATTAACGGTACACAGGAAACAAGGGACGTTTCGGGTTTCACCCTTCGTCAGCCACAGTTACAAACAGGCAACAAGGACAAGAAATATAGATTAAACTAGAGAAGCACACACAATTTAGTAATCACGAAACGAAAACAGGGTGGCAGTAATGATAGTAGTACAGTGTAAGTAAATAAATTAAGGGGCTGCTGTAAAACTGGTAAGAAAATATATATATATATATATATATATATATATATATATATATATATATATATATATATATATATATATATATATATATATATATATACTGAAAATTATGAGAACAAGGACTGGAAGACAGAGTGAGGGAGTTTTTGGGTTACTAGTTCACATTAAAATATATCACATTAAAATGAAATTTTGTATGATGATCCAAACAAGTTAACTGTAAGAAATTGTGCAGGGTGATAGATTAAACTTTATGATGTCGATGGAGCCGCGCTAGCGTAGTGGTTACAACACCGCTCTGGCGACCGGGTGATTCAGGATCAAACCCGGGCGACGGCATTTGAGGATTTGTCGTCGACCGGGAATTGGACTGGATTAACTCGAGACCTGGCGAGAACATTTGAAGGAGTGTCGTCGACCAGGGATTGGCGGCTCCTGAGCCGACCCAGCTGCAATGGGTACCTCCGAAATCGGAGAGTATTTGCCTGAATGGCGAGGGACACCTGTCTCTGTACAAGAAAAAAGGGATACTCACGTAAAATCAATGTCAGGTTAGACATTAGTAATAACCTGAGATTTCGCCTCGAGTATTAGCGGGCGTACGCAAAAAAAAAAAAAAAAAAAAAAAAAAATGATGTCGATTTATGAACAAGGTCAATTTAGACCAAAAGTGGAGATATAATAAAACAGTACAAATGAGACGCAATGGGTCACGATCCTAAATTGGGTCACCGTAAATATTGCGAAGGATTTTCCCCTTATTCGATGTTTTAAGAGGCTAATTCTTATGACTAATTTTTAGTTGTCAAAAACGTGGTATTAAAATAAGTTGAGAACCAGTACTGCAGACACATTAGTGTCGCGACACAGCGTTTAGGAACCTCAGGGTAGAAGGATTCAAACCCGCGATTCTTCACTGCAACACAGCTATGCCTACAGAAGAAGGCCATTCAGCTTGCATGACACGTCAATGTAAACAAATTAAGAAAAGGAACGTGAATAATCAAAACAGTCCAATGAGCTATCAATAGTCAGACAGCATCAAAGACATTCGCAGCTTTGCCTACTTTGGAAACTAACACCACAAACAGGAAAAAGAAAAGTTGCCACTCTAAATACAAATTGCCTTAGTGAAGCGCCTTGCACCAACAATGAAAATATCCCGCCAACTTTTCGGAAAATTGTGGAAACGTCACGCATTGCACTGTGAACGCTACATTGAACACCTATTTTTTTTTAAACCAGCATGCCATGAAATATTTTCGTATCGCATTTTCGGTAACAAACGAAAACGGAGTGCCTTGCACCGTAAAAGAGAAATGGTACACGCATTAAAAGAACACGCAGGTCTTTCATATATTTTTCATAGTGCATTGATCAATGACTGTAAATCGTGATAAGTTTGACTACAAAGATCTAATGACCGTAAATCATGATAAGTTTGACTACAAAGATCTAATGACCGTAAATCATGATAAAATTGACTACAAAGATCTAATGACCGTAAATCATGATAAGTTTGACTACAAAGATCTAATGACCGTAAATCATGATAAGTTTGACTACAAAGATCTAATGACCGTAAATCATGATAAGTTTGACTACAAAGATCTAATGACCGTAAATCATGATAAGTTTGACTAACTCTCTGTCTCACTGTCTCTCCATCTCTCTGTCTCTCTGTCTTTCTCTATCTCTCTGTCTCTCTGTCGTTCTCTGTCTCACTGTCTCTCCATCTCTCTATCTCTCTGTCTTTCTGTCTTTCTTTGTCTTACTGTCTCTCTGTCTCTCCATATCTCTATCGCTTTGTCTTTCTCTTTCTCGCTATCTCTCTGTGTTTCTCTTTCTCTCTGTCGCTAACGTTCTATATTTCTCCCTCTGTCGCTAACGTTCTATATTTCTCCCTCTGTCGCTAACGTTCTATATTTCTCCCTCTGTCGCTAACGTTCTATACTTCTCCCTCTGTCGCTAACGTTCTATATTTCTCCCTCTGTCGCTAACGTTCTATACTTCTCCCTCTGTCACTAACGTTCTATACGTCTCCCTCAGTCACTAACGTTCTATACTTCTCCCTCAGTCACTAACGTTCTATACTTCTCCCTCAGTCACTAACCGTCTATACTTCTCGCTCAGTCACTAACATTTTGTACTTCTGCCGCAGTCACTAACGTTCTATACTTCTTCCTCAGTGACTAACGTTCTATACTTCTCCCTCAGCTCTAACGTTCGATACTTTTCCCTCAGTCACTAACGTTCAATACGTATCCCTTAGTCACTAACATTCTATACTTCTCCATCAGTCGTTAACGTTCTATGCTTCTCCATCAGTCACTAACGTTTTGTACTTCTCCCTCAGTCACTAACGTTCTACACTTTTCCCTCAGTCACTAACGTTCTATACTTCTCCCTCAGTGACTAACGTTCTATACTTCTCCCTCAGTCGCTAACATTTTGTACTTCTGCCTCAGTCACTAACGTTCTATACTTCTCCCTCAGTCACTAACGTTCTATACTTCTCCCTCAGTCACTAACGTTCGATACTTCTCCCTCAGTCACTAACGTTCAATACGTCTCCCTTAGTCACTAACATTCTATACTTCTCCCTCAGTCGCTAACGTTCTATGCTTCTCCCTCAGTCACTAACGTTTTGTACTTCTGCCTCAGTCACTAACGTTCTATACTTCTCCCTCAGTATCTAAAGTTCTATACTTCTCCCTCAGTCACTATCGTTTTGTACTTCTCCCTCAGTCACTAACGTTCTATACTTCTCCCTCAGTCACTAACGTTTTATACATCTCTCTCAGTCACTAACGTTCTATACATCTCGCTCAGTCACTAACGTTCTATACTTCTCCCTCTGTCGCTAACGTTCTATTAACTCTCTCAGTCACTAACGTTCTATACTTCTCTCTCAGTCACTAATGTTCTATACTTCTCCCTCAGTCACTAACGTTCTATACTTCTCTCTCAGTCACTAACGTTCTATACTTCTCTCTCAGTCACTAACGTTCTATACTTCTCTCTCGGTCACTAACGTTCTATACTTCTCTCTCAGTCACGAACGTTCTATACTTCTCCCTCAGTCACGAACGTTCTGTACTTCTCTCTCAGTCACTAACGTTCTATACTTCTCCCTCAGTCACTAATGTTTTATAATTCTCTCTCAGTCACTAACGTTCTATACTTCTCTCTCAGTCACGAACGTTTCGTACTTCTCTCTCAGTCACTAACGTTCTATACTTCTCCCTCAGTCACGAACGTTCTATACTTCTCTCTCAGTCACTAACGTTCTATACTTCTCTCTCGGTCACTAACGTTCTATACTTCTCTCTCAGTCACTAACGTTCTATACTTCTCCCTCAGTCACGAACGTTCTGTACTTCTCTCTCAGTCCCTATCGTTCTATATTTCTAGCTCTGTCGCTAACGTTCTATACTTCTCCCTCTGTCACTAACGTTCTATACTTTTCTCTCAGTCACTAACGTTCTATACTTCTCCATCAGTCACTAATGCTCTATAATTCTCTCCCAGTCACTAACGTTCTATACTTCTCTCTCAGTAACGAACGTTTCGTACTTCTCTCTCAGTCACTAACGTTCTATACTTCTCCCTCAGTCACGAACGTTTCGTACTTCTCTCTCAGTCACTAACGCTCTATACTTCTCTCTCAGTCACTAACGTTCTATACTTCTCTCTCAGTCACTAACGTTCTATACTTCTCGCTCAGTCACTAACATTCTATACTTCTTTCTCAGTCACTAACGTTCTATACTTCTCTCTCAGTCACGAACGTTCTATACTTCTCTCTCAGTCACGAAAGTTCTATACGTCTCTCTCAGTCACGAACGTTCTATACTTCTCTCTCAGTCACGAACGTTCTATACTTCTCTCTCAGTCACTAACGTTCTATACTTCTCTATCAGTCACTAACGTTCTATACTTCTCTCTCAGTCACGAACGTTCTATACTTCTCTCTCAGTCACGAACGTTCTATACTTCTCTCTCAGTCACTAACGTTCTATACTTCTCTCTCAGTCACTAACGTTCTATACTTCTCTCTCAGTCACTAACATTCTATACTTCTCTCTCAGTCACTAACGTTCTATACTTCTCTCTCAGTCACTAACGTTCTATACTTCTCTCTCAGTCACGAACGTTCTATACCTCTCTCTCAGTCACGAACGTTCTATACTTCTCTCTCAGTCACTAACGTTCTATACTTCTCTCTCAGTCACTAACGTTCTATACTTCTCTCTCAGTCACGAACGTTCTATACTTCTCTCTCAGTCACGAACGTTCTATACTTCTCTCTCAGTCACTAACGTTCTATACTTCTCTCTCAGTCACTAACGTTCTATACTTCTCTCTCAGTCACTAACATTCTATACTTCTCTCTCAGTCACTAACGTTCTATACTTCTCTCTCAGTCACTAACGTTCTATTCTTCTCTCTCAGTCACGAACGTTCTATACTTCTCTCTCAGTCACGAACGTTCTATACTTCTCTCTCAGTCACTAACGTTCTATACTTCTCTCTCAGTCACTAACGTTCTATACTTCTCTCTCAGTCCCTAACATTCTATACTTCTCTCTCAGTCCCTAACATTCTATACTTCTCTCTCAGTCACTAACGTTCTATACTTCTCCCTCAGTCACTAACGGTCTATACTTCTCTCTCAGTTACTAACGTTCTATACTTCTCCTTCAGTCACTAACGTTCTATACTTCTCTCTCAGTCACTAACGTTCTATACTTCTCTCTCAGTCACGAACGTTCTATACTTCTCCCTCAGTCACTAACGTTCTATACTTCTCTCTCAGTCACGAACGTTCTATACCTCTCTCTCAGTCACGAACGTTCTATACTTCTCTCTCAGTCACGAACGTTCTATACTTCTCTCTCAGTCACGAACGTTCTATACTTCTCTCTCAGTCACGAACGTTCTAAACTTCTCCCTCAGTCACTAACGTTCTATACTTCTCTCTCAGTCACGAACGTTCTATACTTCTCTCTCAGTCACGAACGTTCTATACTTCTCTCTCAGTCACGAACGTTCTATACTTCTCTCTCAGTCACGAACGTTCTATACTTCGCTCTCAGTCACGAAAGTTCTATACTTCTCTCTCAGTCACGAACGTTCTTACTTCTCCCTCAGTCATACTTCTCTCTCAGTCACTAACGTTCAATACTTCTCTCTCAGTCACGAACGTTCTATACTTCTCTCTCAGTCACGAACGTTCTATACTTCTCTCTCAGTCACGAACGTTCTATACTTCTCTCTCAGTCACGAACGTTCTATACTTCTCTCTCAGTCACGAACGTTCTATACTTCTCTCTCAGTCACGAACGTTCTAAACTTCTCCCTCAGTCACTAACGTTCTATACTTCTCTCTCAGTCACGAACGTTCTATACTTCTCTCTCAGTCACGAACGTTCTATACTTCTCTCTCAGTCACTAACGTTCTATACTTCTCCCTCAGTCACTAACGTTCTATACTTCTCTCTCAGTCACTAACGTTCTATACTTCTCCCTCAGTCACTAACGTTCTATACTTCTCCCTCAGTCACGAACGTTCTATACTTCTCTCTCAGTCACTAACGTTCTATACTTCTCTCTCAGTCACGAACGTTCTATACTTCTCTCTCAGTCACTAACGTTCTATACTTCTCCCTCAGTCACTAACGTTCTATACTTCTCTCTCAGTCACTAACGTTCTATACTTCTCCCTCAGTCACTAACGTTCTATACTTCTCCCTCAGTCACTAACGTTCTATACTTCTCCCTCAGTCACTAACGTTCTATACTTCTCTCTCAGTCACTAACGTTCTATACTTCTCCCTCAGTCACTAACGTTCTATACTTCTCCCTCAGTCACTAACGTTCTATACTTCTCTCTCAGTCACTAACGTTCTATACTTCTCTCTCAGTCACTAACGTTCTATACTTCTCCCTCAGTCACGAACGTTCTATACTTCTCCCTCAGTCACTAACGTTCTATACTTCTCCCTCAGTCACTAACGTTCTATACTTCTCTCTCAGTCACTAACGTTCTATACTTCTCTCTCAGTCACTAACGTTCTATACTTCTCTCTCAGTCACTAACGTTCTATACTTCTCTCTCAGTCACTAACGTTCTATACTTCTCTCTCAGTCACTAACGTTCTATACTTCTCTCTCAGTCACTAACGTTCTATACTTCTCTCTCAGTCACTAACGTTCTATACTTCTCTCTCAGTCACTAACGTTCTATACTTCTCCCTCAGTCACGAACGTTCTATACTTCTCCCTCAGTCACTAACGTTCTATACTTCTCTCTCAGTCACTAACGTTCTATACTTCTCTCTCAGTCACTAACGTTCTATACTTCTCCCTCAGTCACGAACGTTCTATACTTCTCCCTCAGTCACTAACGTTCTATACTTCTCTCTCAGTCACTAACGTTCTATACTTCTCTCTCAGTCACTAACGTTCTATACTTCTCCCTCAGTCACGAACGTTCTATACTTCTCCTCAGTCACTAACGTTCTATACTTCTCTCTCAGTCACTAACGTTCTATACTACTTCTCTCTCAGTCACGAACGTTCTATACTTCTCCCTCAGTCACTAACGTTCTATACTTCTCCCTCAGTCACGAACGTTCGTGACTGAGACCGAAGTAAAGAACGTTCTATACTTCTCCCTCAGTCACTAACGTTCTATACTTCTCTCTCAGTCACTAACGTTCTATACTTCTCTCTCAGTCACTAACGTTCTATACTTCTCCCTCAGTCACTAACGTTCTATACTTCTCCCTCAGTCACTAACGTTCTATACTTCTCCCTCAGTCACTAACGTTCTATACTTCTCCCTCAGTCACTAACGTTCTATACTTCTCCCTCAGTCACTAACGTTCTATACTTCTCCCTCAGTCACTAACGTTCTATACTTCTCTCTCAGTCACTAACGTTCTATACTTCTCCCTCAGTCACGAACGTTCTATACTTCTCCCTCAGTCACTAACGTTCTATACTTCTCCCTCAGTCACTAACGTTCTATACTTCTCCCTCAGTCACTAACGTTCTATACTTCTCTCTCTCAGTCACTAACGTTCTATACTTCTCCCTCAGTCACTAACGTTCTATACTTCTCCCTCAGTCACTAACGTTCTATACTTCTCCCTCAGTCACGAACGTTCTATACTTCTCCCTCAGTCACTAACGTTCTATACTTCTCCCTCAGTCACTAACGTTCTATACTTCTCCCTCAGTCACTAACGTTCTATACTTCTCCCTCAGTCACTAACGTTCTATACTTCTCCCTCAGTCACTAACGTTCTATACTTCTCTCTCAGTCACTAACGTTCTATACTTCTCTCTCAGTCACTAACGTTCTATACTTCTCCCTCAGTCACGAACGTTCTATACTTCTCCCTCAGTCACTAACGTTCTATACTTCTCCCTCAGTCACTAACGTTCTATACTTCTCCCTCAGTCACTAACGTTCTATACTTCTCCCTCAGTCACTAACGTTTCGTACTTCTCGTTCGTCTTCTCTCTTGTTCTCTTTATTTTTTTGGTTTTGTTATGTCTTTATCCTTTCTGTCTGCACTCTCTTTGTCTCAATTCTTTCTACTGTGTCATCTCTCACTCTCTCTCTCTCTCAATCTCTCTCTCTCTCTCGGTCGTTCTTTTTTGTATTCATTCTCATTTTCTCTTATGTGTATGCACATTTCCTCATTCATTCTGCACTTTATTTGTCTCTCTTCCTTCTACTATGTCGTCTCTCCCTCTCTCTCTCTCTCTCTCTCTCTCTCTCTCTCTCTCTCCGTATTGTTCCATTTGTGTTCATTCTCATTTCCTCTTACATGTCTATACATTTGCTCTCATCCCTTTTGCTCTCTCTATATCTCCCTACCTTCTGCTACATTTAATCTCTCGTTCTCCATTCGTTGATGCTCATTTTCTATAATCTGTCTTTGCACATTCTCTCATTCCTCTTTCTCTCTATATATCTCCCTTCGTCTTACCACGTCGTCTCTATCTCTCTATCTCGTTCTCTTTGCATTCATTCTACGTTCTCCTTGTCCATCTTTACCCTTTCTCTCATTCATCCTGCTCCTTCTACATCGCCCATTCTCATATTGCGCATTCTCTCCCCCCCTTATTCTTCCATTGTCAAGTGTGCACAGCTCGCCCTGGACGATCGATGGAGGAATAACTATCCCGTACTTGCTGCCTGCAGTGTCTTTCTTGTATGCTACAGTCAAGTGACGCCATGTCGATTTTTCTTTTAAACCAACTCTGTAAATGTCTCATTGATTAGTCAGCCTCAGTCTCCAGGATCTCTCTATCTACTTACTAAATATTACTTTCCGATTTGCGCGAACATTTCTACGCGGTTGATGAGAAAACAAAAAGTGTTGACGATTTGTGGAAAACTGTATCGATGATGTGTTGTGTTGGAAGGTGGTTGTTGGTATCTCAGGATATCTAAGGAAGGTTGCATGGGTTGTAGATGTTGGTTTGAAATGTTTTAATTGGGTTTTAATTGTTATTGTCAGTGTTTCTTCTTCACCCTTATTTCTGCTTCTTCTTCGACTTCATCGCCATCTTCATGTTTGTGTTCTTATTGGTCCTCTTCTTCTGCTATCTAATTTTTCTTCTTCTACCTTTTCTTCTTCTTCTTCTTCTTCTTCTTCTTCTTCTTCTTCTTCTTCTTCTTCTTCTTCTTCTTCTTCTTCTTCTTCTTCTTCTTCTTCTTCTTCTTCCTCGGTATTTACGAGTCCATTAATGCAAATTCTCAAACACAATTTATTTCCATGTCTTTAGTGTCCCTAATGTTCTCCATGTATTCTATAACAATTAGCTTTCTTTACTTCTATTCATTCATTCATGTATCGCCGTTCAGCTGCACTTGAACATAGGCCTTCAAAAAATATAATAAAGACCTTTGACCTTTGTCATTCACTCAATGTAGTTCCATGTCTTTTTTTTCTTGTTATCTCCAGTTTAGTTCTTAGCCTAGGCCTTCCTTCACCTCCCTTTAGAGCCCCTTGATGTATAGAGAGTTACGCGAACTATGTCAGAATCGAAAACGAGGCTGAACGACGTAGACGCCATTTTCGGCTGGACAAACCAGGGCAAGCGCGAGAATAAGCATCGAGTAAGATTTTTTTTTTTAAATTAATGAAGAAAAATATCCCGTTCAACCTCTGATGGGTTATAATTAGGATATATATTGTTTTCAATTCCAAATAATATGAACAACTGCCTATATGAGAAAGTGGCATCACATTTGTCAAATCATTGTAAATGATGCTAATGATGCAATTAATACGTTAAATAAAAAAACAAACAAACAAACAAACAAACAAAATCAAGAAGAAACTCTGAGCAAGAATAACATTAAAATGGAGGGGTGTAAAGGCCTGGTTGTTCCAGTTATATAACTGACTTTAACAGATATTTAATTGACTTTCATGTGTTAAAAGTCATATGCATTGTAAGAACATCATCAGACCTTCACATTCACAGCCACTAATATTAACATTTGTTCGTGTTAAATATCGTTTGACCATATTATGCAGTTCCTTAGGTCTGTCTATTCTTAACACCTCTTCTATATTTATAAGACTAACATATATATATATATATAATATAATTTTTAATTAAATAATTTTATAACTGTGTAATTTTAATATATAAAATATATAATTATATAATAAAAATTTTATAATATAATAAAATTTTATATTGTTATTATTTTATTAATATTTTTTAATTATAATAACATTATAATAAATTATATAATATTATTATTATATAATAATAAAAATTATATAATGCATATATAAATTATATATATATATATATATATATATATATATATATATATATATATATATATATATATATATATATATATATATATATATATATATATATATATATATATATATATATATATATATATATATATATATATATATATATATATATATATATATATATATATATATATATATATATATATATATATATATATATACTACTGGACAAAAGTTAGGGGCCACCAAGAAAAACTCCTCTTTGGACCAATTAAATGCAACCAGGTGTTTACAATTTATTACAAAATAATGTTGATTCATCCGTGGAAAAGATCAGTCAAGTGTTTTTTTTATAATGTGTGACTTACTAACAAAAAGAAATTCAACTCACTTTTTCCCCTTTTGAACTAGTGGGGCGTGTTGCTGATCAATATATATATATATATATATATATATATATATATATATATATATATATATATATATATATATATATATATATATATATATATATATATATATATATATATATATATATTATATATATTATATTTAACGTATTAATTGCATCATTAGCTATGGTTCCAAAGGTTGTTATTGCCGGGAGTTGTAGTGAGGATAAGCTCTCACTGCAGACAAAATACTTCTATGGCACGCGCCTCAAACAGCCTCTGACAACCAAGTCCAGCTCCCGGCCTTCACGTGTGGCTCAATTTGAGCCCGGCGAAACTGTTTCCACTGACAGGAGAAGGGGCAAAGGCGAGCGACTGGCGCCTTAAAACCAGCAGCTTCGGGCAGATAGGGCTCGTGATCCTTGGTTGGTAGCTTATCTAAGAGAAGGAACTCTGAATTCAAACCACCGCTGCCTTGCGGGAATATCCGTTTGTGGAATTGGCTTCGGGAGTAAACCCTGAGGATAAATCCGGAGTCGGAGTCCCTAAGGCAGTCTAAAGTCGAGTCGTTATTATTCTGGCAACTCCTGCGACATGGCTGGTACCAAACTGTATCGGCTACTGCCGTTCCTTTGGATCTACCGGCTGTGTGGAGAGGGGGAACATGCTGCATGGGCAACAGCTTGAGCTCCATATAACTGTGCCCAAGCTCGCGCTCTGGAGAGGACACTCCAGCTTCACCCTATAGGTGTCGGCAAAACACGGGAAGTAGCAGTTACCGGTTATAAGCATTTTGCCCAATTGGCGTAGGGCATGGCGCCAGGGGCTACTTCCGACAGTGGGAGAGGTTCTAGGATCTCACTGGATAGCTACCGCCCGCTTCAAGCTGGGCAGCCCCCAGTCAATAAGGTGTTGTCCCGCCACTGTCTGCTTTCCCCATTGGGTGCATGGGGATTAGGGTCATATCCGAACTGTGGACAGAAAATTTTGCACCAAGCAATTATCGAAAAAATAGAAATAAGCAAACTCTCAGATTGGGATGTTGGAACGTCCGGACTATGTTGACTGGACTATCCGAAAACCTACAGGATGTAAGGAAGACAGCCATAATTAATGATGAGCTTAAACGACTTCAGGTGGATATAGCTGCACTTCAGGAAACGCGCCTGGCGGGCTCTGGAACGGTGAGCGAGAAGGACTACACATTTTATTGGCAAGGGAAAGATCTTAATAAAGCTAGAGAACACGGAGTAGGTTTTGCGGTCAAAAAATCGCTAACTAACATGGTTGAACCAGGCGAGAATGGATCAGAACGCCTGTTAACGCTCCGCCTGCAAACTAGCACAGGTCCCATCACCCTTGTCAGTGTGTATGCTCCTACTCTGTACTCTGCCTCAGAAGCTAAAGATGAGTTCTACGAGAATCTAGCAGCAGTAATCAAAAGCATACCTAGGCAAGAACAGCTTGTTCTCCTTGGTGACTTTAACGCTAGAGTGGGTGCCGATAATGTTTCATGGCCTTCATGTCTGGGCAGGTTTGGTATTGGCAAGATGAATGAAAATGGACAACGGCTCTTAGAGTTGTGCGTCCACCATGACCTCTGCGTGACCAACACCTACTTTCAGACAAAACCCCAGCATAAGGTGTCATGGAGACACCCACGATCCAAGCACTGGCACCAAATTGACCTGATTCTCGTCAGAAGGCCACTCCTCAGGTCTGTGCTCTCCACGCGCTCGTACCATAGTGCAGACTGTGACACAGATCACTCCTTGGTTTGCTGCAAAATCAGAGCACAACCAAGAAAACTCTATCGTGTCAGACATGAAGGGAAACCACGCATTGATACCAGCAAGATGTCAGACCCTTTCATGATCGCTCAATTCACTGAGACCTTCAAGAAAGTGCTCAGTAGCCCTCAGCATGGTGATACTATTACAGAGAACTGGGAGCATCTACGGAACACCATTCAAAGTACTGCACTTGCCACCTTTGGTAAGAAAACAGCAAAGTCAAATGACTGGTTTGACGCTTCATCAGATGTGATGGCACCTGTTATTGAAGCTAAGCGCAGTGCTATGAATGAATACAAACGTTCACCGAGTGCCAGAACCCTACAGATCCTGAGGGCTACGAGAAGCAAAGTTCAACAAACTGCTCGACGCTGTGCAAATGACTATTGGCTCCAGCTCAGTGAGAGCATCCAGATCGCAGCGCAAACAGGCAACATTAGACAAATGTATGACGGTATAAAGAAAGCACTTGGCCCCCCCATAAAAGTAAGACGGCACCGCTAAAAACCATCAGCGGAGAGAAGCTAACCGATAAGGGTAAGCAGATGGAGAGGTGGGTCGAGCACTACTCTGAGCTTTACGCTAGAGACAATACCGTTACGCATGCAGCCCTTGATGCTGTCAATAGTCTGCCAACTATGGAGGAGCTGGATGCCGAACCAACATTAGAGGAACTCAGTAAGGTCATTGATAGCTTGGCCTCTGGCAAAGCACCAGGCAGTGATGGGATTCCTCCTGATTTAATCAAATGCTGTAAGAGCACGCTATTACATCCCCTGCATAGGATGCTGTGCCAGTGCTGGGAAGAGACAACTATTCCTCAAGACATGCGAGATGCCAAGATTGTAACACTGTATAAAAATAAAGGAGACAGAAGTGATTGCAATAACTACAGAGGCATCTCTCTTCTTAGTATTGTTGGTAAGGTTTTTGCCAAAGTCATCTTAATGCGACTACACAAGTTAGCTGAGCGCATATATCCAGAGGCACAGTGTGGATTCCGAGCTGGCAGATCAACAACAGACATGATCTTCTCTCTCCGCCAGCTTCAGGAAAAATCAAGAGAGCAGAAAAGACCATTATATATCGCCTTTATAGACCTCACAAAAGCATTCGACCTGGTTAGTAGGGATGGACTCTTTAAAATCCTCCTGAAAATAGGCTGCCCTTCTAAAATGCTGGAAATGATAAAGTCATTCCATGACAACATGAAGGGAACAGTCCAATATGCTGGAAGCACGTCACAGCCCTTTGATATACGAAGTGGCGTTAAACAAGGCTGTGTTCTGGCTCCGACCCTCTTCGGAATCTTCTTTGCCTTACTCTTGAAACATGCATTCAGAGATGCAACTGAAGGAATATGCCTTCACACTAGGTCAGATGGCCGTCTGTTTAATCTTTCAAGGCTGAAGGCAAAAACAAAAATCAGAAGGGTCACTATAAGAGACTTGTTGTTCGCTGATGATGCTGCAGTCGTCACTCAAAGCCAACAGGAGCTTCAGAGCTTGATGAATCGCTTCACTAAAGCATGCAAGGACTTTGGCCTCACAATAAGTCTAAAGAAAACGAATGTGCTGAGTCAGGATGTGGGTGCTGCACCAGTTATCACTATCGATAACTATGAATTGGCAGTGGTGCACCACTTCACATACCTAGGGTCTACCATCAATGACAAACTCTCACTGGATACAGAAATCGACAGCCGCATTGGCAAAGCTGCAGCTACCTTTGCCCGCCTCACACCGCGTGTTTGGGGAAACTCTAAACTCACAATGAAGACCAAAGCTGCGGTATATAATGCCTGCGTCACCAGCACACTCCTATATGGCAGCGAGACCTGGACGACCTATGCTAAGCAAGAAAGAAGACTCAATACCTTCCATTTGCGGTGTCTACGCCGCATCCTCGGCATCTCGTGGAAAGATAAAGTGACAAATGTCGAGGTGTTGTCACGTGCTGGCCTTCAAAGTATGTATACGCTGCTTAGACAGCGCAGACTTCGCTGGCTTGGCCATGTTCGCCGCATGGAAGATGGTCGCATCCCAAAAGATATCTTCTACGGACAATTAGCAGATGGCAAGAGAACAGTTGGGCGACCACAGCTGAGGTTCAAAGATGTGTGCAAGAGAGATATGAGGGCACTGGACATGGATCCAGCAACATGGGAGGATGAAGCTGCCGATCGCAATAAGTGGCGATGCTATTTACGGCGCCAACTCAGATTGGGCGAAGAGAGGCTCACACAACAAGCAGAGGTGAGGAGAAAACGTCGAAAGGAGCACCAGGAAAATAAGCAGCTGAGGGCTGCCACCTCAGGGGCGCATTCCCATAGTCAGTTATGACTGAAATGGCTATTATATATATATATATATATATATATATATATATATATATATATATATATATATATATATATATATATATATATATATATATATATATATATATATATATAGATATATATATATATATATATATATATATATAAATAAATATATATATATATATATATACAGTACTTTGCAAAAAAAAATGGCAGTCATATTGCTCAACTAAATATGCTGAAATCTAATTAAATATGCATGTTCTGCCCAAAATTTGCACTCCACGTAAGCGAACAAACACTACCAAAAGTAAAAAAAAATTAACGTAGAGTACAGACTCTTGATAACAGAGCAGACGACAATTTCTAATTCTAGTGGCAGAAAATGGATACAAAGACAAAGTGTATGTTAATTTCACAGCTTTGGAATGAAGGAAATCAAACATGTTCCAACATTTCTAAAACCTTGAACCTTCCTGAGCGGACTGTCTACAGAGTTGTGAATAAATTAAAAGCAGGTAATGGAATCGAGCGAAAAGAAGGTAGTGGGAGGCCAAGAACTTTGGACACAAATGACCATCGGTGTCTCGCCCAAATCGTTCGGCCTGGGCCAATGAAGAGTGTAGAAAACATACGGCAACGCATGATCGAGTTGGGAAGCCTAGAGGTATCTAATGCTACTGTCAACCGGGAGCTACACAGGATGAATTACACAAAAAAGAGGGTAATTTCGTCACCATTGCTCACAGAGACTCACAAACAGATGCGCTTGAACTGGTGCCACGAAAACAAAAATTTGTCATGGGACAATGTGATTTTTATCAGATGAATGTTCTGTTTGGTCTTATCCTGCTCAAATAAATATTTGGACGAAAGACTCTGTAACGCCTGTGTACCAGCGACCGAAACATACCCAGAAATTCCATCTTTTGGGAGGGGTGTCAGCAAGAGGTGCCACCCCACTGTGTGTTTTCACAGGAATTCTCACGAAAGAAAGGTACATCGGCATACTAGAGGGACACATTCTGCCATTTATGCAGGTCATGTACCCCGATGGGTGCACATTTCAACATGACAATGACCCAAAGCATACAGCTCATACCACCAAAGCATGGCTGCAAGAGAAGAATATGATAGTGCTGAAGTGGCCCAGCAACAGTCCCGACCTAAACCCAATTGAAAACGTTTGGGCACTACTCAAGAATCATTTAAAAAAGAGTGAACTCAGAGACGTTGAACAATTGAAGAAGGAAGCTGAAAAATACTGGGACAGTCTGACTCACAATTACCTACAAACACTTGTGGGAAGTATGCCTCGCCGCATCCAGGCTTGCCTTGCTGGAGAAGGCAACATTATATTGTACTGAAACCACTGTTGATAGATAGGGGAGATACCAATCTTCCTCTGGACATACAGTTTTTATTATTATTTGCTTTTATGAGTGTGCTGCGTTGCGAAAATATGACTGCCATTTTTTTTGCAAAGTACTGTATATATATATATATATATATATATATATATATCTATATATATATATATATATATATATATATATATATCTATATATATATATATATATATATATATATATGTGTGTGTGTGTGTGTGTGTGTGTGTGTGTGTGTGACAGGGGCTAGGTGTGGTGGCGGTGAACTTATGTCGATGTGGCTACCTCACACCCCAAGACCCATGCACTAAGAAAATTTATTAAGGATCGTTTGACAGGGGTTGCAATTATTGGACTGAGAGATTATATACTTACTTACTTAGTCGTTCCCCTTCTACCGTGAGGTGTAGAGGTGTATATATATATATATATAATATATAAAAATTATATAATATAATTATATAATAAAATTATAATAAAATCTCCGGTCCAAAATATGTAATTAGATTTTGTTAAAACTATCTGTACATTGTCGCATTTTTAATGAAAACAAAAACTGGTGTGATCGTCTGGATCTAGTAAAACTGTCGGTGTCTATAACAGTCATTCACCAGTTTCTACATTTCAAACTAGGTAAATTGTTCAATTCGAAGGGAGTATGTTTTGCTGAGTGTTGCAATTCTAACGGAATATTTGTTGCTAAATAGTGGAATTCTAACGGAATATAAAATTCAACGGAGTATGTGTTAAAAATCCACGCTACTATTTCTATTCAATAAACCGGTAAGTAAACTAGTTTTCTTATTTTTTTTTTTTTTTTTGTTAGTTGAAATACAAATAATAGTACAAATATGTGCTACTGTATTTGCATCTAATTTTATTTCAAATTATTAGTTAACCTAAACGAAAATGCAAATTAGGTCTGAAACTCGCGATTGGGTCCATTTTCCTGCAATACGGGTACAGCCGAAAATGGCGGCCAAATTTTAGTTCGCGTAACTCTCTATACATGAAGGGGCTCTACCTCCCTTACCCTGATGATTCCAGAACAAGTACTGCCATGCGATGTTATAAAAATGTTTCCTCAATGTGCGTCCTATCCTTCACCAATGTCTTCTTCTCATCTCATGTTCCACAGGAACCTGTCTGGGTCTGTTACTGTGATTGACCTCACCATACTTATTAACGTTTGCCTTAACTCAGGGTTTCTTTGCCAGGATATCACAGAACGCTAGGGTTCCGCGACAGGTCGCTAGGGGTTCCGCCAGAGAGAGAGAGTGATTAAAAAAAAACCAAAACTTTTTTTTTACTTAGCGCGCCGGGCCATGTTAACGCAGTGCTGGGAAATGTTAACGCTTGCAGTGCTGGGCAGTGACCGAGCAGTCCAGTAAGGCAGTGAGCAATAGGACCGTGTTCACTCTTGCACATACCATATTTCATTAACATCTTGTAGAGTAGACATTTGTGAAAAGACTTTTAGGCCTACTTGAATAAGGTTAAACAAAATCAAGTAGCAAATTAAAGAAAGGAAAAACTGAAGTTTTTGCTACCTACACTAATGACTTCCATTAGAGTTGATATCCTTTGTGGGGAGAGGGGGGCCACACAAAAGGTGTAAGCTAATAGGTTGGCCAAAATAAACATATCCACAGAAGGGAAAAAAATCATTCTCTACTCAAAAGAGCACTGACAATTTTGTATTGGATTATTATATTAACAACTTACTGATCACGCTAACGTACTGTCAGCCGTAGATGTAATAATGTTTATGCAGGGGTTCCCTGAGACTTGAAGATTATTTCAATGGTTCCTCCAGGGTAAAAATGTTGAGAAAACTTATCTAGGCTCATAAATTTATTCACTCATTAACCTTTCAGCTCCCCAAGGAACATAGGCCCTCAACTAACTTACGCCAAGTATTTATGTCCCGTTCCATCAGCTACACGTCTTTACACGACTTCCTCATCAAGTTCATTTATGTTTCCAGTTCTCATCTCTGTGTGTTTTCGGTCTACCACGCCCTGAGCGCAAATTTAAAAAAAAATGACGTATATTTATCTTTTTTTTTTTTTTCAATCACTACCTCGTGCGGAACCTCTAGTGACCTCTCACGGAACCATCGGGTTCCGTCGAACCCCGCTTGAGAAACCCTGACCTAGATGACGCTGTAAAACTGCTTGGGGAATGAAACCTTAAGTTTTTTTTTAAAATGCGTACTGGAAAAATACGTGTCTTTAAAAAGCACTGCTTTTAACAAAGAAATGTTTGAACGATTTAGGCCTGGAAGTCAATAGTTATTGCAAGGGAGAACACTGATTAAAAGAATATTCATCATTCCCCTTCGACTTCGTACACTCTCAGACGTCAACTTGAATACTTTCACAGACAGAAGTGGCTTGAGGCTGTTGATATCTCGGTAGAGTTTTTTTAATTTTTTTTTTATTTTCCAGGAATGGTACTGGTAATGACCATATGTGTTTTCTCTGTTCCTCATATGCTAGGCACCTTTGAAACCAGATGTTCAGCAGTCATTTTATCGGTGCCACAGTTACACAAACGCATCAGTAGTTCCTATCTTTAGCTTGTTGAATAGATTATATCCCATTATGTTGTGACCTGTGTGAAGTCTGAAGATTACCACATGTTCACTTCTGCTGACCTTGTAATTTGCATCATTTTTTTTTCTGGTGGCTGAGATGTTCTGCTTCCCACTTGTTCTCGAAGTGTCCGTCGACAACTTTGCTACTCCGATTTTTTTTCATCATTATCCTGGCACTTAAACCATCGAGTCTGCAGGTTCATTGAATAGTCACTTCCAGTTTTTAAATCTTTTTATATTCACGTGTATCCATTGGCTATACATGACTGTTGTAGAGCTGCACACGATTATTGAAGACTACGGGTTTTCCCGATAGAGGGATATTTCAATTATCGTAGCACAGACTTCATAAAAAAATGTAAAATGCGTTGTTACGGATGACGTCAGAGTGAAAGTGTGACATCAGTTGAAGTGTGAACGTGGTCGAGCCGGTGGAATGACAAGGTGTCCATTTTAGTTGTGTGCAGATTTCATATTATTCAGGATTTGTGTAATTCTGGGGCAGGTTGGCCTCTCAAGTATCCGTGAGGATCAAAGTTAAAGCACACGCAGTTTTATCTGCAGTTTATGTTAGACAAGGCCGACAACGGAATTATGGGTAGTACAAATGAGAAGGTCAGTGACGTGGAATGTCAGAGAGTGAAGCCTGGATGGATAAGTATTCATTTTACTCTGTTGTAAATTATTATATGGAATAAAACTTTGGATCGTCCTGGCCTGGTTTATACCTTGAATCCATGTTGTGTAAATCTGTATTTCAGTACAGAAGTGTCCAACGTCAACTGTCAAAGTTTCACAACAATGACACAAATATCTTAACAAGAAGTTTTAACTGGCATTTCACTAATAAGTTTTATTATATGTATATATATATATGTGTGTGTGTGTGTGTGTGATAGGGCCAGAAAGACACCCGGCTTACCCCTTCACGGGAAGACACCCCAGCTTCCCCCTTCATTGTGAGTGGCACATTTATCGCCCATATTTTCTATGTGCGCGAAGCATGCTGGGATGTGGAAAGTCTGACAAAGTAGAAAATATATTACTTAGGCCATAATAACGCCTAAATATTAGTTTTGGTGCATAGTTGTGGTGTAGAATTGTGTTTTTGCTCTAGAAATAGTTGTGTATATTTCTGTTTTTGGGCCTTCTAAAGCAAATATCGCGAGTGTTATGTATGCGGCCAAATCAATACGCCTAGCGCGCAGTAAATTGAGTGACTCGACCTGGGCTTATAAAAGAGACAGCGGCCAGCAGCGGTTTTTCCTAGTATCAGCCCAGACGAGAGAGAAACGAAATTAAACACCAGAGTGTAGGCTAGATGCCTTGAGCACGTGAGTTAATTTAATTTAGCATTCGTGTCCTATAAGTCTGAAATTATATTCAGCACGAGTCTGTTTTAATGTGTAGTGAATTAGGTCTAAATAGATAGATAGATGTGAAAGCTTAAGAGCGATTATTTCATTTATCAGAAAGGCAAATATGGTATGAAGCTATTTCACGTGAATTTAGATAATATCAACCTGGTAGCAAAAATATCAAGATGGCAGACACGTGGGTGAAAGTAGGTTAAATGTAATTTTCCCCAGTATAGAAGAGAGAGTTGTCGTGTTAAATTTCCTTTGAGTGATGTATTTAATTCCAGTTTTGTTAAAGTTAAGAATAATTTTATTTTATTCTTTGATGTAAAAGTAATTGAGTGTGTTTCACGATTATTGATTATTCTACTGTATATCTTTGGTGGGTTACTTTGAGGTGAGAATATATATTTAGATTTCTGGAGAGCGTGCGTAAGGCGTAAGGCACGTTGAGACAGGTGTTTCTCTGTTTGCTCCCGGCGGAGCATGGAAACACCAATGCAGCTGGTGTCCATTGCAGGCCCACAATAAGCATTTTGATGCTATTGCTGTGGTTGTTTCGGTGACGGTAAGGATGTGTTTCATGTGATGAGTTCCCAATCTCATCAGGGGTCGTATACGACACGCTTGTTACCAGGCGCACCAGTTGTCACTTACGACATGTTCAGAGGGCAGTGACGAATATTGAGATGGATCAGTTCGAGGTGGTGGTTTACTCTTATTATTGAGAGTATTTGATGTACATGTAGTTGAAGAATATTATTTTATGTCCATTTTATTATTATTTAATTATGGTTATGTCTAGAATGGTTTGTGAGAGCACGTGGGCTCACTTGGAGATATTTATTTCTCTTCTCCGCTCCTGAGGGAGCATGGGGTCACCAGTGTGGTTTGCCTCCGCATGAAGTATTCATATGCTCGTGCAGTAGTGGTTTCGGTAGCAATCTGTGTTACATGGTGAGATTGCCAGCCTCATGCACAACACCGTACTAGTCTCATTGGACGACATGCATGAGTGTGTGTGTGTATGATAGCTGAGCGTGTGCTGTTGCAGTAGTGGTTTCGGTAGCAATCTGTGTTACATGGTGAGATTGCCAGCCTCATGCACAACACCATACTAGTCTCATTGGACGACATGCATGAGTGTGTGTGTGTGTGTGTGTGGGATAGCTGAGTGTGTGCTCTTGCAGTAGTGGTTTTGGTAGCAACCAATGTTACACGGTGAGATTGCCAGCCTCATGCACAACACCTTACTAGTCGCACTGGACGACACGCATGAGTGTGTGCGTGTGTGATAGTTGAGGGTGTCAGGTGACGTAGAAGGACTGTTTGGCAGGTGAGAGTATGATTATTTAACTACTATGATTTTAACTATTCGTTGCTTTGTTTGCTTCTTCAGATTAGCAATCGGGCACTGTTGGGTGTTTTGTTTTGTTTGTTTAGTGTTTGGTTTATTTAATGTTTGCTTCAGTGTGCTCTTAGTCACTGAATGGGTTGTAAAAATAAATACAGCCCCTGCCTCAGAATCAAGAGTTTTATTGTTGTTCGGGTCGGTGCGAGTGTGAAAAGAGAGTGATCACACATCACAATATAATCATCATCATCATCATCATCTCGCCCACCCTATCACAATTGGCGTCGTCGACATGATCAGGCAGACAGTGACACTGAGCAGACAGCAAACTAACAAATATTGTAAACACCCAGCAGTGCAGTCTTGCATCAAGATGGCTTCGACCAATGCGCCTGTGAAGGTAGTGTACGTGAAGGGGCCAGAGATAAGGTTATTTAGTGGAGAGGGGAGTCCCACTTGGCAAGAGATTGTGGAAGATGTTGAAGCCGCGTGGAAGGTGGCGCCTTTTTGGGCAGAAGACAAGTTAGACATGATCTGGAACAACGTGACACCATGGGTATCTAGAGAATTACGGATACATGGTGAAGCCAAGGCCAGCCCTGAGCAGTTACTCAAGATAATAGAAAGAGCCTACAGCGAGCAACCACCAGTCAGTGAGATGACCAGGAATTTCCAGGCCGGGAGTCAGGGGTCTAGGGAATGTTCTGTTTTCTTGGGAGGAAAAAAGCCAGAGACACTGGTGCAGATAGCAAGTCCAGAAGCCCACAGTGAAGAGGAGGCACTCAAAGCAGAATTATCTCTTCTAAAGTTCCAGTTAGCACAGATGTCACAGGCCAGTTCGCCAGCACAAGAGGAAGTGCAGAGAAAGAGAGCACCATGCCAGCCGCGGGAACAGCCAACGCAAGACGAGGAGGTGTGTCCGCGGCAACAGCCAACGCAAGACGAGGAAGTGTATCCGCAGGAACCTCAACTAGACCTTTTTGTATGTGAGAGTCAGGCTGTTGTCAAGGAAAGCTGTGAGCTGACAGCACCAACAAACACAGTTGCACCAACAAGGCGAAAAGGGGTTTGCAAGTGGTACAGTGTCCACAGGGGATGGGGATTCATCACGCCAGATGATGGAGGTATTGATGTATTTGTACATCAGACCAAGATCTTCAGAAATGGATTCCGGAGTCTGGCGAGAAATGAGAGAGTGGAATTTGACAGCAAACCATCTGTCCAGGGCATGGAAACAGTCTATGTGTGCGGCATTGGCAGTCAAGAGTGCAAAGGAAGTAGGAGGCGACCCATGGCACAGAGAAAGCCTACCAGGTTGAGGTGCTATAATTGTGGTGAGTTCTCAGGCCACATGGCAGCCAAGTGCCCTCAAGGCCCTCTTCCCAAACGATGTTTTAGATGCAAGTCAACTGAACATTTGATAGCCGCCTGTCCCTCAAGGAGCTCTTTCCCTAGACGGACTGTCACAACCAGGTTGCCTTTAGGGCGCAAGCCAAGAGATGGCCACGACAACTGTCACACTAAGGGCGCCGAGAGAATTGGCCATTGTCTAGGGGAGGAAACCCATCCTAAGCAGATAGGAGGGAGTGCAAATCAAGGTTCAGCAGAGGAGACTCATCAAAAGCAGAATGTGGGGAACGTAACTCACCGTCCACACAAAATGAGTGGAAAACACGTCAAGAGCGATCCCCCTACAAAGTCGACAGCTGCAAGCACTGACAGGCAGATGTCACGGGCAGACAGCGACGCGGCACAGGTAAGCGAGTCTTCTAGACCACAGCAACTGCCAGTCCGACAACGTAGGAACATGACGACCAAGAGGGTCCCCAGCCGGGCTGTACCTATTACAGAAGCTCAGCCCAAAGCAACGCCGCTCAGAAAGAGTCCTGCGCAGCATCAACAATCTGAGAGGTTACAATTGAAGCGCCAGAAGTAGTGATGTTGTCGGGACGACAACAAAATCAGGAGGGAGATATGTGATAGGGCCGGAAAGACACCCGGCTTACCCCTTCACGGGAAGACACCCCAGCTTCCCCCTTCATTGTGAGTGGCATATTTATCGCCCATATTTTCGATGTGCGCGAAGCATGCTGGGATGTGGAAAGTCTGACAAAGTAGAAAATATATTACTTAGGTCATAATAACGCCTAAATATTAGTTTTGGTGCATAGTTGTGGTGTAGAATTGTGTTTTTGCTCTAGAAATAGTTGTGTATATTTCTGTTTTTGGGCCTTCTAAAGCAAATATCGCGAGTGTTATGTATGCGGCCAAATCAATACGTCTAGGGCGCAGTAAATTGAGTGATTCGACCTGGGCTTATAAAAGAGACAGCGGCCAGCAGCGGTTTTTCCGAGGCACGAAAAGGGAGTCGTGCTTTCACTCAACAAAACAGACAAAACCACCTCGCTGATGATCGAACTGGAATCTAGTCCAAAAGAAGTCCAGTTGCCCCACCAAATAAAAGTGGTGGTGGAGAAATACATAACAACAAAGAAGTTGGTCATCAGAGGGGTGGATACCAGTTGTTCCGAAGCCGAGGTCCACAGACGCCTTCAGGATGAAAACGCAAATCGAAAAATCAAGCAGGTCGAGAGACTAAAAACCTGGGCCAAGAAAGATACCAATCTGATGATAGTTACGGTAGAGGGATCGACAAGACCCGAGAGACTGACGCTCGAAACCACAACCAAAAAGACAGAAGCCTATATCCCTCCGGTGATGCAGTGCTCCAACTGCCAGCAGTTCTCGCACACAAAGAAGACGTGCAGGAGGGATGCAGTCTGTCGATATTGTGCGGGTGGCCACCCATACCGCGATTGTTCCAAGGCGAAGGAGGACAACAACTACAAAGCAATAAACTCAAACCGCACCTGTGCAAACTGCCCCGGAAACCATGGGGCTAGATACCGAGGCTGCCCAATGTTCCAGGAAACCAAGAGCATCCTGAAGGAAGCGGTTTCCAAAGACATTCCCTTCAAGGAGGCAAAACACAGAGTGGCTGCGGATGTTGCAGAAAAACAACGCACGATAGACAGACGACAGTTACACAAGCTGACCGCTGAAGTCAGAGAAATGAAAATGAAACTGCGAATCGAGAACAACAGCAAGCAGGCCGCCGAAGAACCAACCGACAGTGGAGAAGATGCGATAGACATGCAGAACATAAAACACATGATGGAAGAAATGAAAAGAATCCAGCAGCAAGTAGAAACAGATGTCAAGAAGCTGACAGAGCTGACAGAAAAAAACACAAAACTACTCCAAAGAATAGAAGCAGAAAGAATAGCCATTGAGGAAATATCATCAAACAGCACGCGAGAAACTAAAACGAACAACCAAGCAGTAAAAGAAATCATCCAAGAAACGCTATAACAGCTACTACCAACGATAATTGAAAAAGCACTGTCACAGATACAGGAGAGCAAGAAGACAAAAGCAACAGAAACTATGAGCGTAGAAACACACAAAACAAAACGAGCCAGATAGTTGAGGCAGGACATAAAAAACACCATGAGCGCGACACGGCACCACAAACGGACAAAGTGGAACCCAGACAGCCAGCTAGTGGTCCTTTTCAGGACCGATCACCTCCAGGACTACGAACGAGATACCAGTGAAGACGATAACACCCTATATACCCCAATTATAACCAAACTTTCAGGTTGAACAGGGAATTACAGCAGCATAGTAGACGAAAACAACAACAAACAACAGCGGTTTTTCCTAGTATCAGCCCAGACGAGAGAGAAACGAAATTAAACACCAGAGTGTAGGCTAGATGCCCTGAGCACGTGAGTTAATTTAATTTAGCATTCGTGTCCTATAAATCTGAAATTATATTCAGCACGAGTCTGTTTTAATGTGTAGTGAATTAGGTCTAAATAGATAGATAGATGTGAAAGCTTAAGAGCGATTATTTCATTTATCAGAAAGGCAAATATGGTATGAAGCTATTTCACGTGAATTTAGATAATATCAACCTGGTAGCAAAAATATCAAGATGGCAGACACGTGGGTGAAAGTAGGTTAAATGTAATTTTCCCCAGTATAGAAGAGAGAGTTGTCGTGTTAAATTTCCTTTGAGTGATGTATTTAATTCCAGTTTTGTTAAAGTTAAGAATAATTTTATTTTATTCTTTAATGTAAAAGTAATTGAGTGTGTTTCACGATTATTGATTATTCTACTGTATATCTTTGGTGGGTTACTTTGAGGTGAGAATATATATTTAGATTTCTGGAGAGCGTGCGTAAGGCGTAAGGCACGTTGAGACAGGTGTTTCTCTGTTTGCTCCCGGCGGAGCATGGAAACACCAATGCAGCTGGTGTCCATTGCAGGCCCACAATAAGCATTTTGATGCTATTGCTGTGGTTGTTTCGGTGACGGTAAGGATGTGTTTCATGTGATGAGTTCCCAATCTCATCAGGGGTCGTATACGACACGCTTGTTACCAGGCGCACTTACGACATGTCACTTACGACATGTTCAGAGGGCAGTGACGAATATTGAGATGGATCAGTTCGAGGTGGTGGTTTACTCTTATTATTGAGAGTATTTGATGTACATGTAGTTGAAGAATATTATTTTATGTCCATTTTATTATTATTTAATTATGGTTATGTCTAGAATGGTTTGTGAGAGCACGTGGGCTCACTTGGAGATATTTATTTCTCTTCTCCGCTCCTGAGGGAGCATGGGGCCACCAGTGTGGTTTGCCTCCGCATGAAGTGTTCATATGCTCGTGCAGTAGTGGTTTCGGTAGCAATCTGTGTTACATGGTGAGACTGCCAGCCTCATGCACAACACCATACTAGTCTCATTGACGACATGCATGAGTATGTGTGTGTGATAGTTGAGTATGCCCTTGCAGTAGTGGTTTTGGTAGCAATCTGTGTTACATGGTGAGATTGCCAGCCTCATGCACAACACCATACTAGTCTCATTGGACGACATGCATGAGTGTGTGTGTGTATGTGTGTGGGATAGCTGAGTGTGTGCTCTTGCAGTAGTGGTTTTGGTAGCAACCAATGTTACACGGTGAGATTGCCAGCCTCATGCACAACACCTTACTAGTCGCACTGGACGACACGCATGAGTGTGCGCGTGTGTGATAGTTGAGGGTGTCAGGTGACGTAGAAGGACTGTTTGGCAGATGAGAGTATGATTATTTAACTACTATGATTTTAACTATTCGTTGCTTTGATTGCTTCTTCAGATTAGCAATCGGGCACTGTTGAGTGTTTTGTTTTGTTTGTTTAGTGTTTGGTTTGTTTAATGTTTGCTTCAGTGTGCTCTTAGTCACTGAACAGGTTGTAAAAATAAATACAGCCCCTGCCTCAGAATCAAGAGTTTTATTGTTGTTCGGGTCGGTGCGAGTGTGAAAAGAGAGTGATCACACATCACAATATAATCATCATCATCATCATCTGGCCCACCCTATCACAATTGGCGTCGTCGACAGGATCAGGCAGACAGTGACACTGAGCAGACAGCAAACGAACAAATATTGTAAACACCCAGCAGTGCAGTCTTGCATCAAGATGGCTTCGACCAATGCGCCTTTGAAGGTAGTGTACGTGAAGGGGCCAGAGATAAGGTTATTTAGTGGAGAGGGGAGTCCCACTTGGCAAGAGATTGTGGAAGATGTTGAAGCCGCGTGGAAGGTGGCGCCTTTTTGGGCAGAAGACAAGTTAGACATGATCTGGAACAACGTGACACCATGGGTATCTAGAGAATTACGGATACATGGCGGAGCCAAGGCCAGCCCTGAGCAGTTACTCAAGATAATAGAAAGAGCCTACAGCGAGCAACCACCAGTCAGTGAGATGACCAGGACTTTCCAGGCCGGGAGTCAGGGGTCTAGGGAATGTTCTGTTTTCTTGGGAGGAAAAAAGCCAGAGACACTGGTGCAGATAGCAAGTCCAGAAGCCCACAGTGAAGAGGAGGCACTCAAAGCAGAATTATCTCTTCTAAAGTTCCAGTTAGCACAGATGTCACAGGCCAGTTCGCCAGCACAAGAGGAGGTGCAGAGAAAGAGAGCACCATGCCAGCCGCGGGAACAGCCAACGCAAGACGAGGAGGTGTGTCCGCGGCAACAGCCAACGCAAGACGAGGAAGTGTATCCGCAGGAACCTCAACTAGACCTTTTTGTATGTGAGAGTCAGACTGTTGTCAAGGAAAGCTGTGAGCTGACAGCACCAACAAACACAGTTGCACCAACAATGAGAAAAGGGGTTTGCAAGTGGTACAGTGTCCACAGGGGATGGGGATTCATCACGCCAGATGATGGAGGTATTGATGTATTTGTACATCAGACCAAGATCTTCAGAAATGGATTCCGGAGTCTGGCGAGAAATGAGAGAGTGGAATTTGACAGCAAACCATCTGTCCAGGGCATGGAAACAGTCTATGTGTGCGGCATTGGCAGTCAAGAGTGCAAAGGAAGTAGGAGGCGACCCATGGCACAGAGAAAGCCTACCAGGTTGAGGTGCTATAATTGTGGTGAGTTCTCAGGCCACATGGCAGCCAAGTGCCCTCAAGGCCCTCTTCCCAAACGATGTTTTAGATGCAAGTCAACTGAACATTTGATAGCCGCCTGTCCCTCAAGGAGCTCTTTCCCTAGACGGACTGTCACAACCAGGTTGCCTTTAGGGCGCAAGCCAAGAGATGGCCACGACAACTGTCACACTAAGGGCGCCGAGAGAATTGGCCGTTGTCTAGGGGAGGAAACCCATCCTAAGCAGATAGGAGGGAGTGCAAATCAAGGTTCAGCAGAGGAGACTCATCAAAAGCAGAATGTGGGGAACGTAACCCACCGTCCACACAAAATGAGTGGAAAACACGTCAAGAGCGATCCCCCTACAAAGTCGACAGCTGCAAGCACTGACAGGCAGATGTCACGGGCAGACAGCGACGCGGCACAGGTGAGCGAGTCTTCTAGACCACAGCAACTGCCAGTCCGACAACGTAGGAACATGACGACCAAGAGGGTCCCCAGCCGGGCTGTACCTATTACAGAAGCTCAGCCCAAATCATCGCCGCTCAGAAAGAGTCCTGCGCAGCATCAACGATCTGAGAGGTTACAATTGAAGCGCCAGAGGTAGTGATGTTGTCGGGACGACAACAAAATCAGGAGGGAGATATGTGATAGGGCCGGAAAGACACCCGGCTTACCCCTTCACGGGAAGACACCCCAGCTTCCCCCTTCATTGTGAGTGGCACATTTATCGCCCATATTTTCGATGTGCGCGAAGCATGCTGGGATGTGGAAAGTCTGACAAAGTAGAAAATATATTACTTAGGCCATAATAACGCCTAAATATTAGTTTTGGTGCATAGTTGTGGTGTAGAATTGTGTTTTTGCTCTAGAAATAGTTGTGTATATTTCTGTTTTTGGGCCTTCTAAAGCAAATATCGCGAGTGTAATGTATGCGGCCAAATCAATACGCCTAGCGCGCAGTAAATTGAATGATTCGACCTGGGCTTATAAAAGAGACAGCGGCCAGCAGCGGTTTTTCCTAGTATCAGCCCAGACGAGAGAGAAACGAAATTAAACACCAGAGTGTAGGCTAGATGCCTTGAGCACGTGAGTTAATTTAATTTAGCATTCGTGTCCTATAAGTCTGAAATTATATTCAGCACGAGTCTGTTTTAATGTGTAGTGAATTAGGTCTAAATAGATAGATAGATGTGAAAGCTTAAGAGCGATTATTTCATTTATCAGAAAGGCAAATATGGTATGAAGCTATTTCACGTGAATTTAGATAATATCAACCTGGTAGCAAAAATATCAAGATGGCAGACACGTGGGTGAAAGTAGGTTAAATGTAATTTTCCCCAGTATAGAAGAGAGAGTTGTCGTGTTAAATTTCCTTTGAGTGATGTATTTAATTCCAGTTTTGTTAAAGTTAAGAATAATTTTATTTTATTCTTTGATGTAAAAGTAATTGAGTGTGTTTCACGATTATTGATTATTCTACTGTATATCTTTGGTAGTTTACTTTGAGGTGAGAATATATATTTAGATTTCTGGAGAGCGTGCGTAAGGCGTAAGGCACGTTGAGACAGGTGTTTCTCTGTTTGCTCCCGGCGGAGCATGGAAACACCAATGCAGCTGGTGTCCATTGCAGGCCCACAATAAGCATTTTGATGCTATTGCTGTGGTTGTTTCGGTGACGGTAAGGATGTGTTTCATGTGATGAGTTCCCAATCTCATCAGGGGTCGTATACGACACGCTTGTTACCAGGCGCACCAGTTGTCACTTACGACATGTTCAGAGGGCAGTGACGAATATTGAGATGGATCAGTTCGAGGTGGTGGTTTACTCTTATTATTGAGAGTATTTGATGTACATGTAGTTGAAGAATATTATTTTATGTCCATTTTATTATTATTTAATTATGGTTATGTCTAGAATGGTTTGTGAGAGCACGTGGGCTCACTTGGAGATATTTATTTCTCTTCTCCGCTCCTGAGGGAGCATGGGGCCACCAGTGTGGTTTGCCTCCGCATGAAGTATTCATATGCTCGTGCAGTAGTGGTTTCGGTAGCAATCTGTGTTACATGGTGAGATTGCCAGCCTCATGCACAACACCATACTAGTCTCATTGACGACATGCATGAGTATGTGTGTGTGATAGTTGAGTATGCCCTTGCAGTAGTGGTTTTGGTAGCAACCAATGTTACACGGTGAGATTCCCAGCCTCATGCACAACACCTTACTAGTCTCATTGACGACATGCATGAGTATGTGTGTGTGATAGTTGAGTATGCCCTTGCAGTAGTGGTTTCGGTAGCAATCTGTGTTACATGGTGAGATTGTCAGCCTCATGCACAACACCATACTAGTCTCATTGGACGACATGCATGAGTGTGTGTGTGTGTGTGTGGGATAGCTGAGTGTGTGCTCTTGCAGTAGTGGTTTTGGTAGCAACCAATGTTACACGGTGAGATTGCCAGCCTCATGCACAACACCTTACTAGTCGCACTGGACGACACGCATGAGTGTGTGCGTGTGTAATAGTTGAGGGTGTCAGGTGACGTGGAAGGACTGTTTGGCAGGTGAGAGTATGATTATTTAACTACTATGATTTTAACTATTCGTTGCTTTGTTTGCTTCTTGAGATTAGCAATCGGGCACTGTTGGTGTTTTGTTTTGTTTGTTTAGTGTTTGGTTTGTTTAATGTTTGCTTCAGTGTGCTCTTAGTCACTGAATGGGTTGTAAAAATAAATACAGCCCCTGCCTCAGAATCAAGAGTTTTATTGTTGTTCGGGTCGGTGCGAGTGTGAAAAGAGAGTGATCACACATCACAATATAATCATCATCATCATCATCTCGCCCACCCTATCACATATATATATATGAGTCCGCTGGGAGGACAACATTAGACAATCTTTGAAGGACCGAGGACTAGAATGGAACCAGGCCAGGAGGAAGACAGCCGATAGGATAGTCTGGCCCTCTCTCTTCCAAACCTCTACACCTCACGGTAGAAGGGGAACGACTAAGTAAATAAGTAAGTATATATATATATATATATATATATATATATATATATATATATATATATATTATATATATATATATTATATATATATATATATATATATATATATATATATATATATATAGGGTGTTTATAAAGTCGCTGTGCAGTGAATCTGAAAAATATTTTAGAAATTACGTCACGAATGATGCAAATTTACGTCATGACATTCTGTGTTCCACAATCCCGTGTGCAGCATTATACAACAAGCCATTGTTATATTCACGGTTTCATTGCTGAAAGGAAATGGTGTTAGCCATTGAAAACATGGTATTTTTGGTGGAACATGTCTTTCGTAATGGTGGCAAATATACTGAAGAAGTAATTCGATAATTTGTGTTGAAATTTCCAGACTCACAAGTCCCCCACCGCAATGCTTTTAGGAATTTGATCGACAAGTTTCGTGCTGCGGGTAGTGTGGTAGATGCATACCGATCTGGAAGGCCTTCAACTTCAGAAGACACAATGCTTGATATCCAGGCCAGAATTACAATGAGCCCAAATAAATCTTTAAGGCAGTTGTCTCAACAGGTACACTTACCAATGAGTACCATTCACAAGATTCTGAAGAGTAAGCTGCACTTTCGTCCATACAGATTAACTTATGTGTCTCAACTCCATGAAAGAGATTACCAATCCCGATTGAACTACTGCATGTGGTTTCAGAACTTTATTTCTGAACAAGGGGATGAAATCCTTGAATTGACTTTCTTCACTGATGAGGCATGGTTTCATCTCTCCGGTTACGTGAACAGTCAGAACAATCGTCTGTGGAACAGTGAAAACCCCCATGAATTATATCAAGTGCCGCTTCACGATCAGAAAGTCGGAGTGTGGTGCGCCATAAGTCGTATGCGGATAATTGGGCCAATATTTGTCAGTGCAACAATCAATGCAGAACGTTACCGTACTTTAATCCTGGAACCATTCACAGCCCACCTTACAGAGCAGGAAATTAGAGAAGCCTGGTTTCAGCAGGATGGGGCAACAGCACACACAGCCGCAACATCACTTAATTATTTAGAAGGCATATTTGCAAATCGCATTATTTCACGTGGAATCTGGCCTGCTCGTTCACCAGACCTAACTCCGCCTGACTATTATCTGTGGGGTGCACTGAAAGGAAAAGTTTATGAAAATAATCCGCAAACAGTTAATGACCTAAAGGCAGAAATCGTCACCCAGATCCAGCAAATATCACCGGCCATTATCCGGAAGGTTTTCGACAATATGAAGAGGCGAGTCAACACATGTCTTGAGGCCCGTGGAGGACATTTTCAACACATGCTGTAGACACAACTTCATCGTGTTAACAGCCACTTTACCGAATACAAGCCAGCCAAGAGCAGTAGTGTCTAGATAAATAATCAAATCTACGTTACAATTTTTTGGGCGTCTTTAAAGCCCCAATTGAAAACCACATTTCTGGTGACGTAGTCTCGCCCGGGCGTAAATTTCACTGCACAGCGACTTTATAAACACCCTGTATATGTTTGTTATATTTCTAGAAACAAAATGAAAAATAAAATTTAAATTGTCCAATAAATTGACGTTACAAGAGGGTGCAAAAATTACAGCCCGCTATGAAACTGTGTGTTGAACAAGCCGTATTTCACATTAGCTGTAATGTTAATCTGGCTTAAAGTTCTACTTAATAAAACGACAGTTAATTATCTTTATTTTCGCGATGTTTGATACAAATTAGTTGCATAGGACTGAAGAAATAATACTTTAAAAATAGGTCGTGATTTTTCAATCACCCGTTTCACTCGCATGTCTGACTAAGAAAAGAATTAACGCTGACTGATACAGAGGCAAAGATGGCTGAAGGCATTTTTCAAGGTGGTGCCGGCCTGCATTGTTCTCTTGAGAATGTCAGTTTTATACTATAGTTGGATCAAGCTTTAATTTTCCAATTTTGTTTTAATTTCGGTGTGCCTACTCTCCTCTTTGCGTCCTTACCGATCTCAATTGATCCCCAGCACATTTCCGACAACTACGTGCAAATTTTTGAGTCAACTTCTGCAACACGTTTATCTCTCTTTGTATACATTTTAAATCAGAATATCTGTACAGGAAAGTTTAACGGAAACACAAGAACACAATAATAACAACAAATCCAGAAAACAAGGGGGAAAAATCTTCAGTTAGATCAGATGTTCATCAATTAAATTGAACGAAACTAAGAGTGAGAGAGAGAATATTCCAAAACGTCTACAAGCTCACGTCTAATGATAATGTTGTTTATGATAACGATGATGACGATGTTGATGGTGCGTCGATATTGATTATGAAGAAATAATATGGTGATGATGGCGACAGTGGCTGTAGTAATGATAATGATGATGAGAATTTGATAATTATTATTATATGAGTCCCTGGTAAAATCTACTCTAGAATCCTAGATCAGAGAACCCGACGCCTAGCTGAGCCAAAATTGGATGAGGTCCAGTGCGGATTCCGAGCAAACTGAAGTACTCAAGACCTAATCTTTACACTCAGACAGCTGAGTGAAAAGGCCCTTGAGTATAAGAGTGAGATCCATCTTTGTTTCATAGATCTGGAAAAAGCGTTTGACAGGGTCCCCTGAAGCAAACTTTGGGAATGTTTGGAAAGGAAGAACATTCCAGCACCTCTGATTCATGCTATACAGAGCTTCTACAAGTCTTGCAGAAATTATGTGAGGACAGCAAACCATAAGTCAGAAGAGTTCAGGACCACCACTGGTGTAAGACAAGGTGATATCCTGTCACCTTATCTTTACATACACCTCATGGACGATGTCATCAAGGCATGTAAGGAGAGAACAAGAAAGTATTCAGTGGGGTACTGGAAGATGAGACAGGTCTGTATTTCAGAGCTGGCATTTGCTGATGATGTTGCCCTGAATGCTAAATCAGAGGCACATCTCCAATCCAACCTGCAAGTCTGGAAGGAAGAGCTGGAGAAGAGAGGGGTGGTCATAAGCAGCTCTAAAACAAAATCCATGGTGATATCACGAGAAGAAAGAACATCAGATTAAGCTGGGAGAACAGGTCCTGGAGCAGGTCGACCACTTTAAATACCTCGGAGCTATTATAGACCGAAAGGGAGGCATCAAAGAAGAGTTGGCCACTCGAAAAGCAGCAGCTGGGAGACTTTTTCAGGCCATAGATCGAGGATTCCTCAGCAAGAGAGAGGTTGGTAAGAAAACGAAGATGGCTGTATACCGCTCCACCTATGTCCCAGTCTTGACATATGGAAGCGAGTCATGGGCAATGACTACAACCCACAAAAGCCAGATCCAAACCTCAGAAATGAGGTATCTGAGGAAGGTGGTTGAAGTAACAAGAAGAGACACGGTCCGCAACCAGACGATACGTCAAGGCCTAAAATCCCACCCCCTGCAGACCCAAGTAGAACAGTCCCAACTAAGACGTTTTGGCCATGTCTGCAGAATGGGAGAAGATCGGCTACCACGACAAGCATGGGAAACAAAGAGCCAGGGATCCAGACCCCCAGGACGACCCAGGGTCCGCTGGAAGGACAACATTAGACAATCTTTGAAGGACCGAGGACTAGAATGGAACCAGGCCAGGAGGAAGACAGCCGATAGGATAGTCTGGCGCTCTCTCTTCCAAAGCTCTACACCTCACGGTAGAAGGGGAACGACTAACTAAGTAAGTATTATTATCTAGAAAAAAAAGAAATAGGAGAAGACGGGGTGGATCATTTTAACACAATTTCCTTTTCCCTCTACGTGGAGGATAGAGTCACCTTGGCAGCCAGTACAATTCCAAATACGCCTGCAACAAAGCCTCACGTGCTCTTGCAGTTATTGCTTCCATAGCAATTTATTTTACATTATAAGGATTCCAGCCCCAGTTACAACCTTCATGTACGCCGCCTCTGACGATCTGCCGGAAGAAGCGATAGTTCTATTCTTTCTTTTTCTCACAAGAGACCTCCGTCACCCCCGGGGAACTACACGGATACATATGAACTAAGACACGCCTCTGCTGGTGAATGGGAAATCAGTTGCATCCTACTCATGTCTGTGAATAGTATGTATCCGCCACAGGTATCCTGAATTATGGCACTGCCTGATTTAAGTAATCAATCAATCAATGCCTTTTAGCTCCCCAGGGAGCATAGGCCTTCAACACACACATGCTAAATCCTCCTCAGCTCGAGTTCTTTCCAGGTCTTCCTCATAATTGTCTGGGTTCGGAGTGGCTAAGATGTATGTTGTCCGCCTCTGATCTGAAGGTACCAGGTTTGCTCCCAATACAGGGAATATCATTTTTGATTCTTTATTAAATATTAACACAACGTTAGGAGAGTCGCGATAGCGCAGTGGATAATGCACTGGCTTCCGAGCTCAGTGGTCCATGGTTCGATCCCCAGTTGAGGTGGGATTTTTTAGACCGCAAACGGCTCCGGGGTCGACCCAGCCTCATGAATTGCGTATCAGAGTAACTCTGGGAAGGTTAAGGCGGCCGGTGTGTTGCAGACCACATCGCCCCTAGTGTGCCGATGGTCAAGAAAATATGGGCCTAACACCATATTCTCGCTAATATATTCCATGTAACGGTGGTTGGGAAAGAGGGGGGGGGGGAAGGAAAGAGATCCCTTGCATTTAACATTTCCTGAAATATAAGGAAGCCTTTTCTATAACACGGTCAGTTCCCCAAGACCTGGATGCTTTGGTAGAACATTAAAACACTAAAGGATATAGTGCAGGCTACTTCTACACATATTCATGCGGAAAACAAAACGTTTAAATCATTTCAACTAGGGATTCCCCCCTCCCTTGTTAATAGAATAGTGCTCCACACACTATGTCAACGATTCAAAAGTGTAGCGATCCAATGGATCCCATCTCATTGTAACACCACCGGCAATGAAGAGGCTCACAGACTGGCAAAGGAAGGTGGAAATCTACCTCAGCCTAATGCAAGCGTAACGTTCGAGCAGGCAAAGAGTTTTATCAGAATCAGATACAGAAAAAAATGGAATGTAGAACATCCAGGGCACACACAGAATGATGCTTACTACCAGCTCAACAGAAGAGAACAAGTGGTAATCTTCAGACTCCGCACTGGCCACAACAGATTGAGATACCATCTATTCAACACGTTACAGATAGGAACTACCGATCAGTGTAACTGTGGCACTGATAAAATGATTGCTGAACATCTGCTTCAAAGTTGCCCAACATATGCGGAACAGACAAAGCGCATATGGCCGACACCAGTACTATTCGTGGAAACGCTCTACGGATATTCTAATAGCCTCAAACTGACTACTGCTTTCTTTAAAAACATTCAAGTGGACGACTGAGAGTGAACGAAGAAGATGAAGATTCCAACTAGTTTTCAGATAAGACAAGCGCTCCTTAACTGTGTATAAAGCCATTTTGCTCAACATCATTCGATAGCCGCATGCGAAGCACAGGTGATTTTATGCTTAAGCAGAATTTAGATGATTTAGTAGACATGTAGAACGACAATTACTTGCACCACTTAGGTTTTCATTTTAAATAAAAGTATGCAATGAGGTTACTGCAGTACACGCAGATCATTATGTCATATGTGTCAAAGTGATTAATAGATAGGTCGCACTAAGTGACAGAAAAGGTTCGCATCAGCAGTGGTTCTCAAAAGATATATGACATGTCCCTAACGTTTGTATGATGATTGTAACGACATTTGGATTGTGTGCTTTTACGGCTCTCTTTCTCTCCTACTCTACCCATTTATTTCGTCATTTTACGCACCTAAATCTACCCCAGCGCCGCGCCTTAGATTTGTTGACCTCTGTTCAGACTGCGATTCGTGTTATTTTACGGCTAATCGACCCCGGCCAGCGAAACCAGACTGGAAAAAACGAAGTGCTTGAAAGAAATTGATTGTTTTACGTAACTCAGTTCCGCCCCAGACGGAGTAAGGCGAGTGACCACCTGTATTCGCGGTTAATCGCTCACACCTTCCGACACCTTGATGAAAAAGACAACGGAAGCCAGATGGTTTGTCTGAGAAAAACGTCTATAGTCCACGAATGACAGTGATTATTCGTCTGGTGAAGGAATTTGAGTACGTGTGATAATTATTTAATCGCATTGTGACAGAATGGGGCGACCCCTCTCGATCTCTGTTTCACTACGGCAGTATCAGTTACATTTTTGTATTAATTTTTATTGTGTGCTTTCAAGTGTCGCACTTTCTTTCTTTCTCTGCTATGTGTAGCAGATATTATGTATTTTTCTTCTTACACTCATCTCAAGGATAAGTTATTACGTCTGTTTCCCGTCCCTTCGCTAAGCTTTGCAAGGAGTGGCAAAAATAATATTAACGACAATCAGGTTGGTAAAATTCCTTTGTACCAAATCTTGGCCTCGACATATTAGCCCCACGAAAATGCCAGCGTATTTGCTAATCGCTGATAAAGGCCAGAGTACGGGACAGATAACGAGATTGCCCGTCTGCGAAAAGATTACTTTCTGATAAAGTAATAATTTGTTACATCTGAAGCACAGTCTACAGATGTGTCTGTGAGTTTGTCTGCCAGGCAATCGGATGTTTTCATACCATATATGTAAGAAATGACCTCTACATCACGCGCAAAATTTTCCCATGTCGGAAATATTTTGAATTTCCCCACGGGATCTTAATGTTTGAAAACGATTGGCTTTTTACTTAGTAGCATAACAAACAGATGCGGGGTAGGACAGGCATATAAACTGACACGTTTCAGTGTTACTTTACTTGTGACAAAACGTGGTGGCCCTATCGATCTTTATTTCTCTCCGGCAGTATCGGTACATTTGTGGTATTGATTTTTATTATGTGCTCTCAAGTATCGCACTTTTCTTTCTTTCGTCGTTATTTTTCTGCTAAGTAGCAGATATTTGATTTTATCAAATCATTCGACATTCCTCTCTGTGCTGATCATCCTGGCTTGCGGTGAGCAACTGAGATAAGATAGTCGCCGGCGTGTTTAGATTGAACCGGTGATAAGACGCCTCGTTTGGTAACCCAGATGGGCAGACACAGAGTTTTGCGTACTCATACGGCAGATAACGAGACTACTGTCTGTGTGACACATGTGGGCAGACGAGTGTGACATAATCGCTTCTGGGCCGACTTGTTATGACAACATTACTTTATAATAAAGTAATAAGCATTGCAGCTTACACATGTTGTCATGTGAGTTCCGCGATCTGTCTGTAAGTTTGTAAACAAGGGGCATCGGACATCATAGAACCATATATAGGAGAGTAGACCTCTGCCTTATGTTCAAAATTATTCGATGTCGGAATATTTTTGAAATAATCACACCCGACCTGTTTGAATATGATTGGAGCGTTTATTTAACTCCATTACAAACGAAGGCGTGGGAAAGCAAGGAATATAATCTGACTATTTTTGCAGTTGCATTTCACTGTGAATTTCACGCTCGCCAATACAACATCAGACCTCGCCAGAGTGAAGACTTGTTTCATAATTCCTTTTTTTAACCGGACCATTTATTGGAGAACCAAATAAGACTTACAAAGTACAGGAAATCTCTACATTTAATAAGGAACACCGCAACTAGGAAACCGAAGACACACACGGAGTCAGAGAGGGAATCTATTGCCAAATTAAAAACACACCAGACGCGTGTAAGAGACCGACGTCTCTTTTATTCACCTGAGCAACAAGTCTGTAGCCAGGATTGGCGTAAGTTGGGATTTACATTTCATATTTTATTACTAACATGTGAACTAACATATATATGTATATATTACCATGTGAAGTTTAATGTGTGAAACTCGCTATTGGATGTCAAAGTCATTTGAGGCTGGCAACCTCAGCGTATAGAATGATGATTCATGAACTACCACTGCACGGGCTAGTAATTGCTTTATTGATAGTTTCGTAAAGAGAACTAAAAGCATAAAGTAGCTCTAGGTTCTCTATGGAGCAGAGAGGGAAAGATGAAAGAAATGATGTACATTCTAAGTATAATAACTATATTTTCAAAGCAGTGTAAATGTCCCTATAAACATAGTCACTTTAAAATTAATGTAAGTTTTAAAGCTTAAACCAGTGTAAATGTCTATGTGAAAATATTCATTTTAAAGTAATGGAAGTTTCAAACTTTTCAATCAGTGTAAACATAAATGAAAACATATTCAATTTATATTGTGAACACTTTTCAATCAGTGGAGATGTATATGTAAACAGACTCTTTCTGTATTATTAACCTTTTCATTTAAATATAAAGTAACTTTGAAAGCTATTCTATTTAAATGTAAAGAAAGTTTTATCCCGAGGGATTAAATTTAATTGTCATCGAGAGTAAAGTCTGAGTAATTGGGATGGTAGTATGGGAAGATAGGAACCCATAACTATGGGGTGGAAAACGTCATACTCAGAAGAGCGTTTCGTTCTATTCTTTACCATAGTTATTGGTGGCACCAGCAGAAAGTACTATCTCTGGAACAAGAAGGGACAAGTGGCCTAAGCTTTAAGACGAGGGACCAACTTTGTAGACTCTCCTTGACATTTCTGGGAAACGAGCCACCCCCGACAACCTTGACCAGACACGAGCGTGAGCAGTGTAAAAAGAACCCATCAGCGGGAGCAGTAACTACTATTGGCAGCTAAGTGCAAAATATACGCTGCCAAAGTGAACTTTTTTTCATCGACTCTGCTATCAGTCAATGATGAAACATTTCTTCTAAACTATTCAATTATTTTCAAACTGTTAAAACGGTAGAAGGGGAACGACTAAGTAAGTAAGTAAGTAAAACTTATGTGGTTATTTGTAATTTTACAAATTTAACTTCGATTTAATCATTTTAAATGTGCTGCATGTTTGTCTCAGTCAATTTACTACGTACACTCTAAACAGAGCTATACCAGAATAATAAGAATTCCACTGAACAAATCCGAGGTGGGGGCTTAAAGAGCTAAAATTAATCATTGCTTTATTCTTCACAAACGTGGTCGGCAGATTCTAGAAATAACGTGTTCAGCCAAAGCAGTATTGTTTTCGCTTATCTGAATATCTTGTAAATACTCCCTTTGTGATACAAGTGCCATTAACCTTCTATCTACATCTCTGCCAAGAAAAAACTTGTGCGAAGGTAGACACCTGTGACGGCTCAAATTAGATACTCTTGAGTTTTGACCACTGTTGGACCACTACTGCAATGCAAGGGAAGCAATACCGTCACACGCATCCGACCAGACAGTTTCTGTGTAATTAATGCAGATAAACATGTCTGATGAGACATTATGAGCAAGGCAATCATTGAGTGATGAGATCACAGATGTGTTCTCCAGTCTGTATAATAGAGACAGAAGTAATCATACTATATTTTGGAGATAGGTCATGAGTTTAAATTTTAAACTGATATTTTAAAACACGCGGGGGATAATAATGATTAACACCCCGACCCATCTATTCTCGCGCAGGGATTGGATCAATTGAGAGCAGGAAATAAACAATCGTTTCGATTGGATGGTTGTCGGAAAGCCATGTGGAAACTTGGAGCGAGAATTGAGAATATAGCAACACAATTTGAGGCTGAAGCACACTGCATTGCAATACGTCAAAGTAGCAACTCACAGGAGCCATAGAAGAGTCGGACAAAATTCCAAATTAAAAGAACAGGACAGAGTATTATGGGTATCTTTAAGACTTTAGAAGAAAACCCACTTTCAAAATACAAAGACTGTAAACCTAGGAATTGGATCACCCGTCATAAGAGGGATTCTAAGACTACCCCAGACCAAGTGTTCGAAGCATCTAATATAAGTTGCTGTGCCCATTCAACTGTGCCAACAGATTGTAAATTCCAACATTTTTGGGATGAGTTGTAAGCAATATTTTACAATGTGAATTTGACATGTTTGTACTTGCTAGTCGTTATACAAGTCAAACGAGGCTGCCACCTTATCATATGAAAATAATATAATCATAAACCACTACGACAAGCGTTGGTGATTGCTTCATGCTCATTCGTACAGAGAACTGCAAGCAGAGGTAACGACAGACTTCGAATGGAGCAGGTAGTAAGTGATGATTACATCACCTGTGCATAGTGTGTGTTATAATTCTGTGAAATATATGTAACTTAATCATGTTCATCCAGGCACAAGCCATGGCACTCGCGCTCTCCAGACACATTTTTTTCAATTAAATTAACCAAAAGAATAAGGGTGATCTCTCACCATATTCCCTGAGTTATGCTGTATATGCTCTGGGAGAATAAAATCTCTGAGAGACAAAAAACTGGTGGATGGACAGCGAGAAAGGCGTCTGTTTAATCTTCCAACCACAATATACTTAGCTGAGGCATTTGTTCTTTTTTATTTCCTATAACGTTCGTGGTACGAGACCAGTTTGCGGTACGATCTACGATACTAGTTTGTGATTCAAGAGCTGAGAATCGACACTAACCACCTACACTGGACGAGTTGGGAAAATACCTACCTTGACCTAAGGTTTGGTTATCTCTTGAGGTTTCTAGACAAGCGCCCTCATCACAAAAAAGACTTGACGGAACAGCAGCAGCAGCACTCACCGATTTTCAGCTAAGTGTCTTTTTAAACAGGCCACAGCAAAGAACATTTACTTCCCATCAAACCTCGACGAGGATAACCTAATCTTTATTTTTTCATCACATAAAAACATAACCTTATTTCTTTTTTAAATAAATAATAATTGATAATTAAATTTGTTATATGTTGTTTTTAAAATTCATAGTTGATTCAGTTATTATAAATGGAAGTGCACAAGTGTGATTCAGTGTCTCTAAAGTATATATGTATTTACACCTATAGAGCCAATAAATAATCAGATGAATTTCACTGAATTAAATCAGCTGGGGGTTTGAACGAGCATAATCATACAATGTACATCTTCACAAAAAGGCGGCGGGTCAGATAAAAAGTTAACGTGCTCGGATTCATTCAGCATTGTTCTTGACTTATGAAATATCTTGTGAAGTCCCCTCGAGGAAAAAGCATCATTATCCTTCTATCTACACCCTTGCCAAGAGTAATCTTGTGCGAAGGTAGACACCTTTAAAGACCCACATTAGGTTTTGGCCAAAAATTGGACCACTACTGCAAAGCAAGGAGAGGCAACCCGTGACAATGCTAGTAACTACAGTAAATTTAGAAGCCTCCATACGTACAGTCAGCAAGAATTTGATCAAATATGACGCCATGCCTGTCAAAAACATAACACAGTGCGTGAGAAATGTTAAAATAAAATGTAGGAATATAATTACTAAGATCACGTTGGCAAGTATAGAGAGCAGGATGTAGTGAGTATAGAGAGCAGCGTGTAGTGAGTAGATATAGAGAGTAGAGTGTAGTGAGTAGATATAGAGAGTAGCGTGTAGTGAGTCTAGAGAGTAGCGTTTAGTGAGTAGATATAGAAAGCAGAGTGTAGTGAGTAGATATAGAGAGTAGCATGTAGTGAGTACATATAGAGAGTAGAGTGTAGTGAGTAGATATAGAGAGTAGCGCGTAGTGAGTATAGAGAGTAGCGTGTAGTGAGTAGATATAGAGAGTAGAGTGTAGTGAGTAGATATAGAGAGTAGCATGAAGTGAGTATATAGAGAGTAGAGTGTAGTGTGTAGATATAGAGAGTAGCGCGTAGTGAGTAGATATAGAGAGTAGCGTGTAGTGAGTATAGAGAATAGCATGTAGTGAGTAGTAAGTTAACGATCTTCATGGGAACTCCATAATGCCTCATCAGTTTCCAAAGCGATTCTCTGTCTACACTGTCAAATGTCTTTTCATAGTCCACGAATCCGATGTATATCGATGAATTCCATTCCAGATTTTGTTCAACTATTATTCTCAATGTGGCTATCTGGTCTGTACAGGATCTGTTTTGTCGAAAACCTGCTTGTTCATCTCTCAGTTGCTTGTCTATGGACTCTTTTAATCTCTCAAGGATGCTTCTGTTTAATACTTTTCCTAGCACTGATAGTAACAGTAATCCTCTATAATTTGTGCACTCTTGTAAATTTCCCTTCTTGGGCAAATTGACCAGATAACCTTCCGTCCATTCTGTTGGTATTTCCTCTCTCTCCCAGAATTTGTCAACTAATGTGTATAATATCGCTGTAGAGGTATCAATATCTGTTTTAATGGCCTCTGCTTGAATGTCATCTGGACCAACAGCTTTTCCATCTGTCAGAAGCTTTAAGGCTTTCTTTATTTCTTCTCTACTTGGTCGTTCACCACTGATTTGTAGCTCCTCTTCTGCTAGCTGGATGTCTGGGGGATTAGTAGGAGCTGGTCTATTGAGAAGTTCCTGAAAATGTTATGTCCATCTCTTCATTTGGTCTTGTATATTACTAAGCCATTCTTTTCTTTTATGAGGCATTTGCTGTTAGCTTCTTCGTGTTGTTGTACAGGTCCCTCATATTTCTTGTGGCTGCAGCTTCCTCTGCTTCCCTTGCCAACTCTTCAATATACTTTCTCTTGTCTCTTTTGATGTTTCTTCTTACTTCTTTGTTTGCTTCTATGTACACTTTATGAGCCTTGGCTTTGGAGCTTCTGGTTTTGCTTCTGTTTAAATCTGCTTTCTTATTTTCCTATCTTCTATATAGAGAGTAGCGTGTAATGAGTAGATATAGAGAGTAAGGTGTAGTGAGTAGATACAGAGAGTAGCATGTAGTGAGTAGATGTAGAGAGCAGCATGTATTGAGTAGATATAGAGAGCAGCATGTAGTGAGTAGATACAGAGAATAGTATGTTGTGAGTAGATAGAGAGAGAGCAGCGTGTAGTGAGTGTCGTAGATTTTTGATAGGTGATTAAGATAGATTCTGGTCCCGTCTGAATAGAACTGGAAAAGGTGGTAACTCAGTGAGAGATAAGGTAAAAAAAATAGATTTCACGAATGAATGGTGAAAAGGTAGAGTCTATCCCTGTATTTAGAAGATACTCTAGTCCAGCCTATCTTACGACTGAAATTTGTTTATCAGACAGTTTACCTTTCTGTATACGAGGGGCATTCAGAAAGTAATGCACCACATCGTTTTTCTCAGCTAATAATGAAGATAGAAGCATAACATTTTGCACACTTGAAATATGGCATCTGCCAATTGTGTGCACCAAATTGCACCGTAACCGGCCAAATAATACGGCTGCCCTAAACCGTTGAAATGGAGCATGTTAGCAACTTGCTTTATAAGCAGCGAATTGTGATAGAATTTCTCGTTGCAGAGAAGGAAACTGATGTGAACATTCACAAGCGTCTATGTGATGTGTATGGAAGTTTTGCAGTCGAGAGGAGTACAGTCAGTTGCTGGGTTCAGAGAATCAAAGAATCGGGAAGTGTAGATACGGACCTGCTTGATCGGCCGCGCTGTGGACGTCCTGCCACAGCCACCAACGCAGAAATGTTGAAATGCGCTGAGGGCATTATTCTTACTGATAGGCGAATCACTACTCAACAATTGGCCTTACAACTGTCAGTCAGCATTGGTAGTGCAAATGCAGTTATATAAACTCTCGGATTTTCTAAGGTTTGCGCAAGATGGGTTCCTCGAAGTCTCACAAATGGCCACCGATTGCAAAGGAAAGCAATTTCTTCTGAATTGTTGCAGCGTTTCAGTGCTGATGGAGAGAACATTTTGGCTAAGATCGTTACAGGTGACGAAACCTGGGCACATCATTTTGAACCTGAGACAAAAAGGCAGTCAATGGAGTGGCATCATCCGCAATCACCACGAAGAAAGAAATTTAAGACAATTCCTTCAGCTGGAAAGGTCATGATCACTGTCTTTTGGGACATTGAAGATGTGATTCTTGTGGACGTTATGCCAAGAGGAGAGACAATCAATTCGCAAGCTTACATTAAGACATTGAAAAACCTCAATCAACATTTTCGCAGAGTTGGCCGCACAAGAATCCAGCAGACCTGCTTCTCCTTCACGACAATGCGTGATCACACACAAGTCTGGCAACACGGGACGCAATCACCAAATTGGATTGGACTGCACTACCCCATCCACCATATAGTCCCGATTTGGCACCCTCTGATTTTGATCTATTTGGTCCACTTAAAGATGCACTCCGTGGGACAAGATTTGAAGATGATGAAGGGGTGATTCATGCAGCGAAGAAATGGCTACATGATCAAGACAAAATCTGGTACGGGCTAGGAATACATGCACTTGTTTCGCGCTAGCATAAAGCCGTACAGGTTGATGGGGATTATGTTGAATAATACCGATGTTTACATGACATATCCATATATATTGTGTATAAATTTCATGCTTTTTGAATAAACAGCTCCTGAGAAAAACGATGTGGTGCATTACTTTCTGAACGCCCCTCGTATATTAACATATACGCTATAACCACTCACATACACACACACAGATAAGTGACGACAATCAGACGCACAAACGTGAAACTATAGTAATGGAGTAGGGATATTGGGCGGAGCTGACCATATGTTACGCACAGATTTTTCTGAGTCAATATATATATTTACCTGTCTTGATTGTACGCTTTAATTTTTTGTAATCTAAGGTGCATAACTCTTGGTTAGCTGAGGTTACAGTTTTTCAATTGTTGTTACCTTCTCTTGTGTCTTAACCTGACGGTCTATTATTAGATTTATGTCTGGTTGTTAATCCTTATATGGCTCGAATAGATCAGCTTTTCTTGGAATGTTTGCAACCTGAGTTGATGTTTATTCCCTGACCACATAAGGCTCGATTTGGTCAGTGTCTGTGCTTGGTATGTGTCCAACATCGTCCCGTTTGAGTTTAACTCAGGGGTCAAGCGCTACTGCGCATGTGTCGAATTTAGGGTTGTTGGAAAAAGACTTCCGTTTCGAGAGTCGAACAGTGGTTCTGATCAGAGTGAGACGCGTTTTGGCGTCTGTGTTCATTTTGACGGGGAAAATGGAAGTTCTCTCAAGTTGTTAGTGTATCTACAGATGATTTTCCCCTTGTGATTCTAAGCGCCTGGAGGCGTGTGAGTTGTGGTGTTTATTTCTGAAGAAAGGTAATTGCTCTTCATATGATTATTATTTGTCGCCATCTTTTATGATTGACATTTTGTAGTCTGCTTGCTAAGAGTCTACTGTCATGAGAAGTTACAGCTCACGAATCACCATGTCTTTTATGCATCGGGTTGGTGCATGCCCCAAGGGCTATCTGTTGGTTGAACTCTGTTGCTCCGGCGGTATCACGTCGGTCAAGGTTTGACACCTTTGCTATTAAAGGAACTTAGAGGACATTGCCTGATGTACTCCAGAAGATATGTCTGTCTTGCTGGGGGTCAGAAAAGGAGAGTTGGTTTAGTCTCCTACATCTATATATCTCGGCTGTTGTAGAAAAGGATGATGGTTTCAGCACCTGAATATATCTACAGTCGTTTATGATACATTGATGCCAATTATATTATTCACCATTGCTATGCTGTATGTCGTCAAGATCGTACTGACTTTGTATATGATGATGAACGTCTACTGTTCTGTATCGTGAATAAATCCATGAAACATCACCAGCTGTTACCATTACTTGACTTCCTCGTCGTGAGTCAAAGTGACGTCCTTGTGACCTGTGTACTGTAGTCCTGTGTGGACCTTTATATTCTATCAACACATCAGACAACCTACCACACACGAGACACCCTTCTATACAGTCTTCAACTTTCCCTGGTGTCTACAGTAGTAATATTACCACTACACTTTGATGACTACAAAATAGTACTCTCTACATTTTTGGTGGACAAAATATTATTATTACTCCTCAACATTTGTGGTGGCCTATATTCTACTGCTACACCAACACAGGTAATTAAGTTTTGTGTTAAGTTTATTTATCATAAAGGAAAACTTCACAACATTCAGTATCAAATATCAAATAGAAAAAAATAATAGGTTACAGAAATCATAAAGAAATAAACCCCATAAGTGCAATCCCCTCTATTGAGACAAGATCCCACAAGAAGAAGATAAATAACCCCCAAAAGGTCAAAAGATTTGCGCTATGGTATGAAATTTGACTATACTGTAAAGAACAGAGTTCCTAATTAATCTATTCAGAAAAATAACAGTATTAGCAAACAAAAGAAAGGCACAACAAAGTGAGTACAATGATTATACAATAGAAGAATTATTCATTCCTTCTTTCTCTCGCTTTAGACAAACAGTGGCCACTTTCAGTCGCACTTACCTAATTGTTGATTAACAACGTCCGGAACATATCTTCATGGTACAAACAGCAAATCCAGTGTTGGGTTGTGTTTTGGCAAAATAAGCCCCAGCTCCTCAAAGTTTGATTAATCCTGTTATTTCGAGAACGCTTACTTCGTTACTGTTAATTGGATCTGTTTATGTCACATCAATTAGTCCAGGTAGGAAAATAATTACGAGATCTAGTGTTCACAGTGTCAGTAGCTTGTAATTCCAATAATTAAAGAGAATGTCAGGTATGTAAATCTCTCGGGATAAAAATCCTCGCCACAACACAGTGGTCGGTAGTTGGGAAATGTTAATTTTTGATAATTTCGCCACAGCGGGCTGAGATAATAGAAAAAGAATCTGGATAGCTATAGGTCCAGTTACAATTATTCTTATAGTCTTTTGTTGGTACTCTCTTCTTTCTTGGTGAAAAAAGGGGGCCAAACAGGTCAACCTCGAAGACCCGATATTCATATAAGAATGGTTTTTTTGGTACTGTTGGACTTAGGCCCGTTCTTTCAGATTCAGGCCACTGGTAGGTTTTGGTTTGTGACCCGTACTGGATTTTAGGAAAAAAATACAAAACATTTAATCACAATATCAGTATCTATCCTAACCCGCGTAACGGTATAATTTATTATCCACTCGGTTATTAGATTTGATTAGAAAACACAAGTGTAAAGCTTATCTTATCGTTCTTATTAACCCGTGAAATAAATTCTAGTCATTTACAAAAATTACACATAATGGATTAGAGATAAATATACGAGGGGCGTTCAGAAAGTAATGCATCACATCGTTTTTCTCAGCTAATAATGAAGATAAAAGCATGACATTTTGCACACTTTAAATATCGCTTGTGCCAATTGTGTGCACCAAATTGCACAGCAAGCGGCCAAATAATACGGCTGTCCTAAACCGTTGAAATGGAGCGTGTTAGCAACTTGCGTTATAAGCAGCGAATTGTGATAGAATTTCTCGTTGCAGAGAAGGAAACTGTTGTGAACATTCACAAGCGTCTATGTGATGTGTATGGAAGTTTTGCAGTCGACAGGAGTACAGTCAGTCGCTGGGTTCAGAGAATCAAAGAATCAGGAAGTGTAGATACGGAGCTGCTTGATCGGCCGCGCTGTAGACGTCCTGCCACAGCCACCAACGCAGAAATGTTGAAATGCGCTGAGGGCATTATTCTTACTGATAGGCGAATCACTACTCAACAATTGGCCTTACAGCTGTCAGTCAGCATTGATAGTGCAAATGCAGTTATAAAAACTCTCGGATTTTCTAAGGTTTGCGCAAGATGGGTTCCTCGAAGTCTCACAAATGACCACCGATTGCAAAGGAAAGCAATTTCTTCTGAATTGTTGGAGCGTTTCAATGCTGATGGAGAGAACTTTTTGGCTAAGATCGTTACAGGTGACGAAACCTGGGCACATCATTTTGAACCTAAGACAAAAAGACAGTCAATGGAGTGGCATAATCCGCAATCACCACGAAGAAAGAAATTCAAGACAATTCCTTCAGCTGGAAAGGTCATGATCACTGTCTTCTGGGACATTGAAGGTGTGATTCTTGTAGACGTTATGCCAAGAGAAGAGGCAATCAATTCGCAAGCTTACATTAAGACATTGAAAAAACTCAATCAACGTTTTCGCAGAGTTCGGCCGCACAAGAATCCAGCAGACCTGCTTCTCCTTCACGACAATGCGTGACCTCACACAAGTCTGGCAACACGGGAAGCAATCACCAAATTGGGTTGGACTGTACTACCGCATCCAACCTATAGTCCCGATTAGGCACCCTCTGATTTTGATCTATTTGGTCCACTTAAAGATGCACTCCGTGGGACAAGGTTTGAAGATGATGAAGGGGTGATTCATGCAGCGAAGAAATGGCTACATGATCAAGACAAAATCTGGTACGGGCTAGGAATACATGCACTAGTTTCGCGCTGGCATAAAGCCGTAAAAGTTGATGGGGATTATGTTGAATAATACCGATGTTTACATGACATATCCATGTATATTGTTTATAAATTTCATGCTTTTTGAATAAACAGCTCCTGAGAAAAACGATGTGGTGCATTACTTTCTGAACGCCCCTCGTATATTTCGTCAGTACGACATCGCCTAGTGCATTTACTAGTCAATTAAAATATCTCTTTCTGGTTAATAGCAATTAATCAAGTTTACGTTACAGCTGAAAGAATTTGATATATATATTTTTTAATCTGCAAGCCAAATTAACACAGTAAATCCTAGTGAAATATAATGACCGAACTTTAACAATTAAATCACTCAAAATGCTAGTAAATATAGTTACCGCAAAACAGAAAAATAAACTATCTCCAATCGAAATACTAAGAAATCCTTTTTAACAATGGTCTAGGGTTCGAAGCTAGATGTTCCGAAAACTCTGAGGCTACTAGATAAAGGATTTTAAAGGATGCGGTATATATGGGAAATATGTAGAAATTCGCTATCTCTTGCGAGATGTAGCGCCTTCGCCCAGATTTTGGGAAAATCTGCGGTAAATTCCTGAATCAAAGCTTTATTTCACGCCTTTGCAGACGCAGAGACGTGGGCCAACGAGCAAACCGTCTTTTGATCTCGGCTCATACTGTAGCGAATTACAGGCCCTGGGATCACGAACTGTGGTTATCTCCCCTTGAGGAAATGCAAAGTCAAAGGTCCGTCTTTTGACTTACCGCCCTTGATTCTACAAATATACGACCCGTTCTCTGATCTGTCATTATTTCAACGATTGCCCAATCGTTCGCGTGATAATTACAGTTAACGGCTCAGGACTAGCTAATAGGTCTGTTTGTAAACATTCCTAGTGCCTGTAAGACATAGAGAAACGAAAATAGGCGTGGCTAAATTATGAGTTAGACAGATATCAAAGTGTAGGGGTTCTGCGTTTAACCAAACGTGCATGCTAATAAGAAAGCAAAGGTGGGAGCCAGGTGGGAGCAAAACGTGAGGATGCATGTAATTTATTTACATAACTCTGTCACAGTTAGTAGATATAGAGAGCAGCATGTAGTAAGTAGATATAGAGAGTAGCGTGTAGTGAGTAGATATAGAGAGCAGCGTGTAGTGAGTAGATATAGAGAGCAGCAAGTAGTGAGTAGATATAGAGAGTAGCTTGTAGTAAGTAGATATAGAGAGTAGCGAGTAGTGAGTAGATATAGAGAGTAGCATGTAGTAAGTAGATATAGAGAGTAGTGAGTAGATATAGAGAGTAGCATGTAGTAAGTAGGTATAGAGAGTAGCGAGTAGTGAGTAGATATAGAGAGTAGCATGTAGTAAGTAGATATAGAGAGTAGCGTATAGTGAGTAGATATAGAGAGCAACGTGTAGTGAGTAGATATAGAGAGCAGCATGTAATGAGTAGATACAGAGAGTAGCATGTAGTGAGTAGATACAGAGAGTAGTGAGTAGATATAGAGAGCAGCGTGTAGTGAGTAGATAGAGAGAGCAGCATGTAGTGATATGACGGTATTACCTCCCCTGCTTTGCAGTAGTGGTCCAACAGTGGTCAAAACTCAAGAGTATCTAATATGAGCTTCAAAGGTATCTACCTTCATACAAGATTACTCTTGGCAGATAGAAGGGTAATGACACTTCTATTACAAACGGAGTCTTCACAAGATATTCAGATAAGCGAAAACAATGCTGCTTTTGCTGAGCACATTAATTGTAGAATCTGCAGACCACTTTTGTGAAGGAATTAATCACTTATTAATTTCAGCTCATTTAAGCCCCCACCCCTGATTTACTCAGTGGAATTCTTATTATTCTGGTATAGCTCTGTTTAGAGTGTGTAGTAAATTGACTGAGACAAACATGCAGTAACTTTAAAATGATTAAATCAAAGTTAAATTTGTAACATTACATTAGGTTTTAACAGTTTGAAAATAAACTGAATAGTTTAAACGAAAGGATTCATCATTGATAGATGATATAGTTCTTATGAAGGAAGTTCACTTTGCCAGCGTATATTTTTCACTTAGCTGCCAATAGTAGTTTCTACTCCCGCTGATGGGTTCTGTTTACACTGCTCTCGCTCGTCGCTGGTCAAAGTTAAAGGAGCCGCACGTTCATAGAACGTCAAGGAGTAACGACGAAGCTAGTCCTGCGTGTGTCTATAAGACCCTCTTATGCTGGCGTCTCGCACAACGTCAGTCCACCTCTACCTTCACTTGGTTCCAGAGATAGTACTGTCTGCTGGTACCACCAGTGACTATGGTAAAGAATAGAAACGAAATGCTCTTCTGAGTATTGCGTTTTTCAACCCATGATTATGGGTCCATATCTTCCCATTCCGCCATCCCATTTATCTCAGAATTTACCCTCAATGAGAATTAAATTTAATCCCTCGGGATAAAACTTTCTTTACATTTAAATAACATAGCTTTAGCTTTACATTACATTTAAATGAAAAGGTTAATAATACAGATAGAATCTGTTTACATTTACATCTCCACTTATTGCAAAGTGTTCACAATATAAATTGAATATTTATGTTTTAATTTATGTTTTCACTGAGTTCAAAAGTTTGAAACTTTCATTAATTTTAAAAAGAATAATTTCACATAGACATTTACACTGGTTTAAAGCTTGAAAACTTACATTAATTTTGAAGTGAATATGTTTATACGGACATTTACACTGGTTTGACACTAAGTATTAATACTTAGAATGTACATCATTTCTTTCATCTTTCCCTCCCTGCTCCGTATGTAACCTGTGATTACCTTTTGCTTTTAGTTCTCTTTAAGAAACTAGCAATAAAGCAATCACCAGCCCGTGCAGTGGTGGTTCATGAATCATCATTCTCTACGCTGAGGTTGCCAGCCTCAAATGACTTGGACATCCACGAGCGATTTTCACATATTAAAATTCACATGGCAATATACATATATATGTTAGTTCACATGTTAGTAATATAAAATGTAAAATGACAACTTACGCCAATCCTGGCGCACAGACATTTTGCTCGGATGAATAAAAGAGACTTTTATATGCCTCTTACACGCGTCTGGGGTGTCGTTAATTTAATAAGTTCCCTGTCTGACTTCGTGAGTGGTCCTTCAGTTTCCTCAGGCTCGGTTTCCTTATTTAATATGAAAGAGATTTCATGGGCTATGAAAGTCCGTCCAAAATTCTCCAATAAAAGTGTCCGGTATGTTAAGAAGGAATTCTGAATTCTAGGCTTCACTCTAGCAAGGTCTGGTATCTTGGCAAGCGATCTTCACAGTGGAATAACACTGAAACGGTCAGGTTATATTCCCGGTCTCCCGCGCATCAGTTTGTTATAGAGTTAGATAAACGACCCAATCATTTTCAAACAGGCGAGTGTGGTGCTTTCAAAATATTCCACGTGAAATAAGGGGCGTAAAGCAAAAGGTCACGCATTACCATATATGGCAATAAGATATACGATGCCTTGCGTACAGACTCGCGAACATGTCGTTAACCTCATATGACAACGTGTTCCAAAAGTAACAATTCATTACTTTATCAGAAAATAATCTCTTATCTGTGTCTGTCCATCAGTTGTCTCCCCATATTCCAAGCTTTGGTGATGCGCGCACCCGTCTTATCGGTGATTAGGAAGATAGCGCTGGGCGATGTACATAATCTGCCACGGCCAAGCTTGGTACAAGGGAATTTTACCTACCTGCCTCTCGTAATATTATCTCTACCTCTCCTTGCAAATTTGAGGAGTGTCAGATAACAGACAAGACACAATATACTGAAAGTAGTGGAAGAATACTTGAAAATATAACTATCTGCTACATAGTATAGAAAAAAAGAAAGAAAGTGCGACAATTGAAAGCACGCAATACAATCAGTACCACAAAAGAACCGATAACCGCTGGAGTGAAACAGAGATCGAGAGGAGCGCCCCATTCTGTCAAAAGTGAGTAGATAGATAGAACAGAACCAGTAGCAAGTAGAACAACATTTTTGATACCATTCATCAACATTTTAGAATTAGAAAAGATCAGAAGAAATTCTTTTCAACACTTCTTAGACATGCAATCTTCAACAACGCCTACTGCATCTTCGGTCGAGTTTTCCGACAAGGAGAGTTAACAAGTATCTGTATATTACACTGACTAACAAAAAAAAACTTTTTTTTTCTTTCTCTAACATTTCTATGTTTTTCTGGTCAATTTTAATGCGCTGTTTTTAAATCTGCAAACCGTTTTTCTCTATCAGGTCGGGATCTCTAGAAATATGCAATTGAAGTTTTTTAACAACGCATACAGTATTACAACATCATTCGTACAAGAAGTATAACAGTTATGTAGGCTTGAATTTCTTTGCAGTCGACTTTCGTCGGTGAATGGCATGTGGTACATCGCGATGAAGCATCCAACAATAATCGGCAAGCATGGTCACACTCCACCGTCCTTGATAACGTGACTCCATTACGGCGATATCTTGATGGAATCGTTCTCCATGTTCATCGCTGACTTCGCCAAGGTTGTCAGGGAAAAAGTCAAGATGCGAATCGAGCAAATGGATTTTGAGGGACATGTTACAGCCCATAATTATGTATGCATCTATGCACTGCTTAACAATATGCAACATAGTCGACAGATTTGTGATTTTCCAGAAAGTTATCAACGATCGATTTGAATGCCATCCATGTGCGAAGTTCCCTACCATGTAACAAGTTCTCGAATTGTTTGTCTGCAATAACTTTCCTAATCTGAGGTCCTACAAAGATACCTTCCTTTATCTTTGCATCGCTAACTTGCGGAAACTTTTCTCGAAGATAAGTGAAAGCTTTGCTCGTTTTATCTAACGCTTTTACAAAATTCTTCATGAGCCCCAACTTTATATGTAACAGTGGTAAAATGAAGGTGTCTTTGTTAACTAATGGCTCGCGTATTACATTTTTATGCCCGAGCTGCATACGATCCCGGATAGGCCACACCTTTCTTGCATAATGTTCCTGTCTGTTGCGGCTGTCCCATTCACATCGGAAGCAACAAAATTTTGTATACCCAGTCTGCATGCCCGTGAGAATTGCAATGACCTTTAGGTCTCCACAAATCCGCCATTGGTAGTCATTGTACTTTTATTTTTTCCAAACGTATAGCCATATTGTCATAAGTTTCTTTCATATGAACAGAGTAGGCGACTGGAATTGATGAAAAAAATTTTCTGTTATGCAATAACACGGCTTTTAGACTAGTTTTGGAAGAATCGATGAAAAATCGCCATTCGTTGACTATGTGCTCATGACCGTTTACATCTTTGCAATAGCAAATGTCATCATCCATCTCAAAGTATTGAACAAGTTCTCTGTGTCTATGACGAAATTTAGATATCGGAGTATTGGGCGCTAAAAGATTCCATTCTTTGAGTCGCGAACCGAGTAATTCCGCTTGTCCTTTGGTAAAAGCGAGATCACGTATTAGATCTGAAAGCTCTGAATGGTTAATTAAGTAAACACCATCATTCACCGGTATGTAAGCTGAGTCAGAATTAGTTTCTAAAGCAGGTAAACTATCACTTTCTGATGGTTCATTTACGTCCAACGGATATTGTTCTGGTGGTACTTGGATCGGACACGTGATTGGATCATGAGGCACTGGTTTCGAAACCGATTCAATATTTGGATAAACCACAGACTTTCTAGTTTTAAAAGTGAAACCATGGATATCTGTCAAGCAGAAGTAACAATCAGTAGTGTGATTTGTATGTTCACGCCATATTACTGGCACGCCAAAAGGCATCGACTTATGCTTCGGCGATTTTCGTAACCAACCTGCCAATGTATCGAACAAACCGCATTTGGCTTCCAAGATTTATTTGCATCATCAACTTTCGAATCGAAATAAAGTTCATATGCTATCTTTAGTAATGGTGTAAAGTTTTTCTGGTCAACACGATCGGTAAAATATCCGCACACGTAACAGAACAGATCAGCCGAATTTCTACAACTTCTAGAAGCCATATTTTGCTCAGAATTATTTCAAAATACAGTAACTATTTGAAAAATCGCGTAACTTATGTCATGCATCTTTTAACAGTATAAAAAGTAGAATTATGTTGCTTTTTATTAATTTTTAATAAGTTATATAGTAAAAATGAAACGGAGCAAATAACGGTTTCCCAAAAATATATTTATTCACAAATATCTTAAGAACCCGACGTGATAGAGATAAACGGATTTCAGATTTGAAATCAGCGCAAGAAACTGACCCAAGAACACTTATTCTTATATAAGAAAGAAAAATGTTGTTTGTCAGTGTTATTAGAAGTGCCTACTCAACGTTTTGCTGGAAAAAAAAAATTTAAATTGTACTAAAAAAAACTTTATTTCGTGAAAAACCAGTTTCACTGATAACGCAGATCATTACACCAGGAGAAAAACAATAGAAGAGTAATCCTTAAAGAGTAATTTTCCAACTTATTGAATCACAAGAAATTTTATAAACTGCAGACGCAGGTATGGAAAAGATGAGAACCATTGCAGCTACGTTTATTTTAAATTTGAGACAGAACTAATTCATTCTTCCTAAATAACTTGGTGCAGACGATGAATAAGAAAGAACTACAAGACCGACCTACATTTTTAAAGTACGCCTAGGAAAACAACCAACAACGTACTACATTGTTGTCAGCATGAAAACCGTCTTGAAAATAACTAGAAGAAACTGTTTAGCAGAATTTTCAGACAATAAATATGTAAAAGACATATGGATTTTGTAAAATAGTATACGTATTTCTGTTGTGACGACGAAGAGATACGTGTCGTCACGTTTCATCGTTGTGGACTGTGATGATGGAAATCGTGTTTGTTCCTACAGAACAAAATCAACAGTAAAAGCAACCCGGTAAATAAGGTTCTACCATCGCCTCAAACATTAAAAAAAGAGAAGAAAATTCCCCCCTAATTTTATCAACTTTATTTAACTGCGTTTCTCCCCTTCTTGACCAAGTCCCTTTTTTATCCTTGTCACATAATTTTTGGGTCGATCTCTTGTCCTCTCCGGCCGTATTCAGTTACATTTGTTGTGCGTACTGATTACGTGACATTTTCAGTGGTCGGCACGTTTTCTTTATCAGCTATAAAGCAGATATTAGCTATTTTCTTAATCAAGGAGATAAAGAGGTGAATTAGACATAGTCAAGAAGGGGATAAGAGGAGAATTAGAAATAGTCACGAAGGAGATCCAGAGGGGACTTAGATGTGACGTAAAATATTGTATCGTTACATTTTCCTGTGATCTCCTTCAACTCTCTCCTGTGCCCTTCTTTTTCTTTTTTTCTCACTCGCTCCTTATCGCACTTTTTCGCTCTCATCGACCAAGGTAGTCATATCTTGCCACTTCCTACGGATACCTGACCTCTTTTGCAGCCACGTCCATATGGTTGTTTGTTTAATCGCTAACCAGAGGGATTATGAGTCTTCATTCAGCGACATTCTTATTGTTAACCCAGACTTTTTGTCGGGTAAGGTAAATAACAACCGTTGATACGTGGCCCATTTCAATAGGATGTAAGAAGATGATAATCTTGTTAAAGGTTAAGGCACGGAAAATGATGCAACACTTCTGGCAGATTGACTTCGTTGTAATAATCAACTACGAGAAAGTAACATCTTGGAGGAGATTTTCAGCAATATTCTGTGATATAGTGAGTTGCTAAACAGGATAAGTAACAACGGAAGTGGCAAAACTTTATATGGTCATGGAGTTTGAAAATACCATGTAAAGGGCAATATCGTGTGTTGTCATGTAGTAATGTTCTACATAAGAGGGTGGGGAATAAACCCCTACCAATATCAGACGCCTTGGTGAAGCTTGGTTTTGCATAAAAATGCTAAGATAAACTACTTCTGATTTAAGCTTTCTCCAACGAAGCAGCGTATGTGAGTGGGCGAAAATTTCGCTCATAACATACAGCATTTAAAGACTACTTCGCTGACTTCCAATTTTGTCAAGATCATAGACAGCCAGATGCACGGAATATTATAACCCAAATATAGGACAAGCCATAGGACTGGAAGTGAATTCTAAGATTACAAGGAAGTAACTACAGATTCATCACTTTGCGCCTTCTAGGATCCTACTTCAAGTGCACTCAAGTAGACATGAAGAGACGGTATCTTAATTCAGTTGCCCGATAATATTCGGAAGTTTTCTGTGCAAAATGTCAGTGTTCGACCGATAATCGGGGTCAGTTGTAATATGTACATTGTATCATTATGTATTTGCATTTTGACATGTATAATTTGTTTGTGGATGTACAGTTGCATATGAGGCTGGCAACATCGTCACTGCAAATAGCTTGACACGTGAACCATCACTATAAGAGCTGATGACTGCTTCGTGCGGGCTTCCTCTCAAGGAACCAACAACAGAGGTGGCCCCAGGTTCCAAAGAGAGCAGGGAGTCGTTCATGATACCATGGTGTGTATATTTATTATACTAACTCTTTATGAAGTTTTAAATACATGTTTGTGTATATTTCAATTGTCGCCTTCCATTGTCCAAAAGCACTTTCATCCGACTCACTGGGTCTAAATTTAATGCTCAGGGAGGGTACACATTCTGAGGAAAATGAAGTGGTGGATGGAAGCAGAGGTCGCCTGATGATTATATCAGGAGACCCAATACTCAAAAGAGGCATTTGTTTCCCTCTTAGTTTGTGGTGTTTCCACTGACGGGAGAAGGGGCAAAGGCGAGCGACTGGTGCCTTAAAACCAGCAGCTTCGGGCAGATAGGACTCGTGATCCTTGGTTGGTAGCTTATCTAAGAGAAGGAACTCTGAATTCAAACCACCGCTGCCTTGCGGGAGTATCCATTTATGGAATTGGCTTCGGGAGTAAACCCTGAGGATAAATCCGGAGTCGGAGTCCCTAAGGCAGTCTAATGTCGATTTGACATTATTCTGGCAACTCATGCAACGTGGCTGGTACCAAACTGTATCGGCTACTGCCATTCTTTTGGATCTACCGGCTGCGTGGAGAGGGGGAACATGTTGCATGGGCAACAGGTTTGATCTCCATATAACTGTGCCCAAGCTCGCGCCCTGGGGAGGACACTCCAGCTTCACCCTATAGGTGTTGGCAAAACACGGGAAGTAGCAGTTACCGGTTATAAGCATGTTGCCCAATTGGCGTAGGGCATGGCGCCAGGGGCTACTTCCGACAGTGGGAGAGGTTCTAGGATCTCACTGGACAGCTACCGCCCGCTTCAAGCTGGGCAGCCCCCAGTCAATAAGGTGTTGTCCCGCCACTGTCTGCTTTCCCCATTGGGTGCATGGGGATTAGGGTCATATCCGAACTGTGGACAGAAAATTTTGCACCAAGCAATTATCGAAAAAATAGAAATAAGCAAACTCTCAGATTGGGATGCTGGAATGTCCGGACTATGTTGACTGCACTATCCGAAAACCTACAGGATGTAAACGATGTAAGGAAGACAGCCATAATTAATGATGAGCTTAAACGACTTCGGGTGGATATAGCTGCACTTCAGGAAACGCGCCTGGCGGGCTCTGGAACGGTGAGTGAGAAGGACTACACATTTTATTGGCAAGGGAAAGATCTTAATAAAGCTAGAGAACACGGAGTAGGTTTTGCGGTCAAAAAATCGCTAACTAAAATGGTTGAACCAGGCGAGGATGGATCAGAACGCCTGTTAATGCTCCGCCTGCAAACTAGCACAGGTCCCATCACCCTTGTCAGTGTGTATGCTCCTACTCTGTACTCTGCCTCAGAAGCTAAAGATGAGTTCTACGAGAATCTAACAGCAATTATCAAAAGCATACCTAGGCAAGAACAGCTTGTTCTCCTTGGTGACTTTAACGCTAGAGTGGGTGCCGATAATGTTTCATGGCCTTCATGTCTGGGCAGGTTTGGTATTGGCAAGATGAATGAAAATGGACAACGGCTCTTAGAGTTGTGCGTCCACCATGACCTCTGCGTGACCAACACCTACTTTCAGAAAAAACCCCAGCATATGGTGTCATGGAGACACCCACGATCCAAGCACTGGCACCAACTTGACCTGATTCTCGTCAGAAGGCCACTCCTCAGGTCTGTGCTCTCCACGCGCTCGTACCATAGTGCAGACTGTGATACAGATCACTCCTTGGTTTGCTGCAAAATCAGAGCACAACCAAGAAAACTCTATCGTGTCAGACATGAAGGGAAACCACGCATTGATACCAGCAAGATGTCAGACCCTTTCATGATCGCTCAATTCACTGCGACCTTCGAGAAAGTGCTCAGTAGCCCTCAGCATGGTGATACTATTACAGAGAACTGGGAGCATCTACGGAACACCATTCAAAGTACTGCACTTGCCACCTTTGGTAAGAAAACAGCAAAGTCAAATAACTGGTTTGATGCTTCATCAGATGTGATGGCACCTGTCATCGAAGCTAAGCGCAGTGCTATGAATGAATACAAACGTTCACCGAGTGCCAGAACCCTACAGATCCTGAGGGCTACGAGAAGCAAAGTTCAACAAACTGCTCGACGCTGTGCAAATGACTACTGGCTCCAGCTCAGTGAGAGCATCCAGATCGCAGCGCAAACAGGCAACATTAGACAAATGTATGACGGTATAAAGAAAGCACTTGGCCCCCATAAAAGTAAGACGGCACCGCTAAAAACCATCAGCGGAGAGAAGCTAACCGATAAGGGTAAGCAGATGGAGAGGTGGATCGAGCACTACTCTGAGCTTTACGCTAGAGACAATACCGTTACGCCTGCAGCCCTTGATGGTGTCAACAGTCTGCCAACTATGGAGGAGCTGGATGCCGAACCAACATTAGAGGAACTCAGCAAGGCCATTGATAGCTTGGCCTCTGGTAAAGCACCAGGCAGTGATGGGATTCCTCCTGATTTAATCAAATGCTGTAAGAGCACGCTATTACATCCCCTGCATAGGATGCTGTGCCAGTGCTGGGAAGAGACAACTATTCCTCAAGACATGCGAGATGCCAAGATTGTAACACTGTATAAGAATAAAGGAGACAGAAGTGATTGCAATAACTACAGAGGCATCTCTCTTCTTAGTATTGTTGGTAAGGTTTTTGCCAAAGTCATCTTAATGCGACTACACAAGTTAGCTGAGCGCATATATCCAGAGTCACAGTGTGGATTCCGAGCTGGCAGATATACAACAGACATGATCTTCTCTCTCCGCCAGCTTCAGGAAAAATCAAGAGAGCAGAAAAGACCATTATATATCGCCTTTATAGACCTCACAAAAGCATTCGACCTGGTTAGTAGGGATGGACTCTTTAAAATCCTCCTGAAAATAGGCTGCCCTTCTAAAATGCTGGAAATGATAAAGTCATTCCATGACGGCATGAAGGGAACAGTCCAATATGCTGGAAGCACGTCACAGCCCTTTGATATACGAAGTGGCGTTAAACAAGGCTGTGTTCTGGCTCCGACCCTCTTCGGAATCTTCTTTGCCTTACTCTTGAAACATGCATTCAGAGATGCAACTGAAGGAATATGCCTTCACACTAGGTCAGATGGCCGTCTGTTTAATCTTTCAAGGCTGAAGGCAAAAACAAAAATCAGAAGGGTCACTATAAGAGACTTGTTGTTCGCTGATGATGCTGCAGTCGTCACTCAAAGCCAACAGGAGCTTCAGAGCTTGATGAATCGCTTCACCCAAGCATGCAAGGACTTTGGCCTCACAATAAGTCTAAAGAAAACGAATGTGCTGAGTCAGGATGTGGGTGCTGCACCAGTTATCACTATCGATAACTATGAATTGGCAGTGGTGCACCACTTCACATAGCTAGGGTCTACCATCAATGACAAACTCTCACTGGATACAGAAATCGACAGCCGCATTGGCAAAGCTGCAGCTACCTTTGCCCGCCTCACATCGCGTGTTTGGGGAAACTCTAAACTCACAATGAAGACCAAAGCTGCGGTATATAATGCCTGCGTCACCAGCACACTCCTATATGGCAGCGAGACCTGGACGACCTATGCTAAGCAAGAAAGAAGACTCAATACCTTCCATTTGCGGTGTCTACGCCGCATCCTCGGCATCTCGTGGAAAGATAAAGTGACAAATGTCGAGGTGTTGTCACGTGCTGGCCTTCAAAGTATGTATACGCTTCTTAGACAGCACAGACTTCGCTGGCTTGGCCATGTTCGTCGCATGGAAGATGGTCGCATCCCAAAAGATATCTTCTACGGACAATTAGCAGATGGCAAGAGAACAGTTGGGCGACCACAGCTGAGGTTCAAAGATGTGTGCAAGAGAGATATGAGGGCACTGGACATGGATCCAGCAACATGGGAGGATGAAGCTGCCGATCGCACTAAGTGGCGATGCTATTTACGGCGCCACCTCAGATTGGGCGAAGAGAGGCTCACACAAGAAGCAGAGGTGGTGAGAAAACGTCGAAAGGAGCACCAGGAAAATAAGCAGCTGAGGGCTCTCACCTCAGGGGCGCATTCCCATAGTCAGTTATGACTGAAGGGGCTATTATTATTGTGGTACATGTTTCCAGTAGTCGATCCTAGACACCAACACTAGACGGGTCTTCTAGACGTTTGACAAACTTTGTAGTTACCCCGGCCGTACTGAATGGCACGTGCTACAACCACATGATTTGACTTTTGAAGAGAAGGACCAGTCCAAGGCACTTGTGAAAACCAACAGCGGATGAAGCAGACTCCAACCGACCCCAGACAGCTAAGTACCACACCAGCCGATACAATGGACACTAACAATTATAATTTCTAAAAAATATCACTTAAAATTTAGATCGTCCAATGAGGAAAATATCAGTGCTTCATTTTAGACATAGGGACAGACATAGTTAAGAAGGAGATAAAGAAGAGAAATTTAAAAAGGAGATTATGGGACTTAAACATAGTCAAGAAGGAGATAGTGGCGACTTATACACAGTCCAGAAAGAAATGAAGAAAGGAATTAGACATAGTTAAGAAGGGGATGAAGAGGGGAATTAGACATAGTCAAGACGGGGATAAAGAAAGAAATTAGACATAGTCAAGAAGGAGATGAAGAGGGGAATTAGACATAGTCAAGACGGGGATAAAGAGGGGAATTAGACATAGTCAAGACGGGGATAAAAAGTGGAATTCGTTATTGTTTCTTCTTCTTTCTTTGGTCCTTGGCCGCTGACTGACAAAGCAATCAGTGACCATCATGTCTGGTAATGTCTTGTAGGGCAACAAGCAATCAGTGACCATCACGTCTGGTGATGTCTTGTAGGGCAACAACAAACTGTTTCCACTTTATTCGGTCGGCATCCATCCTGCGTGATGCCCCAGATCTTGTTTATGCTTAGCATCTCTGCCTCCACAGTTCTCCGCCAGGTAGCTTTTGGTCGGCCTTGCTTTCGCTTTCCTTCTGCGGGTCAATAGCATGGCAGTTCCGGTGATGGTGTCAGAGTCTCTTCTGAGGGGGCAGGCAAGCCAGTTCCAGCGTGTACCATGGTGCGTATGTCTTCCTGTTGGCTCCGAGTTAGCGGTTCTTGGTTGGTGATGGTGTTCGATTAGAAAATTCGAAAAATTTTACTCAGGCAGGTTGTGTGGACAGAGGACAGTTTGGAAGTTTTCTTTTCTGTTACTGTCGAGCATTATGTACCATACAGAAGTGCAGAAATTACGCAGCTCTCGTATGTTTTTGATTTAATGTTGTACAGTACTGGAAAGATTTCCAGATGTTGTTTAGGTTGGCAAAGGCAATTCTTGCTTTGTTCATTCGGCTGCGTATGTTTTTGCTTGTTCCGCTCTCAGGTGTTTCTATGCTTCCTAAGTATGTTGTATTTCTAGCTCTTGGTTCGTTACTTTAATGGGTGCAGGGTTATATTGAGTGTCATGACTTCTGTCTTCTTGAGATTAATGTTTAGTCCCACCTGCTGGCTATATTTATTCAGTCTGTCTGTTTTTTCTTGGATGTGTTGATGTAAGTGTGCAATGTTATATGCGTATTCTAGATCCTCTAATGTAGAGAATGCTGCCCATCTTATTCCTCTAGAGAATGTATGGAGGCATATCTGGAGTTAACTTTATATGACCACCAGCCACGCACAATGCTACAATATATGTACGTAGAAGTGAACCTGTGTCTCTGAGGCTAATTACATCCTCATTGATTCTTGAAATCATCCAAACTTCCAGGAATTCCCTTGTGGTGAAACTTGTTGAGAACCCAGCATTGCACACTAAGCTTGGAGAAGTCACTTGAGTCCCAGGCGTAATTCTTTGGCTTTGATTTGGTTGACTGCATGCAAATTTATAACACATAAGGAAGGGAAACCCGAGGCCTGTTGTCGTGAGAAATTCTAATCCACATATATAAATTAAAAAGTAAATGTACAGCCTAACACATAAATTCAATAAAAGGAAAGAAGAATGGTAAAGAACAGTGCTGTCACAATGACTGTACTCGAGATCCCCCTTTTTATGCTTTGTCTGCATATTCTCACGCTTTCACGTTGATAGTAAAGCCTACTGCATCAATACACGCTTTCTACAATAACACTGTACTGCATTTCTAAGAAAAACCTTGAGATACGCAAGCTGATTAATGACCTAAATTAATACTTGCATTAATTACACTACGTTACTGTCATGAAATATTCTAATCCACATATATAAATTATTAGGTAAATATGAAGCCTAACAAATAAAATTAATAAAGAGAAGAGCAATGGTAAAATGACAGTGCTGTCACAAGGAATGTACTCGAAATCCCCCTTGTTTTCTGCTTCGTCTGCAAATTGTAACGCTTTCACGTTGATAGTAAAAGCTTACTGTATTATACCCGCTTTCTTCAATGAAACGTGTGCTGTATTTCTTGGAAAAACATTAAGAGGCAGACTGCGTAATGACCTAAATTTTAAATTCCATTCATGTCTTTTTCTACATTACGTTACCAAAACGAACGAACAGATGGACAAAAGGATAGCGAGAAGGGAGAGGCAGAAAGCCGAACATTAAACACGCGTCGCGCGATACACAATTACTACTATCACGCGTGTAAGTCTACAAGCACTAACTTTTTCAGACGGACAGTGATAAAATACACTACCCTTTCCCAGAGTTAGGTTTATAAATCATAAAAAACGCTTATTAGGAAAGATAACAATAGATGGGTTTACGGTTGAAAACATAACAGTACCCAGACAGCATATCTTCGAAACAGGAGGTAAAAGAAATTGCATATTTTGAACGCAGCCACGTAGCTCCTTTAAATTTGTATTTTTGGGTTCCTTAGGGCTTGCTGACAAATAATATGTAAAACGTTACGCAAATAGTCCAGGAATTAATAAATTATACCCAAAATAAAATAGTGAGGCTGCCTGACAGCATGAAATCATTTCTGCTCATAAAAATTTTTATAACGTGTTTGAAAAAAACCTTACGTTACATAAATAGCCTACCATGTAAACTCCAAATTGATTGGAGCGCAACAAATGAAAGCCTAACCACGATTGGTCGGGCTATAAATACTATCTTGGTTGTTAGGGGAAACGGGGAAAGGTAACATTTTTTCAAACACTTGTCGAAACGGGGCTCATTGGTCAGACTCGCTGATATACACACTTGGGAGCGTTAGTTCGAGACCACTTGTTTAAAATAGCTTGATAAAGCATCAGTGCGTTGAAGCCAGCATATATTTTGCTCAATAAAAGCCTGGAACATAGGCAGATGGAAATTTGTGCCAGTTTGTGCCAGAATTCATTGCTAATCAACGTATCTGTGTTATTCGTATGAATTGTGGTAAGCTTGAACCATTCAATATCTTTTAATGAAAATTGAATGTGAATTGTTGATTTATGCCTGTATATATATATGTGTAGTTCAGTGGCCAACGTGAGGTAAAGCCTGTAATGCTCCAGCCTGAACAGAGGGTGTCGGAGAGAAGTAAAACGGCATGGAATGGCCAAATAGTACACTGACACCTGGATGATTGATTAGACAGAAATAATGCTGGAAGTGCAGAGGCGTAGTGACCATTAAGGATGGTAATGCTGGTATAAAGTATTTCAGATGAAGCTGACTGTTGGCCTAACGCTCTGAACGCAATGTTTGTGATGTATTGTGATCAGTGTAAAAAGAAAATATAAATTAGTTATGAAGTAGAAGGTACATCCTTCTTGATTTCAGGGACAGTGGTCTTGATGGTACTGAGCAGCACCTAGTCAGAGCTTTGCTGAATCCTGAGTCGGACAGCATACTCCTTGGTCTTTTTAGCTATCAGTGAGGTGTCTCCTGAACCCAGAGGAGAATTCGAGCAGAGGAGTCCTTTCCTGCCGCCATCACGCCAGATAAGCGAATTGGCCAGCTGAGCTCAACATTATGTCCCCTCATCTTGAACTGACTTTTTAAAATTAACATTAAGAGGGGAATTTACTTGTCTTAAAATCAGGAACTGTGAACATCTCCAATACTGGTCCCTAAAGACAAACTATTGAAGTCATGATGACAAATACCAACAGAGCTTGAACAAAACAAAACCAGTATTACCTCATTTTACTACTACACAACTGACACACATAGAACATTTGTAATAATATATGTCACTACAATATTCATATTAAATACATTCTGTACATAACTTGTAATTTAAATTGATTGTGATTCCTGGTTCCCTTGTAGTTGAATCAGGACACATATTCATTCATGCCAGTAATGAATACATATTGTTATTTGAAAGTTTATCAGAGACTCTTTTAAGATATCTTTGTAGAGTGTTATATGTATGTGAGTGTCACAGTGTTGTCAAGAGTAGTGGATTAAATTAAATTGTTTATCTGTCTGTTGTTGTGACTTACACTTCACCATACTCATACCCTAGACACATAACGTAGCATCACACTATTCCAGAATAATTCTGACTGAGATATATAGATATGTGGTAGCAAGTAAGGTTATCTATAATACACTACTCTTAATAGATATAGATACCTTCACAGCTGATCTCAGTCAGTACACTAAGTTCCCTATAAGTATTTATAACATCCCACTTCACCACATATATTGGGGTCTCGCTCTTGGGATTTTGAATCTTTAACTATTAAAAATATTGGGGGTAATTCACTTCAGGGAATATAAGAATTAAAAGGTATCCTTGGGTGGAATTAAATAAGGTTGAGCTCACGGTGCCTGTGTTGTCCATTAGAGATATAGTTAGAAATTGAATTGTTGGGTAGACATTATAAAAATTTACCTGATAGACAATGGCGGACCTGGCCAAATTTCGATCTGCTGCGGTTCAGACTGCAAAAGAGTTAGGATTAGATGGGCAAGTTATGGTTGCCTATGTCACAACGGAATGTGACAAATTTATTGAACGCGAAGAAAGAAGATTAGAAAAAGAAGCCGAAAGAAGGTTAGAGGCTGAAAGGGAAATTAAGAAGTTACAATTTGAAGCTGAGGCTGAGACTAAGAGGTTGCAGATTGAGGCTGACAAAGAGGCTAAAGCATTGGAAGCCGAGGAAAGAAGACAAGCTGCAGAAAGGGAAGAGAAGAAATTAGCTGCAGAAAGAGAAGAGAAGAAATTAGCTGCAGAAAGAGAAGAGAAGAAATTAGCTGCAGAAAGAGAAGAGAAGAAATTAGCTGCAGAAAGAGAAGAGAAGAGATTAGCTGCAGAGAGGGAAGCAGAAAAGGAGGAGAAGAGATTACAAAGGGAACATGAGTTACGACTAAGGGAGTTTGAGTTTCAAGGCCATGCTCCTGAAAATGGTGCCAGTCCCTTTGCCTCTGATGCTACGGTTACTCAGGGAGCCTCAACCTCAGCTATGAACTTTCATTTAGATCATTTTGTTGAGAAAGAAGATGATATTGAGAGCTATATAAATAGGTATGAACTATTAGCCACCACGTATGGGTTAGAGAGAGAAAGGTGGAGCTTAAAGTTATCTCAGGGACTTCGTGGGGCAGCTTATGAAGTTTTTGCAAAAATGAGCAGAGGTGATCAGGAAAATTATGACATGCTAAAGCAGGCTCTTTTGTTAAGGTATGAAAAGAATGCAGAGTTTTACAGGAAAAAATTTAGGAATGCTAAACTACTGTCAGGTGAAACCTATCACCAGTTCTCTGCACGAATCGAGACATACTTGGAGAAATGGACTTCTCTGGGGAAAAGCCAAGATCTTAAGGAAATGGTCCTTATAGAGCAACTAAGAGAGTCCATGGCTCCAGACCTGAGAAAGTTTCTCATGGAACAAGGTGCAGAGAGGCTGGGTGAGTTGCTAAATGTTGCTGAAAGGTATCAAGCAGCTCAAGCAGAGGTAACAGGTAATAAAAAGAAACAGGTGGATAACTTCAGGGCACCACAGAACTTTAATAAATTTGATCCTAGGGATCAAAATAAAGGTAAGCACCAATTTGATAGGCCACGGTATGACAATAAAAATAAATTCCCACAATTCGATGAAAGGAAATATGATGAAAGAAAATCTTTCAACCAAGGAAAAAGGTGGTGTAAGAATTGTCAGATGGACAATCATGACACTGACCGTTGCAGAAGGAAACCTGTGTATATGGCAACCCTTCAGGTCAGGTCGACCTCAAGACAGGAGGAGGATATTATGTTAGATACCACTCCAGAAGAGATGAGGAAGGCACAGGCTGGGGATAAAACACTCAAGCCTTGTTTCAGAAAATTGTCAACTTGTCATACAACTCCAGGCAAGGGAGATTTTTACATGAAAAACAAGTTGATGTATAGGAAGACTGGAGCTAGATCCCATGGTCACGGACAGCTGGTTCTTCCAAAAAGATACAGGACAGAATTAATAAGGAGCCTACATGTGAAACCAGATGGGGACCATGAGAAGATAGGTACCATCATTCAAAAGGTGGCTCACAATTATTATTGGCCCAAAGCAAGATGGGACATTGAGAATTTTGTAGAAAGGTGTAGCATAGCACATGAGGGAACACCCACAAGTGGGAACATGGATCAGGACCTGGACACGCCATGGGGCAAAATCAGGCCTGACAATAAAAGGAAAAATAAATTTGATAAGGTGGACCAAATGGAATGGGAAGCCCCTTTTCACGGACAAGCTTCACTTAACTGTTTTACAATGGCCACTATGCGGAGAGTGCAAAGAGATGTCTTACCCCAGGATAAGCCGAAAATCCCTCAATCGGACTTAAACAAACTGGAGGAAGAGGATGTAGGGAGGAAATCTCTCATCAAGAATTTTAAGTGGGGAGGAAACCCCAGGAAAAGAAAAATTGGTAGCGGTCGTTTTGTGAATGATAATTCTGGGAGGAAAAATCATCACTATAAAGCTTCGAGTGGAAGAGACCATACCGGTGCATGGACAAATAGGTCCACACAATTAAAGGTCCATATGTAGCTTTGTTAAGAACGTGGACTGATGAAAAGGCAGAGGAAAACATTACATCTTCATACCAATATGTGAATGAGCTGACCACTCGGTTAAAAACTGGCTGGAAACTTGCCAATGAAAATTTGAAACAAGCCAGGAAGAAACATGCTGCCTATTATAACAGGAAGGCGAAAGACAGAAATTTGGCTGTGGGAGAGAAAGTACTGCTTCTTTTGCCTGGGAGTCAGAATAAGTTACAAATTGGATGGCAGGGTCCATATACAGTTCTAGAGAAGGTGTCTAGAACAAATTATAAGATAGATAAGAAGGGGAAAGAAAAAAATCTATCATGTGAATCTCCTGAAGAAATATTTGGAAAGAGAACATCAGGAAGAGACACACTTGTTGACCTTGTCCATCGCCATGGAGATGAAAAAGGAACCACTTTCATCATTTGAATATCCATTACACCCCTGTGAGACAGCAGCACAGGTGAAAATCAGTACACATTTAACGAAAACTCAGAAAGAGAGAGTGCAACAGGTTCTAAAGAATCATGCAGAGGTGTTAACAGACCGACCAGGGCATACAAACCTATTGGAATATGATATGAAACTCATAGACTCCACACCTGTCTGTATGAAACCATATTCGATTCCGTTTGCTAAGGAAAAAGCTTTGAAGGAAGAGATAGACTATCTGTTGAAGGAAGGAATTATTTCGCACAGTGAGTCTTCGTATAGTTCCGGGGTGGTACTCTTAAGGAAGCCCTCTGGAGAACATAGACTCTGTATAGATTACAGGAGACTAAATGCTATTACAGAAGGACAGGTGGATCCATTGCCGGATACAAATCAGCTGTTTGCCAGGCTAAATAAAGCTAAATATTTCTCAAAAGTGGATCTGAGTAAAGGATACTATCAGATTCCAGTAAAGCCTGAGGTTAGACCATACCTAGCTTTTAGTACCTCAGAAGGACACTATGAGTTTAATAGATTGCCATTTGGATTGAAGAATGCGCCTAGTGTCTTCTCTAGAATGATGAGAAAATTATTGGATCCTCTGAATAATCCCTGTATAACAAATTTTATGGATGATATCCTTATAGCAACAGAAACATTTGAGGAACACATTGACTCTCTGAACATGCTGTTTGATCGACTTAGGGAGGCAAATTTAACAGCCCGACCAACCAAATGTTGCGTTGGATGTAAAGAATTGGAATTTTTGGGACACACAGTTTATCAGGGAAACATGACCCCTGACCCAAAGAACTTAGAGAAACTACAGAAAGCCCCGAGACCACAAACCAAGAAGGACGTGAGATCCTTTGTCTCATTATGTGGTTTCTACCAGAAGTATATCAAAAACTTTAATTCCATATGTGCACCTTTAACGGAATTGACACGTAAAGGACTTCCAGATCGCATTACATGGACACCACAATGTGAAATGACTTACCAAGAATTGAAGGAAAAGCTCACAAGTAAACCCATTTTGAAATTACCTGACTTAAGTCAAGAATTCATAGTAAGGACGGATGCAAGTAATATTGGGTTAGGTGCAACTCTACTACAGAAATCAGATGCATTGGATGGGGAATTAAGCCCAGTGGCATATGCTAGCAGAAAGTTGAATAAAGCTGAAATCAACTACTCAACTAGCGAAAAAGAATGTCTTGCAGTAATATGGGCAATAAAGAAATTCAATATTTATCTATATGGGAAGGCATTTAAGTTGCAAACTGACCACAAACCTTTATCGTTTTTAGCACAGGCTAAGCATGAGAACTCTAGGTTACTCCGATGGTCTTTGCTTCTGGCTTCATACAATTTTAGCATTGAATATATATCTGGAAAAACCAATCTGGGAGCGGATTTTTTAAGCCGCCATCCGTGTGATGAGAATCACCGTAAACCCCAGAAATAATAATAAATTTCTATATGTGTATATAGAATAAAGGACTGACATATAATGTCTGTTTTAAGAGGGGAGGTGTCATGAAATATTCTAATCCACATATATAAATTATTAGGTAAATATGAAGCCTAACAAATAAAATTAACAAAGAGAAGAGCAATGGTAAAATGACAGTGCTGTCACAAGGAATGTACTCGAAATCCCCCTTGTTTTCTGCTTCGTCTGCAAATTGTAACGCTTTCACGTTGATAGTAAAAGCTTACTGTATTATACCCGCTTTCTTCAATGAAACGTGTGCTGTATTTCTTGGAAAAACATTAAGAGGCAGACTGCGTAATGACCTAAATTTTAAATTCCATTCATGTCTTTTTCTACATTACGTTACCAAAACGAACGAACAGATGGACAAAAGGATAGCGAGAAGGGAGAGGCAGAAAGCCGAACATTAAACACGCGTCGCGCGATACACAATTACTACTATCACGCGTGTAAGTCTACAAGCACTAACTTTTTCAGACGGACAGTGATAAAATACACTACCCTTTCCCAGAGTTAGGTTTATAAATCATAAAAAACGCTTATTAGGAAAGATAACAATAGATGGGTTTACGGTTGAAAACATAACAGTACCCAGACAGCATATCTTCGAAACAGGAGGTAAAAGAAATTGCATATTTTGAACGCAGCCACGTAGCTCCTTTAAATTTGTATTTTTGGGTTCCTTAGGGCTTGCTGACAAATAATATGTAAAACGTTACGCAAATAGTCCAGGAATTAATAAATTATACCCAAAATAAAATATTGGGGGTGCCTGACAGCATGAAATCATTTCTGCTCATAAAATTTTTTATAACGTGTTTGAAAAAAAACCTTACGTTACATAAATAGCCTACCATGTAAACTCCAAATTGATTGGAGCGCAACAAATGAAAGCCTAACCACGATTGGTCGGGCTATAAATACTATCTTGGTTGTTAGGGGAAACGGGGAAAGGTACCATTTTTTCAAACACTTGTCGAAACGGGGCTCATTGGTCAGACTCGCTGATATACACACTTGGGAGCGTTAGTTCGAGACCACTTGTTTAAAATAGCTTGATAAAGCATCAGTGCGTTGAAGCCAGCATATATTTTGCTCAATAAAAGCCTGGAACATAGGCAGATGGAAATTTGTGCCAGTTTGTGCCAGAATTCATTGCTAATCAACGTATCTGTGTTATTCGTATGAATTGTGGTAAGCTTGAACCATTCAATATCTTTTAATGAAAATTGAATGTGAATTGTTGATTTATGCCTGTATATATATATGTGTAGTTCAGTGGCCAACGTGAGGTAAAGCCTGTAATGCTCCAGCCTGAACAGAGGGTGTCGGAGAGAAGTAAAACGGCATGGAATGGCCAAATAGTACACTGACACCTGGATGATTGATTAGACAGAAATAATGCTGGAAGTGCAGAGGCGTAGTGACCATTAAGGATGGTAATGCTGGTATAAAGTATTTCAGATGAAGCTGACTGTTGGCCTAACGCTCTGAACGCAATGTTTGTGATGTATTGTGATCAGTGTAAAAAGAAAATATAAATTAGTTATGAAGTAGAAGGTACATCCTTCTTGATTTCAGGGACAGTGGTCTTGATGGTACTGAGCAGCACCTAGTCAGAGCTTTGCTGAATCCTGAGTCGGACAGCATACTCCTTGGTCTTTTTAGCTATCAGTGAGGTGTCTCCTGAACCCAGAGGAGAATTCGAGCAGAGGAGTCCTTTCCTGCCGCCATCACGCCAGATAAGCGAATTGGCCAGCTGAGCTCAACATTATGTCCCCTCATCTTGAACTGACTTTTTAAAATTAACATTAAGAGGGGAATTTACTTGTCTTAAAATCAGGAACTGTGAACATCTCCAATACTGGTCCCTAAAGACAAACTATTGAAGTCATGATGACAAATACCAACAGAGCTTGAACAAAACAAAACCAGTATTACCTCATTTTACTACTACACAACTGACACACATAGAACATTTGTAATAATATATGTCACTACAATATTCATATTAAATACATTCTGTACATAACTTGTAATTTAAATTGATTGTGATTCCTGGTTCCCTTGTAGTTGAATCAGGACACATATTCATTCATGCCAGTAATGAATACATATTGTTATTTGAAAGTTTATCAGAGACTCTTTTAAGATATCTTTGTAGAGTGTTATATGTATGTGAGTGTCACAGTGTTGTCAAGAGTAGTGGATTAAATTAAATTGTTTATCTGTCTGTTGTTGTGACTTACACTTCACCATACTCATACCCTAGACACATAACGTAGCATCACACTATTCCAGAATAATTCTGACTGAGATATATAGATATGTGGTAGCAAGTAAGGTTATCTATAATACACTACTCTTAATAGATATAGATACCTTCACAGCTGATCTCAGTCAGTACACTAAGTTCCCTATAAGTATTTATAACATCCCACTTCACCACAGTTACCATAAACGAACGGACAGATGGACTTAGGATAGAAAGAAAGGGAGGGCTGAAAGCCGGAACGCATGCAACACTAACACGCGTCTCGCTATACAATTAATGCCATCACGCGTGTAAGGCCACAAGCACTAACTTTTTTTCAAATGGACAGTGATAAAAAAACACTACCCATACGAGAGTTAGGTTTAAAAACCTGTAAAATGCTTATAAGGAAACCTGACATTCTACTGTTTTATGTCTGAAATCCTGACATTAGTATGACAGTACAGCAGACACCATAAAGTTTGGAAGTGAGGAGGTGGCAACAGCACAACTATCCTAGAAGAAAATGCATATTTTGAACGCAGCCCCTTAGCCCCATTAAATTTGTATATTTGGGTTCCTTAGGACTTGCTGACAAAGAATATGTTAAACGTTACGCAAATAGTCTAGGAATTAACAAATTATAGCCAAAAGAAAATAGTGAGGGTGTCAGACAACACCAAATAATAATCGCACAGTGGCATGTTTTGGAACCACTACTTTACGGGAAATGGGCCACCATGTAAAATCCTATTTGATTGGATAGAAGTAAATGTAAGGCTAAACACGATTAGTCGGGCTACAAATACTAATTCTTTGTTGTTAGGGAAACGTGAGTAGGAGTACTTTTTTTGAAAAGCTGTGTAAATATGGCCCGATTGGTTAGACCCGCCAATATAGGCAATTAGGAGCGTCAGTTCAGTACCACATTTTTCAAATAAACTTACTAAAGAACCAGTGCGTTGAGAGCCAGTGCATATTTTTCTAAATAAAAGCCTGGGACATCGGCAGATCGAAATTGTGCTATATTCATTGCCAGTCAACGTAATTGTGTATTATTTCCATGAATTGTGGTAAGCTTGATATATTCAATATCTTTTTAATGAAAATTGAATGTAAATTGATAATTTATGTCTGTATATGTGTGTGGTTCAGTAGCGAACATGAGGCAAGGCCTAAATATTGCTCCAACCTGAACAGAAGGTGTCGGAGAAAAGTAAAACTGCATGGAATTGCCAAACAGTACACTGACACCTATCTTATTGACTAGAAAGAACTAATGCTGGAATTGCAGAGGCGTAGTAACCATTAGGGAGGAGTATACTGGTGTAAATTGTTTCAGATGAAGCTGGCAGTTGGCCTACCGCTCTGAACTCAGTGTTTGTTATGTATTGTGTTCAGTCTGGAAATAGATTATAAATTAGTTCTGAAATAGGAGGTACAACCTTCTTGTTTCAGGGACCGTGGTCCTAAAGTTATTGAGCAGCACCTGGTCTGAGCTTTGCTGAATCTAGAGGCTGACAGCATACTCCTGGGTCCAGTTAGCGACCAGTGAGGTGTCTCCAGCACACAGAGAAGCAATCGAGCAGAGGAGTCTTTTCCTGCCGCCATCACGAAAGATAAGCTTCTGTGGCCAGAGGAGCTCAACATTATGTGTCCCCCTCTAAAATTGACATTATAGTAATACAGAGGGACAATACCTTGTTTCAATTGATAGGAACTGTAAACCTTTCCCCATACGATTTCCAAGATAAACAAACACTTGAAGTCATGATGACAAATAACAACATAGCTTGAAACACAAAACCAGTATTACCTCATAGTACTACTACACAACTGACACACATAGGATAATACTAATACAATATGTCACTACAAGGTTCATATTTATAAATTATGTACATATAAATTGTGATTACATTTGATTGTGATTCCTGGTTCACTGTGTAGTTGAATCAGGATATATATTAGTGAAAGTAATTAGTACATATATATTTGAACTTTTACCATTGACTCAATTAAGATAGTCTTATAGAGTGTTAAATGTGTGTGAGTGTCACAGTGTTGTCAAGTGTGGTGGAATAAATTAAATTGTTTATCTGTCTGTTGTTGTTGTGACTTACACTTCATCATTTACATAACCCTAGACATTTAACGTAGTCATCACAATATTCCAGAATAATTCTGACTGAGGTATAAATGTGGTAGCAAGTAAGGTTATCTGTAAAACGCTACACCTATTAGATACAGATACCTTCACAGCTGATCTCAGTCAGTACACTAAGTCCCCTATAAATATTTATAACATCCCACTTTACCACACCTGTAAACAGTAAATAAATATTAGACAAACATAAAGGTATGTTTTTCAGGCACACGTAAGAAATAAAGAAGTAGAACACTAGACAACAGAAAAACAACAGACGTGAGTGGCTTACCCAGGACTCGAACCCGGACCTTCCGTGTAGGCGGGGTTGTCGCACGGAAGGTCCTGGGTTCGAGTCCTGGGTAAGCCACTCACGTCTGTGGTTTTTCTGTTGTCTAGTGTTCTACTTCTTTATTTCTTACGAGTGCCTGAAAAACATACCTTTATGTTTGTCTAATATTTATTGACTGCATGCAGAAGGATCTCAATATGGACCCAATGATAGGCAGGGGAAGCTGAGATGTGGCTCTGTGGAGGACGTGACAATTCCTTGAAGGGAGCCGAGAGCCAGAGTACAGTATTTTAGCTCTGTATAGTTGGAGAGCCCTCTTGGATGGCGGGGAATGCACAGTATGCCACACACTTCTTACTCCTAGCTTGGGACCAGATGTGACGATCCTTTAAAAGCAAGCTAACCTAGAGAAACCGGAGCTCATGACTTCAACTCAACAAGTTTCAGAATGGCAGAAAAGCCACTGGGAAAGCCTAGATCTACAGTGTAGATAATACTAAGGAGTCTTCAACTTGGTATTGGCTGCTAAAGAGTGATAAGCTCAGCAGACCTAGTTAAACAACAATAGCAACAACAATTCCTCTGGAGTCTAGGGGCATTAGCTTTTGTCTGGTGCATCAACCAATCTATGACAGTTAAATAAACAGAGTGGTTGATTTTGGACATCTCTACCGTACTCCTGTTTTCACCTCAAATGTTAGGCTGCTCTGCCCAACACTGCATGCAAAATTAGCATACAGGCTTTTAATGATGAAGACCATGCACTTATGGATTCCATAAGTCCTGAGTATTTTCCATAGGCTGTCCCAGTGTATTCTGTCAAATACCTCACATATAACAACGTCTATTATTTTCATATAGTTAGCGGTCTGTCTCATGTTTCTCTCATCGCCATGCAGTTTCTCCCTCAAAGAGGTTTGAGAGGGCCATGCTGTCAAACTCTTTCGCTCGTGGAGCTAACATTCTTGTAATACATGTTCAACTGTTTGTGATGATAGGACAGATCCTCATCATATTTTACATGGTACAGTAAACCATTTATAATGCTGAGTTTTGTTATTAGAGCACTATTGTGTTCTTTAAACAATGCTAATTTATAGTCCAGAAGCTATCCTTTGAATCGGCTATCTCATAGCACATCTAGGATATACAGTATGTTTCTATCTACCTGGTTAAAATACTTCTACTGAGTTTTCTAGTGAGCTTTTTACCTGTACCAGAAGATCCTTTCGTAAAGAATTCAAGTCAATTCAGTCCCTTCTTCAAGACTACACAGAAATTTCCTAAGACCAATGTCAACATTTTATCTACGCTAGAAAAATTTCAAAGCGTTTATGGACAATGCATCTTACAAGCTTTTCACAACTGCACGTGTATAATTTAATAGGTATATAACAGCAATAGGTACTCATCTTTGAGATAACGCACACTGTGAAATAGACTTCTATGTTGGATAATCGGTTGATTTATTTGTATGATCATACAGTGGAGGAAATTTGGAAGAATTATGGACTCTGTAGATTAAGGTCATTGTCGTAGATTTTGGATAGGTGATTAAGATAGATTCTGGTCCCGTCTGAATAGAACTGGAAAAGGTGGTAACTCAGTGAGTGATAAGGTAAAGAAATAGATTTCACGAGTGAAATGGTGAAAAGGTAGAGTCTGTCCCTGGATTGTGAAGATACTGTAGTCTTGCCTATCTCTACGACTGGAAAAGGTGGTAACTCAGTGAGTGATAAGGTAAAGAAATAGATTTCACGAGTGAAATGGTGAAAAGGTAGAGTCTGTCCCTGGATTGAGAAGATACTGTAGTCTAGCCTATCTCTATGAATGAAATTTGTTTATCAGTTTACCTTTCTGCATATATTAACATATACGCTATGACCACTCACATACACACACACAGATACGTGACGACAATTAGACGCACAGACGTGAAACTATAGTAAATGGAGTAGGGATATTGGGCCGAGCTGACCAACACAGGTAATTTAGTTTTATGTTAAGTTTATTTACCATAGAAAAACTTCACAACATCTAGTATCAATAGCAATAGAAAAAAATCATAGGTTACAGAAATCATAAAGAAATAAACCCCATAAGTGCAATCCCCTCTGTTGAGACAAGATCCCACAAGAAGAAGTTAATTAACCCCCAAAAGGTCAAAAGATTAGCACTATTTGGCTATACTGTACAGTTTCTAATTGATCTATTCTGAAAATAACAGTATTAGCAAAACACAAGAAAGGCACAACAAAGTGAGTACAATGATTATACAATAGAAGAATTATTCATTCCTTCTTTCTCTTGCTTCAGACAACCTGTGGCCACGTTCATTCGCGCTTACCTAATTGTTGATTAGTAACATCTGGAACATATCTCCGTGGTACAAACAGCAAATCCAGTGTTGGGTTGTGTTTTGGCCAAATTAGCCCCAGCTCCTCAAAGTTTGATTAATCCTGTTATTTGGGGAACGCTTACTTTGTTACTGTTAATTGGATCTGTTTATGTCACATCAATTAGTCCAGGTAGGAAAATAATTACGAGATCTAGTGTTCACCGTGTCAGTAGCTTGTAATTCAAAAAATTAAAGAGAATGTCAGGTATGTAAATCTCTCGGGATAAAAAATCCTCGTCACAACACAGTGGTCGGTAGTTGGGAAAATGGTAATATTTTGATAATTTCGCCACAGCGGGCTGAATGTACATGAAAAAATGAAAAAAGAGTCTGTATAGCTATAGGTCCAGTTACAATTATTCTTATAGTCTTTTGTTGGTACTCTCTCTCTTGCTGGGTGAAACAAGAGGGCCAAACAGGTCAACCTCGAAGACCCGATATTTATATAAGAATGTTTTTGGTACTGTTGGACTTAGACCCGTTTTCTCAGATTCAGGCCGCTGGTAGGTTTTGGTTTATGACCCGTACTGGATTTTAGGAAGAAAATACATAACATTTAATCACAATATCAGTATCTATCCTAACCCGCGTAACGGTATAATTTAATATTATCCACTCGGTTATTAAATTTAATTAGAAACCACAAGTGTATATCTTATTTTATCGTTTAAATAAAACCCGTGAAATAAGCGCTAGTCATTTATAAAATTACTCATAATGAATTAGAAATAAATATATATTTCGTCAGTACTCATAATGAATAGTGCATTTACTAGTCAATTAAAATATCTCTTACTGGTTAATAGCAATTAATTAAATTTTCGTTACAGCTGGAGAATTAGCTATATATATATTTTAATCTGCTAGCCAATTAACACAGTAAATTCTAGTGAAATATAATGACGAACTTTTAACAATTAAATCACTCAAAAATGCTAGTATAATATTTACCGCAACACAGAAATTCACTATCTCCAATCGAAATACTAAGTAATTCCACTAGTAGAATGGTCTAGAAATCGAAGCTAGATGTTCTGAAAAGTCTGTGGCTACTCGATAAATGATTTTAAAAGCTGGGATATATATATATATATATATATATATATATATATATATATATATATATATATATATATATATATATATATATATATATATATATATATATATATATATATATATATATATATATATATATATGAAATTGGTCTTAATTCGCTAGCTCTTGCGAGATATCACGCCTTGTCCGTATTTTTGGGGAAATCTGCGGTCGATTCCTGAATCAAAGCTATTATTTAACACTTCTGCCGACCGCTAGACTTTGGCAACGAGCAAACAGTCTTTTGATCTCCACTCGTTCCGTAGCTAATTACATTCTCTCTGGAATCACGAAAGCTGGTTATCGCCCCTTTGATTTTCTTCATTCGCTTAACTCCCCCTTTCCTCTCGCTACGTGCATCATAGTCTGATCTGTCAATATTTCAACGTTGCCCAATCGCCGGCGTTATAATTCAGTTAACGGCTCTTACTCGCTAGTTGTTTACCTCTCCCGTCGTAGACTAGTTAATAGGTCTGTTTATAAACATTCCTAGTGCCTGTAAGACATAGAGAAAAAGAAAATAGGCGTGGCTAATATATGAGTTCGACAGACATCGAAGCGCATGCCTTCTGCGTTAACAAAACGTGAATACTAATAAGCAAGCAAAGGTGGAAAACCAGGTGTAAGCAAAAACGTGTGGATTCATGTAATATATTTACATAACTCTGTCACAGTCATCAGCGTGGTAAAACTTAGTATATCTCATCATCATTTCATTATTTACATAGCTTCATTATCCTATTTAATTAACTACATTTTTAAATTTCGTTTATAAATTGCCTTTCCTAATCATGCTGTTTCTACTAACCCTATATGTGTATGTATTTAACAAATAAACTTTATAGCCCAGTTGATCGTTAATTCGTTAGTGAGTGAGTAATTAGGATCTCTCGTGCTGTCGGAAGTAAGTATTTACATATAGGCAAAGTCTTTCATTTGGGGGGTTGAGCGCTCATTCTTAGTCGAGATATTAGGGAAGGAAGTCAATGTCGCAGGGATGCAGAAATAACTCTCCATGGCTTATTAGATAAAACTATCTAGTGAGGAGTATTGACCTTATTTTCTTCTCATCCGTATCTCGAAAAGGTCTCTTCCTTTTTTAACGAGCCTGTTTCTGGAGACCACCTTGATAATATTCCATAGGAAATGCCCATCGCGCACTTATCATGATAGGAAACTCTTTACAGAGCGATACAACAGGAAGCAATCTGATCATCAGAAAAAGTCCCCCCATCCGACAAGTGTTTCGGCCCAATTACTCCTTTACACTCTAAGGGGGGCGGGCCCACTTGGGTCATGACTCCCAAGCGTCTCAGCTTCCTGTTGTCTTGTATCGAAAATGAACCCATTTCACTTATGGTAGCAACTTTTAAATTCACAACGCCAGCCGCGGGGGCAATTGTGAAAGTAACAAAGAGAAGACAAATTATTCCGTTCGTTCCGTCGCCCTTCATAACTAAGGACACACACTGAGAATTTAGCGCGCAGCCGATGAGCTGCGCGCCGCAAGCCACTGAAATTTACCTGACACTCTCCCTATAGTATACATCGCCTGTTGCCCAGAGTCGCATCTCTTTCACTCGTACACCAAAAAAAACTCAGCGTTGTGGACTTAGAAAAATTTTGGTGTTTTCTGTACCGCAACGTTTATTGTTACGATGTCCATCGTCCATTGCGGTTGTTCCACAACCAGCCTGATGCCTTTTCGGCAGTTTCACTAAGCCTTTTCAGTGCCCTTGTTCTAGACTGTCCCTTCAGCCCCAACAGTTTCAATAAATCATACACTGATGCAGCCACAAGCCCTCTTGCGCCCACTTCAACTGCCATGACCCTTGCACTGAATCCATCGTGTCTCAGATCCGCGGCCAGATCGCTATACTTGGCCGCTTTGAATGAATGTTGCTCGTCTAATCTGGATTCAAATGGCACGGTCAGTTCAATCAGTATGACCTGAAGCGTTGCTGCAGAATGAAGCACTATATCCGGCCGTCTCCGCGATTTTCTGATACACTCTGGATATGCCCCCCGTCCAGGTAGGTCTACCGCCATCTCCCAGTCGTTTGCACAGTCAAGAAGAGATGGTAAACTGCTACCAGGTTTACTCGGTTTGGGGTGTGCTGACTTTCCTGCCCTCAGAAAGTATGTGTTTGCTGTGTCTGGCAGGACTTTGCTATTCGCTTTCATTCTTGCCTGATCTATTGTCGCAGCAAGCTCATTTAGCACTTTGTTATGGCGCCAAGTGTATCGCCCTTGCCCTAATGCCACCTTACACGCTGAGAGCACGTGTTCAAGTGTCTGCCTCCCCTGGCACAGGGGGCACTGCTCATCATCCGACTTTCCCCATTTCACAAGGTTGGTGGCCGACGGCAGCAGGTCATACATTGATCTAACCACGAAGCTGAGCCTAAGAGGTGCCATATGCCATATATCATTCCATGTCAAGGACCTCTGCAGAGCTCCTTCCCATGTGGTCCATTGGCCTTGTTGGAGCTGCTGCACTGCTTTTTGCAACCTCTTATCATTCTCAGCTCCTCGTATCTCCTGAACTACCATGTCTCTGCGCTCCCTGCTTGATGCCTTGGACCACCAGCGGATGTCACCATGCCCAAATCCCCGTCTATTCGTTTGTGTGTATCCGATTACCTCTCTCAGTTTGACTGACTCTTCAGCAGCATCAACAGCTTCTTCCACTCTCCACTTCCTTCCCGTTTTCAGTGTGGGCTGAATGGACTTCACCACGTCATCAGCTGACTCGCGTAGCATCATTGCAAGCCTTGCTTTTCCAACTTTGTATTCTTCAACAACTGACTTGAAGGGAAGTAGAAGTTTTGACTTTTTGCAGTACAGTGCTACATCTGACAGACCTGGTGGTACCCCTAGCCATTTTCTCATGAACTTGTTGACCTTCTGCTCTATAGCTTCCACTTTACTTGTGCTTATTTCATATATAAGCAGTGGCCACAGCAACTTCGGTATCAACATGAACTGGAGGCACCACAGTTTGAACTTTCCCAGGAGTCTGCTTTGGTCTATGATCTGTAGTCCTCTGTCTGCCATTTCTATTGTCTGTTGCACTGCCTTCGAGTCTTTTAAAGAGGCATCGTTCACCCTGCCAAGACTTTTAACAGGTTCCTCAATGACAGTAGGGATTCTTTGGCTAGAAACCGTGAATATGACCTCTGCTATCTTCCCTTTCCTGACTGATAGGCTTCTCGACTTCTTGGGTTTGAAGCTCATTCTGCACCAGCTGACTAGTTCATCCAGGCGTGCTAACATCCTCCGGGCCTGATGTTCATCTGATGTCAGAATTGTTGTGTCATCCATGAATGCTTTGAGCGGTGGCATGTGACACATTCCACCGAGCTTTGGGCCTATAGCCATTCCTTCAGCCGCATTGAGGATTACCTGCATAGCCATGACGAATAGTATCGGAGAGATGGTACATCCCATCGCAATTCCAACTTCAAGGCCAATCCACTTCGTTGTGTACTCTATGGTTGAAAATCTGACAGAAAACCCTGCGAAATACAGCTTCAGCATTGCTGCAATCTCTTGTTAAACATGATACATTTCTAGGGCAAACCACAACATCTGGTGTGGAACGGATCCATAAGCATTCGCTAGATCCAACCAGATTACATGGAGGTTTGTTCTGTCAGACTTTGCCTTTTGGATTGCTTCCCAGATCATTGCGGCATGCTCTAGACATCCTGGTGTACCTGGGATACCTCTTTTCTGAATGGTAGTGTCAATGTACCCATTTTCCAGGAGGTATGTAGTGAGTCTTTTCGCCATTACTGAGAAGAATATCTTCCCTTCCACACTGAGTAGTGAGATTGGCCTGAACTGACTGATGTCTGTGGAATTTTGTTCCTTCGGGATGTAGACTCCGTTTGCCTTTCTCCATTCCTTGCTTACGAGTTGGGTTTTCCACGCATTCTTCAGTAAACGGAGCAGTCGTTTGAGAACCTCAGGGCATCTTTTATACACCACATATGGAACACCATTAGGACCTGGAGCTGACTTGCACCGAGCTTTCTGGACAATGCTCTCTACCTCTTGCACTGTTGGGGGCTTAGTGTTAAATTCAGCTCCTGGCTTCCCCGGCCATTTAAGGCCTACCATGCTGCTGAGCGGCTCATCTTTGCGACCATCTGAATATGTCCTTCTAAGGTGTTCTTCCAGATCTTCTTTCCTGATGTTTAGCGTACCCGACCGTGGCTGCTCAAAGAGTTCTTTGGCAAACTTGAAGGGCTCCCTAAAGAATCTTTCCCTATCCCTTCGAGTCTTCCTTCTCTTCCTGCACAACCTTTCTGCTCTACAAAGGGCATTATGTTGGCCTTTCAGGTGCTCCCAAACCTGTCGTAACCCTTCCTTCTCTATGGCAACTGCGTTCTTGAACAGTTTTCGGGCATGCTTCTTCTGTTTCCTGATTTCATCTATTTTAATTTGTCTTCTACTTTTCCGTGGTGGGTTACTTTCCCTTGCCTCCCTCACACCGAACTCTTTGCGACAGTGCAGATATACTATGTCGCCGAAGATTTCCAGCTTCTTCTCCAAAGTTAACGGCTTCAGGTTGTTATCCAACTCTTTTGCCAAGGCTTCGTCCAGTTGCTCCCAAAGCCCTTTTGCACTGGCAGGTGGAAACTGTAGCGATGCGATACTGTAGCGATGCAACACATAGGAATACAATGTCAGACTTAGATACAAAGCAAACAGTAACAACAACTATAACGTGAGAGAGAAATGTCCACTTGTAACATGGGATGTCTGAGAGAAAGCAGTTAATGAAACATGAACACATTGTATTGCGCAATTAAGAGATGAGAATACATAAGAAATTTCGTTGGAACAGTAGCGTATTTATAGGAAGGGGCGTTACGGGTTTAAACCTTCAACCCCCGCCCCTTTCAAACGTTCATGAACTCATTGCTTCTGAAATCGAAGACCACCTGTATTTCAGACATCACAATTAGCACAACTGTTGCGTGGGAATAGTAAAGCAAACATGACACAGTTCAAATATTACCTGTATGTTGTGCCCTAGTTGTGCAAACACCAGGTCCGAGAGCACAACGCCGGGGCTTCCAAATAAATATGTCTGCTTTGGTTTCAGCGGACACCGCCTTGTGAAAAAACTGATAGAGTGGACCTCTTCAACGCGTATAGTGTATTTTTACTCAAACCATCAGACCCAAAGGTCTTTTATATTTAGACATGCGCCCTAATATAACCGATCTGGTTGAATGAGACGCGCCTCGCCAAAACGAGGCAACATTTTATTAAAAAACAATATATATATATTTTTTTTTCCCTTAACCAGCGGCACTTGGGCTTTCAGCCCTTCTGCTCAATGACATGTCATTGCGAGGCTGGTTGTTCGTCCATCACGGGTGATGAAGACCACTCTGTTCATCCAATTATTTAAGAATATGTTAGGTTAGTCTATGGGTACGAAGGTGACTGAAGAGCCCGATGCGGGCCTGGAAAGATCTTGGACAGTGTGGGCAGGGAATGTTTGCTTCATGTGAAGGTTTTTTTACACGGTCCTTTCTAGCTTGTCTCCGCTGTTCCGCTGCTACTCTTCTGGATGATTCGCATGCTGCTGCACCTTTACGAAGAGATGTGCGCCAAGCAGTTCGGTCTTGCGCAGCAGCTTCCCATGTGTCTGGGTTTATGTCAAAGGTTTTCAATGACGTCTTTAACGTGTCTTTGAAGCGCTTCTTTTGGCCACCATGGGAGCGTTTACCCTTCTGCATCTCACCATAAAAGAGTATCTTTGGCAGTCGATGGTCTGGCATGCGGACTACATGACCTGCCCAGCGAATCTGTGACTGCATCAGAATAGTATCAATACTAGGGATACCAGCTCTGTCAAGAACGGCGGTATCCGGGATCTTGTCTTGCCATTTGATGTTCATTATCTTCCTGAGACAGACTGTATGGAAGTGGTTTAGCTTCTTTACGTGGCGCCTGTATACAGTCCATGTTTCACATGCATATAGCAGCACTGGAAGCACCGCAGCTCTGTACACCTTCAGCTTTGTCTGTAGACTAATGCCACTTCGATGCCAAACGTTGGTGTATAGTCTGCCAAATGTGCTGCTGGCTTTGGAGATCCTGGTGTTCACCTCATCATCAATGACAATGTTCTGGGATAGTGTGCTACCAAGGTATGTGAATCTGTTCACAACATTCAGTTTCTCACCATTAACCTTGATGACTGGCTCAGTATAAACTGTGCCAGGAGCTGGTTGGTACATGATTTCTGTTTTCTTCGTGTTGATAGTAAGCCCAAAGTTGGCGCAGGCTTCGGAGAATCTATCCACACTATGCTGCAGATCAGCCTCTGAGCCAGCATTGAGGGCACAATCATCAGCAAACAGAAGATCTCTGATGGTGTGTGATTTGACCTTGGTTTTTGATTGAAGCCTCCTAAGGTTAAACAATTTTCCATCAATACGATAACTAATGTCGATTCCTGTGTCCCCGTCTCTAAAAGCATCAGTCAGCATAGCAGAAAACATGATACTGAACAGAGTCGGTGCAAGTACGCACCCTTGTTTAACTCCATTTGAGACGGGGAAAGGCTCTGATAGCTCACCGTTTTCCTGAACTCTAGCCTGCATTCCATCATGCAGTTGCTGCACTATTGTGATAAATTTCTTTGGGCAGCCGTATTTTGCCATGATCTTCCATAGACCCTCTCTACTGACCGTGTCGAACGCCTTTGTCAAGTCGATGAAAGCTGTGTACAGGTCACAGTGCTGTTCTTGGCATTTTTCTTGTAGCTGTCTTGCAGCGAACACCATATCTGTGGTTCCACGTTCTTTCCGGAATCCACACTGACTTTCAGGTAAAAGACCTTTGTCAAGATGAGCCGTAAGGCGATTCAAAAGGACTCTGGCGAATATCTTCCCAGCGATTGATAAAAGAGAGATGCCTCGATGATTGTTGCAGTCTTGGCGATTACCTTTACGTTTATATAGATGTATAATTGAGGCATCTTTGAGATCGTGTGGGATGGTTTCACTCTGCCACATTTGCTGGAAGATCATATGAAGTTTCTCTATCAGAACTGCACCGCCATCTTTATAAACCTCAACAGGAATTGAATCGGAGCCAGGGGCCTTTCCACTAGACAGTTGACGAATCGCTTTTTTAGTTTCCTCCAGAGTTGGTACATCATCTAATGCTTCATTTATAGGAATTTGGGGCAGGCGGATGATGGCTTCGTCGTTAATAGATGATGGCTGGTTCAAGATATTATTAAAATGTTCAGCCCAGCGTTGGAGCATTTTTTCCTTGTCTGTAATTAGTGTTTTTCCATCTGCATTAAGGAGGGGAAATGATCCTGATGATGTTGGACCATAGACCGCTTTGAGTGCAAGGTAAAAGTTTTTCAAGTCATGGCTGTCAGCAAAGCCTTGGAGCTCATCTGCTTTATTACTCAGCCATGAATCCCGCATCTGGCGTAGTTTATGTTGGACGATTCTACGCATGTTGTTGAAAGCGTCTTTCTTGGATGTAGATTTTGGATCATTTAAATATGCTTTATGGAGATGGTGTTTCTCAGCCAACATCTGCTTTATATCATCTGAGTTCTCATCAAACCAGTCATTTTGTTTCTTGATGGAAGGACCCAGGACCTCTGTAGCACTGTTGTAGATCTGCTCACTTAGGGCTGCCCAATTTGTTTCCACACTTTGGCCGTCTAGCGAGATAGATTTGAGACGGTCTTCTAAGGTGTCAGTAAATGACTGTTTGATTTTTGTCTTCTTTAGTTTGGTGACATCCAGCCTCTTTTGAGTTTTCTTCCCCTGAGGGCGCCTGGCTGGTTGGATACGAATTTTAAGTTTAGATACAATGAGGCGATGATCAGTCCAGCATTCGGCACCACACATGGACTTGGTCACCCGGACATCTTGCCTGTCCTTCTTCCTAACAATTACATAGTCAATTAGGTGCCAATGCTTTGAGCGAGGGTGCATCCAGGAGGTCCTGTTGCGGGTAGGAAGTCGAAAAATGGTGTTGGTGACAAGGAGGTCATGTTCTGCGCAAGTCTGGAGGAGAAGAAGTCCATTACTGTTACAGCGACCCACGCCGTACCTACCAATAGTGCCATTCCAGGAGATGTTATCTAAGCCTACTCTTGCATTAAAGTCACCAAGAATGATGAGCTTATCTGCTTTAGGAACTGATGCAATGACTGCATGTAGTTCTTCGTAAAACTTATCCTTGACATCATCCTGGTTTGTCATAGTTGGTGCATACGCGCTAATGATGGTGGCATGTCTTCTTCCATAGAACAGAGGGATCTTGACCGTCATGAGTCGGTCATTTATTCCCTTTGGGGGCCCCGCTAACTTGCTGACAATTGCTGTTTTGATTGCAAATCCAACCCCTGCTTCTCGTCTTTCTTCAGTTCCTCTTCCGCTCCAAAAGAATGTATAACCTGCACCCTTTTCGCAAAGTTGGTGTAGTGAAATTGACAGAGATACAACGGTAAAATCCCTCCAAAGATAACATTTAAGGATAAAAACATAATGCGTAGGCTGCTGATGTACATGATCGCCTAGACCGCGGGTCATCATCCTCCATAATAATTGACTTGCTAGACAGGAGGGGAACGGCGGATCAAAAAGAAAAAAAAAAAATATGACTGGAAAGGCTAAGGAGACGCAATTGGGGGGGAAACGGAGAAAAGTCACGTTCCCAAGTTGACATAAAAAGTAAGCAACTCGACAGAAGGGACCTTAGATATAATACGCCACAGTCATTTATTGGACGCTTTTGCGATACCAAGCTTTTGATTTGAATGGAGCGGTAAAACGCAGATGTTAGGAATATTACAAAAATTAAAAAGTAATTTTTTCTTAATATTAATGTTAGGAATATAAAAATTAGCTGGCCGGATGGCCTATTCTGAGCAGTGAACTAAGATGGTCTTAATTTTACAAACGGATAGATAATATTGAAGATAATGACAAAAGACAGTGTAGTTCACATCATCGACAGACTGTGTTGAATAAAAAAGTGTCGCAATTTGCACACAAAAACACGACCTTGGACGCAGGTGTTCAAATTTACTTAGTATGGAGGAGAGGGTTTTTGAGCGGTAGCTGTGTCTAAATATAACTTTTAACGACAAAATTTTGGAGGGGAGAGAAAGGTTGGTTCAAAAACCAAGCACATTTTTTTAGAAACACAAGTAGAGACGGACAGACTAACAGATAAACATCCATACTTGACTGAAGCATGACTGAAATGACTTTATGGTAGGAAATTTGAAATTTAAAATAAACCGAGGCAGTGACTGGCCACAGACAATCATATCATTAGCGCTCAGACGCGAAAGTGGGGCCATTCTTCAATAGTTGTTCAGTGATAGACACAGATTTTAAAGTGTGGTGATTCCATATGAAAGCAAGTGAAATAAATTTAGGGACGCCATACTATAGCCAGCAGCTCAGCTGAGTTTTGCTAGCAATTCTGTGTTATTTATTCATAATCTGGTAAGATTGAAATTATTTCCTTATATATTTTGAATATTGTTTCATGTTCGAGTGATTTGATACTGCCATATCGAAATCTAGCCTTACAAACAAGTAGGGATTTGCTCTAGACCCCCCGCCCTAGTCAGGGTCTAGGGACCAACAATGTACATAAACTCCAGCAAGGATTATGCAAGACAGATCAAGTGTTGAGAATAATGATACATATTACCTATCCTCTTTTAGGGCCGAAAACTAATAAACATTTTTCAGGATCTATAGTCTGGGAGGATCTATCTGATGTAAAACCACCATGGTAAATGTGCTGTTTGGTCAGAGAGATCTGACCTGTCTGTATGATGTGGTTGTTGTGTCACTGTTGTGTCCAGACGTGGGTAGAGAATAGATTTTGACACATGGCCCATACTTTGATTGCAGAGCTGCGAGTTTCTGTCGTCAACAAAGCAGGGTCTATTCAGTTGGTGACTTTACTCGAGTGTATCTGTGCAGTATTTGTGACAGAGACCACATTATTGCCCGCCAGCACGGAGAGGTGGGACCACCTGATTTCAGCACCAGAGCGACAACTACCAGATGAGTGAGCCTCTGGTCTGCTGGACTTTCACCAACGCCCTTTAGTTACTAAGAACCCCATAAAAATTCCCACCATTTTCTGGACACTGTGTAGTCAATATAGACAGGTGTGATGAGGCCACCCCAACAGCACAAACAGTACTATCCTCCCAAGTAGATGACTACTATAACATTTTAATAAAACTAACTAGTATAATACATATATATGTACACTATTGCATTTATGATATAATATTCTATGCATTTCTTTTCATAATCTCTAAATCCTTTTAAGTTCTGGTCAACCTAAAAAATTGACACAGAACAAAATAAATGTAATATACTTATATCAAAAAATTTTACACACGTGAGTTAGTTCAGTGTATTTTAACATTTATTAATATTATTAGTCTTGTTAATATCTGTGGGTATATTTATAATCCATTACACCACACTACATATCATAACCCTAGACACTTTACGTAGCCACATTCATTAAAAAAAAATTAAGTGTGAGGTCGTAGTGGTAGCAAGAAAGGCCTTCTGACAATTCACCACTACATTTTATCTCAGGAGCCTTCACAGCTGGCCTCATACAATTTACATTTAGTAATAACACCATCATACAATACCATCAAACACCACTACAATATTGGGGTCTTGTCCAGGGATAATTAGCCCAACAGTAATATTAGGATCTCCTGGTGGGAGAAATAAAAGTAGGGAAATAAATTGTAAAAATTTCCCTTAAAATTAAAAGTGTCCCTGCAGATAAAAGTTGGTGAATCTTCACAGCCAGTAATAATTAATTAGTTAACTGGTTAGTTAGAATTAGTTAGACTATAGTCATAAGAAGTACTTAGTGTATTTACTGGTTAGAGATTTATCTTGTATATTATTATATTGTCTAAAAAAGTATGGCGGAGCTGGCAAAATTTAGATCAGCTGCTGTGCTCACCGCGAAGGAGATGGGAATGGATGGTCAAATTTTAATTCAATACGTAACGACTGAATGTGATAAATATATTGAAAGGGAAGATAGAAAGGTAGCTGAAGAGAAGAGGTTACAAATTGAGGCTGATAGAGAAATTAAGAGGCTGCAGATTGAGGCAGAAGAAAAAAAGGTTGACTGCCGAAAGGGAGGCAGAAGAAAAACGACAGCAAAGGGAGACAGAAGAAAAACGACAGCAAAGGGAGGCAGAAGAAAAACGACAGCAAAGGGAGGCAGAAGAAAAAAGGTTGACTGCCGAAAGGGAGGCAGAAGATAGAAGGTTGCAGAGGGAGCACGAATTACGACTAAGGGAGCTGGAATTACAAGGCCCGGCCCCTGAAAATGGTGCCAGCCCTTTTGCCTCAGATGCTACGCCCCGTCTGGGAGCCTCAAACTCAGCTATGGGGTTTCATTTAGACCATTTTGTTGAGAAAGACGATGACATAGAGGGGTACCTAGGACGTTTTGAGTTATTAGCTACTACATATGGGTTAGAGAGAGAGAGGTGGAGTTTAAAGCTATCACAGGGATTGAGGGGTACTTCTTATGAAGTATTTGCTAAAATGAACAGGGAAGACCAAGACAATTATGACATGTTAAAGCAGGCTTTGTTATTAAGGTACGAGAAGAATGGTGAATTTTATCGTAAGAAATTTAGAAATGCCAAACTGTTGTCTGGGGAGACATACCACCAATTCTCTGCTAGACTAGAAACCTATTTGGAGAAATGGACGGCTCTGTGGAAGACCCAAGATCTTAAAGAAATGATCATGATTGAGCAATTGAGAGAGTCCATGGCTCCAGACATGAGAAAATTTCTCATGGAACAAGGTGCAGAGAAGTTGGGGGAAATTTTAAATGTTGCTGAGAGGTATCAGGCAGCCCAGGCAGAGGTAAGTGGTGCTAAGAAGAAGCACATAGACAATTTTAAAGCTCCACAGCAATTTAACAAATTTGATAATAGAGAGCAGGGAAATAAAGGTAGGACAAACTTTGAGCGGCCAAGAAATGACTATCGCGACAGAAACTCACAGTTCAATGACCAAAAGTTCAATGAAAGAAAACCGTTGAACCAAGGAAAAAGATGGTGTAAATGGTGCAAGAAGGATAAGGATAACCATAACACCGAATTTTGTAGAAGGAAACCTTCAAACATTGCTGCAATGAAGTCGGGGACGCAAAGATTAAAGGTTAATCCTAAGGGACAACAGGAACCTTATCACCCCCAGTTTGTGAGGATGTTATTTGTAATGGGGTCACCATAAGGTGCCTTTATGATACAGGTTTGGATTATGATTCAGTTGTGAAGTCTAGCCTAGTGGACCCAAGTCAGTATACCACAGAAACAGTGGAAATACAAGGGGCGACTAAGGACATACCACTCATGACACTTCCCATCGCAAGGATAACGGTGAAAACTCGCTATGTGGAAGGAGAAATCAGAGCAGCAGTGATAGATGAACCAATCTACCCTCTGATATTGGGGTGTAGATACGTCTTCTTGGGGAATCCCGAGAAACCTGTGATCATGGCGACAGTGCAGACCAGGTCACAGAAGAAGGAGGAAGAAGGTGAACCTACAAATGCTCATCCAGAGGAGATGAGGAAGGCGCAGGCTGAGGATAGGACACTCAAGCCCTGTTTTAAAAAATTGCCCAAATGCCACACACCTCCGAGCAAGGGGGAATATTTCATGAAGAACAAACCCTTATACAGGAAGGCCGGAACTGGAACAAATGGTCACAACCAGCTGGTTCTTCCCACTTCATATAGAGATAAAGTGATGGAACTCGGGCATGCGATTCCCTTCAGTGGGCACATGGGGATCAGCGCCACAGGACAGCGTATAGCTTGTCATTACTTCTGGCCAGGGATAACGGAGGATATAAAAAGATATGTCAAATCCTGCCCAGAATGTCAAAGGGTAGCTCCAAAGCACTGGACTGCTCCTGCAACTCTAGGGAAAATGCCCATAGTGGGAACACCTTTTGAGAGGGTTGCAGTGGATATTGTAGGACCTCTCACTCGGACCAAGAGGAGGAACAGTTACATCCTTACTCTGGTGGACACTTGTTCTATGTGGGGAGAGGCGGTAGCCCTGCCATCAATTGATTCAAAACATGTAGCAGAGGCACTACTTACAATATTTACCCGATTAGGATTCCCACATCAAATCTTGACGGATAATGGATCTCAGTTCAAGGGGAAACTAACGGACGAAGTTTTTAAGCTATTTCAAGCCAGGCACTTTCATTGTAGTCCGTACCATCCACAAGGGAACGGCCAGGTAGAGAGGTTCAATGGGACTCTCATTTCTATCCTGAGAAAGCTGGCACACGAAAAACCGGATCTGTGGGATCAATTCCTGCCCGCCGCATTGTTTGCGTACCGGGAGGTACCACATAGTTCAACCGGGATGGCTCCCGCAACTCTGCTATTTGGGAGGCCAATAAAAGGTCCTTTAGAAGCTTTATTAAGGACCTGGACAGATGAGAAGGCGGAAGAGACTGTTACCTCATCGTATCAATATGTGAACGAACTGACCACTCGTTTGAAAGCTGGATGGAAACTGGCAAATGATAATTTGAAACAAGCCAGGAAGAAACATGCAGCATATTTTAATAGGAAGGCAAAGGACAGGGAACTGGCAGTCGGAGAGAAGGTGCTGCTTCTACTACCCGGAAGCCAGAATAAATTACAAATTGGTTGGCAAGGTCCATATACGGTTCTAGAGAAGGTGTCTAGAACAAACTATAAAATTGACAAAAAGGGGAAGGAAAAAGTTTATCATGTAAACCTGTTAAAGAAGTATCTGGACAGACCACACCAGGAAAGCACCCCCTTATTGACCTTGGCTATTGCAACCCAGATGCAAAGGAACCACTCACCTCACATGAATACCCATTACATCCTTGTGAAACAGCAGCACAGGTAAAAGTCAGTAAGCACCTGACTAAAAACCAGAGGGAGAGAGTTCAACAAGTTCTGGAGGAACATACAGATGTATTAACAGATAAACCAGGCCATACAAATTTGCTACAGTATGACATGAAACTGGTAGACTCAAACCCAATCTGTATGAGAGCCTATTCTATTCCGTTCGCGAAGGAGAAGGCATTGAAGGAAGAAATAGAGTATTTGTTGAAGGAGGGGATTATTTCGCACAGTGAATCATCTTTTAGTTCTAGTGTCGTTTTGTTGAGAAAACCGTCTGGGGAACACAGACTGTGCATAGATTACAGGAAACTGAATGCTGTCACAGAAGGACAAGTGGATCCATTACCAGACACAAAACAGTTATTTGCCAGACTGAACAAGGCAAAATATTTTTCAAAAGTGGATCTTAGTAAAGGCTATTACCAGATCCCAGTGAAGACTGAAGTGAGACCTTATTTGGCTTTTAGCACTTCGGATGGACATTATGAATTCAATATGCTACCATTCGGACTGAAAAATGCTCCGAGTGTGTTTTCAAGGATGATGCGAAAATTGTTGGATCCCCTGAATAACCCCTGTATCACCAATTTCATGGATGATATTCTCGTCGCCACCGAGACATTTGCAGAACACATTGAAGCTCTGGAGATGTTGTTTGATAGACTTCGGGAGGCGAACTTAACTGCTAGGCCAACAAAATGTTGTATTGGATGCAAAGAGTTGGAATTCTTGGGACACACTGTATATCAGGGTAATATGACCCCTGATCCTAAGAACTTGGAAAAACTGCAGAGAGCACCTAGTCCGCAAACAAAAAAGGACGTGCGATCATTTGTGTCGTTATGCGGATTTTATCAGAAATACATCAAAAATTTTAACGCTATTTGTGCTCCTCTGACTGATCTGACTCGCAAGGGACTTCCAGATAAAAGTATTTGGACTGCACAATGTGAACTAGCATTTCAAGAGTTAAAGGAAAAACTCACTAGCAAGCCTATTCTCAAACTGCCTGATTTGACACAGGACTTTGTCTTAAGAACCGATGCAAGTAATGTAGGACTCGGAGGGGCTTTGTTGCAAAGATCATCTTCACCTGATGGGGAACTGAAACCAGTCGCTTATGCAAGCCGTAAATTGAATGTCGGTGCAGATTTCCTCAGTCGGCACCCATGTGATCAAAATTAGAGTAGTGGCAGACGTGAGGAGTAATTTTACCTATGTGTATCGCTGGTTTTGGAACTTGCCATAGGCATGTTTTCAAGTGGGGAGATGTGTAGTGAAATTGACAGAGATACAACGGTAAAATCCCTCCAAAGATAACATTTAAGGATAAAAACATAATGCGTAGGCTGCTGATGTACATGATCGCCTAGACCGCGGGTCATCATCCTCCATAATAATTGACTTGCTAGACAGGAGGGGAACGGCGGATCAAAAAGAAAAAAAATATGACTGGAAAGGCTAAGGAGACGCAATTGGGGGGGAAACGGAGAAAAGTCACGTTCCCAAGTTGACATAAAAAGTAAGCAACTCGACAGAAGGGACCTTAGATATAATACGCCACAGTCATTTATTGGACGCTTTTGCGATACCAAGCTTTTGATTTGAATGGAGCGGTAAAACGCAGATGTTAGGAATATTACAAAAATTAAAAAGTAATTTTTTCTTAATATTAATGTTAGGAATATAAAAATTAGCTGGCCGGATGGCCTATTCTGAGCAGTGAACTAAGATGGTCTTAATTTTACAAACGGATAGATAATATTGAAGATAATGACAAAAGACAGTGTAGTTCACATCATCGACAGACTGTGTTGAATAAAAAAGTGTCGCAATTTGCACACAAAAACACGACCTTGGACGCAGGTGTTCAAATTTACTTAGTATGGAGGAGAGGGTTTTTGAGCGGTAGCTGTGTCTAAATATAACTTTTAACGACAAAATTTTGGAGGGGAGAGAAAGGTTGGTTCAAAAACCAAGCACATTTTTTTTAGAAACACAAGTAGAGACGGACAGACTAACAGATAAACATCCATACTTGACTGAAGCATGACTGAAATGACTTTATGGTAGGAAATTTGAAATTTAAAATAAACCGAGGCAGTGATTGGCCACAGACAATCATATCATTAGCGCTCAGACGCGAAAGTGGGGCCATTCTTCAATAGTTGTTCAGTGATAGACACAGATTTTAAAGTGTGGTGATTCCATATGAAAGCAAGTGAAATAAATTTAGGGACGCCATACTATAGCCAGCAGCTCAGCTGAGTTTTGCTAGCAATTCTGTGTTATTTATTCATAATCTGGTAAGATTGAAATTATTTCCTTATATATTTTGAATATTGTTTCATGTTCGAGTGATTTGATACTGCCATATCGAAATCTAGCCTTACAAACAAGTAGGGATTTGCTCTAGACCCCCCGCCCTAGTCAGGGTCTAGGGACCAACAATGTACATAAACTCCAGCAAGGATTATGCAAGACAGATCAAGTGTTGAGAATAATGATACATATTACCTATCCTCTTTTAGGGCCGAAAACTAATAAACATTTTTCAGGATCTATAGTCTGGGAGGATCTATCTGATGTAAAACCACCATGGTAAATGTGCTGTTTGGTCAGAGAGATCTGACCTGTCTGTATGATGTGGTTGTTGTGTCACTGTTGTGTCCAGACGTGGGTAGAGAATAGATTTTGACACATGGCCCATACTTTGATTGCAGAGCTGCGAGTTTCTGTCGTCAACAAAGCAGGGTCTATTCAGTTGGTGACTTTACTCGAGTGTATCTGTGCAGTATTTGTGACAGAGACCACCATTATTGCCCGCCAGCACGGAGAGGTGGGACCACCTGATTTCAGCACCAGAGCTACAACTAACAGATGAGTGAGCCTCTGGTCTGCTGGACTTTCACCAACACCCTTTAGTTACTAAGAACCCCATAAAAATTCCCACCATTTTCTGGACACTGTGTAGTCAATATAGACAGGTGTGATGAGGCCACCCCAACAGCACAAACAGTACTATCCTCCCAAGTAGATGACTACTATAACATTTTAATAAAACTAACTAGTATAATACATATATATGTACACTATTGCATTTATGATATAATATTCTATGCATTTCTTTTCATAATCTCTAAATCCTTTTAAGTTCTGGTCAACCTAAAAAATTGACACAGAACAAAATAAATGTAATATACTTATATCAAAAAATTTTACACACGTGAGTTAGTTCAGTGTATTTTAACATTTATTAATATTATTAGTCTTGTTAATATCTGTGGGTATATTTATAATCCATTACACCACACTACATATCATAACCCTAGACACTTTACGTAGCCACATTCATTAAAAAAAAAATTAAGTGTGAGGTCGTAGTGGTAGCAAGAAAGGCCTTCTGACAATTCACCACTACATTTTATCTCAGGAGCCTTCACCGCTGGCCTCATACAATTTACATTTAGTAATAACACCATCATACAATACCATCAAACACCACTACAGTTGGCCCTCGCCTGCAAGTCGAGTTTCACTCAGTGCTGCTATGTCAATGTTGTACCTGGCCAGTTCTCTCCCAATCAGGGCAGTTCGTCTCTCAGGTCTGTTTGCGTTAAAGTCTTTGTCAAGTAGAGTGCGCACATTCCATGCGCCTAGAATGAGGGGGAAAAATCTGTCCTTTCTTTTTCTTATATGTCGACCGCCGAAGTAGGGTACCCACCAACCGCGGTAAGCTGGTTAGGTAATGGTGGAGCAGGCAATGTTTAGGGCACCTTTTCTAGCCCCTTCCTCATGCCATGGAGGTGAGCAGTGCTTTCCTAAAGAGGGCTGCTCAGACACTCAGGGGGCTGCCGAATCCCACTGCTGCTCCGATCAGTGGAAGACGACCATATGGCCTGAGCCGCCTGTGTGTAGGTCTGCGACTACGACTGCCAGCGTACCCACGCCTGCCGCTTCGCCGCTCGCCCATCGCCACAGGACTTGTTGTGAGTGAATGGATGAATGGATGAAAGAGTGACTTGCGCGGTGATTTGGATTAAAGTGAGGAAGAGTTGCGCAATTCGTCGACCTCACTCTCTCGCCTGGGTCCATCTCAATCCAGTGGCAAGACAAGTCAAGACGACTGGAGATGAAGTCAGGTGCAGTTGATGACCAGGGCTTTCTACGTGCCTCGCCTTGCTCCTTACGCTCCACAGCGCGTTGCTGGTAATCGCCGTCATGCCCGTTGAACCAACAGGTGGTTTCTTCCGCGCAGTCTATCGAATCCAGTCTTCGCATGCATGGGTAAGCAGACCCTAAACTCACCGAAGGTTTATAACCATTCGGCTACCCTCACCTAGTTTAGCCGGCCTGTCAAAGCCGTTGTCCGGGGGTGGCCGCTGTCGCATGCTGACAGCTACGAGGAGCCACAGGTGAGAGCTGGGTGCCAGGTTTGGACCAAAGGTGGCTGAGCTGCCCTGAAAAGGGCATGACAGCTCCTTCACCAGAGGTACTACCAATACGATTGCGAGGCTAGGGAGCCTGTGGACTTTCCTTCCAACCCGCTTCGCTCCTTCCCATCCACAGAGGTTTTATCTCAGGAGCCGTTCAGGTTATTCAGTCAAAATCCCGGTCGATGACACCTCTTCAAATTCTCACGCCCGGGCGTGAACCTTGAACACCTGGTCGCCAGCGCAATGTGGTAACCATTACACCAGCGCGGCTCCCATATATATATATATATATATCAGGAAAAAAAGCAGCTGAGGGTTGTCACCTCAAGGGCGCATTCCCATAGTCTGTTATGACTGAAGGAGGCTGCTAGTATTTCAGATAATCTAAAAATAGGCCAGAATATTCATTTTAAAGTGTTAATAAAAATTTACACAATCCAAGCAAAACACCATAAATGGAGTAAGCGACTTAGTGCTTCGAGGAAAATCGGACATCCCAACCATGGAGTCCCAAGTTGTCATGGATGCCAGGTTAAGAACCTTTGTTTTAGGCATCGGTGGGGTATAGCAAATGACAGATTAAGAACCTCTGTTGAAGACAGCGGTGGGGTGATAGCAAATGACAACACAGAAGCAGTCGTTCATTAAGTAGGCCAGGTACATAATTCTTAAAACAGTTATCTGGAAAGCCGAATTTTTTTTTCCAATGTAGACAACTGTAAAGAAATTAAAACTTTGTTGTGAAGGCTCTGTGCATTCATTCTTTCAGTGCCTGTGGAAAAAAGATCGTGTACAGCAGTATACAGCATTGGCCTAATTTTTTTGTATCGTTTGAGCTAACTCAATATGCTTATGCAAACTTTCACTTATATAACGCTTTATGCGCCTGGCAATATTCAAATGCCAACTGAAACAGTTTGCATACCACTTATCCAATATTCCATAGTTATTCTTTCTGAAGCCACGATTCTCAGAGTGAAGTCTTCTGTCCACTAGTGAATAAAGCTAACCTTGCTAAGTAGTTGGCGAAAGTTTAGTAATGTTAATTCAAGGCCTGTATTTATATTACCGATACACCCTTTTCTCCGCGCAGATTTCGGTAGACACAATGAACAAGCAGTTAGAAGAAAGAATTTAGGCCATTGAGATGTGGATGTATGGAAGAATGGAGTACGTCTCATGGAAAGAGAAGAAAACAAATGAAGAGGTCCTAGAAAACCTAGGTATGAAAAGAGAATTAATGAAAGAGATCAAAATTAGACCGCTTAAATATTTTGGCCATGTAAAAAAACACAACACTTTACTGAAGACCATAATAGAAGGCAGAGTTGAAGGCAAACGTGCAAGAGGAAGACAGCGCTATAAGTGGAAAGATAACATCAAGAGATTGACAGGAAAAAGTCTAACAGAGTGCACCATCAAGACAAGAAACAGAAAACGTTGGAGCTCCATTGACGCCGACCTTCAATGTGAAGATGACACCTGATGATGATGGTGAGGATGATGATGAGATAAGGGGACAAAGAAAGAATAATACTGCTGCTACTCCAGGTATGTCGAATGAGACGACTAACAGGAGATCGTGAATGTGGCTGGCTGCCTGGTCGTGTAAAAATCATGCTACACAAATCACTGATGCAAGACGACATGAACGCTTTGATACAGGCTTTATGCACGAGAACTAACTACAGTAATGGATCAATACTACACAAGGAGCGAAACGGGACAAGAATATACCATTTCTACTAAAAACGTACTGCTGATAAGGTAGAAGTACCTTTTTGCATCACCTTGTTGTAAAGGTTTGAGAACCATTGCACAAGCGTGGCATATTTGTCCCGGTTTACACACTATAGTAAAGTGGGGATATTTCTTTCAACCCAGCCGGTGTGTCCGTTGCTAATTTTAGGAATCATTTACTTTAGGCTCCTCGGAGAATGTAAGGTTTACCAACTTTTCTCAGGAAGTTTCCATCTTTCAGGTAAAGAGAAAAAGGTAAGAGGTGACATTTTTCTTTTCCTTCTCTGCAAGTGAGGGTAAATTGATGCGGTATAAATGATGAGAGAAAGAAAAGGCAGAATGATAGATGGTCTTGCGTGTCCAATTCTCAATCCTTTGAAAATAACATTTGGTCATTCGTTCTTTCTTTTCTCAATTCTTCTATTGTTCCTGTACTCTCATCGTCACAAACTGCCATCTCCGTATCGAAGACCTACTGCGATGGATCTCCAAGGTCTTCTATCTCTTGTCTTCGTGGTGCACTCTGATAGACTCTTTCCTGTCAATCTCTTGATGTTAACAAGGGGTTATGTCCTTACATATGGCTAAAATGTTTAAGCTGTCTAATTTTGGTCTTCTCTGCTGATACGACGTCTTATTATGAAGACATGCCACGCCCTGGGTTAGGGGTAAACAGTTGAATGGCCAAAGTTAACTATCGAAAGAGCAGCATAATCCCAGAACGTGGGTATCATTTTCAAACACGACCACCTTATTCAACAAAATTGACATTTCTCCTTTGATTCAAAAGCATTCCTATCTTTACTCCACGGGCGAATTAATATTTACATCATAGTAATTACATTTCCAATTTATAATAATGTCAATTTCTATGACCACACATCTTGCATAGCAGAATCCAAACTGCTTTTATAAGTATTTATATTCCGTTTCCTAGTATTCCATAACACTTTTCAAGACACTGTTTCAATCTTCTATTTACTCATGATCCAGACACAGATTAATGTAAGTCCTACCGGATGTGATAAACGAGCGCAAAGGCCTTTTTGCTCCATCTTTTCCTACATTTTTCATATTGTATTTTCTCCGACATTTGCTCTTTCATCCCATATTTGTGACCCACATTTGCTATTTCATCGTTGTGATTACTCGCGACCGGTATCTAGAGAACCACATTTGTTCTTTCATCGGGGGAAATAAAAGTCCTTTGATTGAGTCCCCATGCCTGATATTATCGTTTGAAGCCCACATTGCATCGTGATAAATCTGGTAAAAACACATCTGGTCATCCTAATCAAACATCTATGCATGCTGTAATTTCTGTGACACCACATTGGACGCCCAGATTGGCCAGGGGAAAACGTCTCATGCTGTAATGGTGTTATCTTTGGTCGGCCGCGGTTCAGACAAGCGTTGGTTTACCACATTGGACGCCCACCTTGGCCAGGTGAACAATAAACAATCAGAGGTCAAACTACACCCACAAGAGCGATCCTGAATGAGTGACCAGAGGGGTCATTAAGGATTGGTTGGTATGGGCGGAGCTGTACAAGAAACCCATATTGGACGGGCAGAAATATAATCTACTGCGTAGCTTGTTCTGGGAAGGAGTCCAGGTTTTTACCTTGTGAGGAAGAGATTAATCCCAAAAACGCCTAGCCTAATACACGTGTTTATTCAGAGTGGATGATAATTCAGTTCTGTGATTGTGTTCTTAAAGGATTTTGCGAAGGGAAAAGAAGTTCATCAGAAGTCTGAGTCTACACGCAACGTGTCTGACGTCTAACCAGAAATAAGTTATCAAAAACGGACATTTGGCTAGCAGAATTCGCCCTAGGACATCTTTCATTCCTCAATTAAAAAGGAATATTGTCTCACCCACAAGTCAGAAGGTGGACGCAGCATTTTCGTCACCATATACTGCTTGCTCACAAGTTCAATACAGAGTCATCATAAATTCAAATCACTCGAAAGATCATTATTATCTGAAGTCAAGCAAAAGAGCTCAAAAGAGGAATCGCATATTTATAGCAAGTGCAACACCCTCTTAAGCGCATTCTATGAAGCAGACTATATATACATATATATATATTATGAATCACGACTACATATGCAAGGTTATGAGTCTACATATCACTAACATTTCGTGAAGATATCCAGTCTGACCAGTACCTTTGGGAGATTAGACAACAGACTTTTTGTTCATATGACAACTATTAACTGTTGATCCACACTACAGAGATATACTCAAACAGTGAAGGAATATACATAGATATCTCGTCAGCGTTCTCCGTACGACAACAGTATTCATCAGAACGTCCTCGGCTTAGAGATACCCCACTCGACATAACGTATAACAACTTGGGACATTGTATGCATACTGTGGTGAAGTGGGATGTTATAAATATTTATAGGGGACTTAGTGTACTGACTGAGATCAGCTGTGAAGGTATCTATATCTAATAAGAGTAGTGTATTATAGATAACCTTACTTGCTGCCACATATATTTATATCTCAGTCAGAATTATTCTGGAGTAGTGTGATGATTACGTTATATGTCTAGGGTATGTGTATGATGAAGTGTAAGTCATAACAACAACAGACAGATAAACAATTTAATTTATTCCACCACACTTGACAACACTGTGACACTCACATACATATAACACTCTAAAGGATATCTTAAAGGAGTCACTGATAACTTTTCAAATAACAATATGTATTCATTGCTGTCATGAATGTATATGTGTCCTGATTCAAATACAAAGGGAACCAGGAATCACAATCAATTTTAATTACAAGTTATATGTACAGAATTTATCAATATGAATATTGTAGTGACATATGTTATTAAAAGTATCCTATGTGTGTCAGTTGTGTAGTAGTAATATGAGGTAATACTGGTTTTGTTTTGTTCAAGCTCTGTTGGTATTTGTCATCATGACTTCAATAGTTTGTCTTTATTGGAACTAGTATTGGAGATGTTCTCAGTTCCTGATATTAAAACAATTAAATTCCCCTCTTAATTGTAGTTTACACTATCATTTTAAGATGGGGGTACATAATGTTGAGCTCAGCTGGCCACATCAGCTTATCTTGCGTGATGGCGGCAGGAAAAGACTCCTCTGCTCGATTTCTCCCCTGGGCTCTGGAGACACCTCACTGATAGCTAAATGGACCAAGGAGTATGCTGTCCGACTCTGGATTCAGCAAAGCTCTGACCAGGTGCTGCTCAATAACGTTAAGACCACAGTCCCACAATTCATGGAAATACACAGATACGTTGACTAGCAATGAATTCTGGCACAAATACTGGCACAAATTCCCATCTGCTTATGTTCCAGGCTTTTATTTAGCAAAAATATGAGCTGGCTTCAACGCACTGTTGCTTCATCAAGCTTATTTGACTAGTGGTCTCGAACTAACGCTCTGAATTGTGTATATTCGCAGCTCTAACCAATGAAACCCTGTCCACACATCTTTTCAAAAAATACTCCTACTCCCGTTTCCCCTGACAACGAAAGATAGTATTTATAGCCCGACCAATCGTGTTTAGTCTTATATTTGTTGCGCTCCAATCAATTAGGAGTTTACATGGTAGGCTATTTCCGTAACGTAAGGTTTTTTCAAACACGTTATAAAAAAAATTTTATGAGCAGAAATGATTTCATGCTGTCAGGCATCCCCACTATTTTATTTTGGTTATAATTTGGTAATTCCTAGACTATTTGCGTAACGTTTTACATATTCTTTGTCAGCAAGCCCTAAGGAACCCAAATATACAAATTTAAAAGAGCTACGTGGCTGCGTTCAAAATATGCAATTTCTTCTACCTCCTGTTTCGAAGATGTGCTGTCTGGGTACTGTAATGTTTTCAAACGTAAACCCATCTAATGTCATCTTTTCTAATAAGCGTTTTCCAGGTTTTTTAAAACCTAACTCTGGGAAGGTTAGTGTTTTTATCACTGTCCGTCTGAAAAAAAGTTAGTGCATGTGGCCTTACACGCGTGATAGTAGTAATTGTGTAGCGCGTTACGCTTGTTGGGGTGGCATTAATAGCGAGACGCGTGTTTAATTTTGCATGCGTTCGGCTTTCTGCCTCTCCCTTCTCTCTATCCTTTAGTCCATCTGTTCGTTCGTTTTGGTAACGTAGTATAATTAATGTTAGGATTAATTTAGGTCATTACGCAGTGTACCTCTCAATGTTTTTCTTAGAAATGCAATACCCGTTTTAATGTGTTGTGGAAACGCTTGTATTTATGCAGTGGCTTATATTTAACGTGGAAACGTTACAATTTGCAGACGAAGCATAAAACAAAGGGGATTTCGAGTACAGTCATTGTGACAGCACTGTTCTTTACCATTTTTCTTTTCTTTATTAGAATTTATTTGTTAGGCTTTATATTTACCTGATAATTTATATATGTGGATTAGAATATTTCACGACACCTCCCCTCTTAAAACAGACATCCCATGTCAGTCCTTTATTCTATATACACATAGATAAATGTAAGTCAACTTGACTTTACTCTGCTGTGGTGCTATCATGGTTTTATGTAGTTGGGTCAATTCAGAGTAGGCACTACTCATGAAATCTGCATCAGACTTCTACAACCAATAATATATTTCGGTTATGTTACTGAACAGCCGCAAGTGTGAGTGCTTGTCTTAATGCTGCTTCGCAACCCGTATTCACCATTTCTCTTCTCTGAGTCTGCGCAATGACATGTCCAGAGAACATTATATTTCCCTCAAAATGTACGTTATGAGGAGATAACATATACCTGGTGATAGCAGAGTTTTCGTAGTGGATCCCATAATCTTCTTATTATCCTGTATGAAACATTCGGAATATCCTCAATCAAAGAGGCAGCTCAGGGATTCATTACGTTCCTCCGAAATGTTTACATCCAACAATTTTCTCATCATTCTAGAGAAGACACTAGGCGCATTCTTCAATCCAAATGGCAATCTATTAAACTCATAGTGTCCTTCTGAGGTACTAAAAGCTAGGTATGGTCTAACCTCAGGCTTTACTGGAATCTGATAGTATCCTTTCTCAAATCCACTTTTGAGAAATATTTAGCTTTATTTAGTCTGGCAAACAGCTGATTTGTATCCGGCAATGGATCCACCTGTCCTTCTGTAATAGCATTCAGTCTCCTGTAATCTATACAGAGTCTATGTTCTCCAGAGGGCTTCCTTAAGAGTACAACACCGGAACTATATGAGGATTCACTGTGCGAAATAATTCCTTCCTTCAACAGATAGTCTATCTCATCCGAGGTTCTCTTTCCCAAATCTTTTCTTCAGGAGATTCACATGATAGATTTTTTCTTTCCCCTTCTTATCTATCTTATAATTTGTTCTAGACACCTTCTCTAGAACTGTATATGGAACCCTGGCCATCCCAATTTTGTAACTTATTCTGACTCCCGGCTAAAGAAGCCAGTGTACTTTTTTCTCTCCCACAGCAAATTTCTGTCTTTCGCCTTCCTGTTATAATAGGCAGCATGTTTCTTCCTGGCTTGTTTCAAATTTTCATTGGCAAGTTTCCAGCCAGTTTTTAAACGAGTGGTCAGCTCATTCACATATTGGTATGAAGATGTAATGTTTTCCTCTGCCTTTTCATCAGTCCACGTTCTTAACAAAGCTACATATGGACCTTTAATTGTGTGGACCTATTTGTCCATGCACCGGTATGGTCTCTTCCATTCGAAGCTTTATAGTGATGATTTTTCCTCCCAGAATTATCATTCACAAAACGACCGCTACCAATTTTTCTTTTGGGGCTTTCTCCCCACTTAAAATTCTTGATGAGAGATTTCCTCTCTACATCCTCTTCCTCCAGTTTGTTTAAGTCCGATTGAGGGATTGTCGGCTTATCCTGGGGTAAGACATCCTTTTGCACTCTCCGCATAGTGGCCATTGTAAAACAGTTAAGTGAAGCTTGTCCGTGAAAAGGGGCTTCCCATTCCATTTGGTCCACTTTATCAAATCTATTTTTCTTTTTATTATCAGGCCTAATTTTGCCCCGTGGCGTGTCCAGGTCCTGATCCATGTTCCCACTTGTGGGTGTTCCCTCATGTGCTATGCTACACCTTTCTACAAAATTCTCAATGTCCCATCTTTCTTTGGGCCAATAATAATTGTGAGCCACCTTTTGAATGATGGTACCTATCTTCTCATGGTCCCCATCTGGTTTCACATGTAGGCTCCTTATTAAGTCTGCCCTATATCTTTTAGGAAGTACCAGCTGTCCCTGACCTTTGGATCTAGCTCCAGTCTTCCTATACATCAACTTGTTTTGCATGTAAAAATCTCCCTTGCCTGGAGTTGTATGACAAGTTGACAATTTTCTGAAACAAGGCTTGAGTGTTTTATCCCCAGCCTGTGCCTTCCTCATCTCTTCTGGAGTGGTATCCAACATAATATCCTCCTCCTGTCTTGAGGTCGACCTGACCTGAAGGTTTGCCATATACACAGGTTTCCTTCTGCAACGGTCAGTGTCATGATTGTCCATCTGACAATTCTTACACCACCTTTTTCCTTGGTTGAAAGATTTTCTTTCATCATATTTCCTTTCATCGAATTGTGGGAATTTATTTTATTTTCATACCGTGGCCTATCAAACTGGTGCTTACCTTTGTTTTGATCCCTAGGATCAAATTTATTAAAGTTCTGTGGTGCCCTAAAGTTATCCACCTGTTTCTTTTTATTACCTGTTACCTCTGCTTGAGCTGCTTGATACCTTTCAGCAACATTTAGCAACTCACCCAGCCTCCTGCACCTTGTTCCATGAGAAACTTTCTCAGGTCTGGAGCCATGGACTCTCTTAATTGCTCTATAAGGACCATTTCCTTAAGATCTTGGGTTTTCCCCAGAGAAGTCCATTTCTCCAAGTATGTCTCTATTCGTGCAGAGAACTGGTGATAGGTTTCACCTGACAGTAGTTTAGCATTCCTAAATTTTTTCCTATAAAATTCTGCATTCTTTCATATCTTAACAAAAGAGCCTGCTTTAGCATGTCATAATTTTCCTGATCACCTCTGCTCATTTTTGCAAAAACTTCATAAGCTGCCCCACGAAGTCCTTGAGATAACTTTAAGCTCCACCTCTCTCTCTCTAACCCATACGTGGTAGCTAATAGTTCATACCTATTTAGATAGCTCTCTATATCATCGTCTTTCTCAACAAAATGATCTAAATGAAAATTCATAGCTGAGGTTGAGGCTCCCTGCTAGCAGTGGCATCAGAGGCAAAGGGACTGGCACCATTTTCAGGAGCATGGCCTTGAAACTCAAACTCCCTTAGTCGTAACTCATGTTCCCGTTGTAATCTTTTATCTTCTGCTTCCCTTTCTGCAGCTAATTTCTTCTCTTCCCTTTCTGCAGCTAATTTCTTCTCTTCCCTTTCTGCAGCTAATTTCTTCTCTTCCCTTTCTGCAGCTAATTTCTTCTCTTCCCTTTCTGCAGCCTGTCTTCTTTCCTCGGCTTCCAATGCTTTTTGCTCTCTTAGTCAGCCTCAATCTGCACCCTCTTAGACTCAGCCTCAGCCTCAAATTGTAACTTCTTAATTTCCCTTTCAGCCTCTAACTTTCTTTCGGCTTCAAACCTTCTTTCTTCGCGTTCAATAAATTTGTCACATTCAGTAGTGACATAGGCAACCATAACTTGCCCATCTAATCCTAACTCTTTTGCAGTCTGAACAGCAGCAGATCGAAATTTGGCTAGGTCCGCCATTGTCTATCAGGTAAGTTTATACAATGTCTAACTAACAATTCAATCTCTAAATATATATCTAATGGACAACACAGGCACCGAGAGCTCAACCTTATTTAATTCCACCCAAGGATACCTTTTAATTCTTATTTTCCCTGAAGTGAATTACCCCCAATATTTTTAATAGGTAAAGATTCAAAATCCCAGACGAGCCCCCAATATATGTGGTGAAGTGGGATGTTATAAATATTTATATGGGACTTAGTGTACTGACTGAGATCAGCTGTGAAGGTATCTATATCTAATAAGAGTAGTGTATTATAGATAACCTTACTTGGTGCCACATATATTTATATCTCAGTCAGAATTATTCTGGAGTAGTGTGATGATTACGTTATATGTCTAGGGTATGTGTATGATGAAGTGTAAGTCATAACAACAACAGACAGATAAACAATTTAATTTATTCCACCACACTTGACAACACTGTGACACTCACATACATATAACACTCTAAAGGATATCTTAAAGGAGTCACTGATAACTTTTCAAATAACAATATGTATTCATTGCTGTCATGAATGTATATGTGTCCTGATTCAAATACAAAGGGAACCAGGAATCACAATCAATTTTAATTACAAGTTATATGTACAGAATTTATCAATATGAATATTGTAGTGACATATATTATTAAAGGTATCCTATGTGTGTCAGTTGTGTAGTAGTAATATTAGAGAATACTGGTTTTGTTTTGTTCAAGCTCTGTTGGTATTTGTCATCATGACTTCAATAGTTTGTCTTTATTGGAACTAGTATTGGAGATGTTCTCAGTTCCTGATATTAAAACAATTAAATTCCCCTCTTAATTGTAGTTTACACTATCATTTTAAGATGGGGGTACATAATGTTGAGCTCAGCTGGCCACATCAGCTTATCTTGCGTGATGGCGGCAGGAAAAGACTCCTCTGCTCGATTTCTCCCCTGGGCTCTGGAGACACCTCACTGATAGCTAAATGGACCAAGGAGTATGCTGTCCGACTCTGGATTCAGCAAAGCTCTGACCAGGTGCTGCTCAATAACGTTAAGACCACAGTCCCACAATTCATGGAAATACACAGATACGTTGACTAGCAATGAATTCTGGCACAAATACTGGCACAAATTCCCATCTGCTTATGTTCCAGGCTTTTATTTAGCAAAAATATGAGCTGGCTTCAACGCACTGTTGCTTCATCAAGCTTATTTGACTAGTGGTCTCGAACTAACGCTCTGAATTGTGTATATTCGCAGCTCTAACCCAATGAAACCCTGTCCAACACATCTTTTCAAAAAATACTCCTACTCCCGTTTCCCCTGACAACAGAAAGATAGTATTTATAGCCCGACCAATCGTGGTTAGTCTTTCATTTGTTGCGCTCCAATCAATTTGGAGTTTACATGGTAGGCTATTTCTGTAACGTAAGGTTTTTTCAAACACGTTATAAAAAAATTTTATGAGCAGAAATGATTTCATGCTGTCAGGCATCCCCACTATTTTATTTTGGTTATAATTTGGTAATTCCTAGACTATTTGCGTAACGTTTTACATATTCTTTGTCAGCAAGCCCTAAGGAACCCAAATATACAAATTTAAAAGAGCTACGTGGCTGCGTTCAAAATATGCAATTTCTTCTACCTCCTGTTTCGAAGATGTGCTGTCTGGGTACTGTAATGTTTTCAAACGTAAACCCATCTAATGTCATCTTTTCTAATAAGCGTTTTCCAGGTTTTTTAAAACCTAACTCTGGGAAGGTTAGTGTTTTTATCACTGTCCGTCTGAAAAAAAAGTTAGTGCATGTGGCCTTACACGCGTGATAGTAGTAATTGTGTAGCGCGTTACGCTTGTTGGGGTGGCATTAATAGCGAGACGCGTGTTTAATTTTGCATGCGTTCGGCTTTCTGCCTCTCCCTTCTCTCTATCCTTTAGTCCATCTGTTCGTTCGTTTTGGTAACGTAGTATAATTAATGTTAGGATTAATTTAGGTCATTACGCAGTGTACCTCTCAATGTTTTTCTTAGAAATGCAATACCCGTTTTAATGTGTTGTGGAAACGCTTGTATTTATGCAGTGGCTTATATTTAACGTGGAAACGTTACAATTTGCAGACGAAGCATAAAACAAAGGGGATTTCGAGTACAGTCATTGTGACAGCACTGTTCTTTACCATTTTTCTTTTCTTTATTAGAATTTATTTGTTAGGCTTTATATTTACCTGATAATTTATATATGTGGATTAGAATATTTCACGACACATACATGTGAATCGTCATATCAATGCGAAGCATTTAGATACACATGGACTGTGTAGAGTACTCACCATTTTGGTAACACGTATCATATCACATCATCATCATTTCACTTTACACCAGTTCATTCTTAATTAACTATTACTTAATTAATTAACTGCAATTTTATTATCTCATCCGTGTGTTTTGTGTGAATCGTCTTTCACCATCATCACGTTCTAACCATTACTAACCCTATATGTGTGGATATTTCATTAATAAACCCAACGATCGTTTGATCATTATCTAGTTTGTTAATGTATCACTCGTGCTGTCGGTGTTACATATTCACCTATAGGAACCTTTCTCTACTCAGATGAGGTTGGGGGCTTTTTCTTTACGGGATCTAAGGGCAGAAGCTACGGTCGTGGGGAAACAGAACTCTTTCCATAATTAATTAGAAAACACTGTCTAGTGGAAAGCATTCGCATTCCTGTCTTCTTGTCCCTATCTCGAATAGGTCTTTTTTCTTTCTTAACGAGCCAATTTCTAGAGACGTTATATCTAATATCTCATAGACTATTCCTGGAAAAAACTACTGTTGGAGTTGCCCCAGTACTCACCACACGACACCGGACACAATTTAAGATTCAAAACACAGCCGCCATGTTGACACCTGGTCCTCACAATGCTCACGTTGCTACTGCAAACATGCTCACGTCATTCTCACTACCGCGCATACAATTCAATCTCAAGCATGTCTTTCTGTGCAGCACATAGTCTACTTAGTTAGCGACCTATGTGCTGCGCAAAAAGACTCTTAACATCTACATCTCCTCACTACTTCTTTGTATAGTCTGTTTGTCTACTCCTCTCATTGTCATACCTTCATCTTTTTTCTTTTGCCGCTGCAGCTGCTACTACTAATGCTACCATCAACTACTTCATCCATTACTACTACTACTAATACTACTACTATTACAGCTGACATTACAGCTCTATTTTCACATGTATTGTGGCTATAATTAATAACAAAACTGTACCACCACAATTGTAGATGATATTTGGAATACTTGAACTTATTGCTTTATTAATACTTAAACCCTTCTATCTCATGATTTTTTTGCTAAAGTTAATACCACACCTCTGCTGCGACATCTGTTGTTACTACAATAAATACAAAAGTTTCAGTTCCACAACTATTGTTGCTACAATTTCTAATGAAACTCTACTCTCACTATTCTCTTACCACCAAAACGCTCCTAACACAATTGTAACTGCAGCAAGTAATTATAAAGCTCTATTACCAGAATTGTTGTTACTACAACTGTTATTGCATCTCTAATACCACACTTGCTATACAACTACGAGCGAGTAACCCGTCAAAAACGTGACGCGAATGAATTATAATGTGCTCTTTTTCCTGCATGGCCTGATGATGGCACTCTTTATCCCAGTGGTTCCCAAACAGCGTGGTGCTCTCCACACTGGTGCGGCGCGAGAGGGTGGCTAGTGTGGTGGGAAGATAAAAAAACACTCAAGAATTTACAGACATTAAAAAAAATGCATATGCTAAAAATAAATGTGAAGGTCATTTTCTTATTTATTTTTATTTATTTTGTAACTTGTAATATAATATTGGAAATATATGTATCAAGGAACAATCAGGATCAAGGGCTTATTAGTGCTACCCGTATAGAAGGAGGAACAACAGGAGTGATTGCGTCATTAATAGGCTGGATTGCCATAAGTAAATTTCCGGTGTTATGTGTTGCGGGTCACACTATAACCCCTGTCATCGAAGCACTATTTTGTGTGGTGCTTAGCTGGCAGAGAGGATAGCGTGATTTGCTTCCATAGCTAGGCGGGGGTGCCGCACGGAAGGGCCTGGTTTCGATTTCCCGGTAAGCCACTCACGTCTGTTGTTTTTCTGTTGTCTAGTTTTCTACTTCTTTATTTCTTACGAGTGCCTGAAAACATACCTTTATGTTTGTCTAATATTTATTTACTGTTTACAGACCTCGGGTTTCCCTTCTTTATGTGTTTAAAACATTTATCCTGTAGTTATTTCTTTCCTTTCAATTCTATTTCACCTTTATTGGATCTTTGTAGTCAAACTTAAAAACACACACCACACACACCCCACCAAAACCCACACACACACACCCATACCTACCCACACACAAACACCCAAACACACACAGAGCAAAATTCAAAATAAAACTTTTATTACTCCGTCTCTGAATCATTATTTAATGGCGAATCGACTAGGGCGACTAAATTGGTCTACGTCTCTTAAAAATTAATTGGGCGACGTGGGACTATTTGTCTCCCTTAAATTTCTTTCAACCTCCTAAAATAATTGTTTACACACCTATTCTGCTGACCTGCGCTAGAATGGGATGTGCTTTTAGCTACGTAGTCTTAGGGACGAACACACCACCTAGGTTCACGACACATCGACTAAACTTGTCATAGGTAATTGAAACTATCGAACAAACTACGTGGTTCATTCAGTCTCCGACATCATGTAGTGTATACACAACACATGTTTAAGTGATTCTTCTTCTTCCTCCTCTGCGGTCGTCCTAAAAAGGACGTTTGTTACGGTGTGTCGCCGTTTACAGCAAAGCTGCGATATCTACGCCTTTCGGCCCGACACATCCGTTTTCAGCATGGCATTTATGGGACCAGGTTAGCCTTCCCTCTTCGATGCCTACTCTCTCAGCCAGACTGCAGTGATGGAGCCTGTTTCTAGGACCACCACTTGGAGGTAGAGTAGGGTCTTGGTCAACTCTGGTTCGCTGACCCTGACGCAAGCAGTCAAGCTATGGGTCGCTTACTGCATTCCTCACTTTTGATGCGTCTTTGTGTGTAAGTGATTCAGCCCAATCCAATTACACACCAGCAACTGGATGACCAAACTACTGTCGCCGTGTCACACACAAGACGATGTATTGTACAACAAAGATACACTTCTCGTGACATCTCCCACAGTCGAACAACTATCAAGTATATTAGACATCGACTTAACAACCAAGCTTGAACCCCTAAACACAAGCAACCTGCTCGTCCGAGTACCAACCTTCGACTGCTCTTTTCAACTCACGCACCAGTCTTTCTCGATCAGTGACCACATCTCAATTCACGCTTTTTCTTTTTTACCAAAAAGCAGAACTCACAACATTGTGTTCACCCACAACAACTGACTGATGACAACTCATACACTACTCTTGTAACACACTTAGAAAATATCACAATTATTCTGAGCTCTCAATTACCTCACAGCTACCAAATAGAACTACGCTCCCAGCGGAGCATCTATCATTAACAACAATCTATCTTCTGACTAAAACACCTTTCATTAATTCATTAAGGATCACTTCTCGCCTACAAAAATGTATACTGTATTGCACAGATCCATTCGACTACACATTTTTTATGAAGTCCAGTCAGTCTGTACGGTTCTGTATAAATCTAAGAAAGGGATACGTGATGCTGTCCTTCAAAGCATGTATACACTGCTTAGACAGCGCAAACCACGCTGGCTTGGCCATGTCTGCCGCATGGAACATGGTCGCATCCCGAAAGAAATCTTCTACGGACAACTGGCAGATGGCAAAAGAACAGTTGGGCGACCGCAGCTGAGATTCAAATATGTGTGCAAGAGAGACATGAGGGCGCTGGACATAAATCCAGCAAGCTAGGAGGATGAAGCTGCCGACTGCACCAAGTGGCGATGCTATTTACGGCGCCACCTCAGATTGAGCGAAAAGAAGCAGAAGAGAGGAGAAAACATCGAAAGGAACACCAGTATATATATATATCACATCAATTAATCGGTGAAATTTTTTTTTAATTCATTAAGTAATGAAACAAATTTTAATCAATTATTACATTTTTACCAACGTTTAAGTGTTTTGCTAAATCTCGGTAACTATATGTCGGGAAGCAAATAAAATGTTTCACGTTGAGACATATGTTTAAAAATATGACACATATTTATTTGAAACATATGACACGTTTATTTGAAACAGATGTTTAAACGTGGTTATGCTTATTTATATTTTGTTTTTACTTATTTAAATATTTGTATGTACTCAGAAACTGAAGTCAGGATTTTGAAGACTTTTCTCTTTCAATAATATACGAACTTTTTTCCAGTTGTCATTCATTATGGGCCGTAATGAGCTGGAGTATATTTAAATAACTGTGGGTTATACGTAATGGCTATTTGCCAGATGCAGTGGTACACAACCCAAGAGCTGTCAGGATCTACTTTACAGACACTAGGCTGCCTTAAGATCTACCTTAATAACATTAAGTCTCTGTTCAGGTTTCAACGTAGTTTTTCAATTTGAAACACGTACAGAATATATTTAACTTTGGTCTCCCTCAGAGAAGAAGCCGACAGATTGGCAAAGTAGGTTGAAAGCTACCTCAACCTGATACAAGCATATCTTTCGAAGAGGCAAAGAATTTTATCAGAATCAAATACAGAAACAAATAGGATGCAGAGCAATCAGGACACACAAAAAATGATGCTTATTACCAGCTCAGCAGAATAAAACAAATGATAATCTTCTGACTCCGCATTGGACACAACAGATTGGGAAATCATCTAGTCAACAAGGTAAACTCAGGAACTACCGATGAGTGTAACTGTGGCACTGATAAACTGACTGCTGAACATTTGCTTCAAAGATGGCCAACATATAAGGAACATAGTACAGCAAAAATGGCCGTCAACTGTACCATTTTTGGAAAAAAAGCTCTACGCAGATGCAAATTGCCTGACGCTGACCACTGCTTTCTTTGAAAATTATCAAGTAGACGTCTGAGAATGTACGAAGAAGAAGAAGAAGAAGAAGAAGAAGAAGAAGAAGAAGAAGAAGAAGAAGAAGAAGAAGAAAAAGAAGAAGAAGAAGAAGAAGAAGAAGAAGAAGAAGAAGAAGAAGAAGAAGAAGGGCAATATGTTTCCCGTATTGATCAACAGCGCGGTGGAAAAAAAAACTAAACTAAATGGTATTTTACCGTGTCATCAAAGCATGTAAGGAAAGGACCAAAACGTTTACAATGGGGTACTGAAAGATGAGACAGGTCTGTATTTCAGAGCTGGCATTCGCCAACGATGTTGCCCTGACTGTTAAATCAGAGGCACATCTTTAATCTATCCTGTAAGTCTGGAATGAAGAACTTGAGAAGAGAGTGATGGTTGTCAGGAGCTCCAAAGCAAAAACCATAGTGATTTCACGAGAGGGAGAAATATATATTATGCGGCGAGAGCAGATCCTGGCGCAGGCCAACCATGTTATATACCTTGGAGCTGTCATAGACTTGAAGGGAGCCATTAAAGAAGAATTGACTACCCCAAGAGTGGCAGCTGGGAGACTTTTTCAGGCAATAAATCGATGATTCCTACGCAAAAGAGAGTTTGGCTAGAGGACGAATATAGCTATATACCGCTCCACCCACGTCCTAGTCTAGACATACAGATGCGAGTCACGGCACTGACTACAGCCCACAGAAGCGAGCTCCAAACTTCAGAAATGAGGTATCTGAGGAAGGTGATTGAAGTAACAAGAGGAGACATGGTTCGCAACCAGACGATACGGCAAGGCCTCAAAACCCAGCCCATGCAGAATCAAGTTGAACAGTCCTTACTGCGATGGTTTGGCCATGTCTGGAAAATTGGAGAAGATCGGCTACCACTTTGATCTTAGCCAAAAGGCCGAGAAGCGATGATCCCACGACATATATAGGAAACCAAGAGCAAGGGATCCAGATCTCAATAACGACCCAGAGTCCGCTGGGAGGAAAACATTAGACATTCCCTGGAGGACAGAGGATTGGAACCGATAGGGCAATATGACATTCTCTCTGGTAAACCTCTACACCCCAGGATAGAAGAAGAACGACTTACTTAGTCGTTCCCCTTCTACCGTGAGGTGTAGAGGTTTGGAAGAGAGAGAGCGCCAGACTATCCTATCGGCTGTCCTTCTCCTGGCCTGGTTCCATTCTAGTCCTCGGTCCTTCAAAGATTGCCTAATGTTGTCCTCCCAGCGGACTCTGGGTCGTCCTGGGGGTCTGGATCCCTGGCTGTGTTTCCCATGCTTGTCGTGGTAGCCGATCTTCTCCCATTCTGCAGACATGGCCACACCGTCTTAGTTGGGACTGTTCTACTTGGGTCTGCAGGGGGTGGGATTTTAGGCCTTGACGTATCGTCTAGTTGTGACCATGTCTCTTCTTGTTACTTCAACCACCTTCCTCAGATACCTCATTTCTGAGGTTTGGTTCTGGCTTTTGTGGGTTGTAATCATTGCCCATGACTCGCATCCACATGTCAAGACTGGTACATAGGTATACAGCCATCTTCGTTTTCTTACCAACCTCTCTCGTTGTCGTGGAATATTCTAATCCACATATATAAATCATTAGGTAAATATGAAGCCTAACAAATAAAATTATTAAAGAAAAGAGCAATGGTAAAATGACAGTGCTGTCACAAAGAATGTGCTCGAAATCCCCCTTGTTTTCTGCTTCGTCTGCAAATTGTAACGCTTTCACGTTGATATAAAAGCTTACTGTATTATTACCCGCTTTCTTCAATGAAACGTGTGCTGCATTTCTAAGAAAAACATTGAGAGCTACTGCGTAATGACCTAAATTAATCCTAACATTAATTATATTACGTTACCAAAACGAACGAACAGATGGACTCAAATATAGAGAGAGAGAGAGGGGCGAATAAAATCGGGAACGCATGCAAAATTAAACACGCGTCGCGCGATACACAGTTGCTGCCATCACGCGTGTAAGGCCATGCACTAACTTTTTTTCAGACGGACAGTGATAAAATACACTACCCATCCCAGAGTTAGGTTTATAAATCCTGAAAAACTCTTATTAGAAAAGATAACATTAGATGGGTTTACGGTTGAAAACATAACAGTACCCAGACAGCACATCTTCGAAACAGGAGGTAGAAAATACATATTTTGAACGCAGCCACGTAGCTCTTTTAAATTGGTATATTTGGGTTCCTTAGGGCTTGCTGACAAATAATATGTAAAACGTTACGCAAATAGTCCAGGAATTAATAAATTATACCCAAAATAAAATAGTGAGGATGCCTGACAGCATGAAATCATTTCTGCTCATAAAATTTTTTTATAACGTGTTTGAAAAAAACCTTGCGTTACAGAAATAGCCTACCATGTAAACTCCCAATTGATTGGAGCGCAACAAATGAAAGCCTAACCACGATTGGTCGGACTATAAATACTATCTTTCGTTGTTAGGGGAAACGGGGAAAGGTAACATTTTTTCAAACACTTGTCGAAACGGGGCCTCATTGGCTAGACTCGCTGATATAATCACTTAGGAGCGTTAGTTCGAAACCACTTGTTTAAATAAGCTTGATAAAGCATCAGTGCGTTGAAGCCAGCTCATATTTTTGCTAAAATAAAAGCCTGGAAGATAAGCAGATGGGAATTTGTGCCAGTGTTGTGCCAGAATTCATTGCTAATCAACGTATCTGTGTTTATCCTATGAATTGTGGTAAGCTTGAACCATTCAGTATCTTTTAATGAAAATTGAATGTGAATTGTTAATTTATGCCTGTATATATATGTGTAGTTCAGTGGCAAACGTGAGGTAAAGCCTATAATGCTCCAGCCTGAACAGAGGGTGTCGGAGGAAAGTCAAACGGCATGGAATGGCCAGACAGTACACTGACACCTAGATGATTGACTAGAAAGAAATAATGCTGGAATTGCAGAGGCGTAGTAACCATTAAGGAGGTTAATGCTGGTATAAAGTACTTCAGAATGAAGCTGATAGTTGGCCTAACGCTCTGAACTCAATGTTTGTGCTGTATTGTGATCAGTGTAAAAGAGAGTATAAGTTAGTTATGAAGTAGAAGGTACATCCTTCTTGATTTCAGGGACCGTGGTCTTGATGGTATTGAGCAGCACCTGGTCAGAGCTTTGCTGAATCCAGAGTCGGACAGCATACTCCTTGGTCCATTTAGCTATCAGTGAGGTGTCTCCTGAGCCCAGAGGAGAATTCGAGCAGAGGAGTCCTTTCCTGCCGCCATCACGCCAGATAAGCGTATTGGCCAGCTGAGCTCAACATTATGTCCCCTCATCTTGAAATGACTGTAAAATTAACATTAAGAGGGGAATTTACTTGTCTTAATATCAGGAACTGAGAACATCTCCAATACTAGTCCCTAAAGACAAACTATTGAAGTCATGATGACAAATACCAACAGAGCTTGAACAAAACAAAACCAGTATTACCTCATATTACTACTACACAACTGACACCCATAGGATATTTTTAATAATATATGTCACTACGATATTCATATTGATAAAGTCTGTACATATACTTGTAATTAAAATTGATTGTGATTCCTGGTTCCTTTGTGTTTGAATCAGGACACATATACCTTTATGACAAAAATGAATACATATTGTTATTTGAAAAGTTATCAGTGACTCCTTAAGATATCCTCATAGAGTGTTATATGTATGTGAGTGTCACAGTGTTGTCAAGTGTAGTGGATTAAATTAAATTGTTTATCTGTCTGTTGTTGTGACTTACACTTCATCATACACATACCCTAGACACATAACGTAGTCATCACACTATTCCAGAATAATTCTGACTGAGATATATAGATATGTGGTAGCAAGTAAGGTTATATATAATACACTACTCTTATTAGATATATATACCTTCACAGCTGATCTCAGTCAGTACACTAAGTCCCCTATAAATATTTATAACATCCCACTTCACCACATATATTGGGGTCTCGCTCTTGGGATTTTGAATCTTTACCTATTAACAATATTGGGGGTAATTCACTTCAGGGAATATAAGAATTAAAAAGTATCCTTGGGTGGAATTGAATAAGGTTGAGCTCACGGTGCCTGTGTTGTCCACTAGAGATTGAATTGTTGGTTAGACATTGTATAAATTTACATGATAGACAATGGCGGACCTGGCCAAATTTCGATCTGCGGCTGTTCAGACTGCAAAAGAGTTAGGATTAGATGGGCAAGTTATGGTTGCCTATGTCACGACGGAATGTGACAAATTTATTGAACGTGAAGAAAGAAGGTTTGAAGCCGAAAGAAAGTTAGAGGCTGACAAGGAAATTAAGAAGTTACAGTTTGAGGCTGAGGCTGAGACTAAGAAGTTACAGGCTGAGGCTGAGACTAAGAGGTTGCAGATTGAGGCTGACAAAGAGGCTAAAGCATTGGAAGCCGAGGAAAGAAGACAGGCTGCAGAAAGAGAAGAGAAGAAATTAGCTGCAGAAAGGGAAGAGAAGAGATTAGCTGCAGAAAGGGAAGCAGAAAAGGAGGAGAAGAGATTACAAAGGGAACATGAGTTACGACTAAGGGAGTTTGAGTTTCAAGGCCATGCTCCTGAAAATGGTGCCAGCCCCTTTGCCTCTGATGCTACGGTTACTCAGGGAGCCTCAATCTCAGCTATGAATTTTCATTTAGATCATTTTGTTGAGAAAGACGATGATATTGAGAGCTATATAAATAGGTATGAACTATTAGCTACCACATATGGGTTAGAGAGAGAAAGGTGGAGCTTAAAGTTATCTCAGGGACTTCGTGGGGCAGCTTATGAAGTTTTTGCAAAAATGAGCAGAGGTGATCAGGAAAATTATGACATGCTAAAGCAGGCTCTTTTGTTAAGATATGAAAAGAATGCAGAATTTTATAGGAAAAAATTTAGGAATGCTAAACTACTGTCCGGTGAAACATATCACCAGTTCTCTGCACGAATAGAGACATACTTGGAGAAATGGACTTCTCTGGGGAAAACCCAAGATCTTAAGGAAATGGTCCTTATAGAGCAACTAAGAGAGTCCATGGCTCCAGACCTGAGAAAGTTTCTCATGGAACAAGGTGCAGAGAGGCTGGGTGAGTTGCTAAATGTTGCTGAAAGGTATCAAGCAGCTCAAGCAGAGGTAACAGGTAATAAAAAGAAACAGGTGGACAACTTTAGGGCACCACAGAACTTTAATAAATTTGATCCTAAGGATCAAAATAAAGGTAAGCACCAGTTTGATAGGCCACGGTATGAAAATAAAAATAAATTCCCACAATTCGATGAAAGGAAATATGATGAAAGGAAATCTTTCAACCAAGGAAAAAGGTGGTGTAAGAATTGTCAGATGGACAATCATGACACTGACCGTTGCAGAAGGAAACCTGTGTATATGGCAACCCTTCAGGTCAGGTCGACCTCAAGACAGGAGGAGGATATTATGTTAGATACCACTCCAGAAGAGATGAGGAAGGCACAGGCTGGGGATAAAACACTCAAGCCTTGTTTCAGAAAATTGTCAACTTGTCATACAACTCCAGGCAAGGGAGACTTTTACATGAAAAACAAGTTGATGTATAGGAAGACTGGAGCTAGATCCAAAGGTCACGGACAGCTGGTTCTTCCAAAAAGATATAGGGCAGACTTAATAAGGAGCCTACATGTGAAACCAGATGGGGACCATGAGAAGATAGGTACCATCATTCAAAAGGTGGCTCACAATTATTATTGGCCCAAAGCAAGATGGGACATTGAAAATTTTGTAGAAAGGTGTAGCATAGCACATGAGGGAACACCCACAAGTGGGAACATGGATCAGGACCTGGACACGCCACGGGGCAAAATTAGGCCTGACAATAAAAAGAAATAAAGATTTGATAAAGTGGACCAAATGGAATGGGAAGCCCCTTTTCACGGACAAGCTTCACTTAACTGTTTTACAATGGCCACTATGCGGAGAGTGCAAAAAGATGTCTTACCCCAGGATAAGCCGAAAATCCCTCAATCGGACTTAAACAAACTGGAGGAAGAGGATGTAGAGAGGAAATCTCTCATCAAGAATTTTAAGAGGGGAGAAAGCCCCAAAAGAAAAATTGGTAGCGGTCGTTTTGTGAATGAAAATTCTGGGAAGAAAAATCATCACTATAAAGCTTCGAGTGGAAGAGACCATACCGGTGCATGGACAAATAGGTCCACACAATTAAAGGTCCATATGTAGCTTTGTTAAGAACGTGGACTGATGAAAAGGCAGAGGAAAACATTACATCTTCATACCAATATGTGAATGAGCTGACCACTCGGTTAAAAACTGGCTGGAAACTTGCCAATGAAAATTTGAAACAAGCCAGGAAGAAACATGCTGCCTATTATAACAGGAAGGCGAAAGACAGAGATTTGGCTGTGGGAGAGAAAGTACTGCTTCTTTTGCCTGGGAGTCAGAATAAGTTACAAATTGGATGGCAGGGTCCATATACAGTTCTAGAGAAGGTGTCTAGAACAAATTATAAGATAGATAAGAAGGGGAAAGAAAAAATCTATCATGTGAATCTCCTGAAGAAATATTTGGAAAGAGAACATCAGGAAGAGACACACTTGTTGACCTTGTCCATCGCCATGGAGATGAAAAAGGAACCACTTTCATCATTTGAATATCCATTACACCCCTGTGAGACAGCAGCACAGGTGAAAATCAGTACACATTTAACGAAAACTCAGAAAGAGAGAGTGCAACAGGTTCTAAATAATCATGCAGAGGTGTTAACAGACCGACCAGGGCATACAAACCTATTGGAATATGATATGAAACTAATAGACTCCACACCTGTCTGTATGAAACCATATTCGATTCCGTTTGCTAAGGAGAAAGCTTTGAAGGAAGAGATAGACTATCTGTTGAAGGAAGGAATTATTTCGCACAGTGAGTCTTCGTATAGTTCCGGTGTTGTACTCTTAGGAAGCCCTCTGGAGAACATAGACTCTGTATAGATTACAGGAGACTGAATGCTATTACAGAAGGACAGGTGGATCCATTGCCGGATACAAATCAGCTGTTTGCCAGACTAAATAAAGCTAAATATTTCTCAAAAGTGGATCTGAGTAAAGGATACTATCAGATTCCAGTAAAGCCTGAGGTTAGACCATACCTAGCTTTTAGTACCTCAGAAGGACACTATGAGTTTAATAGATTGCCATTTGGATTGAAGAATGCGCCTAGTGTCTTCTCTAGAATGATGAGAAAATTATTGGATCCTCTGAATAATCCCTGTATAACAAATTTTATGGATGATATCCTTATAGCAACAGAAACATTTGAGGAACACATTGACTCTCTGAACATGCTGTTTAATCGACTAAGGGAGGCAAATTTAACAGCCCGACCAACCAAATGTTGCGTTGGATGTAAAGAATTGGAATTTTTGGGACACACAGTTTATCAGGGAAACATGACCCCTGACCCAAAGAATTTAGAGAAACTACAGAAAGCCCCGAGACCACAAACCAAGAAGGACGTGAGATCCTTTGTCTCATTATGTGGTTTCTACCAGAAGTATATCAAAAACTTTAATTCCATATGTGCACCGTTAACTGAATTGACACGTAAAGGACATCCAGATCGCATTACATGGACACCACAATGTGAAATGACTTACCAAGAGTTGAAGGAAAAGCTCACAAGTAAACCCATTTTGAAATTACCTGACTTAAGTCAAGAATTCATAGTAAGGACGGATGCAAGTAATATTGGGTTAGGTGCAACTCTACTACAGAAATCAGATGCATTGGATGGGGAATTAAGCCCAGTGGCATATGCTAGCAGAAAGTTGAATAAAGCTGAAATCAACTACTCAACTAGCGAAAAAGAATGTCTTGCAGTAATATGGGCAATAAAGAAATTCAATATTTATCTATATGGGAAGGCATTTAAGTTGCAAACAGATCACAAACCTTTATCGTTTCTAGCACAGGCTAAGCATGAGAACTCTAGGTTACTCCGATGGTCTTTACTTCTGGCTCCATATAATTTTAGCATTGAGTATATATCTGGAAAAACCAATTTGGGAGCGGATTTTTTAAGCCGCCATCCGTGTGATGAGAATCACCGTAAACCCCAGAAATAATAATAAATTTCTCTATGTGTATATAGAATAAAGGACTGACATATAATGTCTGTTTTAAGAGGGGAGGTGTCGTGGAATATTCTAATCCACATATATAAATTATTAGGTAAATATGAAGCCTAACAAATAAAATTATTAAAGAAAAGAGCAATGGTAAAATGACAGTGCTGTCACAAAGAATGTGCTCGAAATCCCCCTTGTTTTCTGCTTCGTCTGCAAATTGTAACGCTTTCACGTTGATATAAAAGCTTACTGTATTATTACCCGCTTTCTTCAATGAAACGTGTGCTGCATTTCTAAGAAAAACATTGAGAGCTACTGCGTAATGACCTAAATTAATCCTAACATTAATTATATTACGTTACCAAAAAGAACGAACAGATGGACTCAAATATAGAGAGAGAGAGAGAGAGAGAGAGAGAGGGGCGAATAAAATCGGGAACGCATGCAAAATTAAACACGCGTCGCGCGATACACAATTGCTGCCATCACGCGTGTAAGGCCATGCACTAACTTTTTTTTTCAGACGGACAGTGATAAAATACACTACCCATCCCAGAGTTAGGTTTATAAATCCTGAAAAACTCTTATTAGAAAAGATAACATTAGATGGGTTTACGGTTGAAAACATAACAGTACCCAGACAGCACATCTTCGAAACAGGAGGTAGAAAATACATATTTTGAACGCAGCCACGTAGCTCTTTCAAATTGGTATATTTGGGTTCCTTAGGGCTTGCTGACAAATAATATGTAAAACGTTACGCAAATAGTCCAGGAATTAATAAATTATACCCAAAATAAAATAGTGAGGATGCCTGACAGCATGAAATCATTTCTGCTCATAAAATTTTTTTATAACGTGTTTGAAAAAAACCTTGCGTTACAGAAATAGCCTACCATGTAAACTCCCAATTGATTGGAGCGCAACAAATGAAAGCCTAACCACGATTGGTCGGACTATAAATACTATCTTTCGTTGTTAGGGGAAACGGGGAAAGGTAACATTTTTCAAACACTTGTCGAAACGGGGCCTCATTGGCTAGACTCGCTGATATAATCACTTAGGAGCGTTAGTTCGAAACCACTTGTTTAAATAAGCTTGATAAAGCATCAGTGCGTTGAAGCCAGCTCATATTTTTGCTAAAATAAAAGCCTGGAAGATAAGCAGATGGGAATTTGTGCCAGTGTTGTGCCAGAATTCATTGCTAATCAACGTATCTGTGTTTATCCTATGAATTGTGGTAAGCTTGAACCATTCAGTATCTTTTAATGAAAATTGAATGTGAATTGTTAATTTATGCCTGTATATATATATGAGTAGTTCAGTGGCAAACGTGAGGTAAAGCCTATAATGCTCCAGCCTGAACAGAGGGTGTCGGAGGAAAGTCAAACGGCATGGAATGGCCAGACAGTACACTGACACCTAGATGATTGACTAGAAAGAAATAATGCTGGAATTGCAGAGGCGTAGTAACCATTAAGGAGGTTAATGCTGGTATAAAGTACTTCAGAATGAAGCTGATAGTTGGCCTAACGCTCTGAACTCAATGTTTGTGCTGTATTGTGATCAGTGTAAAAGAGAGTATAAGTTAGTTATGAAGTAGAAGGTACATCCTTCTTGATTTCAGGGACCGTGGTCTTGATGGTATTGAGCTGCACCTGGTCAGAGCTTTGCTGAATCCAGAGTCGGACAGCATACTCCTTGGTCTTTTTAGCTATCAGTGAGGTGTCTCCAGAGCCCAGGGGAGAAATCGAGCAGAGGAGTCTCTTCCTGCCGCCATCACGCAAGATAAGCTGTATTGGCCAGCTGAGCTCAACATTATGTCCCCTCATCTTGAAATGACTTTGTAAAATTAACATTAAGAGGGGAATTTACTTGTCTTAATATCAGGAACTGAGAACATCTCCAATACTAGTCCCTAAAGACAAACTATTGAAGTCATGATGACAAATACCAACAGAGCTTGAACAAAACAAAACCAGTATTACCTCATATTACTACTACACAACTGACACCCATAGGATATTTTTAATAATATATGTCACTACGATATTCATATTGATAAAGTCTGTACATATACTTGTAATTAAAATTGATTGTGATTCCTGGTTCCTTTGTGTTTGAATCAGGACACATATACCTTTATGACAAAAATGAATACATATTGTTATTTGAAAAGTTATCAGTGACTCCTTAAGATATCCTCATAGAGTGTTATATGTATGTGAGTGTCACAGTGTTGTCAAGTGTAGTGGATTAAATTAAATTGTTTATCTGTCTGTTGTTGTGACTTACACTTCATCATACACATACCCTAGACACATAACGTAGTCATCACACTATTCCAGAATAATTCTGACTGAGATATATAGATATGTGGTAGCAAGTAAGGTTATATATAATACACTACTCTTATTAGATATATATACCTTCACAGCTGATCTCAGTCAGTACACTAAGTCCCCTATAAATATTTATAACATCCCACTTCACCACACTCGTGCTGAGGAATCCTCGATTTATGGCCTGAAAAAGTCTCCCAGCTGCTGCTTTTCGAGTGGCCAACTCTTCTTTGGTGCCTCCCTTTCGGTCTATAATAACTCCGATGTATTTAAAGTGGTCGACCTGCTCCAGGACCTATTCTCCCAGCTTAATCTGATGTCTTCTTTAAGCTGGGAGAAGAGGAACGACTAAGTCAGTAATTAGATATTTTACCGAAAGTTAAATACACTTCAAAGAAAATGTCGCTTTCCTATCTGGTGCACTTCACTATTAAAGTGAATTGTAATAAGATAGCTCATTGGTTTTTCCCTTTGAAACCGTGAAAAAGTACCGGGACCTTTAATCCTGGGGACATCACACTTATAGTGCCGACGGTGAAGGACTACTCCGAAATTTCCCTTGCTTAAACATTCTTTCTTATACCTGTCTCCGACACCTAGAGATGTACATCACAATCCCCAGATATACCATTAGATCGCGATTGACCGATTAGTGCTCGCGACCCACTCACCCCCTAACAATTTTTGTGTGTCTAAAGAAGCGGTTCTCAACGTGTGTTATATGGGGCCCCCCTCCCCAGGGGCCATTCCATATTTCTAGGGTGCCACAGTTAGATGGTAAAGTCCAGCGACTATCAACAGATGTAAATGAGGATCAGAAAGGGACCATTAGAAAAAAAATGTTGAGGACCCCTGGTGTAAAGAACTTTGGCTTAAACCATTACATGATATCAAACATCCTTCTAGCTCGGCTGACATACGCTCGAGTTATGCACATAACAAAAAAATCTTCATCCTCTTAAGCTTAACTCTTCTCCTACAAACATCTGTGATGTTTTCACTTAACCATTTCCTTCTGATAAAATCATTTTAAAGTAAAAAGTTTTTGCAATGAAAATTATTAACAGTCTTGGTTTCGTGTTCTCTCGTGGTTGCTCTTTTCGTGTTTAGAAATGTGAAAGCGACCCGGTACCTAATCCACATTCGGTGAAAATGCAAATTTACATTACAATTAATCAGGTAGGTAGATGTCGCGAGTATGGAAATAGTAAATGTCTGAGTGTAGACAAAATATGACTGGATAATGTGAAAGTAGAGAAAAAAAAATTAAAGTCACTAATGAAAATGTGGAGAGAGGTAAGACTTCTGGGAATCAGAGCAATAAAAATCAGATATCTGATTTCTACTTCCCAACCATACTCGGACTATATTTAAGTATCTGTAGTGAGGTCTGGATCATATCTCTGCGATCATTAAAAAAATTATCACCGCGCAACCCCCGCGGAAAAAGCTGACAAATGAAACGTCAGCTTGGTACACGTAGTGTCGGAGTATACGCTAGGCTATTCAACATGGAGACAACGAAAGTGTAGATGTTGGTAATGTTTCGGAAGGCAGTGTGCATATATACATGGAGTACCTAGTTAAGGAAGGACCCGATTCGATATTAGAGATCATTAGCCTTAGGCAGATAACAATAGTTTCACTGGATGTAGTGTAGAACCGAAGTTATGGTTAATAGAAGACAGTGGAGCATGAACCATGTTGTGTTTTTCCCTGTTTCGGCTGCTCCAGTGAAAAGTCAGATAATCTATAGTATAAGTTGGATATCCACAGTGATAGAGCTCATTCATATGAGTAAAATAAGTCTAAGATGGAGGATATCCATGTTGCCTTGTGTATTCTCTTATGTGGAAACATGCTTCCTCCTATAGCCAGTTGATTTGAAGCACAGAAGTTTGCGAATAGTTCTCCATTTTCATGGATATCACCAGACCATAGAACAGAAAATCAGATTGATCATATATGCATAAACAAGAAGTTTAGATCATCATTGCAGGATGTAAAGGTATATAGAGGAGCAGATGTGGCATCAGATCACCATCTTCTGATAGCCAAAGTAAAAATGAAACTCAAGAGATATGCAACAATGCAAAATTATAGACAAAAGTATAATGTAGGACAGCCAAGAAATCAAGAAACAAGAGACAAATTTGCGGTCACAGTATCCAACAAATTCCAAGTGCTCCAACAGCTGGAAGATGTAGAGAATACAGAAGACTATTGGCAGCAGGTCAAAACTGTATGGAAGGAAACATGTGAAGAAATACTGGGGAAAAGGGAAAGACAACAAAAAGCATGGATAACAACAGAAACCATCAATAAGATAAAAGACAGAAAAAACAAGAAAGCAGAGTTAAACACAAGCAAAACCAGAAGTTCCAAAGCCAAGGCTCAAGAAGTGTACACAGAAGCAAACAAAGAAGTAAAAAGAAGTATCAAAAGAGACAAGAGGAAGTATATTGAGGAGTTGGCAAGAGAGGCTGAAGATGCTGCAGCCAAAGGAAATATGAGAGAACTGTATAGCAACACAAAGAAGCTAACAGGGAAATACAAGCAAACAAGTTGCCTCATAAAAGACAAGAATGGGAAACTGCTCAGCAATATACAAGAGCAAATGAAGAGGTGGACAGAATATTTTGGGGACCTTCTCAATAGACCAGCTCCACAAAACCCGCCGGACATCCAGCCAGCAGAAGAAGAGCTACAAATTAACGGTGAAAGACCAACGAAGGAAGAAATAAAGAAAGCCATAAAGCTTCTAAGAGATGGAAAAGCGTCTGGACCTGATGGCATTCCAGCAGAGGCCATCAAAGCAGATATCGACACGGCTACAGAGATGTTATATAAATTACTTGGTAAAGTCTGGGAAAAAGGAAGAGATACCAGCAGAATGGAAGGAAGGATATCTGGTTAAGTTGCCTAAGAAGGGAAATTTACAAGAGTGCACAAATTATAGAGGAATAATGTTACTATCAGTGCCAGGAAAAGTATTAAACAGGATTATCCTTGAGAGATTAAAAGAGTCCATAGACAAGAAACTGAGAGATGAACAAGCAGGTTTTCGACAAAACAGATCATGTACAGACCAGATAGCCACTTTGAGAATAATAGTTGAACAAAGTCTGGAATGGAATTCACCACTATACATCGGATTTGTGGACTACGAAAAGGCATTTGACAGTGTAGACAGAGAATCACTTTGGAAATTGTTGAGGCATTATGGAGTTCCCCTGAAGATCATTAATTTAATAAAGAAAACATATGAAGACATGACATGCAGAGTTCTTCACGAAGGACAGCTTACAGAACCGTTTTGGATAAGAACAGGAGTGCGACAGGGATGCCTTTTGTCTCCATTTCTTTTCTTGCTGGCAATAGATTGGGTTATGAGATCATCGGCAACACACAACAGAAATGGAATCCAGTGGACTCTGACTAAGCAGTTGGATGATCTGGATTTTGCTGATGACTTGGCTCTTCTGTCCCATAGCCGTAATCAGATGCAGGACAAATTGAAAACACTCGATGAGAGGTCACAGCAATTGGGTCTGAAAATACACAGGGAAAAGACAAAAATAATGCGAATAAATGCAGGTAATGATAACAGGGTTGAACTTGAAGAAACACCAATACAAGATATAGAATCATACACATATCTTGGCAGTAATATAGACAAAGTTGGAGGGACAGACAGCGATATCAAAATAAGAATACAAAAGGCAAGAGGAGCTTTCATTGCATTGGGAAATATATGGAGATCAAGAGAAATAGGATCCAACACGAAAATAAGAATCTTCAACTCAAATGTGAAGTCAGTCCTATTGTATGGCTCAGAGACATGGAGAACAACAAAGACAACAACCAAAAAGCTACAGACTTTCATAAATGGGTGCTTGCGTAGAATAGAGGGATTAAAATGGTATGACAAGGTTACCAACGTGGAACTGATGACAAGAATTAGACAAGTGCCAGTGGAACAAGAAATGAGAAGAAGACGATGGCGATGGATAGGACACACACTGAGGAAACCTGTTGATAGCATTACAAGGCAGTCCTTGTTCTGAAACCCCCAGGGCAAGAGAGGCAGAGGAAGACCAAGAAGTACATGGAGAAGAGAGTTGGAAACCGAGGTGAAAATGATGAGGAGAACATGGAAAGAACTTGAGATGATGGCACGTGACAGGAGGACTTGGCATGTGTTTGTTGAAGGCCTATGCTCCTTTGGGAGTGGAGGGTTATGAATGAAGATGGAGGAAATCGGTGCAGAAATAAGGACTGCAGAATTATTTTAGATTTGACATCTAAGCACACCTTGCCCTACTTACACAATTTTGGGTGAATGCTAAAATGCTTTGGCCTAGTTGTTATCTCGTACATCCGGAAGCCCACTATATAAGGGGGAGGAACGAAAGGCGCAAACACACTCGCCACTAAAAATTCAAACTACAAATACGGAGAACAGCATCTGTATCAACTCCTTTGCCATCTGCAGAAGTGTGAGCAGACTGTGTAACCATTAAAAGCCTGTCTGTGATTGAGGGTAAGCGAGATGTTAATTATATAAATATATAAATAAATAAATATATAAATAAATAAATATATAAATAAATAAATATATATATATATATATATATATATATATATATATATATATATATATATATATATATATATCTATATATATATATATATATATATATATATATATATATATATATATATATATATATATATTATATATATAGATATATAATATATATATATATATATATATATATATATATATATATATATATATATATATATATATATATATATATATATATATATATATATATATATATATATATATATATATATATATATATATATTGTCGATATATGTAAATATATTAGCAATGTGTGCTTATAGTAATATTGGTTTGTGTAGAACCATTATGCTATTTCTGCAGGATAACCCGAAGTGTGTTGGTTTAGTTTAATTGTGTAATAAATAAGTAGAACGAATGGATTGAGCTAGTTGGTTGTGGAAAGCGTTTTAAAGGTTTTATGGTTGCTGGAAAGGACTATCCAAAATGAAAGAAAGGATGATTGTAACAGATTGATTTTCTGTATTATTTGATATATGACACAATGATTACCATAATGCCTATATGATTTTAAAGAAGCAAATCATGGACTAAACTGTAACAAGTGAGTTACTGAAATATTGCACGCGCTCGTACCATAGTGCAGACTGTGATACAGATCACTCCTTGGTTTGCTGCAAAATCAGAGCACAACCAAGAAAACTCTATCGTGTCAGACATGAAGTGAAACCACGCATTGATACCAGCAAGATGTCAGACCCTGCCATGATCGCTCAATTTACTGCGACCTTCAAGAAAGTGCTCAGCAGCCTTCAGCATGGTGATACTATTACAGAGAACTGGGAGCATCTACGGAACACCATTCAAAGTACTGCACTTGCCACCTTTGGTAAGAAAACGGCAAAGTCAAATGACTGGTTTGATGCTTCATCAGATGTGATGGCACCTGTCATTGAAGCTAAGCGCAGTGCTATGAATGAATACAAACGTTCACCGAGTGCTAGAACCCTACAGATCCTGAAGGCTACGAGAAGCAAAGTTCAACAAACTGCTCCACGCTGTGCAAATGACTATTGGCTCCAGCTCAGTGAGAGCATCCAGATCGCAGCGCAAACAGGCAACATTAAACAAATGTATGACGGTATAAAGAAAGCACTTGGCCCCCCAAAAAGTAAGACGGCACCGCTAAAAACCATCAGCGGAGAGAAGCTAACCGATAAGGGTAAGCAGATGGAGAGGTGGGTCGAGCACTACTCTGAGCTTTATGCTAGAGAAAATACCGTTACGCCTGCAGCCCTTGATGCTGTCAAATGTCTGCCAACTATGGAGGAGCTGGATGCCGAACCAACATTAGAGGAACTCAGCAAGGCTATTGATAGCTTGGCCTCTGGCAAAGCACCAGGCAGTGATGAGATTCCTCCTGATTTAATCAAATGCTGTAAGAGCACGCTATTACATCCCCTGCATAGGATGCTGTGCCAGTGCTTGGAAGAGACAACTATTCCTCAAGACATGCGAGATGCCAAGATTGTAACACTGTACAAAAATAAAGGAGACAGAAGTGATTGCAATAACTACAGAGGCATCTCTCTTCTTAATATTATTGGTAAGGTTTTTGCCAAAGTCGTCTTAATGCGACTATACAAGTTGGCTGAGCGCATATATCCAGAGTCACAGTGTGGATTCCGAGCTGGTAGATCAACAACAGACATGATCTTCTCTGTCCGCCAGCTTCAGGAAAAATCAAGAGAGCAGAAAAGGCCTTTATATATCGCCTTTATAGACCTCACGGGAGCATTTGACCTGGTTGGTAGGGATGGACTCTTCGAAATCCTCCTAGAAATAGGCTGCCCTTCTAAAATGCTGGAAATGATAAAGTCATTCCATGACGACATGAAGGGAGCAGTCCAATGTGCTGGAAGCTCGTCGCGGCCCTTTGAAATACGAAGTGGCGTTAAACAAGGTTGTGTTCTGGCTCCGACCCTCTTCGGGATCTTCTTTGCCTTACTCTTGAAACATGCATTCAGAGATGCAACTGAAGGAATATGCCTTCATACTAGGTCAGATGGCCGTCTGTTTAATCTTTCAAGGCTGAGGGCAAAAAAACAAAAATCAGAAGGGTCACTGTAAGAGATTTGTTGTTCGCTGATGATGCTGCAGTTATCACTCAAGGCCAACAGGAGCTTCAGAACTTGATGGATCGCTTCACTGGGGCATGCAAGGACATTGGCCTCACAATAAGTCTAAAGAAAACGAATGTGCTGAGTCAGGATGCGGGTGCTGCACCAGTTATCACTATCGATAACTATGAATTGGCAGTGGTGCACCACTTCACATACCTAGGGTCTACCATCAATGACAAACTCTCACTGGATACATAAATCGACAGCCGCATTGGCAAAGCTGCAGCTACCTTTGCCCGCCTCACATCGCGTGTTTGGGGAAACTCCAAACTCACAATGAAGACCAAAGCTGCGGTATATAATGCCTGCGTCACCAGCACACTCCTATATGGCAGCGAGACCTGGACGACCTATGCTAAGCAAGAAAGAAGGCTCAATACCTTCCATTTACGGTGTCTACGCCGCATCCTCGGCATTTCGTGGAAAGATAAAGTGACAAATGTCGAGGTGTTGTCACGTGTGGGCCTTCAAAGTATGTATACACTGCTTGGACAGCGCAGGCTTCGCTGGCTTGGCCATGTTCGCCACATGGAAGATGGTCGCATCCCAAAAGATATCTTCTACGGATAATTAGCAGATGGCAAGAGAACAGTTGGGCGACCACAGCTGAGGTTCAAAGATGTGTGCAAGAGATATGTGGCGGCACTGGACATGGATCCAGCAACATGGGAGGATGAAGCTGCCGATCACACTAAGTGGCGATGCTATTTACGGCGCCACCTCAGATTGGGAGTCAGAGAGGGAACGTATTAAATTAACGACACCCCAGACGCGTGTAAGAGGCCGATTCAAGTCTTTTTTATTCATCTGAGCAAAAAGCTTGTGAGCCAGGATTGGCGTAAGTTGTGATTTACATTTCATATTTTATTACTAACATATGAACTTACATATCTATATGTATATATTACCACGTGAATTTTAATAGCTGAAACTCGCTAGTGGATGTCAAAGTCATTTGAGGCTGGTAACCTCAGCGTACAGAATGATGATTCGTGAACCACCACTGCACGGGCTGGTGATTGCTTTAATGCTAGTTTCGTAAAGAGAACTAACAGCATAAAGTAGTCCCAGGTTCCATTCAGAGCAGGGAGGGAAAGATGAAAGAAATGATGTATATTCTAAGTATAATACTTACATTTCAAAGCAGTGTAAATGTCCCTATAAACATATTCACTTTAAAATTAATGTTTTCAAGCTTTAAACCAGTGTAAATGTCTATGTGAAAATATTCATTTTAAAGTAATGGAAGTTTCAAACATTTCAATCAGTTTAAACATAAATCAAAAAACATATTCAATTTATATTGTGAACACTTTTCAATCAGTGGAGATGTATATGTAAACAGACTATCTGTATTATTAACCTTTTCATTTATATCCCGAGGGATTCAATTTAATTCTCATCGAGAAGGTCTGAGTTAATGGGGATGGTGGTATGGGAAGATAGGAACCCATTACTATGGGGTAGAAAACGCCATACTCAGAAGAGCGTTTCATTCTATTCTTTTACCATAGTTATTGGTGGTACCAGCAGAAAGTACTATCTCTGGAACAAGAAGCGAACAGTGGTCTAAGCTTTAAGACGAAGGGCCCACGTGGTAGACTCTCCTTGACATTTCTGGGAAACGAGCTACCCCGACAACATTGATCAGAGACGAGCGTGAGCAGAGTGAAAAGAACAACCCATAAGAAGAAGCAGAATCGTCATTGGCATTAGCTTCCAATGACGATTCTGCTCCTTCTTATGGGTTGGTTCAAATCTATGCTGCCACTTGAACTTCTTGTAACATCTCACATTCCTTAAAGACCATGATGATAACTTTTCTTGATTCATAACTATTCAAATCAAATTATTTTCCAACTGTTAAAACCTAAAGTGATTATTAAATTTTGTTATTTGTAATGTTACAAATTTAACTTCGATTTAATCATTTTAAAGTTACTGCTTGTTTGTCTCATTCAAATTACTACACACACTATAAACAGAGCTATACTAGAATAATAGAATTCCACTGAGTAAATCAGGGGTGGGTGCTTAAGCGAGCTGAAATTAATAAGTGCTCAAATCCTTCACAAACGCGTCGGCAGAATGACAGAGTTAACATACTCAGCCAAAGCAGTATTGTTCTCGCTTATTCTGAATATCATGTGAAGACTCCCTAGAGATAGAAGCGTTTTGTTTCTTCTATTTACATCTCTGCCAAGAGTAATCTTGTGCGAAGGTAGACACCTTTGAAGTCCATATTAGATGCTCTTGAGTTTTGGCCACTGTTGGACCACTACTGCAAAGCAGGGGAGGCAATACCGTCACATTTGGGGTCTCGACTTGGGATTGAACGTGGTCGCATAAGCGTTATGTCACAGTTGAGCGACTTGCGCCGGGATTATAGAACTTGTCTAGTAATTCTCCTAGACGACTGACACAAATTTCAGATTGTCTGAAAGAATAGTGTCAAGAGTGTGTAATTGTAAGACTGAGCATACATTGCATTCATAAATAACAGTAAAAATAACTATGTAAAAATACTTGAATAATTGACAGAAACAAAATTTCTTGTAAACTAAAGTCAAAGTTAAAGAAATAAGAAGTTCACTTGGTGCGGCTAAATCAGTGTCGTACATTTGTGATTTTACTAGTCGTAGCTGTTGTGCATTTGTGTAGCTTTGTAAACATACTTTTCGCTCAGAATGACAGAGTCCCAAAACCTCCATGCATTTTACCTTAATCTAGGTCGCGAACTAGGTTTCTCAGCGAAAGAACTTTCTAACTTTGTTCTTACTTCGGTGCGAGAACAGGAACAGAAAGAAAAAGATAAAAAGGAAAAAGACAGGATGGAGGTAGAGAAAGCCGCACTCCGTGAGGAGAAAGCAGCTGAGAGTGAAGAGAGAAGGATGGCCAGAGAGCACGAAAAAGCCAAAGCAGACCAGGAAGCCGCGGAAAGAGAAAAGGAGAGGGCATTCCAAGAAAAGAAGGAACAGGCCGAGAGGGCATTTCAAGAAAAGAAGGAACAGGCTGAAAGAGCAGAAAAGAAGGAACTGGCAGAAAGAGCTAAGGATAAGGAACTGGCCGAGAGGGCATTCCAAGAAAAGGAAGCCGACAGATCCCACGCCATTAGATTGAAAGAATTGGAGATCGAAGGGAGAAGAGTGGATTCTAGTTCTAACAATGGCGGGTCTGGCAGTTCTCAAAGTAGCGATGGAGGAAACACCACTCAGGTGGTGGCACCTAGTGCCATATCCTTCCAATTAGATGTTTACTCTGAGGCTTCAGAGGAAATAGACATATATCTCTCTAGGTTTGAATCATTAGCAGCTACATATGGCGTAGAGAGGGAGAGATACAACATGAAGCTTTCCCAGAGTCTGAGGGGGTCTGCTTACGATGTGTTTGTCAAGAATAGAACAACTACGACATGTTGAAGAAGGCTCTGCTTCAGCGTTTTATGCTAAATTGCAGAGACTTTCCGTTGTAAATTCCGTGAGGCGAAACGACAGACAGATGAATAGTACAGACAATTTGCTACACGACTAAAAACGTACTTGGAGAAGTGGGGATCTCTCAGCACCTTTGATGAATCTTATGAAGGGTTGCAGGAGATGATTGTCGTGGAACAGTTCAAAGACTCGCTCACCCCTGACATGAGACGGTTCCTGGCGGAGTATGGAGCCGAAACTCTTGAGCAGGTAGTACTGTTTGCCAACAGATACCAGAGCGCCCAGTCGGAAGTGAATCCGTCTAAAATGCGCCACCCCAAACAAAAGAATCACCCAAATGATAACTCCAAAAGTACGGACAACGCAACACACAAAACAGCCCACCAACAGCAACAACAACCACATGATCACCAGAGGCAGAAACATTGCAATTCAGCCCAGGGAACTGGAAGACGATATTGTAAATCGTGCAAAACTGACACGCATTTCACATCGGACTGTAGAAGGTCGAAATCCAGCCCTTATAGTGTCGCTTGCCTGATCAGGGGGCCGATAGGGAAACATGACCTCCAGGCATATGAACAAAATCCTAGTTACCATTCTATTACTGAGCAAGTAACCATTGGCAACCAAACCATACGATGCTTGTATGATTCGAGTCTCGAATATTCGCCTCTAGTTTCCCCATTTTTGGTGAAAGCCCACCAATAAACTGGTAAAACTGTGGAAATACAGGGGCCTCGGAAGAGTATAAAGCCTATGTCTCTTCCGGTTGCGGAAATTGATGTCTCAAACCGATATGTCCAGGGGAAAATCAATGCCGCAGTTGTAGACGATTTAGTCTATCCTCTCATTTTAGGGAGGAAATATGTATTCTTTGGAGATCCCTCACGTGACTCCAAGCCGACACAAAAGAGAGAGAACCCAGGACACGCCACAGCGGCTCCTGAGTTATCATCTTTACACAGCTTGAATATGTCAGAGCTGAAGCAGGCACAAACGGACGATCAAACCCTAAAGCCTTGCTTTTCCAATTTGTATGGTAATTACACCCATACTCCCCAGGGAGCATATTACAGGGAGAAAGGTTTGGTATATAGACGGTTGGGGAATAAGAGACAGCTAGTTATACCATTACCCTATCGCACCCGCCTCATGCGGGAAATGCATTTAACCATGCCCCATCCCATTAAAGGTTCATTAGCCCTGGTAAAACAGGTCTCCTTGAATTACTTCTGGCCAGGTTTGCGACATGATGTTTGACAGTTTATGCGAGATTGCTCTGTTCGCCATCACCCGGACAACCAGAAGGATGAAACTACGAAGAAAGAGTCTGAGCAGAGGAACCAACAACCAAAGTTGGATAACTCGCACCTCAACTCGACGTTTCTGTGTAGTAAAGCAGAGTTACGACAGGCGCAGAAGGACGACATTACTCTAGCGCCATACTCTGAACAGAGTCAGTTCAAGATAAACCAGGCTTCAGCTGGAACTTTCCAAAACGAGGATGGGATTATTTTTCGACGGACGAGGCAAGGGAAGCAGCTCGTGGTGCCTCTCCCCTTAAGACCCTCCGTCGTGAAAGTGGCTCATCAGGAGAACATGTTTCAGTAGGAAATACTATGAGTAACCTTAAGGTGGATTACTTTTGGCCTAGACGGGGGGTAGATGTGCGTCAGTACACCCATTCAGTGACAAAGCAAACATTAAACAAATAAACCAAGGAACATAACACCAAACAAAACAAAACAAAACACCCAACAGTGCCCGATGCTAATGTGCTCAAGGCATTTACAGCTTGGCTCTGTCGTCTGTTCTCTCTGGCGGCTGTGGCAAAATAGGTGGGTTTGAAAAAAAAATCGAAAAAAGGTGATTCGTCTTACGAGGACAAAAGACAAAGAAAATAGTCTACGTTACGGCCACAAGGCCTTCGTCAGGAAAGGAAAGAAAGTGAAGTCTAGATAGGACACATAAAAAACTTAATAAAATAATAAAATAAAAACTGGGTACTTCCCTGAAGGCAAGAACCGAAATTCGCTGTCTGTTGAAGAGCGCGTGGCTGAACAGAAAGCGACTTCCGCCGCCGGGTGTACACAATACATACTGAAAAACTAAAAAACGAAACCGGACAATAAACTACCCAACGGGATAAAAGTGGGGACTGGAAATAGAAGAGGACAGAATGAGTGGGAGATAAATAAATATGAAATTAAAAAATGTATATGGCATACAAATAGAAGAATAGGATAAGAGTGGAAAGAGTCAAATAGAGCAAGAGAGGAAAGAGTGACCTCAGACAAAGGTGTGAAAAGTGTTGAGACCGGCTGGTTTTAGACACCCCATGCGGTGTATAAGACGGTTCTCAAGCTGTTCTCGGCTGGCAGTGTCAGAGGAGCAGGATCGGATCGCTGTGACCTGGATGTCGATGGGACCATGGTGGTCAGGACCATTGAAGTGTATGGCAACTGGTGTGGACTTTTGCTGAGCGATGTCATTTAAGTGCTGGCTGAATCTGTCCCCAAGTCGTTTGCCTGTTTGGCCAATATAGGTTTTGCAGCAACGTTTACATATGATCGTATAAATGACATTGCGCGATTCACACGTGAAGCTACTAGTGATGGTGTACGTAGCCTTAGGAAAGGACACCTTCTGGGTTGAGGTGACATACTTGCACGTGTTGCATCTTGTCCGACCACAGGGTAGTGTGCCAAAGTGAGTGGCATTCTCCTTTGGGAGACGGCTGTGAACAAGAAGATCCTTCAAGTTCTTGTCACGTCTATATGCCACCAAAGGTGCTTCACTGAATACTTTTTGGGTCACAGGCTCTGCTTGGAGGATAGGGAGGTGGCGGAAAAGGATCTGTTTGACAGTAGTACTATGAGGGTGATGGGTCAAGATTAATTTGACTCTATCCGAAGTGGATTTATGGTGAGGTATGAGGGCCTCCTGACGAGAGATGGGGAGCACACGTTGGAGAGCAGAGGTGAGAACATGTTCTGGATAAAGTCGGTTACGGAAGAAATCCAACATCTCATTTGCTCGTAAGTGGAAGTCATCGTCGTCTTGGCATAAACGGCGGAGGCGGAGAAGTTGTGAAAAAGGAAGGGAGTCACGACAGGCCCGAGGATGAGAAGAGGTATACAGGAGGTAGCTGTGGGCATCTGTCGGCTTGTAGTATACTGAGGTATTAAGGCCGGAGGGCGTGATAGAAATAGTAATGTCAAGGAAGTTGATAGAAACTGTGGAGACGAGGGAGGTGAACTTAATGGTGGGGTGAAAGTAGTTCACAAAGTCGATGAAGCGGTGTAAATCAGTCTCAGACATATCTGTGAGACCTATGCCATCATCGATATATCTGCGGTAAAAACCCAGGGAAAGGACCGGAGTATTGTTGCCATATCTGATGCTCCAAGTGGCCCATGAATAGACAGGCATAGCTGGGACCCATCTTCGTTCCCATGGCAACACCACTAATTTGGTCAAAAAATTGACCATTGAATTCAAAGGAATTCAGGTTAAGGACCAGTTCAGCAAGACGGAGAAGGGTGTCAGTGGATATAGAAGGGCAAGTGCGCTGATCCAGAAAAAACCGAAGAGCTCGGAGACCATCAGAGTGGGGAATAGAGGTATACAGAGAGCAGACGTCTAGCAAGAAAAGACGGTAGGAGCGGTCTGCTGGGAGTCGGATAGAGGAGAAAGTAGTAAGAGCGTGATTGGTGTCTTTGATGAAGGAGGGAAGACTCTCAACGATAGGCTGGAAAATGCTGTCGAGGAAGTCAGAAATGTGTTCAGTAGGACAAGAACAGGCTGAGACAATAGGTCTTCCAGGGTTTTCGATCTTGTGAATTTTGGGGAGCATGTAGAATACAGGCTTGCCCAAAGAGCTGTCATGAATCCTAAGACGAGATGCCCCGGGAGGAAGATCATTACTATTGATAAGCTGTTTAATGGTGTTGTGTACAATGCGATTGTTAGAGACAGTCGCATCGCTGGTCCTAGACCTGTAAAAAGAGCCATTGGTCAACTGGTTTTTACCTTCACTTAGGTGCAAGTCTTTCTGCCAGACGACAATGGCTCCTCCCTTGTCAGCCGGTTTGATGACAATGTCGTCTCTACGGCGAAGAAGGGAGAGAGCACTAGACTCTGCCGAAGTGAGATTGGAATAATGCAATCTACGAGGGCGGAGCTGCTGAATGTCATGGATGGTGTTCTTGATATACAGGTCCAGGGCATGAGAGGCTCCAGGTTTAGGTGTAAAGGGAGGTTTAGTAGAGTCAGAAAAGCGTGCAAAGATGTCGGATTCAGCCTGAGACTGCGGAGTGCTGTCTTCCTCTCTAAAATGGAGCTTCAGCCTCATGCGACGGTGAAACCGATGAACATCCTGGAGGAGATTGTATTGGTCTAGGGTCGGACGAAGAGGAACAAATTTTAAGCCCTTACTAAGAACAGAGCGCTCTTCCTCAGAGAGGGGTAGATCTGGGGGGATGCAGACTACCTGAGCGCATGATGGAGTGGAGGATGGAGGGGTAGCTTTGGGGGTAGGGATGAGACGGGATAGTTTATGGTGTTAGACGTGGAAAGGAACTCATGAAGCTGCCGGTTCAGTGTGTGGATAGTGGTGCGTATCATAGAATATAAAGGGAAGTTGTTGGAGGTGAGACAACGTAAGCGAAGCAGAAGCTGGGTCTGTTGGGCACTGAGGTCTGATAAAAGGCGGGAGTGACTGGCGACCACTACGCGCATACGTTGAAAGCCACATCTGGTCTCAATTCGTTGTAGGAGACGTTGTTCCCTAGGATTGAGTGTACCAGCAGATGGATGAAAATGGGAAGAAAATCCATTAGGAAGAATTTTGTGGTGGAGGCAGGTGTGAATAAAGTGGAGATGAGAGGTGAATCTAGTTTTCTTGAAAGTAACGAACGCAAAGTCAATAGCGACACGGGATATATCAGGAGGTAGGGAGCTAAAGCTGGTGGTGACCGACACACGGAGAGAGTTGATAAAATATTTCAGAGAGGGCATAGTGGGGAAAAAGAAAAACGTCCAGAAAATAAAATATGAAATAAATAACGCTAAATGAAAATAGAGATTAATGAAACAATAAATAAATAGGGTAGATTGCGGTAATATAAGGTATGAAGGAAGAATAGGGAAATACGAAAAAAATTTATAATAAGTAGGCCTAAGTAGGATATAAAATACTGAGAAAAGGAGATAGGATAGGATCAGGGAGATAAGCAGGATAGGTAGATAGAGATACGAGATAACAGAGACACGGTGCAGTCAAAAAAATATATATATGGCAAAATAGGCCCGCTTGTAGTTCGCTATCTCTTTTTATAGGCACTAGGCTAATCACTCAACTACTGCGCGCTGGGCGTATTAATCTTGGCTGCTTAAATATCACACGCGATTATCGCTTAGGAATAGCGAAAACACAAATAAAACCTACAGCTATTTAATATAACACAATTCTACACCACAACTTAATTTAAAGGCATTATTGTGGCCTCATTACATATCTTCTACTTCAGACTTTTCACAACCCAGAATGCTTCGCGCACATCGAAAATAATCTGCCCAAAAACAGGTAGGGGGCGGACGTCTCCTTTTCGGCCAAATCACACATCTCCCTCCTGATTTTGTTGTCGTCCCGACAACATCACTACCTCTGGCGCTTCAGTCGACATCTCTTAGATCGTTGGTGCTGCGTTTGATTATTTCTCAGCGGCGATGTTTTGGGCTCAGATTCTGTATTCGGTACAACTCGGCTGGGGACCCTCTCGGTCGTTATGTCCCCAGTTGTACGTTGTCGGGCTGGCAGTTGCTGTGGTCTAGAAGACTCGCACACCTGTGCCGCATCGCTGCCTGCCCGTGACGTCTGCCTGTCAGTGCTTGTAGCTGTCGAATCTGTAGGGGATTGCTCCCTGACGTGCTTGACACTCGTTTTTGCGTGGACGGTGGCCAACATTCCCCACTATCTGCTTTTGATGTGTCTCCTCCTCTGAACCTTGACTTGCACTCCCTCCTCTCTGCTTAAGACGAGTTTCCTCCCCTAACCGACTACCAATTTTCTCGGCGCCCTTAGGGTGAGAGTTGTCACGGTCATCTCTTGGCTTGCACCCGGAAGGAAACCTGGTTGTGGTAGCACGTCTCGGGAAAGAGCTCTTTGAGGGACAGGCGGCTATCAAATGTTCAGTTGACTTGCATCGAAAACATCTCTTCGGAAGCGGGCCTTGAGGGCACTTGGCTGCCATGTGGTCTGACAGGTCTCCACAATTGTAGCATCTTATCTTTCTGGGCTTCCTCTGTGCCATGGGTCGCTTCCTGCTGCCCTTACACTCTTGACCGCCAATGCCGCATACATAAATTGCTTCCATGCCCTGGACCGATGGTTTGCTGTCAAACTCTACTCGTTCATTCTTCGCCAGACTCCGGAATCCCTTTCTGTAGATCTTGGTCTGATGTACGAATACATCAATACCTCCATCATCTGGCGTGATGAACCCCCATCCCCTGTGGACACTATACCACTTGCACATCCCTTTTCGCCTTGTCGGTGCCACTGCTTTTATTGGTGCTGTCAGCTCACAGCTTCCCTTGACGACAGCCTGACTCTCACATACAATAAGGGCTAGTTGCGGTTCCTGCGGGCACACCTCCTCGTCTTGCTTTGGCTGTTCCCGCGGACACACCTCCTCGTTGTGCTTTGGCTGCTTTCGCGGTTGGCTTGGTGCTTTTTTTCTCTGCACCTCCTCTTGTGCTGGCGAACTGGCCTCTGACATTTGTGCTATCTGGGACTTTAGGAAGGATAATTCTGCTCTGAGTGCCTCCTCCTCCTTTTTAACTTCTGCACTTGCTATCTGGACCCGTGTCTCAGACTTTTTACTTTCACCATAAACAGCATATTCCCAAGGGAAATTCCTGTTCACCTCACTGACTTGTGGTTGCTCGCTGTAGGCTTTTTTGACAATTTCCAGTAACTTCTCAGGGCTGGCCTTGGCTCCACCATGTATCCGTAATTCTCTAGATACCCATTGTGTCACGCTGTTCCATATCATGTCTAACTTGTCTTCTGCACAAAAAGGCGCCACCTTCCACGCTGCTTCCACATCTCCCACAAACTCTTGCCAAGTGGGGCTCCCCTCTCCACTAAATAACCGTATCTCTGGCTCCTTCACGTACAATATCTTCACAGGCGCATTAGCCATCTTCCTGCAGGAATGCACTGCTGGGTGTTTACAATATTTGTTCGTTTGCTGTTTGCTCAAAGTCACTGTCTGCCTTATCCTGCCGACGACGCCAATTGTGAAAGGGTGGGCGAGATGATGATGATGATTATATTGTGATGTGTGATCACTCTCTTGTCACACTCGCACCGACCCGAACAACAATAAAACTCTTGATTCTAGAGGCACGGGCTATATTTATTTTTATAACCCATTCAGTGACAAAGCAAACATTAAACAAATAAACCAAGGAACATAACACCAAACAAAACAAAACAAAACACCCAACAGTGCCCGATGCTAATGTGCTCAAGGCATTTACAGCTTGGCTCTGTCGTCTGTTCTCTCTGGCGGCTGTGGCAAAATAGGCCCGCTTGTAGTTCGCTATCTCTTTTTATAGGCACTAGGCTAATCACTCAACTACTGCGCGCTGGGCGTATTAATCTTGGCTACTTAAATATCACACGCGATTATAGCTTAGGAATAGCGAAAACACAAATAAAACCTACAGCTATTTAATATAACACAATTCTACACCACAACTTAATTTAAAGGCATCATTGTGGCCTCATTACATATCTTCTACTTCAGACTTTTCACAACCCAGAATGCTTCGCGCACATCGAAAATAATCTGCCCAAAAACAGGTAGGGGGCGGGCGTCTCCTTTTCGGCCCCATCACACTAGGATAGTTGCCAGAGAAGAGTCTGGTCTTAAAAGAAATACCCCATTCTCAGAAAAGAGCAATGGTGTATAGAGTTCATAGGTATAAAGTCAGGCTGTAAAGAATTTCTGGCCGAGATAGTAATATTCAGTACCAGAATTCTATGGTGCCCCTCTCAGAATTATACCTATGGGCTGTTATAGTATCTAGGGGATTTAATTAAATTCAAAGTAATTCAAGGCTGACATAAAGTTATAAAAACAGTTGCACTACAATATTCTTTAATTTTATTTATGTACAGTCAATCTGTTTAGATGTATCTACACCAAATAAAAGTCAAACACTACAAATAAAGTCTTTTCCTAGTTGTTAAGGCTCCCTTGTTATGCAAAGTCTTAGTGCAACTAATCCTCTAGAACCAATGTTAATGATGGTACTTGAGTTTATCTTCAGTATTAGGGGAGTAGATATTGACAACTGTCATAATGACTTCACTGTTACTGATATCACTTGAATCTATCTTCAAAGTATTTCTTTGTTATTTAGCTTTTGAAAATGTCACACTGACTACAATGTTACTGAGATCACTTGAATTTATCTTCAAAGTATTTCTATGTTATGTAGCTTTTGAAAATGTCACACTGACTAAAGTCTATGTTGCTTCCAGACTAATTTAATCATCACTGTTTTCATCACTACTACTATAACCGGGTGTGGTACGCCAATGCTCTGCGAGTCAGTCTTGTATAATTTGACTTAACTTCTTCGCTTCCGCCTTTTCCTTGAAGCCAGAATATAAGATGGAGAAGCCCAACATTGAGGGTCCCCACTCTTCCAACTGATGTAGGTACAGGGTGCTTGTTCAAATCTTACACCGCTAGGTACAACACCAATGTTCTTCTCTGCTAACAAGATGAGTGACAGTATACCTCTGACCCACAATCTCAGATTCAACAGGCTTTAATAAACCCATGCAGTCTGCTTCACTGGCAAATGGCGAAGGAGCTGGGGTAGAATCTGATTCTGTCGTCTGCTGAATTTGGTTCTGGCGGTTCAAGAGAAATATTCCAGATTTGTTTCCCTTTTTATTACAGGTAGCGGACAAACGGAAGACATGCGATTCGATTGGCTGGCCGGGTCAGTTTATGTTTACCAAAATTTCAGTAAAACAACCACTTTCTGCCCGATCTGTCGATCTGACAAAACTCCGATAATTTATTCTTCCGGTGTTTCCCAACCGATTCCTTCCATCCAGGTCTTGTTTAAACCGGCCAATTGGGCGCTACCATTTAAACAAGGTAACCTTTTTCTGCCTCCCGTGTAGCGTTTGCAATCACAGTTGAAACCGGGGAAAACAGCCTTCGCTCTAAGTTATTACTGCATGTAATCCTCATAACTCCTGTGTCCATGCTTCTACAACTTAAATCCATGTATCTAATGAAAGTTTATGATACCTGTTATTTCACTGTGCTCACTGTTCCGAGGGACATACCTTATCTTTTGACCAGAAGTCACAAATACATATTCACATAACACAGATTCCCTCTAGCAATCCTGCAGCCTACGGTTACTGAAACCGGTTTACAGCTCGTGCAGCGATTGGTCGAAAACATTTGTTGACATATTTTGATATAGGTAGGCAAGGTAGGCTCTCGTTAATTGTCCTTAGATATTGGTTCAGGACTACGCTACAGATAGCCACCCAATTTTTAAGCGAGATATTTCTGTCGAGCTTCGACTGTGATGGGCTGGCCAACTACCAATGTTGCCGTGCCCTCATAATGCTAACGTTAATAGCCGTATAGTGAAGTTGGCTGTGCATCAGTCAAATGGTTCGCACTGCACACTCTCCCACTACCTATTTTCCTGGGGTTTCCCCCTTAGGTCCTTTATCAAGGGTGGTCGACTAACCACACTCCTATTTTGATCCAGTACCTGGTGTTCCGAACTAAATGATTTAGTAAATCTTGTCGGTATGGGATGTGTTGTATCCCCTCTCTGTACAATACGGAGAGTTGCCATGGTAACTGGTTGTCTGGTAGACCCTTTGTGAGATGGTGCCATCCTATCCACTATGTCTACCTTTTTATTTTCAGGCCTACGTCCGCCCCAATGCTTTCCTAGGTCCTGTTGATTTTCCCAACTTGGGGATGTCACCTTGCTACATTGTGCACAGGCAGTCACATACTGAAATATGTCTTCAGCAACACCTGGCCAATAATGTTGCACTGAGGTCCGTTGACAGGTGGTACCAATCTTCTTATGTCCACCGTCTGAATCAACATGTGCTAATTCCATAGCCTTGTCCCTGTAAATAGATGGCAGTACTAACTGGCTATGCCCATTGGGTCCTGTCCCAGCTTTCCTGTAAAGCAATCCATCATTCAAATAAAATTGTCCTTTCTTTGGGGGGTTATGGCTTTTTGGCAACTTGCCAAAGCAAGGTTTTAATGTGCTATCTTCCGCTTGGGCCTTTCTCATCTCTCTCGGTTGAATATTGAGTGGTGTCCTCCTCCTTCCAGGGTTCACCTGACCTGGAGTGTTGCCATTATCACAGGTTTTATTGGTTTCCCTAGGAAAACATATCTCCCTCCTAACACCAGCGGGTAATTAGGATTATCACACACTGCTGCACTGATCACTCCTTCCACATAGCGAGTTTTCACATTGATTCTGGCTATGGGAAGTGTTATGGTGGCTGTATCCTTTAATGCCCCTTGTATCTCCACTTTGTCTGTGGTATACTGCTCAGGGTGCACTAGAGACGCACTCACAACTGAGTCATATTCCAGTCCGGAATCATACAGACACTTTACCTTAGTGCCGTTACATATTACTTCTTCACAGATGGAGGGATGATGGAGATCTACCGGACTCGATGTCGGTTCCTTCCTTCCCTTTCCCACTGTTAACATGCATGCAGCGTGATATGGAGGGACTTTCCTACCACATTCCGTTGTATGGTGGTTGTTCATTTTACATATTTTTACACCACTTTTCTTCCTTGTAAGGTTTCCTATCCTGAAATTGTGGGTTCCTATCCTTATTATCATATCCTGGCCTGTATTTGGTTGCATTGTCCTTTTGATCAAACTTATTATGAGTTTGGGGTTGCTTAACTCCCTCCTGTTTCCTTTTACTCCCTTGAGTCAGGGATTGAGCCAGGTGGTGGCTCTCTGCATATGTGATTATGTCAGCCAACCTGTCTCTTTTGTTCTCAATTAGGAACTTCTTAGTTTCTGGGGTTATGGAATCCAATAGTTGTTCAATCAACATCATTTCCTTTAGCCCCTCGAAATCTGTGGTGAAGTTTCCTAACTTACACCACCTCAGTAGGTAAGTTTCTAATCTTTCTGAGAACTGCTGATACGTCTCTCCTGGTTGAAGCTTTGCCATTCTGAAGCGCCGTCTATATGCTTCAGCATTTTGTTCATATCGAACAAGCAATGCCTGCTTCAGGGCTTCGTAATCTTCCTGATCCTTTTTTGGCAATTTCAAAAAGACATCGTACGCAATTCCCCGCAAACCTTGCGATAACTTCAGACTCCACTTTTCCTTTTCTAGACCATAAGTAGTCGCTAATCTCTCATATCTGTCTAGATAAGCCTCGATTGCGTCAACTTTGTCCACAAATGGATCCAGATGAAAATTCATGGCTCCATTTGAGGTGCTCTGGCTGGAGCTGTTGTCCAAATGAGGTGAACTACTACCATTGTGGTTGGCAGTTGCCTGAAGTTCAAGCTCTTTTAATCTTAGCTCATGGTCTCTCTCTGCTTGAACCCATCTTTCCTCAGCCTCTCTCTCTGCTTGAACCCTTCTTTCCTCAGTCTCTCTCTCTGCTTGAACCCTTCTTTCCTCAGCCTCTCTCTCTGCTTGAACCCTTCTTTCCTCAGCCTCCAATTGCAATTTCTTATTCTCTTTCTCAGCTTCCGCTTGCCGTGCTAACTGCTTATCTTCTCTTTCTGTGAATTTATCGCATTCAGTCGTAACATACTGGATCAGAAGATCACCAGTCATCCCAAGCTCTTTCCCCACTTGCAGTGTTGCTGACCTGAACTTTACTAAATCTGCCATGGCAATGTTGTAATTTAGTTGCAACCAATACAAAGTAAAAAAAAATTTTCCCAATATAATTAGTCACTTAATCAAATTAATTTCTTAATTAATTAATTAATGACTGATTTCGCGTCACATGTACCACACCTTATTTTGTACTCAATGGAACTCAAAAATCTATTTCTTAACCTGCCCTACCAAAAATTTACTATCAAAAATTTCCCACTTGACAGCACTAAAAGGTAACAGCAGGCTCAGAATATACAGGAACAATCCCAGACGAGCGTCCCAGTGTCGCGAGAGGTTTCTTAATTTATGAAGAATAAGACAACCAGGTGTATCAGGTGATACTAGGATAGTTGCCAGAGAAGAGTCTGGTCTTAAAAGAAATACCCCATTCTCAGAAAAGAGCAATGGTGTATAGAGTTCATAGGTATAAAGTCAGGCTGTAAAGAATTTCTGGCCGAGATAGTAATATTCAGTACCAGAATTCTATGGTGCCCCTCTCAGAATTATACCTATGGGCTGTTATAGTATCTAGGGGATTTAATTAAATTCAAAGTAATTCAAGGCTGACATAAAGTAATAAAAACAGTGCACTACAATTTCTTAATTTTATTTATGTACAGTCATCTGTTTAGATGTATCTACACCAAATAAAAGTCAAACACTACAAATAAAGTCTTTTCCTAGTTGTTAAGGCTCCCTTATTATGAAAAGTCTTAGTGCAACTAATCCTCTGGAACCAATGTTAATGATGGTACTTGAATTTATCTTCAAAGTATTTCTGTTTGTTATGAATTTATCTTAGTTTTATGTAGCTTTTGAAAATGTCACACTGACTACAATGTTACTGAGATCACTTGAATTTATCTTCAAAGTATTTCTATGTTATGTAGCTTTTGAGAATGTCACACTGACTAAAGTCTATGTTGCTTCCAGACTAATTTAATCATCACTGTTTTCATCACTACTACTATAACCGGGTGTGGTACGCCAATGCTCTGCGAGTCAGTCTTGTCTAATTTGACTTAACTTCTTCGCTTCCGCCTTTTCCTTGAAGCCAGAATATAAGATGGAGAAGCCCAACACTGAGGGTCCCCACTCTTCCAACTGATGTAGGTACAGGGTGCTTGTTCAAATCTTACACCGCTAGGTACAACACCAATGTTCTTCTCTGCTAACAAGATGAGTGACAGGATACCTCTGACCCACAATCTCAGATTCAACAGGCTTTTAATACCCCCATGCAGTCTGCTTCACTGGCAAATGGCGAAGGAGCTGGGGTAGAATCTGATTCTGTCCTCTGACGAATTTGGTTGAGAAATATTCCAGATTTGTTTCCCTTTTTATTACAGGTAGCGGACAAACGGAAGGCAAGCGATTCTATTGGCTGACTGGGTCAGTTTATGTTTACCAAAATTTCAGTAAAACAACCACTTTCTGCCCGATCTGTCGATCTGACAAAACTCCGATAATTTATTCTTCCGGTGTTTCCCAACCGATTCCTTCCATCCAGGTCTTGTTAAAACCGGCCAATTGGGCGCTACCATTTTAACAAGCTAACCTTTTTCTGCCTCCCTTGTAGCGTTTGCAACCACAGTTGAAACCGGGGAAAACAGCCTTCACTCCAAGTTATTACTGCATGTAATCACTCATAACTCCTGTGTCCATGCTTCTACAACTTAAATCCATGTATCTAATGAAAGTTTATGATACCTGTTATTTTATTGTGCTCACTGTTCCGAAGGACATACCTTATCTTTTGACCTGAAGTCACAAATACACATTCACGTTTACACAGATTCCCTCTAGCAATCCTGCAGCCTACGGTTCCTGAGACCGGGTCTCAGCTCGTGCAGCGATTGGTCAAAAACATTTGTTGACATATTTTGATATAGGTAGGCAAGGTAGGCTCTCGTTAATTGCCCTTAGATATTGGTTCAGGACTACGCTACAAACGTCATAGCTAGATGCTAGTTTTAACGTGCTCAGCCAATACAGCATTGTTCTCGCTTTTCTGAATATCTTGTGAATACTTACTGGAGGTAGAAGCATCATTATCCTTCTATCTACAACTCTGTCAAGAGTAATCTTGTGCAAAGGTAGACACCATTTAAGACACACATCTGTTACTCTTGACTTTTGGCCACTGTTGGACCACTACTGCAAAGCTAAGGGCAGGCAAACCGTGACAGGGACAGAAATAAAAAGTCACTGACTCGGTTTTTGTTTTTTCACAAGCAGCTGAAGGATTATTAGCTCTCTGTTTATTTTTCTGTCGTTGTCCTACGGGCTAGTTTTGTTTCCTTGATATATGAATTGATGTTATTGTTAACTTTGTTATTTGATCAACTGTTATTTGCTAAGATGTTATTCTTTTTTTTCTTTACAACCTAAAAGATTTTAAATAAATTTTAACTTTTTTATTAATGAACTTGTTCAAGACCTTCATCCATATCTATTATTAAGTGACTTCGTAAAAAAAAAGGTAAAGGAACCCGTTACACGCCCATTGAGGCATATTGGGAATATGGTGTTAGGCCCATATTATCTTGACCGTCGACACACGAGGGGTGATGTGGTCGGCATCACGCCGGCCGCCTTAACCTTCCCAGAGTTGCTCTGGTACCCATTTGGGGCTGGGTCGACCCAGAAGCCGTTTGTGGCCTAAAAAATTCTCGCCTCATCTGGGGATCGAACCATAGACCACTGCGCTAGGAAGCCAGTGCACTAACCACTATGCTACCGCGGCTCCCAAGTGACTTCGTAAGCTCTTATTATTTCTCTGCCTACAAGAGAGAAAGAAGAGTGAGTGGGTGGGTGAAAAAAAAATACTTAAGAGTTTTGGGGCTTCGACAGAGAGATAGCTTTAATAGATCTTCTTCCATGCTGTCTTAAGATTCTCCCTAATCACACACATTATCTGTCTTCCTTATACATTTTGCATTTCACTAGAGTTATATAACTCAACAAACTACTTATTTTACCCAACTCCCGATAGGTGAGCACAAGCTTCTATTTAAAAAACTTCACGAGTATTAATCTAATGGCATTATTCATTTGTATCTAGCATTATTCCGCTCTTTCTTGCTAAACAGCAAAATCTTGTGCTAAGTTACGTATGAGTTATATGCATTCGAAGTGTGTATTCATTAATTTTGAAACACCCTATCAATATGTATACATATATATATATATATATAAGAATGAAAACATCCGATCCTCTCTCGGCAATGTTTTCTCAGATACAACTACAACACCTTACTTTCATTAAAATGGAAGTGACTGAGTGATAATTATTTTTACAGCCAGATATATATCCTCCGGATACTACACATCAACGAAATGCAATTTTTGCTTTGCGGAAACCTGGTACAACTTTATGCCTTTAAAACTGAGTTGGGCGCAGTTCTTTAAACACGAGCGACTTTCTGTATACTTAAAAATCAGCAGACGCAGTTGAACTTGTTAGCCATTGCAAAACGTTTTAAGTTAGTGCGTTGTCCATGTGAACCTATGGCTTTCACTAAGTGGCGTATCTACAATTTACTGAGGCTCCAGGAACAAATTAAGTGGGGGTCCTTCCTTATATAATGGGTTCAACTATAACGAATAGAAGGCAAATCTATAAAACTTGTAACTAGTTACTTCATCATCATCATCAGCAGCATATGCCTTCAACAAGTATGTTCTATGCCATCAGGTCTTGGATCTTCTCTAAGGTAGAGAACCATCCAACAGGTGGCATTGCATTAACCACCATTTAGTAGATCTGGTATGTTTTACCAATGGTGAGCCTACTGAGTTGCGGAAGCCCTCTGGGTTTGCAAGGAGGCCCTGAAACTCACCCAAATTACAAAAATGTAAAGAGTGAAAACTCAAATACTCGAAGATCGAAGAAGAAGTTGAAAATACAACCAGCATAGTGTTTTTTTTTCTGTGTCTTTCTTATCCAGTAACTGGGACATGCCATGACTTTAACACAAGAAATTGGAAATTACAAGGATACATCTAAAGGCGAGTTTCTCTTGCGACGTGTACACTCCGGAGTCAAGTCGGAGCTGGGGCCCCCATGACGTGCCCGGTACGCCAGGGGCAGTAGTTAGTCTACTGCTTTCACTCGGTGCTTAAAAACACAGTATATTTTATATGGATTGACCTTAGCGTAAGACAACCTGTCACCAGCGTGTTATATTTTCATACTGGGTAGACGAATTCGCTGCAGGCCAATTGTTGTATGTAGGCTATTGTACCTTTTTACCACAACACTTGATTTAAATATAAATAAATGAATGCCACCTTTTTTTACGGCTCTATAAGTACCACGTTCTGGAATTCCCAGGATACGACACATTAATAGAGATTGAAAAAAAAAGCAATAGAGAAGGAAATTGAAGAATAAACGAACGAACGAATTATTTATTTCAATAGGGTAAAGAATCAGGCATTAGTGCCGTTTACATTTCTTGCTTGCAACAATACACATGTGTTTTCAAATTAAAACATTCTTACCTTTAGTAATAATAATAATAGTCCCTTCAGTCATAACTGACTGTGGCAGTGCTCCCCTGAGGTGACAGCCCTCAGCTGCTTATTTTCCTGGTGCTCCTTTCGACGTTTTCTCTATTCTGCTTGTTGTATGAGCTTCTTCTCCACCAATATGAGGTGGCGCTGTAGACAGCATCGACACTTGGTGCGATCGTCAGCTTCATCCTCCCAGGTTGCTGGATTTATGTTCTGTGCCCTCATGTCTCTCTTGTACACATCTTTGAATCTCAGCTGTGGTCGCCAAACTGTTCTTTTGCCATCTGCCAGTTGTCCGTAGAAGATATATTTCGGGATGCGACCATCTTCCATGCGACAGACATGGCTAAGCCAGCGTAGTCTGTTGTGTAAACTCAGCTGTTAACTTTATTAGTAAGGAGTTAATATTAGCATTGCACTCACTAATGAAAATCCCTGTGTAGTTCACAGTTATGCAATAGAGCTGGCGTGACATCCGTAAATTGAAAATTCTTATTTTTATGTTAGACCTGATTAAGTCATGCAGCCAATTTTTAAAAAGTAGATATGTAAGGACAAGAAACCCATTTTATTTTCTTGTATTTCAGACAATGTCTAAACTCATCATTTGTTTTTAATTTCAGACAATGTCTAAACTCATCATTTGTTTTTAATTTCAGACAATGTCTAAACTCATCATTTGTTTTTAATTTCAGACAATGTTTAAAAACAGAATGAATATCCTAACTTCCACGGTTTTTATTGGATGGTTGGTAATGGTTGGTTCAGCTGTGACTGAGTCAGCAACCATCAACATGACAACCACACTGGGAGTAGTGACAGGAACTGTGGTCACACAAAACGGGACAAATGTGAACGTCTTCTACGGGATTCCATATGCGAAACCGCCAGTTGGAGACTTAAGATTTAGGGTGAGTAGACTGTCTACATCTACGACTGACTACGAGCGTCCGAATGATAGAGTGGTTGTCACGGATTGCCTCTCTTGCTTTGCAGTAGTGGTCCAACAGTGACCAAAACTCAAGAGTATCTAATATTGGCTTCCAATGTATCTACCTGCGCGCAATATTACTCTTGGCAGAGATATAGATAGAAGATTAATGACACTTCTACCTTAAGGGAGGGTTTACAAGATATTTCCAGAACTCATGAACAATGTTGCATTGGGCTGAACCATTGTTAACGCATTATATCTGGTCTGTCGCCTTTTGTGAAGGATTTAAGCAATGGTTTAGCCCGTTCAAGCCCCCAGTTGGCGTAATCCAACGAAATTCCTCTTATAAGTAATATCTCTGTTTAGAGGTTGTTATTGTTTTTAAAAGGTGATGGGTGGAGAGCTGGCACTTAACAGCTGACCATTATTGCCTCTTCTCGTTCGATCTTGGTCTATCCTGTTCAACCTGAAAATTGGTTATAATTGGGGTATTTGGTGTCATTTTATTTACTAATTTTGTATTAAATTTAAATAACTATTGTCTTTTGCAGTTGCTGGTTTTAATTTATATTAGTATTTGTCATTTTATTTTCAGTTTTTTATAATATATAGATAACTATTGTCCTTTGCACTTGGTTTTAATTTGTATTAGTATTTGTTCTTTTTGAGTTGGTGTTTCTTTTTAAACCTCGTTGTCTTTCCTTGTCCTATGAGTAGTTAGTAAGTTTGCTAATTTTTTTTTTTTTTTTTTTTTTTTTTTTTAAATTAATGATTTGTTAGTTTTTGTTGCTTAATCTCTATTTGGTTGAATGTCTTTTCTGAAGTATTATTTTTGTTATTATTACCAATATTGTCACTGTCATTAACCTTATATATTTTCAATTGTTTTATATATGTATATCGTTTAAGTATTGTTTGAGCTTCCTCTGGGGCATCTATACTTAAAACCTTATCACATGTCATGTCTATATTGTGATTTCTAAAGTATGTTTTTAATTCTAGCCTCTGTTGATCGTATTTTCTACAGTGGATCAGGTAGTGGTCTATGTCATTTTCTTCCTGACATTCTTGGCAGTGTGGTTCCTCTATCATAAAGTACGCTGCATCGAGACAGAGACGCCATAGCTTTTTAAGGTTATTTTTAACAAAATGAAGAGTTAAATCCGTTTCCGGAATTAAACTGGGTTCTACACCGACTTTTCTTCGTTGAGTGCTACTATTTTCGGGAGAGTACATATAAGGGAAACAATACAATTATTAATGTCTAACTTTCAACCACAGTTGCATCCCTTAGATGTGACCGACGTACAAACGGCGAGAATTATGGAGTTTGATATTAAATATTCTGGCTCATGCGTTTGCTTTCATACATATAAAAAAACTGGAGCGACTATGCTTGTTTAGCTTTAAAACAACATGTAACAATTTTAATAATGCATTAGTCTTTAACAGTTAAAATGCAGCCGCGCTAGCGTAGTGGTTACCACACCGCTCTGGCGACCGGGTGATTCAGGATCAAACCCGGGCGACGGCATTTGAGGATTTTTCGTCGACCGGGATTTGGACTGGATTAACTCGAGACCTGGCGAGAACATCTGAAGAAGTGTCGTCGACCAGGGATTGGCGGCTCCTGAGCCGACCCAGCTCTAATGGGTACCTCCGAAATCGGCGAGTATCTGCCTGAATGGCGAGGGACACCTGTCTCTGTACAAGAAAAGGGATACTCACGTAAAATCAATGTCAGGTTAGACATTAATAATAACCTGAGATTTCGCCTCGAGTATTAGCGGGTGTACGAAAAAAAAAAAAAAAAACAGTTAAAATAAATATGATATTTGGTGAAATTTAGACAAAAGGTTTTCGTCACGGAGACGAAGGTGAGGATTTATCAAAAGTCCGTTGCTTTCGCCTATTTTACAACAAACTTAACTCTAGCTGAGTCCTGCAGCTGTGGTTCATCAATTCTGTGATGATGAAAGCCTTCTCCACACTCTCTTCCACTGTAGGCGGTTAGGATGGATGCTTTTCTCTCAGACTAGCGTCGTTAGTACCACAAATCGTCTGATGACTTGTAACCACGAACTTTAGAAAAATAGAAAAACAAATGCCTTCTGCCAAGTACATTTGTTTTTAGCACTCTTACAGGCTCACGTTCCCGTTGTCCTGTCTGCTCTGGACCTCGTCATGGACGGACGTGTTTTTCATCTGTTCTCACATTTCGCAGTATTAACGCAGGAAGTTTAAGTCACATTCCGTGGATTTTTATACCAGTATATTGGTTATTAGACGGTGAAATTTTTAAACATGATATTATGTTAATGTAATGTGTAACATTTTATAGAATACCGTTGAAATGTGTATCAGTTTTTTTCTCTATGTTATTGGAGGATATTTTCAACAATGACTACATGACTCATCCGAATGTGACCTTCGCCAAAGCAAGAGGTCAGGTGTTGTTCAAGCGTTGGTGTCAGGCATCATAACATTTTCCCGGTATACAATGTTCTTCACCGATAATAAAACCCCCTGTGGAATGCAACCATGTCATGCTTGGAGGAAGGCGTTAGTTCACAGCTAACAGTGGGCCCCAGGGACGCTCGTTTAAGATCAACAACCATAAAATAAACTATGCTTTGAACAAAGAGAGGGCTATTCACATAAAACTTAAAGGTTGTAGAACTGGGTCCGGTATAACCTTGAAGCTATCAAGTCATGGAAAATGTGAAACTATAACATTCCAGAGCACCTTTCAGTACGAGGTATTTCGTTTAATTGTCATTAAATACTATGAAACAGGACTTGTAGAGTCAAGAACAGACATAAATGGTGCACTAGTAGAAGATGTTATAACAACACCACATCTCAAAGTTCACCTTTATCATACTAAAAATAAATTAATGGCCCAAAGGACTGCCGCAGCAGTCGAATCATGGTTAAAAACAGAATTTGAAGAATTAAAAGAATCTGCAAAAATTCTAACTGATGTTGAGTTAGAAAACACTAAAATGGACTCTGCTGTATCTATGTATCTATGCCCCACTTGGCAGTAGACACAATGATTCCAGGCATAAATGACTTTACTACCGACAACGACATCCTCAACATCAGCTGCAACCCAATTTCTCACAGTGAATAAGAAATTCTACCTTCTGCAGTATTGGATAAAATAACAGACACCCCTACAATTTGTAAACCTATGTTGGCCATCGAATACCCCATGGACCATGAAAATATACGAAAAGCTGAAACTGTATCTCTTGAGCAACAAAAAGAAGACACCACGAAGTTACCTGTGTCGTGCTGCCAGGAGCTAATGCAAAATATGGAGGACACGCTACGAAGTTTAATTGGTGATCTCATGACATCGCTCAAGGCCGAAAACGAACTTCTTAAAAGGGAGATAGTATCTCTGAGGGATGAAAATTCTAGCATGAAGGACATCATCGAAAAACTGCAGAGAGACTTCTCACTCTATAAGATAAGACAACCAGATCATCCTCAAACAATAGTAGAAGATTGCGAAGAATCCATACATAAAAATACGCCAAATCAGCCAAAATGCCACCACCAAACTGTACACAAAAAAACACGAAGAGACACTCACAAACATAACATATCCTATTGGAGTCAAAATTACCAACAGATTTCAAGTTCTTAATGATTATTGAACAGAAAATGAGCAGGTATCAGCATCCCTACCAGACAACGTTCCAGTTCCCGAAAACCCAATTCACAAATCTCAGACCCATCACGACAGTCCACAACAAGAACACCACAAAAGGCAGCAGCATCAATCTAATAGAAAACAAAGTGAAGAATTACGTAGTGACGTTACACATATTGTAATTGGTGACTCCCTCTTGAAAGGTATTTATTGTGAAAGAATGTCCACTACAAGAGAAGACATCGTTTCAGTTATGACAGTGCCGGGGGCTGGTATTAAAAGACTACTAGACATAATTAATAAGTTCGATATTAATCACAAGATAACAAAAACAACACTACACGTAGGAATTAATGATATCATGAATGAACAGAGCCTAAACCCCTCAGGATTGGTGGCTACAATAAAACAAAAATTTCCCAAAGCCTCCATCTTTATTTCATCAAACATACCACCATGCTATGGGTTTCAGCGTCGCACAGCGGACACTTACAACACAAAACTACAGAACTATTGTAAACAAAACGGCCTTGGCTTCATCAACAATACTCCATTCTTTACATCTAACTCAGGAGCACCTAAGAAACGACTCTACAGAGATCAAATTCACACATCCACACTGGGAAGCAGCATCCTGGCCAAAAACATAAAATATCCAGAAAGGACACAAGACAGCTCAACCCATATAGAGAATGCAAAAAAATCTACTGAGACGTCAACCTATAATCACAATACATCACACACCCTACCTGCCCCTCAAAGAAGCACACCTATTGCAAGCAGGCAGCATTCCAGCTATCACAACGCCACTTTCAATCAGGAAGCCGAATCTTATGATACCATGTTTCCCCCATTAGTCACAAGGCAGCCCCACTCAGATACCTCTACCAACAGTATTTTAATGTTCCAGGCTCAGAATACTCCTACCAACACTACAACAAGGACGGAAGAAATCAGAGATCACCATGCTTCCTCCCCTAGTTCTTTTTATCGTCCTCAGTGGAACCCTGAACTTGTCTATCTGATGCAATTCAGCCCTGCGTCACTTAGACAAGCATTGAAGATGTCTGCCCAACGTCACCCCTATTATCTGCCCGGCAGAGACGTCAGCTATTGACGAACAAATACTTTGCCTCACTAAATCTCTGTTACTACAGCCTTCACTCCATTTGAACATTTGTTGATATTTTAATACAACGGTCAGAACTTTTACTAGTTTATCGGTTAATATCCTCTAAAATTTTTCTTTGATTACTTATTTCGTTACAATTTAAATTTCTTATTATCATCACGCGTAGCTTCAATTTGTTAGAATTATCGGTGTTAAGGTGTGAAGTGTTGTATACTTGTCTGACTTGCGACAATTATTAATTTCTTCCATCTCTCGTTTAACTTCACTTTGTTACGTTGAGCAGTTCTGGTGTGATATGTTGTATGCCTGATTGTTTTGTGACAATTTTCATATACTCAGTTGAAATTGTTTTTTATTAGTTGTATTAAAATTATTTTAATGTTGTATTTTCTGCAATTTCCCATTCCTTGAATTCCACTTCCTAGGTGAAGTATTAATTCGTAAAAATATTTTGCGCTTTTTTGTGTGCATAACTGTTTTTTTAAACTTGTAATTTTATATATATATATATATATATATATATATATATATATATATATATATATATATATATATATATATATATATATATATATATATATATATATATATATATATATATATATATATATATATATATATATATATATATCCCAACGGGCTGATCACCCGTTTGCCAGTCACTTTGATTACGGAAACAACAACAAACGGATTGATTTGTCGTTGCCCTAAAGACGCCATTAGGCGTGATGGGAACAACGGCAAAGAAAATATATTCGCTGTTGCCCTTAAGACGCCACTAGGCGTAATGGCCACTGACTGCTTTGCCGGTCGTTGGCTAAGGACGGAAGAAGAAGAAGAAAGATATATATATATATATATATATATATATATATATATATATATATATATATATATATATATAATTCTTTTTACTATACAAACATGGCTGGTAATTATGTACCGTGGCTTCACAAGGATGGTCTACGACTTGGTCATCTGAATATTTACCATCTTCTAGGTAAACTCCCCGAACTTACATACATTCTAAGTAAGAATTTTCACATTTTTGGACTTTCAGAAAGTCGCCTAAATGACAGAATAACAGACGATGACATTGCGTTAAATGGTTTTTAAACTATTCGGCGAGACGCAAGCAAAAAACAAGAGACAGGTATAACAGTTTATATTTCCACTTCCCTTAATTTTCGCCGCAGAAACGACTTAGAGACAGCAGAGATAGAATGCGTATGGTTGGAAATAAAGCTACCGAATCAGGGCCCATTTCTGGTGGGATATCTTTATCAAAATCCTAGTGCAGGACATATATGGTACGAAGATTTCACCATAATGATGGACAATGTATTTGCCACAGTCAAGGAGGTTGTTCTTCTTGGTGATTTCAACATCGATATACACCATTCAAATCTAACATGGAAAAATATAATATTATCGTACAACTTAAAACAAATAGTTAACCAGCCTACAAGATTAACACAAGCATCAACCACACTAATCGACCACATCTACGTAACTTGCCGAGAAAACATCATAGAATGCTCTGTCCCTAATATTGCAATGAGTGACCACTATCCAGTATGCTGTACATGGTCAAAGAATAAATGTAAAGTTCCAAAAAATAAACATGTAAGTATCAAATTTAGAAGTTTCAAACATTTCAGTAAGGAATTATTTTTAAATGACTTGCTAACTGCACCTCTCGCCCGTGTTTTCCAACTTCCTGATCCGGATGACGCTATTGCATACTGGACAAAAAAATTTTTATAGTGTTTTTGACACGCACGTACCAGCTAAGGAAATTCGCGTCAAACGACAATTAAAATCTCCGTGGATCACGCAGGAAGTGTTGGAGGCTATGAGGCAGAGAGATCAAGCGCACAAAAATAAGGACCTCAACACATACAGGGTATACAGGAACAAGGTTCAATATTTAATTCGTCCAACACTTCATTTACTTGCACCGACTTCAGCAATCACTTTCAAGCAGAAATAAACAGTCTGAAATCCACAATACCACATTCACCTAGTGACTTAGACAAACTTTCAGCATTCTGTAAGAACAAATGTACAAACTCAGTTCCACCCGACATTCCTTTTATGACAGTTAATGAAGTGTATAACTATCTTATTGGCCTTAAAGACAATAGCTCATCAGGGCTTGACGGAATTAGTAATCGAATACTGCGTTACGCCGCACCAGCTATTAGTGATTCACTAACTTTTATATATAATCAATGTATCGCTAAAAGTTATTTTCCTTCGGCCTTTAAGATTGCCAAAGTATATCCTCTCTTGAAATCTGGCTCGTCAGATAACAGTAATCTTGGTAACTATAGACCAATTTCTTTTATCATCGCTTTCTAAATCACTAGAAAAACACATACATAAAGCAATACTACACTACCTAGTTAACAATGACTTGCTAATTGACAGTCAGACAGGGTTTCGACAAAAGCATTCATGCCACACAGCTCTAACTAAGATGATAGACAACTTGCACCTAAACATAAATATCGATAACATATGTGGAGCAATCTTTGTAGACTTTAGGAAAGCATTTGATATGTTAGATCACGCTGTTTTAATAAGAAAATTAGAAACAATGAAAGTTAACTTTAAACTAGTGACATTACTTAAATCATTCCTGTCCGACAGACAGCAAGTAGTGTGGTACAATAACTTCTTGTCAAGCCCAACTATTATTGACACCGGTGTTCCTCAGGGTTCTATTCTCGGCCCTCTACTTTTTTCCATTTACATAAATGACCTTCCACTACACATCGAGCACTCATCTTGCGACCTATTTGCCGATGACTGTACCATTTATACTAGTGATAAAAGTTGCAACACGCTAGAAATATTATACCACCTGATATATCTCGCACTGCAATTGATTTTGCATTTGCTACATTCAAGAAAACTAGATTCACTTGCCATCTCCACTTTATCCGCACCTGCCTCCGCCTTAAAGTTCTCCCTCATGGCTTCACTTCTCACTTCAACCCCTCGGCTGGCCAATTTCACCCTCGCGAACATCGCCTCTTACAGCGCATCGAGACCACATGTGGGTTCCAGCGTATTCGGGCTGTCGCAGCTATCCATTCCCGCCTCCTGGCAGATATCAGTTCTTAGCAGTCTCAGCTTCTACTCCGCTTACGTAGTCTCACCTCCAGCTATTTTCCTGCCTTCCCCATTATCCGCATCATTATCCATACCCTCAACCGACAACTGTATGATTTTCTATCCGCCAAGAAAAAGGATAAACTTTCCTGCCTCTGTCCTACCCCTGATACTGTCCCTGCCTCCTCTACTCCATCTCGTTCCCAGGTTGTTTGTATTGCCTCTGATCTTGCCCTGTCTGAGGGTGAGCTTTCGGTCCTCAGCAAGGGCTTGCACTTAGTCCCTCTCCAACCATCCTCTGATTAGTACAATTTCCTCCAAGATGTCCATCGGTTTCATCGCCGTCTGCGACTTCAGTTCCATTTCCGCAACAATGATGAATCAGATGATGCCTTTGCACGCTTTGCTCCTTCCAAGAATAATAATTTTATACCCTCTCCTGGGGTTTCCCACGCTCTTGATTTATATATTCAGAAAACCCTCCATGACATTCAGCAACTCCAACCTCAACGCCGGCGTTATTCCAACCTTTCTTCTGATGAGTCTCATGCCGTCTCGAAGCTCCGCCGCAGAGAAGACATTGTCATCAAACCGGCAGACAAAGGAGGTGCCATTGTGGTATGGCGCAAAGACCTTTACCTCCAAGAAGGTAATAAGCAGCTCACCAACAGCTCCTTCTACCAGCGCCGTGACAATGATGCGACAGTCCTCAATAATCGTCTGGTCCATGACACCATCAAAAGTCTTATCGCCAACAAGTCCTTACCTTCTAGCGCTTCTCATCTCCGTATTGACAATAGTGGTCTGGGCAAGCCTGTGTTTTATATGCTCCCCTACTACTACTACTTAGTCGTTCCCCTTCTACCGTGAGGTGTAGAGGTTTGGAAGAGAGAGCGCCAGACTATCCTATCGGCTGTCTTCCTCCTGGCCTGGTTCCATTCTAGTCCTCGGTCCTTCAAAGATGGTCTAATGTTGTCCTCCCAGCGGACTCTGGGTCGTCCTGGGGGTCTGGATCCTTGGCTCTTTGTTTCCCATGCTTGTCGTGGTAGCCGATCTTATATGCTTCCCAAAATCCATAAACCCTCCAACCCTGGGAGACCTATTGTCTCTGCGTGTGCCTGTCCCACCGAATGTATATCAGACTTTCTCGACGGCATCTTCCAGCCTATTGTAGAGCAGCTTCCTTCCTTCTTAAAGGACACAAACCATGCTCTTACTACTTTTTCCTCTATCCAGCTTTCTCCAGACCGTACCTACCGTTTATTTCTGTTAGATGTTTGCGCGCTTTACACTTCCATTCCTCACTCTGATGGTCTCCGAGCTCTCCGGTTTTTCCTGGACCAGCGCACGCACCCCTCTATCGCAACAGAGACTCTCCTTCGCCTTGCAGAACTTGTCCTTCGACTCAATTCCTTTGAGTTCAATGGACAGTTCTTTGACCAAATAAGTGGAGTTGCCATGGGCACCAAGATGGGTCCCAGTTATGCCTGCCTCTTCATGGGCTACCTGGAGTATCAGGTGTGGCAGCAGTATCCTGGTCCTTTCCCATTGATGTATCATAGATACATCGATGATGGCAAAGGTCTCACCGATATGTCAGAGGTTGACCTATCTAGGTTCATTAATTTCATTAACAACTTCCACCCTGCAATCCAATTCACCTCTCACATCTCCACTGTCTCTGTTAATTTCCTTGACATTGCTGTCACCATCACTCCCCCCACCTCACCACTTCGGTGTACTACAAACCCACCGATGCACACAGTTACCTCCTTTATACTTCCTCTCATCCTCCGGCTTGTCGTCAACAACATTATTTTTGACAGTCATAGACTCCTTGCCTTTCTCACAACTTCTCCGCCTCCGTCGGTTATGCCAAGATGATGACAACTTTCTATGCCGAGCACAAGAAATGTTGGACTTCTTCCGTAACAGACAGTATCCAGAAGATGCTCTTACCTCTGCCTTAGAGCGTGTTCTCCCCATCTCACGTCTAGAGGCCCTCAAACCCCGCCAAAACACCTCCTCTGATAGAGTCAAATTAATAATGACCTATCACCCACACAACACTGCTGTCAAAAGGATCCTGTATCGTCACCTACCTCTCCTCCAAGCTGACCCAGTGGCGCGGGAAGTGTTTAGTGAGCCACCCTTGCTGGCATATAGACGGGATAAAAATTTGAGGGACCTCCTTAGACCACAGCCGTTTGAAAACCGTCAACGATGGCCATTTTGGAACCAAGCTATGTAACCGTACACGATGTAAGACATGTCAGTATGTAATCGAAACACGTTCAGTCTCGTTCCTTAACGCCAAGTTCACCATCACCCATGGCTTCACATGTGAGTCACGCAACGTCATTTATGCTATTATATGCAAACGTTGCACCATTACTTACATCGGCCAAACGGGCACACGACTGGGCGACCGATTCTGCAGACACTTCTACGACATCTCTCAGTTTAAATCCACACCTGTGGCCATCCACTTCAATGGCCCTGACCACCACGGTGCCACTGACATCCAGGTGACAGCATCAGATCCTGTTCCTCGGACGCCAACAGTCGGTTTCGCCAGGAACAACGCCTCATCCATCTTATGGGTTGCCTCAAACCACACGGTTTGAATACCCAACATTCTTTTGTCTGAGACGCCTTTCTCTATCGAGTCCCAGTTGTGTTATGACTGTTTACTTTGATGCGATCACGCTTTTTTTTTCTTTTTTTTCTTTTTTTAATCGCTTTTCCCTCAATTTTTTTTTAAATTTTATTTTATTTATTTATTTATTTACTTATTATTATTATTATTATTAATTTTTTTTTAAATTTTTTTTTGTTTTTTTTTTTATTTTTTATTTAGTTATTTTAATTTCGACATATATATAATATTCATTTTACACAGCTCTATAATAATATATAGACAACTTTTTTTTATAAACATAAATAACGATAACATATTATTTTATTATTATTTTTTTATTTTATTTTATTTATTTATTTATTTTTCCTCACTCTTTTCCAGTCCTTGTTTTCATTATTTCTTATTTTTTTATTTTTAAAAGACTTCCTATTTCCGGTTTAGTGGCAGCCATCTTGCTTCACATGTGACTGGACATAAGGGAGGTTTTTTTCTCTTATTTTCATAGTTTCAAGTTCTCTACTTAATTCTCATTTTCTTTCCCTCTTGTCTCTTGTTTGTTTGTCCCTGACGAAGGCCTTGTGGCCGCAACGTAGGTTTTTCTTATCCTTTCTCCTTGTAAGACGTATTACTATTTGTGTGTGTGTGTGTGTATTTTTTTCCCATTCACCAAGAAATATTATTACAAAGCGACACAGACAATCTTATTAAGTGGAGCAATGAAAACTGCATGTAAATAAATATCATTAAAACAAAATGTACGATAATATCAACTAGACAAAAATTACAAAACTCACCGAAAACAACACTCCAGCTCTACATTGGAACCTCTTTAATTCAAAATGTAAATGAAAATAAAACACTAGGACTCATAATTGACCAACATTAAAGTTGGAATTCGCATGTACAAGCACTGACCAAACAAACGACACAAAAAGTTTACCAGTTAGCTAAAATCAAACATTTCCTAGATGAGGAGACACGAAAAATGTTCTATACATCCCAGATACAAACACATCTAGACTATTGTTCCACAGTTTGGGATGGCTGCACCATTTCCAACACTAAAAGACTCTGTTCATTACAAAAACGTGCAGTGCGCCTAATTTCAGACAAAAACTTCACACAGTGTGTAGACGGATATAAATATCTTAACATATTACCACTAAGAAAGCGCCTTCTCTTCAACAAAGCCAAATTTATTCACAAAATCTTGTCACAGAATGCTCCAACGTATCTGTGGCCTATTTGCAAATACAGCGGAAGACGCAGTCAACGCTTAAATAAATTACACATGCCCAAGCCTAGGCTCGACTTATTCAAGAAAAGTTTAGCTTTTTCTGCTGCTTATCTGTGGAATACTCTTCCACACGACTTAAAAAATACTCTTAGTCCATATTCATTCAATCACAGACTTTTCAAATACATCATGAGTGCAGATTATGTGCCACCCTAATTTCGTTATGTTCTTAAATAATTACATAACATCATATGTAGGTTTTAAAGATAATTTTGTCCTGTTTAATATTAATTATGATAAGGTACTGTAAATCTGTGTAACTGTTATTGTACTGTTACAATGTAGGATTTTATTTTATTTTGTTATTTTATTATTTAAGTAATATTTAGGATACATGTGAGAATAAATGGATTCAGTATGGAAGATGAGAGAAAGGAAGGGCAGAATGTTAGACGGGCCTGCGTGCCCAATTCTAAACCCTTTGAAAATAAAGTTCGTTCGTTCGTTCGTTCGTTGTCCGCCCACCAATGTTAAACTCTCAGAAGAATTTAATTCTCGAGCACGCACAACGAAACTCCGAGAAGATGGTTAAAATTAAGCAATATTACTCTGAGGATTAACGGGTAACATGTGTCTGGACAGTGAGAATATGATTTGTGCCTGAACTAACATTAACGAGTTACTAACATCTCAAGAATGATATGCTACACTTGAGGTACACATGATGTAATTATCACTCATTACTGCTCCAGTCGGAGTCTGGTGTCACCTCTGCTGTCGGGTATTCCGCACGACTAGCCAGAAACAATCAACAGCACTTGCTGTAGTGGTTCATGAATATACTTTTGTTATATGTTGAGGTTGCCAGCCTCATTTATAACCCCTAAGCAAGAAACCTATAAAATTGTTTACACTTACCCCAAAATTTTGGGAATACACAATCTCCTTGCACAGATTTAGACTGGACACAGCTATGTATTAGATGCTTAGAAATCACTTAGGTCTGGAAATTAGAGTTAATTCCTCTGACGGCGGGTGTTCTGCGAAATCACTGGCCTGAGAAAACTTTTGTTTAATACCTCTATGACTAGGTCTGGGAAATTAGAGTTAATTCCTCTGACGGCGGGTGTTCTGCGAAATCACTGGGCCTGGGAAAACTTTTGTTTACCTCTATGACTAGGTCTGGGAAATTAGAGTTAATTCCTCTGACGGCGGGTGTTCTGCGAAATCAATGGGCCTGGGAAAACTTTTGTTTAATTCCTCTATGACTTGTGATCAAACTCCTAAGTTTCCAGTCTTGTATTAAAAATGCGGGTTTATTTGTAAATTACTAAGTTGCGGAATACTCGATCTGTTAATTATAGTTGTGGAATTTCTAAGTCCAATGTCTCCTTTTTCTTTCTGGCTTTTAGGAGTCACTAGTCAGACGTTTGCGCTGCAGTGTGTGTACTGACTTTGATTTCTCTACATTATATTTCACAATCCTCAGTTCAAATTCCAGCTGTGTTTCCGCCTAATTATCCAATAAGATACATTGTATATTCTGGCCTCTCAAATCAACCAATCCAATCGAATCTCGTTCAGCGCTACGTGGGTAGGGGTGCTTCAAATTAAAAAAATACCATCACGTGTTTCAAAATATTAAATTTAATATCCACGCGTGACCTCTTCATATCGTTGCGTCAGACTTCTGCCGGCATCTTGTACTATCTTCACAAACAAATGTTGTGCACTGATACTGCCCCGAATGCTATCGTCTCCAAATCTTGAGTTTCCAGACAGATTTATCTGTAATCTGGATACAGAACGTACATCGGAAGCGATTACCTCATTATCTCCTGTCTTGTGCAAACATAGGGATAGTCGCTAGCCATCTGGAGTCAAGTGGCGGACCGTCACGTTCAAAGGGATCACTATAGATGACCGTCTCTATCAAATGTGGCCAGACGAATGAAGCGAAAACTTATCAGTCGCTGATCGGTCAAATTACATGGCTTTATTACAGTTCTGTCTGGGATCGGCTCAAAGCAAACATGTGAAAATTAAAGATAGTCCCGTGGCCGATACTTCTGTAGGGGTGTGGAGGGTTAGAGACTTCACCCTCCTGATCCAACGTAGAGAGCAAAATAATGAATGAAAGGGCAAAAAATATGCCAAATAATAGCGATGAGTGAGAGGACGAGAAAAATGAAGAAAAAAAAGTGATACTGACAACTTGTCTAGTGTACTTCCCGGAGGTCTCTCATGAGACAAGGAAAGGCTAGGATTTCTGCTCCATAATGTGTGTCGTAGAAGGCGACTTATATGAGGATGTGCAAGGGACTGGCAAACTCATAAAATAAATCAAACTGCCACCGAAGTCACAACTGCAGGAGCATGTTAATGCTTTGTGCAGGCTTCCTGGAATATGAACAGCTACAGTAGTTTATCCATGCTCCGAGAGAAGCGCAATTGAAAATGATGATAGTACTGGCATATTCCAAGAGACTCTATGTGGAGGTGTAGTTTGACAGCGTGACTTTCACCAACCTCTTTAAGGGAGAAACTGTATGACGATCAGAGAAGCCTGAGGCAGGCCGCCAACTTTATGAGAGAAATAGATGTGGTTATATAAGAGTGAACAACAAACAAGACGATGAGTAATGCGTGTAATTTATTGTTTACGCGTTTGTTTTTTGGTTTGTTTTGTGGGAGTGGGTGAGTGTCACTGACACATAGTGGAAGGCAAACATGCAAGAGGTGGACAGCGCTATAAGTGGGGAGATACCATCAAGAGGCGGACAGCGCTATAAGTGGGGAGATACCATCAAGAGGTGGACAGCGCTGTCACAGAGGGTTTTATGATCAATAAATTTTCTCTATATTCTTTCTTTCTTCCACCCGTTTCCTCTATTTTATTATCACAGCGCTATAAGTGGGGAGATACCATCAAGAGATGAACGGGAAAGAGTGCAGCATCAAGACAAAGATGCATAACAGAGATCCATTGGAGATACATTGCAGCTAACCTTCGATGTGGAGATGGCAGCTGATGATGATGATGAATACTTCGAAAGAAAAAATTGCTGGAAGCAGTTGATTGATACTGCCTACCTCCAAAATATGTGACGTGAAAAGCGACCTAGAAGATATGTGACGTAAAAAGCGACCTAGAAGATATGTGACGTAAACAGCGACTTAGAAGATATGTGACGTAAACAGCGACTTATAGGGAAATTGTAGTAGTAGTTCTTTTCCGTCTCTGTCTACTCATTGACCCCCGGGTACTCAAGGGGATGCATCTTCTTAACTGTCCCTAATGTGTAACTTTCCATTAATCCGACTTCCTCCAAGCCATATCTTAATTTTCATACCTATCTACCCATCCTTACATACACACACACGGATGCAGATAAACACTCAAAAGAAAACCTTATCTCAGATAAGATCATCTGACATCATTGTGGTAAAGTGGGATGTTATAAATATTTATAGGGGACTTAGTGTACTGACTGAGATCAGCTGTGAAGGTATCTATATCTAATAAGGGTAGTGTATTATAGATCATGTATTGATCAAATATTCACACTAAGAACAATTATAGAAGAATCAGTGGAAAGGCAATCGCCACTTATTATCACCTTCGTCGATTTTCAAAAAGCCTTTGATAGTCTACACCGCCCATCATTGTGGAAGATACTTACAATCTATGGTTTTCCAACAAAATATGTGAATATAATCAAAGCGCTATATGACAATGCAAGATGTTGTGTTAGAACAAATAAAGGGAATACAGAATGGTTTACAGTAGAAACAGGGGTTAAACAAGGCTGTATTATGTCACCACTACTTTTTGGAATAGCTATTGACTGGGTTATGAGAAACTATACCCACAATGAACAATTGGGTATAAAATGGACAAATGGAAAATTCCTGGGGGACCTGGATTTCGCAGATGATGTAGCATTCTTAAGTTCAACACCAAGACAATCCCAAGAAGCAATAAATAATTTGTGTCATCTCTCGGTTTAAAATAGGTCTCCAAATAAATGCCTCTAAAACTAAAGCTATGAACTTTTCTAACGAGACCTTTGATATCATCTTGAACGGGGAAAAACTACAGAAAGTTGAAAGTTTCAATTATTTAGGCAGTAAAATGACTCAGGATGGTGACACAAACAAGAGAAATCCATACTAGAATTGCTTTGGCAGCTAGCGCCTTCAATAGATTATCTAACATTTGGAAATTACGATCATTGAATATACATACCAAGCTTCGTCTGTTTAATTCAAATGTTATCTCAGTGTTAACATACGGCTGTGAGAGTTGGAAAATAACAAAATCATTGGAGAACAAGCTGAATACATTCGAGAACAAATGTCTTAGAAAACTCATGAACATCAGTTTGGAAAGAATTCAAGACTAATCGACAAATAAGAGAAGACTCTAGGCAGAAATATGTCTCCGACTATATAAGGAAAAGACGATGGTCATATATCGGTCATGTCCTACGAATGCAAAACAACAGAATACCACTACAGGCGCTCACTTGGGTTCCTGAGGGTAAGAGGAAAAAAGGAAGACCAAAAGAAACACTCAGAAGAACAATAATAAGAGAAGGAAGAACGTTGGGCCTAAATAATGTGCAAGAGCTAAGAGGAGTGAAGTCACAACGAACAACCTGGAGAGCACTGGTTTCTGCCTTATGCGCCGTGTTTGGCGCTTAAAGAATTTATTATTATTATTATTATAGATAACCTTACTTGCTACCACATATTTCTACCACAGTCAGAATTATTCTGGAATATAGTGATGACTACGTTGAATGTCTGGGGTATGTATATGATGAAGTGTAAGTCACAACAACAACAGACAGATAAACAATTTAATTTATTCCACCAAACTTGACAACACTGTGACACTCACATACATATAACACTCTATGAGGATATCTTAAATGAATCACTGATAAATTTTCAAATATCAATATGTATTCAGTGCTGTCATTAATGTATATGTGTCCTGATTCAAATACAAAGTGAACCAGGAATCACAATCAATTTTAATTACAAGTTATATGTACAGAATTTATCAATATGAATCTTGTAGTGACATATATTATTAATAGTATCCTATGTGTGTCAGTTGTGTAGTGGTAATATGAGGTAATACTGGTTTTGTTTCGTTTTTTCAAGCTCTGTTGGTATTTGTCATCATGACTTCAATAGTTTGTTTCTGTTGGAACTAGTATTGGAGATGTTCTCAGTTCCCGGCATTAAAACAATTAAATTCCCCTCTTAATTTTATTTTACAATGTCAGTTTAAGATGGGGGTACATAATGTTGAGCTCCATGGCCACACTTTCTTAACTTTCGTGATGACTGCAGTAAAAGACTCCTCTGCTCGATTACTTTAATGAGTTCTGGACCCACCTCACTGGTTGCTATATGGACCAAGGAGTATGCTGTCCGCCTCTGGATTCAGCAAAGCTCTGACCAGGTGCTGCTCAATAACTTTAAGACCACGGTCCCTGAAACAAGAAGGTTGTACCTCCTACTTCAGAACTAATTTATACTCTATTTCTACACTGAGCACAATACATACAAACACTGAGTTCAGAGCGTTCGGCCAACTGTCAGCTTCATCTGAAATACTTTACACCAGTATATTCCTCCTTAATGGTTACTACGCCTCTGCAATTCCAGCATTATTTCTTTCTAGTCAATAATCTAGGTGTCAGTGTACTGCTTGGCAATTCCATGTAGTTTTACTTTCCTCCGACACCTTCTGTTCAGGCTGGAGCACTATAGGCTTTACCTCATGTTCGATACTGAACCACACATATATACAGACATAAGTATCAATTTACATTCAATTTTCATTTAAAAAGATATCAAATATTTCAAACCTACCACAATTCATGGAAATAATACACAGTGACGTTGAATGGCAATGAATATAGCACAACTCCGATCTGCCGATGTCCCAGGCTTTTATTTATAAAAAAATATACACTGGTGCTCAACGCACTGTTTCTTAGTAGGTTTATTACAAGATGTGGCAAGGAACAGACGCTCTGAATTGAGTATATTCGCAGCTCTAACCAATCAAGCCATGTCTACACATCTTTTCAAAAAAGTACCCCTTCTCACGTTTCCCCTGACAACACAAGATAGTATTTATAGCCCGACTAATCGTGTTTAGCCTTACATTTGTTGCGCTCCAATCAAATAGGAGTTAACATGGTAGGCTATTTCCGTAACGTAATGTTTTTTCAAACACGTTATAAAAAAATTTTATGAGCAGAAATGATTTCATGCTGTCAGGCACCCCCACTATTTTATTTTGGCTATAATTTGGTAATTCCTAGACTATTTGCGTAACGTTTTACATATTCTTTGTCAGCAAGTCCTAAGGAACCCAAATATGCAAATTTAAAAGAGCTAAGTGGCTGCGTTCAAAATATGCAATTTCTTCTACCTCCTGTTTACTTCGAAGATGTGCTGTCTGGGTACTGTAATGTTTTCAAACGTAAACCAGTATAATGTCATGTTTCCCAATAAGAATTTTGTAAGTTTTAAAACCTAACTCTCGGATGGGTAGTGTTTTTTTATCACGGTCTATCTGAAAAAAAGTTATTGCTAGTGGCCTTACACGCGTGATTTGCGTTACTATTAATCGCGCGACGCGTGTAGTGTTGCATGCTTCCTGCCTTCAGTCGTCCCTCTCTCTCTCCTACTTTCATCTGTCTTTTAGTTACGCCGTGTATAAAATGGAATGAATGAAATATTAAATCTAGGTCATTGATCAGCTTGCGTATCTCAAGGTTTTTCCAAGAAATACAGTACACGTTTCATTGAAGAAAGCGTGTAATAATACAGTAGGCTTTTACTATCAACGTGAAAGCGTTACAATTTGCAGACGAAGGAGAACACAGGGGGGATTTCGAGTACAGTCATTGTGACAGCACTGTTCTTTACCATTTTTCTTTCCTTTTATTGAATTTATGTGTTTGGCTTTACATTTACGTTTTAATTTATATATGTGGATTAGAATTTCTCACGACAATCATCGCATCGATCATCATCATCATTACCATCATCAGCACCTTTGAGCTTCCCATGGAGATAGACCTTTCAACAAAACACATGCCAAGTCTTCCTGTCTTGTGCCATCATCTCGGTATCTTTCCATATCTTCTTTCGTCGATGGCCAACGGCAATGGATCTCCCGCGTGTTTTGTCTCTAGCCATAATGGTACACTCTGACAGGCTCTTTCCTGTCCATCTCTTGATGTTGTCTTTCCACTCATAGCGCTGTCTTAATCTTGCACGTCTGCCTTTAGTTTATTCCTTCCATTGTGGTTTTCAGCAAGGTGTTACGTCTTTTTAATCTGATAAATTATTTTACCTGTCTAAGTTTGATCTCACCTGTCTAAGTTTGATCTCACCTGTCTAAGTTTGATCTCACTTATTAAGTCTCTTTACGGATCTATTATCCCGCAGCCTCCAGAACCAGCTCCGGCTTGGAATGGTATCAAGGATGGAACATCCCTGCCCAACTCCTGTTGGCAAACCATTGACACCAGTTTCAATCGAGCTTCTAGAGTGGAAATGTGGAACGCTAACACGAATCGCAGGTACTGAGGATGGAGTAGGCTGAATAGATCAACTGCTATACATACATACACGCATACGTAAATACGGACAAACATATAGAAACACGGATGAGTGAATAATTAGACTGGCACAGAGAAAGAAAGAGAGAAACATAAGTACAGTCAAAGAAACAGACAGGTATAAAGACAACAGACATAAAGATTTACAGACGGTCGGACAAACAGACAGAGAGACAGATATACATACATACAAACAGAGAGACAGGTACAGAGATAGACAGACATACATGGCAAACAGATACACCAGACAGACAGACAGACAGACAGACAGACAGATGATAGATAGATAGATAGATAGATAGATAGATAGATAGATAGATAGATAGATAGATAGATAGATAGATAGATAGATAGATAGATAGATAGATAGATAGATAGATAGATAGATAGATAGATAGATAGATAGATAGATAGATAGATAGATAGATAGATAGATAGATAGATAGATAGATAGATAGATAGATAGATAGATAGATAGATAGATAGATAGATAGATAGATAGATAGATAGATAGATAGATAGATAGATAGATAGATATCGTTAGCAAACATTTACATATAAATATTTAAACGACAGGAATTACTGATAGTCTAACTGACTATCCACTTTTATTCTATGCAATATAACAGTAGTATGCAACCCGGGAGCTTTGAGAATCTACTTTACACTGAGCTCTCTAAAGTTCAGCCTTGATAAAATCCTGTCAGGTTTCAAAGTATTTTGAATAAGTACAGTATAAGTGTAATGTTTTTTTCTCTGCCTGAAGATCGGTTTCACGGAGTTCCATCTGCAGATCGGTGGAAATTTAAACTACATGATTTATTACGACATGTTAACTTCCCTTTAAATAAAATGTATAGCTTTCCTACGTTAAGCAGTTCATGAATAAAGTGTATTTTAGTAAGCTAGCTCCTGAGGTTACCATGAGAACACGGACAAAGTACCTTTACTCCAAGGAACATCACACTTTTAAGTGTTTCAGGAGTTTCTCCGTAATTTCCCTGCTGAACAATATCTGTTTCCTCTCCGTGATCTAGAGATGGCAGATGGCAAAAGAACAGTTGGGCGACCGCAGCTGATGTTCAAAGATGTGTGCATGTAGCGAAATCTGTGAAACAATCGCTAAATTCAGTAAGATTTTACTCCTATGATAATAAATAAACCCGCCCATGTGTGCTTGCCTATCGTCGTCCTCAACGCCAGTAGAGCGCTGAATTGTATGCAGTAGTAATGCTTAGACAATGATCCCGCTGTCACATCTTACACGCTTTCCTAGTTTCGTCCTTGAGACTTACAATTAACGCAAATCATTAAATATTACCTAAACGCCGTTTTGCAGACAGCTAAGTGTTCGTTTCAGTCAGAGTGAGAGAAGAAAACGTAGGAGGGAGAGATAAGGGATGAATGAAAGACTTGACAAGCGTTGGTTTTCGAATCGCATGCGACAAGGTGACGTCACAGAATTTGTTTGAAACACTACACGCGAGGGATAGGTTAGTGTTTGAAAAATAGACTACAGGCCTTGGTTACTGTCGTTAAGGGCATGTTTGAACATCTGCTATCGTTCGCTGTAGTTTTCTTAGAAAAAGTGAGAGAGAGAAAATTGGAAAGGGGGAATGGTATGGAGTCCGTTTAAACTATCGTCTGCATTTCTAAAGTGAAACTAACTGTCACAATTGAACGATAGATGGAAATAAATAATAGGGGACGATTAAATGATAATATTTGGTTATTATACCTAACATATTACTTAGTGTGATATATTTTCTTGTCGTAGAAGAACCCAAAAATAATAAAATATGTTATTTGAATAAGAGTAGAAGGAAAAAGTAAATTATGATGAAATGAAGAATAACAACGATAGTAGGGAATATAATAAATAAAAGAATAAAACCACTGTGTGACAGACAGCAACAGGATCACTAATGACTTGTCAGAAGTATAAACTTTTAGGATATAACTGAGATATTGACGAAGACAGATGAACGAACAGACTTGAATCTTTCTCAGTTTGCACTGTAGTGGGGATAGAGGGGAAGTTAGTCCAAGATTTGAAAATTGAGTTCAGTTTTGAATAAAAAGACGCTAGAAGCCAAACAGTCCCTGATTGGCTGGAGTCTAATATACTAACGGAGGGATAAAACTAATTTGTAGTTAGTGTTCGGGACCACTTGTAAAAGAAATTCTCTACACTAAAGTTGTTCTGCAAGCAAGATAATAGTACTATCTTGACTTTGCTGATCTGCACCAGCAAGCGATCTGGATTTGACCATATATATCGCAAATCAAATTTATTAGTGTTAATATTTCTCTGATGCGGTAAGAAAGAAAACATTTATATCACCATTATTATTATTATTATGTATGTATTATTGAATATGTATGAAAATTATGTGGGCAGAAGTTTATCTAGAGGGAAGTCAACATCAAACTTTGTGTTGTTTCAGAGTTGTTAGGAAATATATTAACATGTTGTAGAAAAGCCAGACAGGCTTTCTGACATTGTGGGAGAAAGAAAAATTAAATATTAATGGGGAAATTGTTGTACAGTATTATGACATAAGACCAGGCAAACCACTGGCCGTCTTCTTCAGCAAGTCACCGTGATTGTACATGACTTGATATTATTAACTTAAAATGTTTCCTTTGTCAAGGAAAGTGTCAAACTGTAGTTTGAAGTTTATTTGACCATGAATGGGGTATACAACTAATTAAGAACGTTAACTAATTGTTTAGTTACCATGCTGAGTCTGAATATGATTTAAAATGTTTAGTAGTTAGGGAAAGAGAGAGTATATCAGAGGTTGAGTAGGACGCATTTATATCGTTCCAGGGTTTCATCTATTGACTCAAAGTGAGCCCAGGTCAACCTATACCTCTCTATATTTCTGCATCTAAAGAATTGAGGCAGTATCTACTGTGTGCCTCCGTGTTATATTGCAAGAGCAGAATCCTTACTTGGCAGTGGAGGCGGGTGATCTAACCAAAATTCATCCTGCATACCAGGCACCACTCAGTTAAGAAATTGTCTCCGGGCACTTGATATACCAAACTCAACTACTCTCAGTTCCCAAATGTGTATTAGATCATTCAGATTGTGATGAAGACAAACGTTCTTGTAATCAATACCCATTCATAGGAGCAAGAATAAATTGACACTGTTCCAGATTGACACATTTAATTAAAGTTGTGAATAAGAATATACTCAGTTATAAATTGAATTAATTTTATGCAAATACTTTGAATTATCATTTTGAGTTCAATATTCCGGTATACACAAAATTTTGATACTGGAACAATAAATTGTAAAAAAGATTTCACATTTAAAACTTAACTCTTGGTGTTGTTAAGTACTTTTCATAGAGTTCTTAAGTGTATTTGTTGTCATTTTATTATACCACAATTTCATTACCCTAGACATTAGACGTAGCTGTCAGACATACTAGTCATAAATAAGTCTGAGTAAGATCTTAGGGTGGTAGCAGAAAGGTTCTCTGAGAACACACCCTTATTATCTATTAGACTCAGAGGCCTTCACAGCTTGACCTCACTCAGTTACACTATAACAATAACACCAACATTCATACCATCTAAACCCACCACAGTGCAAGAGAGACATGAGGGCACTGGACATAAATCCTGTAACCTGGGAAGAAGAAGATGCCGATTGCGCCAAGTGGCGGCGATCTCTACGGCGCCACCTCAGATTGGACGAAAAAAAGCTCACGGCAAGCAGAAGAGAGGAGAAAACGTCGAAAGAAACACAAGGAAAATAAGCAGCTGAGGGCTATCACTTCAATAGCGCATTCCCATATTCAGTTGTAACTGAAGGGGCTATTATTATTATTATTATTATTATGACCTAGAGATCTGCCAAAATATTCACAAGCTCTACTAGACGATCGGGTTGCGACCCATGCATTAGAATGTATGGAAAATGTATTTCCTGCTGTCATGGTGCAAATGGTAACAACAATACACGTGGGTCTCTAACCTATATTTTGTCCTTCACTTGTGTTAGCTAGTCAGCGTCGATTGATTGCTGTATTTTCTGTTTGAACGTTTTTTTTCTATCATAACTGAAAACAACACATTAAAGCCACTATAAAATAATGCACAGAATTAAATTTTGGCCAGTTTGCTTCTTGAGAGTTGTGCTGAAAGCTCAAACGTGGTGTTTTATAGCCATAACACGTGACCTTAACTTTCAAAAATGGGTGCTTGTGTTTAACAGAAGTATTAAATGATATAACAAGATCACCAATGTTAAACTTTTGACAGGGACCCAAAGATGCAGAAATAGAGAATGCAGTCAGCGACCCATAGCTTGACTGCTTGCGTCAGGGTCAGCGAACCAGAGCTGACCAAGACCCTACTCCACGTGGTGGTCCTGGAAACAGGCTGCATCACTGCAGTCTGGCTGAGAGAGTAGGGATCGAAGAGGGAAGGCAAACCCGGTCCCAAAAAATGCCGTGCTGAAGTCGGATGTGTCGGCCGAAAGACGCAGATATCGCAGCTCCGGTGTAAACAGACACAACGCAACCAAGTCCTTTTCAGGACGAACGAGGAAGAAGAAGAAGAAGAAACTTTTAACAAAAACCAGACAAGTGCCAGGGGAGCAAGAGATGAGAAGAAGACGCTGGAGATGGATAGGACACACGTTGAGGAAACCTGTTGATAGCATTACATCATAAGGCTGTCCTTGTTTTGGGACCTTCATGATAAGAGAGGTTGATGAAACCTTAAAAAACACACGGCAAAGAGATTTAGAGACGACCCAGAGTTCACTGAAAGGATAACATCAGACAATGTATGGAGGACCGAGGAAGACAACCAATAGGATAGCATGGCACTCTCTCTCTCTCTGGCAAACCTCTATACCCCAAGGTGGAAGAGGAACGAGTAAATCATTAAGTAAGTCAGTAAGTAAGTCATTAAGTAAGTCATTAAGTAAGTCAGTAAGTAAGTCAGTAAGTAAGTCAGTAAGTAAGTCATTAAGTAAGTCATTAAGTAAGTCATTAAGTAAGTCATTAAGTAAGTCAGTAAGTAAGTCATTAAGTAAGTCATTAGGTAAGTCAGTAAGTAAGTCATTAAGTAAGTCATTAAGTAAGTCATTAAGTAAGTCATTAAGTAAGTCATTAAGTAAGTCAGTAAGTAAGTCATTAAGTAAGTCATTAGGTAAGTCAGTAAGTAAGTCATTAAGTAAGTCATTAAGTAAGTCATTAAGTAAGTCATTAAGTAAGTCATTAAGTAAGTCATTAGGTAAGTCAGTAAGTAATTAAGTAAGTCATTAAGTAAGTCATTAAGTAAGTCATTAAGTAAGTCAGTAAGTAAGTCATTAAGTAAGTCATTAAGTAAGTCAGTAAGTAAGTCATTAAGTAAGTCAGTAAGTAAGTCATTAAGTAAGTCAGTAAGTCATTAAGTAAGTCAGTAAGTCATTAAGTAAGTCAGTAAGTAAGTCATTAAGTAAGTCAGTAAGTAAGTCATTAAGTAAGTCAGTAAGTAAGTCATTAGGTAAGTCAGTAAGTAAGTCAGTAAGTAAGTCATTAAGTAAGTCATTAAGTAAGTCAGTAAGTAAGTCATTAAGTAAGTCAGTAAGTAAGTCATTAAGTAAGTCAGTAAGTCATTAAGTAAGTCAGTAAGTCATTAAGTAAGTCAGTAAGTAAGTCATTAAGTAAGTCAGTAAGTCATTAAGTAAGTCAGTAAGTAAGTCATTAAGTAAGTCATTAAGTAAATCAGTAAGTAAGTCATTAAGTAAGTCAGTAAGTAAGTCATTAAGTAAGTCAGTAAGTCATTAAGTAAGTCAGTAAGTAAGTCATTAAGTAAGTCAGTCAGTAAGTCATTAAGTAAGTCATTAAGTAAGTCAGTAAGTAAGTCTTTAAGTAAGTCAGTAAGTAAGTCAGTAAGTAAGTCAGTAAGTCAGTCAGTAAGTAAGTCAGTAAGTAAGTCATTAAGTAAGTCAGTAAGTAAGTCATAAAGTAAGTCAGTAAGTAAGTCATTAAGTAAGTCAGTAAGTAGAGAATTTGAGATAGAAATGAAAATGATGAGAGAGACGTTGAAAGGCCTTGAGCGGATGGCACGTAACAAGAATACTTGGAATGAGTCTATGCTTCTTAGAGAGCTGAATGGTGGTGAATTATTAAATAAACACATGACCTGGGAGAACAGGTCCTGGAGCAGGCCATCCACTGTAAATACCTTGGAGCTGTCATAGACTGGAAGGGAGACATCAAAGAAGAGTTGCTTACCCGAAGAGCAGCAGCTGGGTAACTTTTTCAGGCTTCCTCAGTACAAGGGAAGTTGGCAAGAAGACGAAGATGGCTGTATACCGCTCCCCCTATGTCCCAGTCGTGACTTATGGATGCGAATCAATTTGCAATGACTACAACCCACAGAAACCAGATCCAAACCTTAGAAATGAGGTATCCGATGAAGGTGGTTGAAGTAACAAGAAGAGACATGGTTCACAACCAGACGATACAGCAAGGCCTCAAAACCCAGCCCCGGCAGACCCTAGTAGAACAGTCCCAGCTATGATGGTTTGGCCATGTCTGCAGAATAGAAAAAGATCGGCTACCACGACAAGTATAGGAAACTAAGAGCCAGAGATCTATACCTCCAGGACTACCCAGAGTCCGCTGGGAGGACAACATTAGATAATCTCTGAAGGACTGAGGACTAGAATGGAACCAGGCCAGGAGGAAGACAGCTGATAGGATAGTGTGGCGCTCTCTCTGGTAAACCTCTACACCCCAGGGTAGAAGAAGAACGACTAAGTAGTAATACATGACCTTGGACGTTTAAACAAAAATTATGCTAATTATCCCAACAGTGAAGACTGTCTATATTTGAACGTCTGGAGCCCAAACACAACCGATCCTAAAGCCGTGATGGTGTGGATTTACGGTGGAGGTTTCTGGGGTGGGACATCGACACTGAACGTCTACAACGCCCTAACTTTGGCAGCCAGAAACAACATCATTGTTGTATCCTTTAACTACAGGTAGTTTTACGATTATCCTCTAACGTACAGGTAGTCATTCATTTATACTTAACCGCATGTAATCTTTAAAATGATTGACAGAGAGGTTAGAGCGCTGGTCTCGAATCCAGTCTACCCACCTATAAATAGGTACCTGACGCAGCTCTAAGTTAGGGACGGAAAAGAGAGCGAGGAATGGAACTGGTCATCCCATCTCTCGAAGCTGGACCTAATATGGTGAAGTCTCTAACATTTCCCTACGCTACAGCAGTATCTCCTATGGGACTACCTTTACATTTTAAGTCTTTGAAATATCTTTTAGTTGAGCTGTTTAGTGGTAGACTAATAAGTGTAGCAGAAGAGGAACAAGATCTTCATTTACCTGAGATACCTAAAGATCGTTTATATTTGGACATGTATATAACCGAGTAGGCTGAACGGGACGCACCTCGCCAAAACGAGGCAAATTTTTTTTTTTTGTTAAGGGATGTAATTTATCCTTTTCCCCGTCGAAGGGGAATAAAGAAATTATGTTGGCTTTTTTTTCAAGGGATGTAATTTATCCTATGTGTCCCGAAATTGGACCGTTCAATGTTTCTTCCATTTTCCTCTCTCTCCCCCCTTTCTTTTATTTCTCATTTTCGCTGCACAGAACTCCATACTAGAGTCATTGTTTCCATTTGTCACACTTCACTTCGTATGTCCGCACAAGCGAATCGCCCATCCCTGAAAGACTAATTAATCACTAAACGTGTTAATACCACATTGACTCCAGGTAGATGCGAGCATGAAGTGTTTGCTTAAGACTGAATAATCACTTCCGACTCGACTGTTTGGGACAGATGATTATAGATAAACGCAATCTTTGAAGACATTTGGAAAAGTGAGCAGAAAGTGTGATATAGGTCTACTTTGGCAACATTTTACGGATATCACAACTCCATATATGGACGATGACTGTTTGATTTTTTCAAACGCATGTGTCATAGAAAATATTACATGAGGAAAAGTTTTCAAAATAAGTACTTTGAATGTATTGGCTGGCATTTGAGGCGCGAATAAACTATCGCTATGATTGGGAGTTTGTCGAAAACGCCAGGTGGAAACGTGGGCCGGAACCTATGATATAACGTAGAAAACGTTTGACATACGTAGAAAAAGTTTAACATACGGCACTGCATACCAAAAATCGTCAACGGAGACAGCTCGGACCTTGCCACAGAAAAGAATAGAGTTGTATTCTGAATTTACAGGACCGGACAAAAAGTATTAAGGGCATCTCTGTACATCAGTAGAAAACTCGCCAACATTAATACGGAACCTGGAATTCTACAGGACCACTCACTAGTCACAGAGGGATTCTAAAATAGAAATAATACCCCAGACGTGTGTTTGAGGCATCTGTGTTAAGTTGCCAAGACTATTCTACTGAGCAAGAAGTCTAAGATTTCTCAATTGTTTAGGTGAGTGTAACATATTATTTATGCTGTGAATTTGATATGTTAGTGGTGTTAAAGATTCATACTAGGCTGGCAACCTCAGCACGTGAAAAAATACATTCATAAACCACCACAGCAAGCGCTGGTGATTGCTTCATGCTAGTTCTCACGGAAGAACCAAGAGCAGAGGTAACCATAGATCCCGAATTGAGCAGGGAGTGAGTGATGATTACATCAGCTTGTGAATAGTTGTATATTATCACCCGGTGAATGTATGTAAATTTAATATGTTCCTTCAGTCACAAGCCACTGCCTCTGTCAAGTCACACATTTTTCCTTAAATTGACTGACGTACTGATGATTTTTCATCACATGCCCTGAGTGATATGATATACGCTCAGGGAGAGTAAAAAATTTTGAGAAAACAAACGGCTGACGGACAGCGGGAAAAGGCGCATGATTAATATCAGGCAAACAAATATTTAGGAGCGAAATTTGTTCTTTTATTCCCTCTAAAGTTTGTGGTACCAGTACGGGGCGACCCGACTAATTGCAGTACGACCCGGAGAGACATGTGCTGTACTACTAGTTTGTGGTTCGAAACTTGAGATCGACACCTGAAGATTCTTGCCTTGACCAGGAGCGGTTACTTCCTGAACTGATCGGAAAACGTGCCCCTCGCCACAGAGACGAATCCACGGAAAAGCAACATCGGCACTTCATCGTTTTGGCAAGTCCGAATTTTAACAGACCAAAAACAACCTAACTTTATTTTGCTAAATTCATCAAGCCTAAAGACTTTTCGGTGAAGAAACCTAATTATTTATCATAATCACCAGTCATATTTATTTGCATCTGTTTCAAAGTAATTGATCATTAAATTTGTATATATTGATTTTGACAAATTCATAGTTGAATTAATTATTACAGAGCGAACTGCACACTTGTGAATCCGGATTTTCATATATACTTGTATAGTTATATCTACATCTGAAGAGCCATTAATAAGAATAATAATAATAATAAGAGGAATTGCACTGAATTAAATCAGCTGGGGGCTTGAACGCGCTAAATCATACAATATACATCTTCACAAAAGGAGGCGGGTCAGATAAAAAGTTAACGTGCTCAGACTAATTCAGTATTGTTCTTGACTTCTGAAATATCTTGTGGATACTCCCTCAAGGTAGAAGCATCATTATCCTTCTATCTACAACTCTGCCAATAGTAATCTTGTGCGAAGGTAGACACCTTTGAAGATCCACATTATATACTCTAGGTTTTGGCCACTGTTGGACCACTACTGCAGAGAGCAAGGGGAGACAACCCGTGACACTGTGTCAGAGGAAAACAATCAAACAGCAAAAAAAAAAAAAAAGCAATAAAGTATATTGTATATTCTCTAACATTTTACTATATTGTTGCTTGTTTGGTTGCAATCGTGTTCGAAGGGTGTTGATGGGTGTTGTCAAAATGAAAACAAACAAAAGGTCAACTCGACCTACGCAGTGGTGTATAGACATGGAGTGAGGATACAGTACATGCGAATGATGGCAAACGTTCGTTAGAGTTGACAAATAGACCAATCTCACTCACTTATGGCTGGAAGTCATTTACGCCAACTACTGTGTACGTTTCATACAGTTTAATTGGAACGATCACACTTGACAGCACGGGTACAGTGACAGCAGACAGGTTGGCATAAATCATAATAATGTTGATCAATGAAATACACTATCACATGAGCATTCATGTTGCATAACAGTACCAATGGAATGTCAGTAGACAAGCACTCAGTACTTCCAATATATATCGTCTGACTTTACTGACAGAGCACGTCAGTTCATAAACAAGGTTCAAGATGGTCCCTAGACCTAACCTCGTCTAGCGAAGATTCCTTTAGGTAAAGTTCAGCACATATTTTTTTGATAACAATATTGAACCACTAGTAGTGGGTTCTCTTCTGTAGCAGTGATCTCTGGACTCATCAGGTGATAGTAAGGTGCATCCCTGTTCTCTCCTCGATGATTGAAAAATATAGGATTCAAAATGGCTTCTCCTCCCAGTGAGTTGTCACTCACCCAGGATACAAACTATGAAGCGCAATCAAAGCTGATCATTCATTAAATGTCCTCATTGCTTTGTAGATTCTACCATTGATACTATTGACTTCATCACATAATATGGTGCTGCTAGGTATGAATGTCATCTTCATCTGGTTAATATTCATCTAAACGTACAACCGTACGACTGCCCATCGAATACAATGCCTCAGGAAAAGTTCATAAGAAATGCGTCTTTGCCTTGGTATCAGAAATACACTAGAATATGATTCTGCCATTCCTTGGCAGTAAGAATAAACACTGGGGTGAATAATACATGATATTTCTAAAGAGGCTACCTCTTTCACTAGTATAGAGATCACTTTTCGGCGACAGGCCGCTACAACAACTCAGCACCCATCAGGGAGGAACCTTCTCACCTCCTCTTAGCGACACATCGCCGAACAACCTTTGACCCGGAGTTCGACACCGAAGATATAGTTCGACTTAGACATACAAAGATATTAAGATATAAGACAGACTCGTCCTACATAGACAAGAAATACACATAGATTCGGGCCATAGATATTCTGAAGCAAGAACAATCTACTTCTAACCAAACAAAGAATAGATCGCTGTAAACCTAGATTCCTACGCTGAGTTCGATATCCAGGAAAGATACAAGAACAGATAACTCACAGAATGAATACACATCGACTAATCTGAGTTCTGTCCCTTAGACTAAGAATCGTGAATTCAAAGATAAATATATTTTTATCAGACAAATAATTACATTTTACATTTGTATGCGTACCAACAGTAATCTGTGCGCCACACAAAAGAATATGTGCGCAACATATATGTTTTTATTTATTATTTAAAATACACTAGTAAATTTTATGCAAAACAAATGCGCGCTATATTAAGCGTCGTGCAGTTTAGTGCAAAGGCCAGAAACGCTCGACTTTTATATAATTTTTAGACTGCAAAAAAAAAAAAAAAATTCTGGAACGGGACACTTTTAGAGAATTATATAGATAGAATTATATAGTATTATAGTGCGTTTCAAAAAGATCGGTCGACGATTGACTTCAAATATCTCCATATTACTTGAACTGATAAACATGATTTTTTGCATGTGGTCTTATATTTTCAATGTCCCAAAGTTTTTATAAAATTCAATGTTGCAGGTAGTGTTCTTTTCTTGCAACGGCTAACTCCTTTGATTTTTTTTAACGAAGTAATTATTTTGTCCTGGAAGAAAATAATTTACCGTAAATGAAGGAAGTTGCATATTTTTGGCATAGGCATCTATACAATTCTAATGTTAGAGGGGTTTACTCGATGTAAAGTTGCTTTCACACACACAATGCTCTGAGTAAGGAAGAGTGGTGTGTTGTTGAGATACTACCCGTGTAAATGGGTCACCCTAGTCCTTTTTAAATTGGTCTTCGAAATATTTGTAGAGTGTGACCGCTACTGTTCGTGTGCTGACCAATATAACCACTCATACACATGTGTCTACAAGGCACCAATGCAGACTGCTGGAATCTTAGTTTACTCAATTTATTCAGACGTACACACTGGGACATACGAGTACATCATGGTTCGTTGACATATCAATTTGTAGGTATACATAGCAGATCTGAAGTCATGACACATTCAGAAATCATGGGCAGTACATCAAAAGTTCAATGTCATGATACATTATGGCCACATTCCCCTATCTGACTAAACGCGTCAGTGAAGGCAGATTGATAAATAACTAAAGTTACTTGACGTCCATAGTTTGTAGTATATCTTATGAAACCACGAAAGGGGGGTTTCTAGCAAGATTGAGATCTCCCTGTCACTGTCCGATAATAGGATAAATAATCTGTTCTCTTGGCAGTGATCAAAACATATGATGTCCGAAATACAACATGGCTGTCTCCCCTGAGTTGTCGTTCACTCATTCATAGGAAGGAGAATATAAGCCAGAGTTAATTTATAATGGGTATATAAAGGATTTCACAAATGTTTCCATACAGCTCTACGGTGATCAGGTTAATTTCACGTAAAACCGCTGCAGGCTGTATCTTCGTCGATACCAAACACGACACTAGCATAACGAAGCACCAAAAGTCAAGCTAGGCCTAACCGACGAGAGATCATCAAAAATAGGAGCTGGGTTTACCTGGAGTCCGAATCATCTATATACTGACATAAGGAGAGTCTCTAACACAAACTATCGTAGAGACACCATCTCCTTCAGAAGAAAAACCACTTCGTAAGACATTTTTCTCTGACGAAAGGACCAGCTCTTGAAAAACGTACCCCGCCATTTTTAGCGGTACATCGGAACTCATCACGACTTGTCAAGACAACTCATACTTCCGCTAGAGGAATACAAGGTCCGATATTTAGGTGATACTTGTACTAATAAAGTAATACAAAATTCAGGCCATAAACACAATAAGCAAATTAAAACCATACAAACGCAAGCGTTTGTTAACGAGTGAAAAAAATGCTTTTACCATAAACGCATTTTTACCCCCTCGGGACATATAGCGATCCCATTAGTAAATCATATATTGAAACACGGGGAAAATCGCGTGAAATATCAAGGTCAAATAAATATGCAAAGTTGTTAACGAGGAAAAAAATGCGTTCAACAATTACGATCAAGTGGTTGCAGAGATATTGAATATTAAACAGCGGCAAACATTGTGAAACGCACTATAATAATAATTCAGAATATATTGTTGGTATGGACAGAGAAATGAGAAGAAGGAACATGTCTTTGAAATATCTTAATTACTGGTAGTCTTAGGATTATCAATTAATTTCAGGCAATCTTTTGAATTATTCTTTAGCTGAAGGTACTTGCCCCTTGTAGTTCCAAGAAATGAAAATAATAATGATAGGGCTGGCAAACCTCTTCAGTAAAATAAGTATCAATGAAACCACCACTACAAGACTATGTGAATGCTAGGTGGAGGTTTCCTGCAAGGTGACAAGCTACAGTGGTGACTCTATGATCTGTAAGGCCCTTACGGGAACATGGTAATTCTTTAACACTTTGACTCCGGAACAACGCTCAGAGCGTTGGTCAGATTTGACACCCATGCCAAAACAACTCTCTGAGCGTTGTTTTTAATCTATCACGAATTAAAATTATGGCACAGGGTGGAAAATAATTGCGGAATCAAAGAGTTAATATGCTCTTGCGGTGGTGATTTCAGTTGCAGTTAGTTTTTACATGATGAGGTTATCAATTCCATGCACAGCCTCATATTGGACGCCTTTTTCCGAGATGCCAGAATGAGTTGTAGATCTTTTCTTTCTTTGTCTCATCGGAGACCCCCTGAGAACTGCACAAGGTAAAGTTACATCATTTTCCTGTGGATTGTTTCAGAGTTGGACCATTCGGATTTTTGTACTGTGGTGCTGCAGATTGCCCGGGCAGTGTCGGACTTTTAGACCAGAGCTTGGCGCTGAAGGTAACATAAACTGTTTGACCATCAGCATGTATTCGATTCATGAAAGTCGGCTCTTTAATTGATGTTAACACTAAGCAGAGATTGGCCGATACCCTATACCATTTGCTGATACTAAACTTTAAAGTAATGATACTGTACCAAACAATTATCTGCTGACGTCAAACATAAATTTATTGACGCCAAAAGCTAAGATCTTGATACTAATGATTAATCTGTTATCACCAGACTGCAGTAACACAAATCATTAATCTGTTATCACCAGACTTCCAGAACATCAATTATTAATTTGTTATCATCAGACTTCAATAACACCAATCATAATCTTTCACCAGACTCCAGTAACACCAGTCATTAAACTGTTATCACCGGACTTCCAGAACATAAATTATTAATTTGTTATCATCAGACTTCAATAACACCAATCATAATCTATCACCAGACTCCAGTAACACCAGTCATTAAACTGTTATTACCAGACTTCAGTAACACCAATCATTAATCTGTTATCATCAGACTTCAGTAACACCAATCATTAATCTGTTATCATCAGACTTCAGTAACACCAATCATTAATCTGTTATCACCAGACTTCAGTAACACCAATCATTAATCTGTTATCACCAGACTTCAGTAACACCAATCATTAATCTGTTATCACTTCAGTAACGGAGCCGCGGTAGCGCAGTGGTTAGTGCACTGGCTTCCTAGCTCGGTGGTCCGTGGTTCGATCCCCAGTTGAGCTGGGATTTTTTAGACCGCAAACGGCTCCGGGGTCGACCCAGCCTCATGAATTGGGTACCAGAACAACTCTGGGAAGGTTAAGGCGGCCGGCGTGATGCTGACCACATCACCCCTAGTGCTCCGATGGTCAAGACAATATGGGCCTAACACCATAATCCCAGTATGCCTCAATGGGCGTGTAACGGGATCCTTTACCTTATGTATTGATTTCTGGCATTTTGAAAGGGACGGCGGACTGTAACAACGATGTTTTACAATTTTGTTTCTTTCTATTAGTGGGTTAAAGACAACGCCGAAAACATAGGCGGCGATCGTGAAAGGATCACAATTTTTGGCGAGAGTGCTGGGGCGGCCAGTGTTGGGTTCCATCTGATGTCGCCTTTATCTATGGACCTCTTTACGTATGCCATCATGATGAGCTCATCCCCGACGGTGAACTGGGGGATTCAGGTCTGTACTTTGTGTGTGTATGGTCCCGTGTAAATAGGTCAACACTAAGGAAAACAAACAAGGAGGGGAAACTCGAGATCTGTAAACAGTAAATACAAAGTCCTGGGTTCGATTCCCGGTAAGCCTATTACTGCTGTTGTTTTTCTGTTGTCTAGTTTTCTACTTCTTTATTTCTCACGAGTGCCTGAAAAGTACCTTTGTGTATTATTTATTTACTGTTTACAGGCCTCGGGTTTCCTCTCCTTGTTTCTTTAAACGTTTATACAATACCAAACCTACCCTTTGTCCTTTACTATTCTCATTCTTCTGCCATTTACTAGACACATTATTAAGGTTTTTGTCTTGTGTAATCTGGCCTATACTGTTAAACAGGAAAATTGCAGAAGTGACTGCGTCTATAATTATTCTGGGTCGTCCTTAGGTACGTAACCGGGTTACATGGAGAGTTCGTGCTAGACCTCTTTCTACGAAGCGCTATTTATGTGGTGCCTAGTTAGCAGAGAGGATAGTAAGGATTCGCTCCCGTAGCTAGGCGGTGGTGTCGTTCGGAAGGTCGTGGGTTCGATTCCCGGTAAGCCTATTACTTCTGTTGTCTACTCTTCTCCTTCTTTATTTTTCACGCACACAAGGGGTCGGAGTGGCTAAGAGGTATGGCGTCCGCCTCGAATTCTAGAGGTACCGGGTTTGATTCCCAGTTGAGGGAATATATTTTATGGACATTTTTTTTCTTCAGAACCAGTAATCCTAATGATGTCATATTCCCCCCTGGTCTCCTGAGTAGTGAGATCAGATGCCTAGCCTTCTCCGATAAGCGCGAAAAAATAGGAGGTCCCGTGTGCACGTTGTGCACGTGAAAAATCCCACGGCAGTTGGAAATCGTAAATATTTAACTCCATACTGCATCATAATATTTTGTAGCAGTGATTTCCAGGGAAAATAAATATTTTAAACCTCCCTTTTCAACAGTCCCACGATGTGGCCTTGAACCGTACCCAGACGTTTGCCTGCCTTCTCGATTGTTCTGTCCGAGGCATTGCCGCCATTGTTCCATATCTAAGAACAGTCAGCCCAGAGCTGTTGGCTCAAACGCAGTGGAAGTTAACCAGCTACTATTTCGACACCCCTTTCGCTCCAGTTGTTGATGGCAAATTCTTACTCAAGCATCCTTCGGATATCATGGCTGAAGGGAAGGTTGGTTTGACAGAAAAAAGTTTAGAAGCCTCGTCATTTAACATTTGGCGATCTGTTGATCTTCCTTTGAAATAAGAAAAACTTAAATTTCTTTTGCAACAAGAAAAAGTTCTAGAGATTAAAATTCAGACCACGCGGTCATTTATATTTGGACATGCGCCCTAATATAACCGACGAACCCTGTGTTTAGGTTAAAGGGCCGCGCCTCACCAAAACGAGGCAAAATTTGATTTTTAAAATATTTGTTTAAAAAAATTTAATGCTGCAGATGTGCGTTACAAATCTATTTTCTTCAAACACAGCAAACTAATTACTTGGTTAGGCAGTGTTGTTTTATTTTGCTCCGAACAAGGATTTAGTTGCCATATGTATTCCCGGTGGTCTGCGATGAGTTTAAAGAAATAATATGTTCGCTGCTCCCTAACCCAGTCGTAAGACGTAACTAATACGATCTTGAGCATGAGGCTGGCAACGTTATCATTTAAAACGAGGAACTACAGGAACCACTGCTCAAATTGCTTACAAATGATTTGGTGCATGCGTCCTGCAAGGAGGATTATCTACAGTGGTGGATCCATGTTCTATGGTAAGCAAACGGGAAATGTATGATGATAACAACGATGGAAGGCCTCTAGTGCAGCGCTTCTTAACCAGGATTGCATGCACCCTCTGGGGTTTGCGAGACTTACCTTCAGGAGGGTGTGAGACATGCCAGATATGTTAGAACGTGAGTCATCATAAACAATATATAATACACAGAACTCAAATGTATTTGTACAAAATAGAACATTGACAACGTGAATTAGATACCGAACCTTAGTCATATTTTGTAAATAACATTTTCTCAAAATTTACTTTTATCTCTTAAGCCTTTTTGTTTTGCCAGCTAGAAGATAAAGGAGTGTGAAACTTCTTAAGATGCTGTAAAGGAATGTGAGACTTCTTAAGATGATGTAAAGGAGTGTGAGACTTCTTAAGATGCTGTAAAGGAATGTGAGACTTCTTAAGATGATGTAAAGGGGTCTGAGACTTTTTAAGATGCTGTAAAGGAATGTGAGACTTCTTAAGATGATGTAAAGGAGTGTGAAACTTCTTAAGATGCTGTAAAGGAATGTGAGACTTCTTAAGATGCTGTAAAGGAATGTGAGACTTCTTAAGATGCTGTATAGGAATGTGAGACTTTTTAAGATGATGTAAAGGGGTGTGAGACTTTTTAAGATGCTGTAAAGGAATGTGAGACTTCTTAAGATGATGTAAAGGAGTGTGAGACTTCTTAAGATGATGTAAAGGGGTGTGAGACTTCTTAAGATGATGTAAAGGAGTGTGAGACTTCTTAAGATGATGTAAAGGAGTGTGAGACTTCTTAAGATGCTGTCAAGGAGTGTGAGACTTCTTAAGATGATGTAAAGGGGTGTGAGACTTCTTAAGAGGCTGTAAATGCGTGCGAGACCTCTAAAAGGTTAAGAAACATTGCCGTTTCGTTAGATGTATGATACGCTGAATGATTTCATTCGTGTTATTTCGTAAAATGATTTATTTTTCTCGTTGTTTTGATGTATCTTAAATAGCAGCGCTTCGGGGCAGGTCTCTCTTACTCATATCATAATCATTGGCGGATTTAAGGGGGTGGCGACGGGGCGATCATCCCTCCCTTGGGACTTTGAAAATCTGTATTTCATGTCAACCGCTCCAGTATTCGCCCACCCCCACTCCACCCCGCGTAGTACTTAAATGTAAGTAATCCTTATGACAGACGAATTAAAAACATGTCTAGTACTGGACAATGGTAAGTATCCTAAAGGTTACAAACGTAGTTTGCAGGTAATTCTACCTGGCGGGGCATTGAAAGACAATAAAGGGAACCGCCATATAGCATGAGGCAAAAGTATGCGCCAGGCAGGTAACACAAGTTGACTTCACTAGAGCCGCAAAAACAGAGGACTTTGTGACAAGAAGCGAATAATTTCTGTATCGGATATATATATTGCCCGTCCCTTGGACAATTCCTAACCAGTGGAAGGAGGAAGGGGATATATTCAGCAGAGATGACCCAATACACCATCTAAACAGATACCAACAGACCACAATGTTCCGCCTGAGAACCGGCCACTGCAGATTACTAGGACATCTTTATCGCCTCAAGATAGCCCACACAAATGAATGCCCATGCGGAACAGGAATCCAGACCCCAGAACACATTCTCCAGAACTGCCCAACCCATGATGAACCACGACGTGCGACCTGGCCAAGGGGTGCTGAGCTCCAGCAGAAGCTATGGGGCTGCCGCGCCGACCTGGTAAAGACTGTGGACTTCGTCCTGGCGACAGGCCTGCAGATTTAGCATGACTACAAACTGAACGCAGAAGAAGAAGAAGAAGGACAATTCCTAGATCCGTCAGTGATCAGAACAAATGGTATCTTCATACTGAAGGTTAACTGACGGACTGATTTCTTTACGCATATATAGTCTCATTAGTTTCGTTCATTTATTTCACGGGTGCCTACAATGTTTCTTCTTTTTCAAATACCATGCCAGCTGGCTAGGTGAACATGTCTCTGCACAACTTCCTGTCTTCAGTGTTGTTTATTACTTCTGTTGTACATTTCTTTCCATACTACGATGTTAAACGTCAAGTAGCTTCTTTTTTCATCGTATACCTACTGTCCTCTCTTCACAATATCCCCAAAGAAAGTGGGCTGAATGGCGGTTATCTCTCTTGGTCTGCCGAAGTGGTCCACGAACGGTGGCCCGAGAGTTAGAGTAAAGGATGAGTTTATAGAAGGTAGAAACTTTCACTCAAGAATTACTCTCGTCAGTACGATAAATAGGAGGGACAGACAATGATATCAAAATAAGAATACAAAAAAAACAAGAGGAGCTTTCATTGCATTGGGAAACATATGGAGAACAAGAGAAATCAAGTCCAACACGAAAATAAGAATCTTCAATTCAAGTGTCAAGTCAGTACTATTGTATGGTTCTGAGACATGGAGAACAACAAAAAACAACAACCAAAAAGCTACAGACATTTATAAATGAGTGCTTGCGTAGAATAGAAGGACTAAAATGGTATGACAAAGTCACAAATGTGGAATTGATGACAAGAGCCAGATAAGTGCCAGTGGAACAAGAGATGAGAAGAAGGCGATGGATAGGACACACACTGAGGAAACCTGTTGATAGCTTTACAAGGCAGTCCTTGTTCTGGAATCTCCAGGGAAAGAGAGGCAGAGGTAAACCAAAAAAAAAAACACATGGAGAAGAGAACTGGAAACAGAGGTGAAAATGATGAGGAAAACATGAAAGAACTTGAACGGATGGCACAGGACAGGAAGACTTGGCATGTGTTTGTTGAAGGCCTATGCTCCTTGGGGAGCTAAAGGGTGTTGATTGATTGATTGATTGATTGATTGATTGATTGATTGATTGATTGAAAGGGTGGTGCAAAAGTAAGTGTACCGTTTCTTTACATTTATTTCTTCGTTATAACAAAATAATTAATGCTTATAATACAGATAAGTACGGTACATACATAGAAAAATTATTTGTAGACGTATATCTCTTTGTACTGTTTTATTCCATCTCAACTTCAGCATGTTTTGTGACAAATACATTCAAAGTTTTGGGGTTACTAACCCGTGAATGTTTTAGGGCAGGCCTCCAGCAAGAGGGTCAGCTGCAGAATGGCTTATTGCTCTGCAGGGAGCAGAAAGGGAAAATTATGATGATGATGGTGATGATGATGATGATGATAAGGATGATGGTGACACCTACTTTTGCACCATCCTGTATTTACTATTGAAGCACGTGCATTCTTACTTTCCTTTATCTATTACATAAAATACTTTTCTTGCAATTCTTACAGGTGAAAAATACATCGATAATTACAGGTGTGGTTAAAGATGAAGGAACGTATTGGCTGCTGTATGGGTTCAATGGCATATTCGATAATCGAGACCCCAACTCAGTATCTTCCAGCCAGTATGCTTCGGTTGTGGAGGGCATTCTTAAACCGTTGGGAACCAACTTCACTTCGGATTCCATCATCAGAGATTTTATAATGAAGGAGTATTACGACTCTGTTCCCCCGTGGAGCAGAGGAAGTTATCTTGACTCCGCCGATGATATATGGTAACTATTTTAATATCATTACCACGGGTAGTTCTTGGGGGGGGGGGTGTCAATGAAGAGGCAGTGGCGTAAATACATAGTAAGGGGCCTCTGGCAAACATTAAGTCTGGTCCTCCTGGTATAATTGGCTGAACAACTGTTATCAATGTACGCCAAATCTGTATAAAAAAAATAACTAATTAGTTCCTCATTATCATCATCGTTACCCGCCATCTTAAGGCATGGGCAACTGGGCAGTGCCCAGGGGCCCCACGATTCTAGGGGCCCCATGCTGGGATGCTACCATATTGTTCATAAGACATCATTTTTATTCCCGTGGGTGGGTAGGGCCCAGTGCTTTGCTTTGCCCATTTCCTACAATGCTGTTAAGACGGCCCTGCCAACCACACAAATATTTATAGAATGTGTGATTCCTGAATACACGCATTGAGATCCTCGCTGGTGCTACGGAATCGGTGCACTGTGCTCAGATCGTCCTTGTTTGATCTAAGGGAGGAGAGTGGAGCACTTATGGAGTTTTCCGAATGCAATGAAGATAGACCTTAAATCCAAACCTAACGAAATCCAAGGGACATAAACCGTCAACAAATATGTTTCAGTTCTTCCTGTCCTGTGCCATCCGGTCAAGAACTTTCCACGCTCTCTTTCTCCTTTTCATTTTGTCTCCAGAAACTGAGACAGGTTATGCCATTTAACACACGAACAAAGGAAATTAAACAGATAAATATTAGAGCGAAAATCCCTTCCAACCACTACTTTGCTGGGCCTCCTCGGTGCTAGGGCCCCCGGGGGCATACCCGGGTCCACCCGAGCGGTAGTTACGCCACTGCCCTTAGGCATGTCATACAAGGCGACTAAGAGGTTTTGCGTGAGGCTGGAAACATCATCATGTAAAACAAATTGTCACAGAAACCACTACTACAACAGCATGTGAATGTTTGGCGTAGGCTTCCTGGAAGAGGACCAGTTACAGTGGCGGATCCATCCTCTGTGATGAACGACAAGGAAAGTGATGATAACGATTTTAATACATTTGTAGTGCGGCTTAGCACGTGATCTGTCGGACGACATTGAGATAATATAACAGTTAATCCATTAGGCATGTCGTAGGAGGTGGCTAATATGAGCCATCGCACGGGGATGGCAACTTCACCGTGTAAAAGTATCAATATATATAAAATCCCAGCTTTTTCTGTCAGTGCGTAACGCTAAGGGATGCAACTTTGGTTGAAAGTTAGACATTAATTGTATTGTTTCCCTTATATGTACTCTCCATAAAATAGTAACACTCGACAAGGAAGAATGCGTAAATGACGGTCTGCACAAATATATTTATAGAATGTGTAATCCCGTATACACACATTGGGATCCTCGCTGCTGCTACGTAGTTCGTGTACTGTGGTGATGCACAGTGGTTTTTTAAAAAAAAATACTTTTGAATAAGTAAAATTGCCTTAGGTATTAGTGCTTTTGAATTTAATTCGGGACCTAAGACGCGTCAACAGTGAGAAATGCAGTTAGCGACCCATAGCTAGACTGCTTGCGTCAGGATCAGCGAACCAGAGCTGACCAAGACCCTACTCCACCTCCAAGTGGTGGTCATGGAAACAGGCTGCATCACTGCAGTCTGGCTGAGTGAGTAAGGATCGAAGAGGGAAGGCTAACCCGGTCCCAAAAATGTCGTGCTGAAGTCGGATGTGTCGGCCGAATTCGCAAATATCGCAGCTTCGCTGTAAACGGACACAACGCAACCAACGTCCTTTTCAGGACGAACGAGGAAGAAGAATAATTTAATTCCCGTCTTATGACGGGCTTTTACACTAGTCATTAGAAAAAACACCATTGCAAGAGAACGGGAATTGCTTTGGTGCAGCCTTTCTGCATGTGGGCCTATGGCAGTGGTAGTCCAATGCTATTAAGTAGTAAAAAGAAGAAAAAAACCAACCCTCTTTGAGAACTCTTCTAAAGAAAAATAATCTTCATTTTCAAGCGGGAACAAACGCCAACAACAAATTCAAGTCAGGCTTTCCCGTCCTGTGCCATTCTTTCAAGAAGTGTTCTATATCGTCTTTATCCAATGCTTGTCTGTCTGCAATTCTTTTCTTTGTGATTAATACAGTTCCACTTCCTGCTGTTACTCCTGAGAGTCCACAACAAGGAATGACTTGTAAATCTATCAGGTAGTTTTCTTGATACGTTTCCCAAGTAAAGTCAGTGTCGTCATTCCATCTCTTTCTTATTCCACTGGTTTTATCCTGGTTTTTTCCAATTAGTTCCACATCGGCGATTTTACCATACTGCCTCACTCCTTCTATTCTGTGCTAGCACCAATTTATGAAAGTCTATAACCTCTTGGTTGTCATGGTTTCTTGTTCTTCATGTTTCAGCGACTAACAATATAACACGCACTGGTATAGGTTCCAATGAAGACTTGTCCTGCGTTTGACTAGCCATTTCATTATAGGCCTTACATGAGCTTGTTTGCTTTCTCTCTATGATTCTTCTCAATGTCGTTCAGGATCTTCTGTTTCTTTTTTTCCCCTAAAGTATTCCATTCAAAGCCATATTATTTTATCACGACAACTACAATACTTTTTAGTTCCCCGAGGAGCATAGGCCTTCAACAAACACATGCCTAATCCTCCTGTCACGTGCCATCAGATCTCTCCAAGCTTTTCTCATCATTTTCACCTCTGTATCCAGTTCTCTTCTCCATGTGTTTTTTGGTCTACCTCTGCTTCTCTTTCCCTGGAGATTCCAGAACAAGGACTGCCTTGTAATGCTAACAACAGGTTTCCTCACTGTGTGTCCTATCCATCGCCATCGTCTTCTTCTCATCTCTTATTCCACTGGCACTTGTCTGGTTCTTGTCATCAGTTCCATATTGGTGACTTTGTCATACTATTTCAATCCTTCTATTCTACGCAAGCACCCATTTATGAAAGTAATTACAGCTGAATTACTGAATAGTTTTAATGTTTCAAAAGAAAAGACATTTTTAGATATTGCTAAATGCAACAAAACTGAACATCTTGAACAATTTTTGGAGCAACTTACTGTTTGTAAAATTTCCTCATTTCTAGTGGATATTTCATAATGATGGCGACAAATTCATGTATGTGTGCTTTGTTTCAAAAACGTTACGTTTGTACATCTGCAGTAAACACTTTTTACAAATAAGGGAGGGAAACCTGAGGCCTGTAAACAGTAAATTAATATGAAAAACACTGGCTTATTTATACTGATGTATGCAAGTATTAATTGTGCATTAACTGGGCAACACTTCAAGTATAGAATTGTATTTGTTGTCATAGACCCTATTTTGTTGTTGTGATGCTTACTATCTGTGTTAGTCACAGATGAAATATTCTGTAATATGACCAGCATGTATCTCAAATTCAGTAAAGTCTGATTCCGTGTTCTACTTGAAAAGTTAAAACAGACTAAAAACAGATTCAAGACTGTTGGTTGTGAAGCCATGGCATGAGCATACTTTAGAGAAAAAATGATGGTACAGTATTCATTATCAGAAATGGTAAAGCAATACGTTGGTATTTATCATAAAGATGTACATTTTTACGTCCATTTGAAGTTTAAATTATTACTTTCTGTCAAGCTTTGTGATTGTTGTTTTCATATCATTGTATCACGTTTCTTGTTGAATTCTTACTACATATGCTAGCTACCGTCACCTCCTCTTTTTTGACTTCACTAAAAATTTTCATCCCCGTTGTGTCTACAGCGGAGATACGTTATTCAAGTGTCCAGTCGTCGACTTCGCGCAGTTCTACAGCAGTGAGGTCAAGGGGCGTCTATTCATGTATTCTTATGAGCATCGGGTGAGCACAATCACTTGGCCGCAGTGGGTTGGAGTTCCTCATGGATACGAGCTGGAGATTTTCTTCGGGCTTCCCTGGTCTGAGATGCAGGTCAACTATACTGAAGCCGAAAGGGTCCTGAGCGATGATATTATGAACAGGATATCAAACTTCGCAAACACTGGGTTAGTGTGGGCGTAGTTTACTTCATGAATTTTTTTTTCCCCCTTTGATACCCAGCACGGAAAATGGAGGACTAAATAGAGAAATTGATGACAAGAACCTGACAAGTGTCTGTGAAATGAGAAGGAGAGGGCTGGAGATGGATAGGACACACATTGAGAAAACCTGTTGATAGAATTACCAGGCAGTCTTTTTTTTTTCTGGAATCTCCAGGGTAAGAGAGGTAGAGGGGGACCAAAGAAATCATGGAGAAGAGAACTGGAGACAGACATGAAGCGGAATAAGACGACAAAGAAAGATCTTGAGAGGATGGCACGGAACAGGAAGATTTGGCATACGTTTATTGAAGGCCTATGCTCCTCAAAAGGGGGGGGGGCTGAAGGGAGATCCTGACGAATATAAAAATTGAAACACGGTGTCAACAAGCCAGTGCAATAACTTACTATATATAGCTAACAAATTTTACTCACCAGCTGGCATCCCGACTCAAACATCAGAAAAACAGTATGGAAACTCAATGACAATCCATAAACTATAGGCCTAACTCTTTGTTATCAGTATCTGGCACATGCTTTCCATTCTCTGGTAATCGGTGTTGTGTTGGTGCGTAATGTTCTGTTACATTATTGTATGTATGAAAAAGGTGCAACCTGTGTACTGGCACGTATAGGTGTATGAAAAAATTTCCCGTAGACCACACTGTCAGTCATCAAGCAATCACCAACACATGGTTACAGTCCCAAAGAAACATTTAATGAAATATGTCCTGAATATTTAAATACCACATAAATGTAGTTCCACTGCAAACATCAGACTGATCCCGTGGAGGAGAGCAATTACTTAAATTCCATCTTCTTAACCACTGAAGCTATCACGCAATTCAACGAGTTATTCTTGTTCGTAAAACTATTATTCTCTATATCATATCCGTACAGAACAACAGAACACACCCAGAACGCTCAAAAACCAGCGAGCAAATCTGTCCATTCATAATCTCCCCTGACAAATATTTCACCCTTGATTGCCACGTGATTTTCGCTCACATCATTAGTTTGTGTCGTGGAATATTCTAATCCACATATATAAATTAAAGGGTAAATGTAAAGCGTCACAAATAAATTCTAATAAAGAAAAGAGCAATGGTAAAATAACAGTGCTGTCACAAGGAATGTACTCGAAATCCCCTTTGTTTTATGCTTCGTCTGCAAATTGTAACGCTTTCACGTTGATAGTAAAAGCCTACTATATTATTACCCGCTTTCTTCAATGAAACGTGTGCTGTATTTCTTGGAAAAACATTGAGAGGCAGACTGCGTAATGACCTAAATTAATCCTAACATTAATTATACTGCGTTACCAAAACGAACGAACAGATGGACTCAAATAGAAAGAGAGAGGGAGGGCTGAAAATCAGGAACGCATGCAACACGCGTCGCGCGATACACAATTACTACTATCACGCGTGTAAGGCCACATGCACTAACTTTTTTTTCAGACGGACAGTGATAAATACACTACCCTTCCCAGAGTTAGGTTTTAAAACCTGAAAAACGCTTATTGGGAAAACCTGACATTCTACTGTTTTATGTCCGAAATCCTGACATTAGTCTGACAGTACAGCAGGACAGGTGGCGGTTCTAACATAAAAAATAAAAAAAAACAACTACACGACTATCCTAGAAAATACATATTTTGAACGCAGCCACTTAGCTCTTTTAAATTTGTATATTTGGGTTCCTTAGGGTTTGCTGACAAAGAATATGTAAAACGTTACGCAAATAGTCTAGGAATTAACAAGTTATAACCAAAATAAAATATTGGGGATGCCTGACAGCATGAAATCATTTCTGCTCATAAAATTTTTTTATAACGTGTTTGAAAAAAACCTTGCGTACGGAAATAGCCTACCATGTAAACTCCAAATTGATTGGAGCGCAACAAATATAAGACTAAACACGATTGGTCGGACTATAAATACTATATTTGGTTGTTAGGGGAGACGTAGGAAGTTAAAATTTTTTTCAAACCCTTGTCGAAACGTAGCTCCATTGGCCAGACTCGCTGATATACTCACCTAGGAGCGTTAGTTCGAGACCACTAGTTCAAATAAGCTTGATAAAGCAACAGTGCGTTGAAGCCAGCTCACATTTTTGTTAAAATAAAAGCCTGGAACATAAGCAGATGGGAATTTGTGCCAGTATTTGTGCCAGAATTCATTGCTAATCAACGTATCTGTGTTTGTTTCCATGAATTGTGGTAAGCTTGAAACATTCAGTATCTTTTAATGAAAATTGAATGTGAATTGTTAATTTATGCCTGTATATATGTGTAGTTCAGTAGCAAACATGATGTAAAGCCTATAATGCTCCAGCCTGAACAGAAGGTGTCGGAGGAAAGTAAAACTGCATGGAATGGCCAAACTGTACACTGACACCTAGATTATTGATTAGACAGAAATAATGCTGGAAGTGCAGAGGCGTAGTAACCATTAAGGAGGTTAATGCTGGTATAAAGTATTTCAGATGAAGCTGACAGTTGGCCTAACGCTCTGAACTCAATGTTTGTGATGTATTGTGCTCAGTGTAAAAAGAGAGTATCAATTAGTTATGAAGTAGAAGGTACATCCTTCTTGTTTTCAGGGACCGTGGTCTTGATGGTATTGAGCAGCACCTGGTCAGAGCTTTGCTGAATCCAGAGTCGGACAGCATACTCCTTGGTCCATTTAGCTATCAGTGAGGTGTCTCCAGAGCACAGGGGAGAAATCGAGCAGAGGAGTCTTTTCCTGCCGCCATCACGCAAGATAAGCTGATGTGGCCAGCTGAGCTCAAAATTATGTACCCCATCTTAAAATAACATTGTAACATAAACTTAAGAGGGGAAGTAAATTGTTTTAATAACAGGAACTGAGAACATCTCCAATACTAGCTCCCATAAAGACAAACTATTGAAGTCATGATGACAAATACCAACAGAGCTTGAACAAAACAAAACCAGTATTACCTCATATTACTACTACACAACTGACACACATAGGATACTTTTAATAATATATGTCACTACAATATTCATATTGAGAAATTCTGTACATATAACTTGTAATTAAAATTGATTGTGATTCCTGGTTCCCTTTGTATTTGAATCAGGACACATATTCATTCATAACAGCAATGAATACATATTGTTATTTGAAAAGTTATCAGTGACTCCTTTAAGATATCCTTTAGAGTGTTATATGTATGTGAGTGTCACAGTGTTGTCAAGTGTGGTGGAATAAATTAAATTGTTTATCTGTCTGTTGTTGTTATGACTTACACTTCATCATACACATACCCTAGACATACAACGTAGTCATCACACTATTCCAGAATAATTCTGACTGAGATATATATATATATGTGGCAGCAAATAAGGTTATCTATAATACACTACTCTTATTAGATATAGATACCTTCACAGCTGATCTCAGTCAGTACACTAAGTCCCCTATAAATATTTATAACATCCCACTTCACCACATATATTGGGGGTCTCGCTCTTGGGATTTTGAATCTTTCCCTATTACATATATTGGGGGTAATTCACTTCAGGGAATATAAGAATTAAAAGGTATCCTTGGGTGGAATTAAATAAGGTTGAGCTCACGGTGCCTGTGTTGTCCATTAGATATATATGTAGAAATTGAATTGTTGGTTAGACATTGTATAAATTTACCTGATAGACAATGGCGGACCTGGCCAAGTTTCGATCTGCTGCTGTTCAGACTGCAAAAGAGTTAGGATTAGATGGGCAAGTTATGGTTGCCTATGTCACTACGGAATGTGACAAATTTATTGAACGCGAAGAAAGAAGATTAGAAAAAGAGGCCGAAAGAAAGTTAGAGGCTGAGACTAAGAGGTTGCAATTTGAGGCTGAGGCTGAGACTAAGAGGTTGCAGATTGAGGCTGAGGCTAAGAAATTGGAGGCAGAAAGAGAAGACAAAAGATTGGCTGCAGAAAGGGAAGCAGAAGAAAGAAGATTGACTGCAGAGAGGGAAGCAGAAAAGGAGGAGAAGAGATTACAAAGGGAACATGAGTTACGACTAAGGGAGTTTGAGTTTCAGGGCCATGCTCCTGAAAATGGTGCCAGTCCCTTTGCCTCTGATGCCACTGCTAGCCAAGGAGCCTCAACCTCAGCTATGAATTTTCATTTAGATCATTTTGTTGAGAAAGACGATGATATAGAGAGCTACCTAAATAGGTATGAACTATTAGCTACCACCTATGGGTTAGAGAGAGAAAGGTGGAGCTTAAAGTTATCTCAAGGACTTCGTGGGGCAGCTTATGAAGTTTTTGCAAAAATGAGCAGAGGTGATCAGGATAATTATGACATGCTAAAGCAGGCTCTTTTGTTAAGGTATGAAAAGAATGCAGAATTCTATAGGAAAAAATTTAGGAATGCTAAACTACTGTCAGGTGAAACCTATCACCAGTTCTCTGCACGAATAGAGACATACTTGGAGAAATGGACTTCTCTGGGGAAAACCCAAGATCTTAAGGAAATGGTCCTTATAGAGCAATTAAGAGAGTCCATGGCTCCAGACCTGAGAAAGTTTCTCATGGAACAAGGTGCAGAGAGGCTGGGTGAGTTGCTAAATGTTGCTGAAAGGTATCAAGCAGCTCAAGCAGAGGTAACAGGTAATAAAAAGAAACAAGTGGATAACTTTAGGGCACCACAGAACTTTAATAAATTTGATCCTAAGGATCAAAACAAAGGTAAGCACCAATTTGATAGGCCACGGTATGAAAATAAAAATAAATTCCCACAATTCGATGAAAGGAAATATGATGAAAGAAAATCTTTCAACCAAGGAAAAAGGTGGTGTAAAAATTGTAAGATGAACAATCATGACACTGACCATTGTAGAAGGAAACCTCCTCATTGTGCTGCTATGACATCTGGGAAAAAGGAAAAGAAGGTCAAACCTGAAGAACTACAGGAACCCTACCACCCCCAGTGTGTGAAGATGTCATCTGTAATGGTGTCACTATAAGGTGTTTATATGATACCGGTTTAGATTACGATTCCGTTGTGAGTTCTCACCTGGTGCAGGCCGATCAATATACCACAGAAACAGTGGAGATTCAAACTGCAACCAAGGATGTAGCTACCATGACACTTCCCGTCGCCCGAATAAAAGTGAAAACGCGATATGTGGAAGGAATCATAAAAGCAGCAGTGATAAATGAGCCAATCTACCCTCTAATATTGGGGTGTAGATATGTCTTCTTGGGGAATCCCAAGAGACCTGTGATATTGGCAACAGTGCAGACCAGATCACAGTCAAAAAAGGAGGAGGATAATCCAATAAATACTCATCCAGATGAGATGAGGAAGGCACAGGCTGAGGACAAAACACTCAAGCCATGTTTCAAGAAGTTGCCCAAATCTCATACACCTCCAGGCAAGGGAGAGTTTTATATATGAAGAACAAACTGATATATAGGAAGGCTGGATCTGAATCCAATGGTCACGGACAGCTGGTCCTTCCCACTTCATATAGGACTAAAGTGTTGGAACTAGGGCATGCGATTCCCTTCAGTGGTCATATGGGAATCAGCGCAACAGGTCACTATTTCTGGCCAGGAATAACTGAAGATATCAAACGATATGTAAAATCCTGTCCAGAGTGCCAACGAGTAGCACCTAAACATTGGACTGCACCAGCAACTCTGGGGGAAATGCCCATAGTGGGAACACCCTTTGAGAGAGTTGCCGTGGATCTTGTGGGACCTCTCACCCGAACCAAGAGAAGGAACAGCTACATTCTGACTCTGGTGGACACTTGTTCTATGTGGGGAGAGGCTGTAGCCCTGTCATCGATTGATTCTAAACATGTGGCAGAGGCATTGCTCACAATTTTCACAAGGTTAGGCTTTCCCAATCAAATCTTGACTGATAATGGCTCTCAGTTCAAGGGGAAACTAACTGAAGAAGTTTTCAGGATCTTCCAGGCCAAACACTTCCATTGTAGTGTGTATCATCCCCAAGGGAACGGCCAAGTGGAAAGATTTAACGGCACATTGATGTCGATCCTGAGAAAGTTGGCACACGAAAAACCAGATACATGGGACCAGTACCTGCACGCCGCCCTCTTTGCTTATAGGGAGGTACCCCATAGTTCAACCGGTATGGCCCCGGCAACATTATTGTTTGGAAGGCCAATAAAAGGTCCACTCGAAGCTTTGTTAAGAACGTGGACTGATGAAAAGGCAGAGGAAAACATTACATCTTCATACCAATATGTGAATGAGCTGACCACTCGTTTAAAAACTGGCTGGAAACTTGCCAATGAAAATTTGAAACAAGCCAGGAAGAAACATGCTGCCTATTATAACAGGAAGGCGAAAGACAGAAATTTGGCTGTGGGAGAGAAAGTACTGCTTCTTTTGCCCGGGAGTCAGAATAAGTTACAAATTGGATGGCAGGGTCCATATACAGTTTTAGAGAAGGTATCTAGAACAAATTATAAGATAGATAAGAAGGGGAAAGAAAAAATCTATCATGTGAATCTCCTGAAGAAATATTTGGAAAGAGAACATCAGGAGGAGACACACTTGTTGACCTTGTCCATCGCCATGGAGATGAAAAAGGAACCACTTTCATCATTTGAGTATCCATTACACCCCTGTGAGACAGCAGCACAGGTGAAAATCAGTACACATTTAACGAAAACTCAGAAAGAGAGAGTGCAACAGGTTCTAAATAATCATGCAGAGGTGTTAACAGACCGACCAGGGCATACAAACCTATTGGAATATGATATGAAACTGATAGACCCCACACCTGTCTGTATGAAACCATATTCGATTCCGTTTGCTAAGGAGAAAGCTTTGAAGGAAGAGATAGACTATCTATTGAAGGAGGGAATTATTTCACACAGTGAATCCTCATATAGTTCCGGTGTTGTACTCTTAAGGAAGCCCTCTGGAGAACATAGACTCTGTATAGATTACAGGAGACTGAATGCTATTACAGAAGGACAGGTGGATCCATTGCCGGATACAAATCAGCTGTTTGCCAGACTAAATAAAGCTAAATATTTCTCAAAAGTGGATCTGAGTAAAGGATACTATCAGATTCCAGTAAAGCCTGAGGTTAGACCCTACCTAGCTTTTAGTACCTCAGAAGGACACTATGAGTTTAATAGATTGCCATTTGGATTGAAGAATGCGCCTAGTGTCTTCTCTAGAATGATGAGAAAATTATTGGACCCTCTGAATAATCCATGTATAACAAATTTCATGGATGATATCCTGATAGCAACAGAAACATTTGAGGAACACATTGACTCTCTGAACATGCTGTTTAATCGACTTAGGGAGGCAAATTTAACAGCCCGACCAACCAAATGTTGCGTTGGATGTAAAGAATTGGAATTTTTGGGACACACAGTTTATCAGGGAAACATGACCCCTGACCCAAAGAATTTAGAGAAACTACAGAAAGCCCCGAGACCACAAACCAAGAAGGACGTGAGATCCTTTGTCTCATTATGTGGTTTCTACCAGAAGTATATCAAAAACTTTAATTCCATATGTGCACCGTTAACTGATTTGACACGTAAAGGACATCCAGATCGCATTACATGGACACCACAATGTGAAATGACTTACCAAGAATTGAAGGAAAAGCTCACAAGTAAACCCATTTTGAAATTACCTGACTTAAGTCAAGAATTCATAGTAAGGACGGATGCAAGTAATATTGGGTTAGGTGCAACTCTACTACAGAAATCAGATGCATTGGATGGGGAATTAAGCCCAGTGGCATATGCTAGCAGAAAATTGAATAAAGCCGAAATCAATTACTCAACTAGCGAAAAAGAATGTCTTGCAGTAATATGGGCAATAAAGAAATTCAATATTTATCTGTATGGGAAGGCCTTTAAGTTGCAAACAGACCACAAACCTTTATCGTTTCTAGCACAGGCTAGGCATGAGAACTCCAGGTTACTCCGATGGTCTTTACTTTTGGCTCCATATAATTTTAGCATTGAGTATATATCTGGAAAAACAAATTTGGGAGCGGATTTTTTAAGCCGCCATCCGTGTGATGAGAATCACCGTAAACCCCAGAAATAATAATAAATTTCTCTATGTGTATATAGAATAAAGGACTGACATATAATGTCTGTTTTAAGAGGGGAGATGTCGTGGAATATTCTAATCCACATATATAAATTAAAGGGTAAATGTAAAGCGTAACAAATAAATTCTAATAAAGAAAAGAGCAATGGTAAAATAACAGTGCTGTCACAAGGAATGTACTCGAAATCCCCTTTGTTTTATGCTTCGTCTGCAAATTGTAACGCTTTCACGTTGATAGTAAAAGCCTACTATATTATTACCCGCTTTCTTCAATGAAACGTGTGCTGTATTTCTTGGAAAAACATTGAGAGGCAGACTGCGTAATGACCTAAATTAATCCTAACATTAATTATACTGCGTTACCAAAACGAACGAACAGATGGACTCAAATAGAAAGAGAGAGGGAGGGCTGAAAATCAGGAACGCATGCAACACGCGTCGCGCGATACACAATTACTACTATCACGCGTGTAAGGCCACATGCACTAACTTTTTTTTCAGACGGACAGTGATAAATTCACTACCCTTCCCAGAGTTAGGTTTTAAAACCTGAAAAACGCTTATTGGGAAAACCTGACATTCTACTGTTTTATGTCCGAAATCCTGACATTAGTCTGACAGTACAGCAGGACAGGTGGCGGTTCTAACATAAAAAATAAAAAAAAACAACTACACTACACGACTATCCTAGAAAATACATATTTTGAACGCAGCCACTTAGCTCTTTTAAATTTGTATATTTGGGTTCCTTAGGGTTTGCTGACAAAGAATATGTAAAACGTTACGCAAATAGTCTAGGAATTAACAAGTTATAACCAAAATAAAATATTGGGGATGCCTGACAGCATGAAATCATTTCTGCTCATAAAATTTTTTTATAACGTGTTTGAAAAAAACCTTGCGTACGGAAATAGCCTACCATGTAAACTCCAAATTGATTGGAGCGCAACAAATATAAGACTAAACACGATTGGTCGGACTATAAATACTATATTTGGTTGTTAGGGGAGACGTAGGAAGTTAAAATTTTTTCAAACCCTTGTCGAAACGTAGCTCCATTGGCCAGACTCGCTGATATACTCACTTAGGAGCGTTAGTTCGAGACCACTAGTTCAAATAAGCTTGATAAAGCAACAGTGCGTTGAAGCCAGCTCACATTTTTGCTAAAATAAAAGCCTGGAACATAAGCAGATGGGAATTTGTGCCAGTATTTGTGCCAGAATTCATTGCTAATCAACGTATCTGTGTTTGTTTCCATGAATTGTGGTAAGCTTGAAACATTCAGTATCTTTTAATGAAAATTGAATGTGAATTGTTAATTTATGCCTGTATATATGTGTAGTTCAGTAGCAAACATGATGTAAAGCCTATAATGCTCCAGCCTGAACAGAAGGTGTCGGAGGAAAGTAAAACTGCATGGAATGGCCAAACAGTACACTGACACCTAGATTATTGATTAGACAGAAATAATGCTGGAAGTGCAGAGGCGTAGTAACCATTAAGGAGGTTAATGCTGGTATAAAGTATTTCAGATGAAGCTGACAGTTGGCCTAACGCTCTGAACTCAATGTTTGTGATGTATTGTGCTCAGTGTAAAAAGAGAGTATCAATTAGTTATGAAGTAGAAGGTACATCCTTCTTGTTTTCAGGGACCGTGGTCTTGATGGTATTGAGCAGCACCTGGTCAGAGCTTTGCTGAATCCAGAGTCGGACAGCATACTCCTTGGTCCATTTAGCTATCAGTGAGGTGTCTCCAGAGCACAGGGGAGAAATCGAGCAGAGGAGTCTTTTCCTGCCGCCATCACGCAAGATAAGCTGATGTGGCCAGCTGAGCTCAAAATTATGTACCCCATCTTAAAATAACATTGTAACATAAACTTAAGAGGGGAAGTAAATTGTTTTAATAACAGGAACTGAGAACATCTCCAATACTAGCTCCCATAAAGACAAACTATTGAAGTCATGATGACAAATACCAACAGAGCTTGAACAAAACAAAACCAGTATTACCTCATATTACTACTACACAACTGACACACATAGGATACTTTTAATAATATATGTCACTACAATATTCATATTGAGAAATTCTGTACATATAACTTGTAATTAAAATTGATTGTGATTCCTGGTTCCCTTTGTATTTGAATCAGGACACATATTCATTCATAACAGCAATGAATACATATTGTTATTTGAAAAGTTATCAGTGACTCCTTTAAGATATCCTTTAGAGTGTTATATGTATGTGAGTGTCACAGTGTTGTCAAGTGTGGTGGAATAAATTAAATTGTTTATCTGTCTGTTGTTGTTATGACTTACACTTCATCATACACATACCCTAGACATACAACGTAGTCATCACACTATTCCAGAATAATTCTGACTGAGATATATATATATATGTGGCAGCAAATAAGGTTATCTATAATACACTACTCTTATTAGATATAGATACCTTCACAGCTGATCTCAGTCAGTACACTAAGTCCCCTATAAATATTTATAACATCCCACTTCACCACAGTTTGACCAGCGTAAACCCAGGTTGCTTTACTAGACCTGACGAGTAATCACTCAAGCAGAACACACATTCCATTTATACAAAATAAGCACTTTATATTTTACAAGTAACACCTCTTCATTCCTTACCCTAAATATTGCTCTTGATTTTAGGGCCTTGCACAAACCATTGGATTTTGTTTTGTGCATGGGATACCGGGTTCAACCCCATATGGGTTATAATTTGGTTATATAGAGTTCCTTTTTCGATATAGTACAAATACAACAATGATCATCATCATTAACATATTACAGTATCCAACGTGGTCCCTGTCCCAGGCACAGGAGAGTAAAATCATATTTTTATATAGTTAACGATTAAAGTAAATTTTATAAGCAAGCTTGTGAGTTTGCACATGACATAATGAGAAACACCTTTAATTCTGGTAATTCAGCTCAAGAAGAGACATGGTCCGCAACCAGACGATACGTCAAGGCCTAAAAACCCAACCCCTGCAGACTCAAGTAGAACAGTCCCAACTGAGATGGTTTGGCCATGTCTGCAGAGTGGGAGAAGATCTGCTACCACGGCAAGCATGGGAAACTAAGAGCCAGGGATCCAGACCTCCAGGACGACCCAGAGTCCGCTGGGAGGACAACATTAGACAATCTTCGAAGGACTGAGAACTAGAATGGAACCAGGCCAGGAGGAAAACATCCATACGGCGCTCTCTCTTTCAAATCTCTACACTTCACGGTAGAAGAGGAACGACTAAGTAAATTCAGCTCTTTTAAATGACGGGCTAGTCCGAAATTTCTATATCGTTAATATTCTTTCTCTGTCCTCGCTCCGCCATCAAGATATCTACCGAATCCGTTCCTTGTGATCTAACTTTATATAGATCGACCGGATGCTGACCCCTGATCTGTGAGAAACCCTTGCCTTGCTATAGTATGGTAAGACTGTAGTACAGGGTTTCTCAACCGGGGTTCAATGGAGCCCTGTTGTTCCGCGAGAGGTCGCTAGAGGTTCTGGGGAGATCGTGATTGATAAAAATAAACAAATAAACGTCGCTATATGAACTTTTATTAGAAAAAAAAAATACTTAATGAGAGGTCACAACAAGTGGGTCTAAAAATACACAGGGAAAAGACAAACATAATGAGAATAAATGCAAGAAATGATAACAAGGTCGAACTTGAAGAATCACCACTAAAAGATGTAGAATCGTACACATATCTTAGCAGCAATGTAGACAAAGTTGAAGGAACAGACAGTGATATCAAAATAAGAATACAAAAAGCAAGAGGACCTTTCATTGCATTGGGAAAAAAATGGAGATCAAGAGAAATCAAGTCCAACACGAAAATAAGAATCTTCAACTCAAATGTCAAGTCAGTCCTATTGTATGGCTCTGAAACATGGAGAACAACAAAAACAACAACCAAAAGGCTACAAACTTTTATAAACGAGTGCTTGCGTAGAATAGAAGGACTGAAATGGTATGACAAAGTCACAAATGTGGAACTGATGACAATAGCCAGACAAGTGCCAGTGGAACAAGAGTTGAGAAGAAGACGCTGGCGATGGATAAGACACACATTGAGGAAACCTGTTGATAGCATTACAAAGCAGTCCTTGTTCTGGAATCCCCAGGGAAAGAGAGGCAGAGGTAGACCAAAAAACACATGGAGAACTGGATACAGAGGTGAAAATGATGAGGAAAACATGGACAGACCTTTAGCGTATGACACGTGACAGGAAGACTTAGCATGTGTTTGTTGAAGTCCTATGCTCCTTGGGGAGCTAAAGGGTATTGATTGATTGATATGAACTTTGCGCGCCAGACGATATTAGCGCTCGCAGTGGTGGGCAGTGACCTAGCAGCCCCATTTGACAGTGCCCAAAAGGTCCGTGTTCTCTCTTGCACATCCCATATTTCCTTAGCATTTTGTATAGTCACCCGTGTGTTACCGGGGCCCGAAAGGGGAGCAAAGAATAGCAACACTGCACCCTTCCAGGCATGTCATAAAAGGCGACTAAGGAGGATTGGCATGTGGCTGGTTACCCATCCCGTTAAAAACTTTTTAACCCAAAAAAAAACTTCAACAAATATTGACAAGTCAAATACAGAATATAAATCAACTCAGCCGCCTAAGACAGAAGAAGGTCCTCTGGAATGGGAGGCGCATGAAGCAACCATTTTATATAGTGGAAATTTGTGATAAGACTTTTAGGCCTACATGGTAAGGTTACAAAAATTAAGTAGAAAATGTAAAAGAAGGAAACACTGAAGTTCCTTCTACTTACACAATCTGACTAGCAGTAGAACTGATATCATTTGTCGGGAGGGGGAACCGTCAAAAGGTAGGCTAATCAACTGACCAAAATAAACAGGTCCACAGAAAAAAATCCTTCTCTACTCAAAAGATCATTGGCAATTTTTATTGGATTATTATATTTACAACTTGGAGCCGCGGTAACGTAGTGGTTAGTGCATTGGCTTCCTAGCTCGGTGGTCCATGGTTCGATCCCCAGTTGAGGTGGGATTTTTTTTAGACCGTAAACGGCTCCGGGGTCGACCCAGCCTCATGATTTGGGTACCAGAACAACTCTAGGAAGGTTAAGGTGGCAGGCGTGATGCTGACCACATCTCCCCTAGTGTGCCGATGATCAAGAAAATATGGGCCTAACACCATATTCCCAATATGCCTCAATGGGCGTGTAACGGGATCCTTGACCTTTACCCCTATTTACAACTTACAAATCACGCTACGGTTCTACCAGCTGTAGATATAATCATTTGTATGCAGGGGTTCCGTGACACCTGAAAATTACTTCATGGGTTCCTACATGATATAACGGTTGAGAAAAGCTGTTCTAGTACCCTCCCGCTTATTCTTATTTGTAAAACTGTTATCATAGTTCTCGTTTTCTGGGTGCTAATGTCAGTCTAGTCCACATTCATGTCTTACGCCAGGGGCCGGAAACCGGTTAATCTTCATCCACCGGTAGATCTCAGGGGAACATTTGGTAGATCTCTAGGTGGCGAAGAGGGGCGCAAGGGGGGGGGGGAGTTGCTCTTATGTGATACAAATAAAGAATGGGATTACTGATCCCTCAGGCATGTCGTACAAGGCGGCTAATATGAGGCTGTAAAACAAGCAGGATTCAGAAGAAACAGACAATGATCAGATCATGTATTCACCCTCATGAACATAATAGAGCAGTGTTCAGAATGGCAGAGGCAGCTGTATATAAATGTTGTTGACTTTGAAAAGGCACTTGATAGCGTACACAGAGACAACCTGTGGAAAATACTGAGGATTTACGGCCACCAGGCGTGATGGTCACTGATTGCTTTGTCAGTCAGCGACCAATGACCATAGAAGAATAATATGGGGCCATGTATGGGACTGGTATCCTCATTATGTAAAACAACTTGCGACAGAAACCACTGCTGCAATGGCACGTGAATGATTTGTTCACTTTCCCTGCACGAGCCATGCTCCAAAAGTTGCAAAAATGAAAATGACGAATGATCACTAATTGTAGCCGGCCTAAACTGTTTTCATTTATTTTACCTACTGCGTTGCTGTATGTTTTCTTGATTCAGAGATCCGAACTCAGGTTCTAAAACACCGGCTGTCACCTGGCCAGAGTATACTACCGAAGACCAGCACTACTTAATTATGAATGTTGGTCAGATGCGCCTGGACCAGGGTCTGAGATACAGAGAGTGCGAGTTCTGGCGAACAGAGATTCCAATGTTGCAAGCAGGTACTTTTTTTTATACAATGTTAATACTGAATAAATGAATGAATTTTTCCGTCCACAAGGAGAATGGGGTGCATCCATGGACTAGGCCCTAAAGCAAGAATCCGGCTCTAGATGATTTACTGTTATCTTGCAATAATGAGGATTGAGAAAATCCTTCATGTGGATCCATGTCGCGGGATGTCTCCCTGCTCTGCATTAGTGGTCAAATAATGGCCAACACTGAGTAAAGGATGAGGGTCTTGAAAGGTATCAACTTTCGCTCAAGATTACTCTTGGCAGAGATATAAATATGATGATATGAAACTCTTTACAGAGCGATACAACAGGAAGCAATCTGATCATCAGAAGGAGTCCCCCCGTCCGACAAGTGTTTCGGCCCTATATACTCCTTTACACTCTAAGGGGGGCGGGCCCACTTGGGTCATGACTCCCAAGCGTCTCAGCTTCCTGTTGTCTTGTATCGAAAATGAATCCATTTCACTTATGGTAGCAACTTTAAAATCCACAACTCCGCCAGCCGTGGAGGCAATTGTGAAAGTAACAAAGAGAAGACAAATTATTCCGTTCGTTCCGTCGCACACACTGAGACACCATCACGAAGTCAACGAGTCTAGCCACTGCGCGTTCCCCACTGGACTTTTGATACTGACACCCCTTATAGTATACACCGCCTGTCGTCCCTGAGTTGCAGCCCGTTCACTAGTCCACCACAAAACTCAGCGTATTGTGGACTTAGAAAAATTCCTGGTGTTTTCTGTACCGCGGCGTTTATTGTTACGATCTCCATTGCCCATTGCGGTTGTTCCACAGCCAGCCTGATGCCTTTTCGGCAGTTTCACTAAGCCTCTTCAGTGCCCTTGTTCTTGACTGTCCCTTCAGCCCCAACAGTTTCAATAGATCATACACTGATGCAGCCACAAGCCCTCTTGCGCCCACTTCAACAGCCATGACCCTTGCAGTGAACCCATCGTGTCTCAGATCCGCGGCCAGATCACTATACTTGGCCGCTTTGAACGAATGTTGCTCGTCTAATCTGGATTCAAATGGCACGGTCAGTTCAATCAGTATGACCTGAAGCGTTGCTGAAGAATGAAGCACTATATCCGGCCGTCTCCGCGATTTTCGGATACTCTCTGGATATGCCCCTCATCCAGGTAGGTCTACCGCCATCTCCCAATCGTTTGCACAGTCAAGAAGAGAAGAGATGGTAAACTGCTACCAGGTTTATTCGGTTTGGGGTGTGCTGACTTTCCTGCCCTCAGAAAGTAAGTATTTGCGGTGCTCGGCCTGGGTTTGCTATTCGCCTTCATCCTTGCCAGATCTATTGTCGCAGAAAGCTCATTTAGCACTTTGTTATGGCGCCAAGTGTATCGCCCTTGCCCTAATAACACCTTACACGCTGAGAGCACGTGTTCTAGTGTCTGCCTCCCCTGACACAGGGGGCACTGCTCATCATCCGACTTTCCCCATTTCACAAGGTTGGTGGCCGACGGCAGCAGGTCATAGAGTGATCTGACAACGAAGCTGAGCCTAAGAGGTGCCATATATCATTCCATGTCAAGGACCTCTGCAGGGCTCCTTCCCATGTAGTCCATTGGCCTTGTTGGACCTGCTGCACTGCTTTTTGCAACCTCTTATCATTCTCAGCTTCTCGTATCTCCTGAACTACCATGTCTCTGCGCTCCCTGCTTGATGCCTTGGACCACCAGCGGATGTCTCCATGACCAAATCCCCGTCTATTCGTTTGTGTGTATCCGATTACCTCCCTCAGTTTGAGTGACTCTTGGGCAGCATCAACAGCTTCTTCCACTTTCCACTTCCTTCCCGTTTTCAGTGTGGGCTGAATGGACTTAACCACGTCATCAGCTGACTCGCGTAGCATCATTGCAAGCCTTGCCTTTCCAACTTTGTACTCTTCAACAACTGACTCGAAAGGAAGCAGAAGTTTTGACTTTTTGCAGTACAGTGCTACATCTGACAGACCTGGTGGTACCCCTAGCCATTTTCTCATGAACTTGTTGACCTTCTGCTCTATGACTTCCACTGTACTTGTGCTTATTTCATATATAAGCAGTGGCCACAGCAACTTCGGTATCAACATGAACTGGAGGCACCACAGTTTGAACTTTCCCAGGATTCTGCTTTGGTCTATGATCTGTAGCCCTCTGTCTGCCATTTCTATTGTCTGTTGCACTGCCTTTGAGTCTTTTAATAAGACATCGTACACCCTGCCAAGACTTTTAACAGGTTCCTCAATGACAGTAGGGATTCTTTGGTTGGAAACCGAGAATATGACCTCTGCTATCTTCCCTTTCCTGACTGATAGGCTTCTCGACTTCTTGGGTTTGAAGCTCATTCTGCACCAGCTGACTAGTTCATCCAGGCGTGCTAACATCCTCCGGGCCTGATGTTCATCTGATGTCAGAATTGTTGTGTCATCCATGAATGCTTTGAGCGGTGGCATGTGACACATTCCACCGAGCTTTGGACCTATAGCCATTCCTTCAGCCGCATTGAAGATTACCTGCATAGCCATGACGAATAGTATCGGAGAGATGGTACATCCCATCGCAATTCCAACTTCAAGGCCAATCCACTTCGTTGTGTACTCTCTGGTTGAAAATCTGACAGCAAACCCTGCGAAATACAGCTTCAGCATTGCTGCAATCTCTTGTGGAACATGATACATTTCTAGGGCCTGCCACAACATCTGGTGTGGAACGTATCCATAAGCATTCGCTAAATCCAACCAGATTACATGGAGGTTTGTTCTGTCAGACTTTGCCTTTTGGATTGCTTCCCAGATCATTGTGGCATGCTCTAGACATCCTGGTGTACCTGGGATACCTCCTTTCTGAATGGTAGTGTCAATGTACCCATTTGCCAGGAGGTATGTAGTGATTCTTTTCGCCATCACTGTCGTGAAATATTCTAATCCACATATATAAATTATCAGGTAAATATAAAGCCTAACAAATAAATTCTAATAAAGAAAAGAGCAATGGTAAAATAGCAGTGCTGTCACAAAGAATGTACTCGAAATCCCCCTTTGTTTTATGCTTCGTCTGCAAATTGTAACGTTTCCACGTTAAATATAAGCCACTGCATAAATACAAGCGTTTCCACAACACATTAAAACGGGTATTGCATTTCTAAGAAAAACATTGAGAGGCACACTGCGAATTGACCTAAATTAATCCTAACATTAATTATACTACGTTACCAAAACGAACGAACAGATGGACTCAAATAGAAAGAAGGGAGGGCTGAAAATCAGGAACGCATGCAACACTAAACACGTGTCTCGATATTAATGCCACCCCAACACGCGTCGCGCGATACACAATTACTACTATCACGCGTGTAAGGCCACATGCACTAACTTTTTTTCAGACGGACAGTGATAAAAACACTAACCTTCCCAGAGTTAGGTTTTAAAATCCTGAAAAACGCTTATTAGAAAAGATAACATTAGATGGATTTACGTTTGAAAACATTACAGTACCCAGACAGCACATCTTCGAAACAGGAGGTAGAAGAAATTGCATATTTTGAACGCAGCCACTTAGCTCGTTTAAATTTGTATATTTGGGTTCCTTAGGGCTTGCTGACAAAGAATATGTAAAACGTTACGCAAATAGTCTAGGAATTACCAAATTATAACCAAAATAAAATAGTGGGGATGCCTGACAGCATGAAATCATTTCTGCTCATAAAAATTTTTTTATAACGTGTTTGAAAAAACCTTACGTTACGGAAATAGCCTACCATGTTAACTCCTAATTGATTGGAGCGCAACAAATATAAGACTAAACACGATTGGTCGGGCTATAAATACTATATTGCGTTGTTATGGGAAACGAATAGAAGGGGTACTTTTTTGAAAAGATGTGGAGACGTGGTTTCATTGGGTAGAGCTGCGAATATACTTGATTCAGAGCGTCTGTTCATTGCCACATCTTGTAATAAACCTACTAAGAAGCAGTACGTTGAGCACCAGTGTATATTTTATATAAAATAAAGCCTGGAACATCGGCAGATCGGAGTTGTGCTATATCCATTGCCAGTCAACGAAACTGTTTATTATTCTATGAATTGTGGTAAGCTTGAAATATTCAATATCTTTTAATGAAAATTGAATGTAAATTGTTAATTTATGCCTGTATATATGTGTAGTTCAGTAGCAAACATGATGTAAAGCCTATAATGCTCCAGCCTGAACAGAAGGTGTCGGAGGAAAGTAAAACGGCATGGAATGGCCAAACAGTACACTGACACCTAGATTATTGATTAGACAGAAATAATGCTGGAATTGCAGAGGCGTAGTAACCATTAGGGAGGGAAATACTGGTATAAAGTATTTCAGATGAAGCTGACAGTTGGCCTAACGCTCTGAACTCAATGTTTGTGATGTATTGTGCTCAGTTTAGAACTAGAGTATCAATTAGTTATGAAGTAGAAGGTGTTACGGGCTTCTCGGGATCCCAGTATGTTCTGGGTGCTTCGATGACTTCTAGTATTTGAGGATGACCAAGTTATTATATTCGTATTCAGTTTATAGAGTCAAAGTCCCTCGGGTTCTTATCACTTTTGTAGGATTCCGTAATACTGTTCGTTGGTATCGATAATGTCTGCTTAACCCTTGTGATTCATTATGTGCTGAATGTGTTTCATATTAAATTCGACCCTTGACTGACCTGTATTAGTCTCTTGTCTTATTAATTATATTGGCAGTGTAAGATGCAGCGTGTTAAGACATTAATCATCACTGGTCATGATCAGTTGAGGATGAATAGCATTTAACTCAACTCCGAATACGATAGTTGATAACACTGTGATTTTGACGACTCAAAATATTTAATTAGTTATTTCATACCATGAGCAGACACCAACTACATGGGAACAAAAGTCACATCACATTCATGTACGATCTGTAAGAGTTCTCATTATTTCATAAGCACATGTTCACAATCTCTATCTAGAGTCCTGGTTAGAGGTCAGTTCCTTTTTAACGGCCAATGTCCTTTGGCATAAATTCAGAGGCTAACTAGACTTAACTATCCTGCTAGTCAGCAATACACTTATTATGCTAGGCTTACGTCTACTGCTAGTCGTTTAATATCCGTTACACTAGGCTTACGCTTGCCGCTAGCTGTACAATATCCATCTATACTAGTCTTAACGCTATTGCTAGTAACATAATGTTCCTTTGGCATACCACGCCAGGCTAATCTGCCATAATTATGCAAACTGCGTTATTCCTACTACGACTTACGTTTGGTTCAAGAAATACACTGCTCAAATGGCTTCCCAGCCACACAATTCAAAAGTGGACTACGCCACACACTTTCCAGTGGTTATACCACACAATATAAGTGGCAATGGCCACACATGCCATACGCTGCCGTTGGGGCCGAAGCCCACACGTCGAATGACCTTACAAAGACATACGCGTCATGCATAGTGATATGCATACCACGTCGTTAATATATATTCAATTGCGATGTTCCACGGTGCAGCAATCCGAGTTGGCCAAACTCAAATGCTTGCACACATGCAACAATCATCGACATCGGTCGCGGAGATATAATCATTTGAGGAATGCGCCATGCTGCATACATGAAGCAATCCTCAACATCATCCCCCTCACTTCCAAACGTGACACTTGTGGCACGGATGATAGTGATGGAGAAGACGCCCGTCTCCCAAACATATCAATATTAGTACTACCTACTTATAAGTATGATAATCATTAAGTAGACACATTAAATTTTATGACATTAATAATAGCACTTGTCAACATGGTGACTAAAGAGTTAATTCAATTTCTTCTCAAAGACGTTGCGCGATAAAAGATCTGCCAAGTTATTGTCTGAGCCAGCAATAGGCAGAATTGTAAATGAAAATTCTTGAATTAACAAATACCATCGGTGTATTCTAGCGTTACGCATTGTTCTAGCTGTTATGTAAGTAAGAGGACTATGGTCTGTCATAATGTAAAAGTGCGTGCCGATGAGATATCTTGACAGCTTCTCCAGGCACCAGACCATAGACAGGAGCTCACGTTCACCTGTCGCATACTTTTGTTCAGCCGGAGTCAGTTTCCTCGACACATAGAAACATGGATGGAGTGTTTCCTTGTAACATTGCAGCAAACAACCACCCATGGAGTAGCTCGAGACATCTGATTGGAGTATGAATGGAATACGTATATTCGGTAATAACAAAATAGGTGCATTGCTAAATAATTTCTTAATTGTTACCAAAGCGCTTTCGCAATCTTTGTCCCAACGTACCTTATTAGGACTACCTTTGGTCAACAGTGCGGACAAAGGTGTAGATAGTTGTGCGAAATGCGGGATGAACTTATGGTAATAGTTTATTAGGCCTAAAAGGCTTCTAACTTGTTTCTTAGTAGAAGGGGTAGAAATCTCAAGAATTCTTTTGACTGTATTGTCGTCAGGATACAGTTTGTGGTTACCTATTCGGTGACCAAGAAAAGAAATTTCCTGACAACCTATTTGGACCTTTGAAGGTCGCACAGTCAAACCATGCATACGTAACGTATGTAGAAGGGAAGTTAAACCATCAATATGGTCTTCCCACGAGTCATGAAATAGGCAGATGTCATCGATGTACGTGATGACATCTTTACGATCGCCAAGAAGGCGGCGCATCATGCGCACAAACGTCGCTGGCGCATTTACCAACCCAAAACACATATAATTCCATTGGTAGAGCCCAAAAGGAGTTGTGAAAGCTGTGTAAGGTTTGGCATTTTCGGCAAGAGGAATTTGCCAGTAGCCTTTAGAGAGATCTAGTTTGCTAAAGAAGGTAGCATTAGATAATTCTGACAAAAGATCATCTAAAAGTGGCATAGGCTCACCGTCTGTGATTGTAATTTTGTTCAATCGCCTAAAATCAATACAAATGCGTAAAGAATCATCCTTCTTTTTAACAATCACCATTGGGAATGCATATGGTGATTCCGAAGGAGATATCACACCTAAACGTATCATCTCCTTTAACTCTTTTTCCACCCTATCTTTGTGGTGTAAAGATATAGGATAGGGTCTAAGTTTGATAGGTTTATAATCAGTAAGAGTAATATCATGGGATATAAGTGATGTCTGACCTGGAAGGTCGGTGAGAACATCATTGAAAGAAATGAGAATATCCCGAACTTGATCTTGTTGAGAAGAAGACAGTGAAGAAGAAATAGTCACGTCTTTCCAAGATTCCGATGATTGCAAAGAAGGTAGTTGGAATTGTAAAGGGATAGACGAAGTGGTATCTTCTTCATGAACAACTGCAAAAGAAGCAGTATGATGTGAAGAATCATCAATAGAGTTAATGACAGGAATTAATTCCTGTGGTCTTTCAACTGCTAATTTTAGCATGTTGACGTGGAAGGTTTTGATTTTACCTCTAACGTTCACTGAGTAGTCAACATCTGTGACTTGTTTGATAACATCAAATGGACCTTGCCATGATATCAGTAATTTGTTATCGTTATGAGGTAGCAACAACCAAACTTTTTCCCCTGGTTTAAATGATCTTAATATTCTCTTTTGATTATGTAATAATCGTGATCGTTGAGTGGCTGATTTTATACTCTGGGATGCATAAGTGCACGCATCGATGATTCGTTGTCGGAGATCAATCACTAACTCGTAGCTGTTTCGAGTGGCTGTATCAATTGATGCTCCAATCAACAAATCTTTGAGTATCATCATTGGTCCGCGCGGATTCGAACCATAAACCAATTCGAACGGAGACCACCCCGTGCTCTCGTGGGGCACTTCACGAAAAGCGAAGAGGGCCGCCGGCAGAAGCCGATCCCATTCACGAGGGCATTCTTCAGTTATCTTAGATAACATCTGTTTTAGAGTGCTATTGTAGCGCTCGCACACACCGTTTGATTGAGGCCTATACGCACTACAAAACGAGTGGTGAACAGATAGCATGGATTCTAAATCCCTCATAATGTTGGAAGTAAATTGTGATCCTTGATCTGACAAAATCTCTTCCGGAAAACCGATTCGACAAAATATCGAAAATAATGCATCAGACACAGATGCAGTTGTGATGGTTTTCAACGGTATGGCCTCTGGCCAACGCGTGCAAAGATCTACGCAAGTTAAAATATAACGAAATCCATTATTTGAAACAATTGATAACGGACCCACTATATCTACTGCTATCTTTTTGAAAGGTCTCTCAGGCACGTCCGTAATCTGTAAGGGTGCCGTATGGAACCTGCCCTTACGTGCTATACCTTGGCATGTTGTACATGATTTGCAGTATAACTTTGTATCCTTATTAACCCCAGGCCAATAAAATTGTGACGTAACACGAAACAATGTTCTTTTGATCCCCATATGCCCTGCCATAGGGGAGTCATGACCTGTTTGTAGGACCAATGGTCTGTATTCTTTAGGTACTATCACTTGATGTATAATTGTTTTGCCATCATCATAATATCTAGTGAGTATTGATTTCTTTATCTTGAACCATTGTTTAACCCCCTCTTGTGTATTTAATAGTTTTTTGTTCTGCTCGGCTAAACAATCCTTGTAAAGTTGGGTCACTCTTCTGTTTTTCTGCAAAAACAGAAGGTGAAACAGTGCCAACTTGAGACATAATTGTATCTATTATAGGAAAAGGTGGTGTAGCCATATCCGTAGCTAACTGTTGTGCTCTCGTTACAACAGCATTTGCCACCTGTGGGTGAGATTCAACCCACATTGCAATCTCCTCAGGAGTGCAATCTTTAACTCCTGGTATGTTTCCTATTATAATTTCAGTTATGGGTGCTCTCAAGCCGCAGGCATAGACAGTGCCTGTGTAAAAAGGAGTATCAATGTATACTCGTGCCACAGGGAAAGTTTCTATATTCCCACCAAATGTGACACACTTAACTGATTTGCCTGTAAAAGCAGAGGGCTCGATAAGCGAGTGCTTAATGCCTATCGTTGAAGACCCTGTGTCCCGTAAAACTCTTACCACCTTACCATCCAATATTCCGGGATGAAATGTAAGATAACCGACATTTACACATGCCGACATTGTTGGCATACAATGACCACAATCAAGTGTAATTGTAGATTTTAATCTGTTTTTCGACTGACACTCATAACATGTATCATTCATTACCATACATGCGTTCGCATGATCATTATCATCATTACCTTTTTCCTTTTTAACACTGCAACTATTTGCATGTCTGTTTTTATTTTTGTCTCTAGACGGAGATCTGGCATTACCTTTGTTATTATTGACTGACTTTTTATTGCTATAATAAAAATCAGTAGAGTCATCCTTCCTGGCATCTCTACCATAAGATGATCTCTGCTTATAGTATCCTTTTTGATGTGAACCATCATAATCCCTGCCTCTGTGATACCCACGATCATGAGGTGAATATCCTCTATAACCTCGTCGATATGAATTCGAAGGAGAGCGATGACGACGGAAGTTATAAAAACCTCTGTCGGATTGATAATAATCTGAACGACAACGTCCATCAAAGCTCTTCGATCGAGGTCTGTGATCATGTTGTACCGCGCATACAGGCATAGGATCTCGAATAGTCGATCTATGAAGATCTTTATTCTGATGTGCGGTTTGATACTGTCTTCCGAGTTTTTCATACTCATCAATAGAATTAGGATGTCTTTCCTGTAAAAATGCTTCTAATTCAGTGCTGCATGCGGATAAAACTTTATCTCGCAGCATGAGATCTATAACACCTTCATATGTTTTATTTATACCAGACAGATCAATCCATCTGCTAAGGAAATGTTTAATAGATGCAATGAATTCACCAAAATCTGCATCCTTGCTTGGTTTTGCAGCATGAAAGCGATCTCTGAATCCAGACTCAGTTAACTGGAAACGTCTTAGTAATACCTCTTTTACGACATCGAAATCGCTTCTGCTCTTCTCATCAAGACTCATGAAACATTTAAGTGAGTCACCAGTCAAAAAATCAAGTAAAAGACTGCTCCATCTTTCCTTGGGTATGTTCAGAGCTGTGACCTTGATGATGAATCTAGATAGGAAAGAGTCAACAAAATCGCGAGTCTGGTCAAAATGTGGCATTTTTAACTTAGGATAAAAAATATTTGTAGCAGCCGCAGTCTTAGTCTGTTCAGACTGCACTTTAGCTAATTCTAAAGCTTTTTCTTTTTCAGCATGAAGTTTTAATGTTTCCATTTCCATGGCATTTTTATGTGCTTGATCCAGTTGCATAAGTTCCATTCTTCTTAATTCCATTTCTTTATCTCGTTGTGCCATTCTTTCCTTCTCAAATTCCATTTTTTCCTTGTCGAATTCTCTGCCTTTTTCTTGTTGAGCTAATTCTTTATCTTTCTGCTCTCTGTCTTTTTCTTGTTGAGCTAAAGTCAGTCGTTCTAATTCCATTTTCATGGATATTTCTTTTTCCTTCAATTCCCTTTCTTGGGTTAATTCAAACCTCCTAAGCTCATCAGCTCGTTTAGTCATTTCGCGCTGTTCCATTCTTTCCAGACGCGATAAATATTCATCATATTTTGTATCTGCAAAACTTTGTAGTTCCGCCCCTGATTTTCCATAACTTTTCCCAATATCAATGAATTCCTGTAGTGTAGACATGATAATAGGTTTCTGAGTACCTTCAATAGTCTATAATACACACTAGGATTATAGAACTCGATATAATATGTACATGAATATTAATCAATAACAAACAAGTTCCAAGAACATGTGACAAAGACAGTGAAAACAATCAAATGATTTACAATGAAATTATTTTTCAGTTATAGAACAACACTTTACACTTATAAAGTAAATAAAGGAGACTTATAAACAGTAATGAGTAAAAGAAAGAGAAGAATTTACATTTAAAAAATATAACAAGACAAGTCGTCTTAGACAAACGTGTAGACAAAGAAGTTTTAGATCACACACGACAACAATTGTCAACAGTACTGAAAGTAGGTTATGTAAATAAAGAGGACGTAACTCAATTGACGAAACTGCTAAGCACACAAAATATGGTTATAATACTAACTGAAGAAACATTTATTCCCTGACTCAAAAGAAAAAATATAATCAGTCAGATCCTCAGTTAGTAAAATAAGCATGTAAATCTAATAGAAGTTAACATTCACTGAAGCTTTCCTGAGAAAATTCCAGTCAATATTAAACAATACGAATATACGAATATACGAAAAACATGAATGGGGAAACACAGATGATAGTAAAAAAGTAAGTCAAGTGATGATGAACTGTAGACCAAAGATAATACAAGGACAATATGATAATGTTCAAGCGCTCTAGTAAAATCAAGAACTTATCTGTTTAGTTGTCCCTCTGAGAAATACATGAATGCATGTAATTCTAAAGCAAGTGTCTTCAACAGCTGAGGTCCATTGATGGTAGACCTTGACCTTCGCAGCAGGGAACCGTTTGAAAGTATTGCTTCGGTCTTCAAACGTAGTTTCTTCAAACGATCTGCGTCGCAGCTTCAGATGACTTTGATCAAGAGATACATTCTCCACTGGTTCAGGTTCTTGAGTGGAAGATTACCGTTCTATCTGCGTGAATCAGTCTCTTTGATGGAAGAAAAATTTCAGATTCTCAAGCAATGTTGTCTGCTAGAGTTGACGGCATCGATGTAGTGACGTCACTTTCTGTCCTGCGCATTTCAGTTGCCGGTTAGGCTTGAAAGAATGATTTTGCCTTCTTAACGTTCATCATCAGTTTGACTTTATTCGATACTTGAAGGGGGGAATCCAGTATTCACGAAATCCAGCCACTTTCTGACACCAGAATGTTACGGGCTTCTCGGGATCCCAGTATGTTCTGGGTGCTTCGATGACTTCTAGTATTTGAGGATGACCAAGTTATTATATTCGTATTCAGTTTATAGAGTCAAAGTCCCTCGGGTTCTTATCACTTTTGTAGGATTCCGTAATACTGTTCGTTGGTATCGATAATGTCTGCTTAACCCTTGTGATTCATTATGTGCTGAATGTGTTTCATATTAAATTCAACCCTTGACTGACCTGTATTAGTCTCTTGTCTTATTAATTATATTGGCAGTGTAAGATGCAGCGTGTTAAGACATTAATCATCACTGGTCATGATCAGTTGAGGATGAATAGCATTTAACTCAACTCCGAATACGATAGTTGATAACACTGTGATTTTGACGACTCAAAATATTTAATTAGTTATTTCATACCATGAGCAGACACCAACTACATGGGAACAAAAGTCACATCACATTCATGTACGATCTGTAAGAGTTCTCATTATTTCATAAGCACATGTTCACAATCTCTATCTAGAGTCCTGGTTAGAGGTCAGTTCCTTTTTAACGGCCAATGTCCTTTGGCATAAATTCAGAGGCTAACTAGACTTAACTATCCTGCTAGTCAGCAATACACTTATTATGCTAGGCTTACGTCTACTGCTAGTCGTTTAATATCCATTACACTAGGCTTACGCTTGCCGCTAGCTGTACAATATCCATCTATACTAGTCTTACGCTATTGCTAGTAACATAATGTTCCTTTGGCATACCACGCCAGGCTAATCTGCCATAATTATGCAAACTGCGTTATTCCTACTACGACTTACGTTTGGTTCAAGAAATACACTGCTCAAATGGCTTCCCAGCCACACAATTCAAAAGTGGACTACGCCACACACTTTCCAGTGGTTATACCACACAATATAAGTGGCAATGGCCACACATGCCATACGCTGCCGTTGGGGCCGAAGCCCACACGTCGAATGACCTTACAAAGACATACGCGTCATGCATAGTGATATGCATACCACGTCGTTAATATATATTCAATTGCGATGTTCCACGGTGCAGCAATCCGAGTTGGCCAAACTCAAATGCTTGCACACATGCAACAATCATCGACATCGGTCGCGGAGATATAATCATTTGAGGAATGCGCCATGCTGCATACATGAAGCAATCCTCAACAGAAGGTACATCCTTCTTGTTTTCAGGGACTGTGGTCTTAAAGTTATTGAGCAGCACCTGGTCAGAGCTTTGCTGAATCCAGAGTCGGACAGCATACTCCTTGGTCCATTTAGCTATCAGTGAGGTGTCTCCAGAGCCCAGGGGAGAAATCGAGCAGAGGAGTCTTTTCCTGCCGCCATCACGCAAGATAAGCTGATGTGGCCAGCTGAGCTCAACATTATGTACCCCATCTTAAAATGACAATGTAAAATACAATTAAGAGGGGAAATTAATTGTTTTAATATCAGGAACTGAGAACATCTCCAATACTAGTTCCAATAAAGACAAACTATTGAAGTCATGATGACAAATACCAACAGAGCTTGAACAAAACAAAACCAGTATTACCTCATATTACTACTACACCACTGACACACATAGGATACTATTAAAAATACATGTCACTACAAGATTCATATTGAGAAATTCTGTACATATAACTTGTAATTAAAATTGATTGTGATTCCTGGTTCCATTTGTATTTGAATCAGGACACATATTCATTCATGACAGCACTGAATACATATTGTTATTTGAAAAGTTATCAGTGACTCCTTTAAGATATCCTCATAGAGTGTTTTATGTATGTGAGTGTCACAGTGTTGTCAAGTGTAGTGGAATAAATTAAATTGTTTATCTGTCTGTTGTTGTTATGACTTACACTTCATCATACACATACCCTAGACATATAACGTAGTCATCACACTATTCCAGAATAATTCTGACTGAGGTATACATATGTGGCAGCAAGTAAGGTTATATATAATACACTACTCTTATTAGATATATATACCTTCACAGCTGATCTCAGTCAGTACACTAAGTCCCCTATAAATATTTATAACATCCCACTTCACCACATATATTGGGGGCTCGTCCGGGATTTTGAATCTTTCCCTATTAAAAATATTGGGGGTAATTCACTTCAGGGAATAATAAGAATTAAAAAGGTATCCTTGGGTGGAATTAAATAAGGTTGAGCTCTCGGTGCCTGTGTTGTCCATTAGATATATATTTAGAGATTGAATTGTTAGTTAGACATTGTATAAACTTACCTGATAGACCATGGCGGACCTAGCCAAATTTCGATCTGCTGCTGTTCAGACTGCAAAAGAGTTAGGATTAGATGGGCAAGTTATGGTTGCCTATGTCACTACTGAATGTGACAAATTTATTGAACGGGAAGAAAGAAGATTAGAAAAAGAGGCCGAAAGAAAATTAGAGGCTGAAAGGGAAATTAAGAAGTTACAATTTGAGGCTGAGACTAAGAGGTTGCAGACTAAGGCTGAGGCTAAGAAATTTGAAGCAGAAGAAAGAAGATTGACTGCAGAAAGGGAAGACAAGAGATTAGCTGCAGAAAGGGAAGCAGAAAAGGAGGAGAAGAGATTACAAAGGGAACATGAGTTACGACTAAGGGAGTTTGAGTTTCAAGGCCATGCTCCTGAAAATGGTGCCAGTCCCTTTGCCTCTGATGCCACTGCTAGCCAAGGAGCCTCAACCTCAGCTATGAATTTTCATTTAGATCATTTTGTTGAGAAAGACGATGATATAGAGAGCTATCTAAATAGGTATGAACTATTAGCTACCACGTATGGGTTAGAGAGAGAAAGGTGGAGCTTAAAGTTATCTCAAGGACTTCGTGGGGCAGCTTATGAAGTTTTTGCAAAAATGAGCAGAGGTGATCAGGAAAATTATGACATGCTAAAGCAGGCTCTTTTGTTAAGATATGAAAAGAATGCAGAATTTTATAGGAAAATATTTAGGAATGCTAAACTACTGTCAGGTGAAACCTATCACCAGTTCTCTGCACGAATAGAGACATACTTGGAGAAATGGACTTCTCTGGGGAAAACCCAAGATCTTAAGGAAATGGTCCTTATAGAGCAATTAAGAGAGTCCATGGCTCCAGACCTGAGAAAGTTTCTCATGGAACAAGGTGCAGAGAGGCTGGGTGAGTTGCTAAATGTTGCTGAAAGGTATCAAGCAGCTCAAGCAGAGGTAACAGGTAATAAAAAGAAACAAGTGGATAACTTTAGGGCACCACAGAACTTTAATAAATTTGATCCTAGGGATCAAAACAAAGGTAAGCATCAGTTTGATAGGCCACGGTATGAAAATAAAAATAAATTCCCACAATTCGATGAAAGGAAATATGATGAAAGAAAATCTTTCAACCAAGGAAAAAGGTGGTGTAAAAATTGTCAGATGGACAATCATGACACTGACCGTTGCAGAAGGAAACCTGTGTATATGGCAACCCTTCAGGTCAGGTCGACCTCAAGACAGGAGGAGGATATTATGTTAGATACCACTCCAGAAGAGATGAGGAAGGCACAGGCTGGGGATAAAACACTCAAGCCTTGTTTCAGAAAATTGTCAACTTATCATACAACTCCAGGCAAGGGAGATTTTTACATGAAAAACAAGTTGATGTATAGGAAGACTGGAGCTAGATCCAAAGGTCAGGGACAGCTGGTACTTCCTAAAAGATATAGGGCAGACTTAATAAGGAGCCTACATGCGAAACCAGATGGGGACCATGAGAAGATAGGTACCATCATTCAAAAGGTGGCTCACAATTATTATTGGCCTAAAGCAAGATGGGACATTGAGAATTTTGTAGAAAGGTGTAGCATAGCACATGAGGGAACACCCACAAGTGGGAACATTGATCAGGACCTGGACACGCCACGGGGCAAAATTAGGCCTGATAATAAAAAGAAAAATAGATTTGATAAAGTGGACCAAATGGAATGGGAAGCCCCTTTTCACGGACAAGCTTCACTTAACTGTTTTACAATGGCCACTATGCGGAGAGTGCAAAAAGATGTCTTACCCCAGGATAAGCCGAAAATCCCTCAATCGGACTTAAACAAACTGGAGGAAGAGGATGTAGAGAGGAAATCTCTCATCAAGAATTTTAAGTGGGGAGACAACCCCAAGAGAAAAATTGGTAGCGGTCGTTTTGTGCATGATAATTCTGGGAAGAAAAATCATCACTATAGAGCTTCGAGTGGAAGAGACCATACCGGTGCATGGACAAATAGGTCCACAAAATTAAAGGTCCATATGTAGCTTTGTTAAGAACGTGGACTGATGAAAAGGCAGAGGAAAACATTACATCTTCATACCAATATGTGAATGAGCTGACCACTCGTTTAAAAACTGGCTGGAAACTTGCCAATGAAAATTTGAAACAAGCCAGGAAGAAACATGCTGCCTATTATAACAGGAAAGCGAAAGACAGAGATTTGGCTGTGGGAGAGAAGGTACTGCTTCTTCTCCCCGGGAGTCAGAATAAGTTACAAATTGGATGGCAGGGTCCATATACAGTTCTAGAGAAGGTGTCTAGAACAAATTATAAGATAGATAAGAAGGGGAAAGAAAAAATCTATCATGTGAATCTCCTGAAGAAATATTTGGAAAGAGACATCAGGAAGAGACACACTTGTTGACCTTGTCCATCGCCATGGAGATGAAAAAGGAACCACTTTCATCATTTGAATATCCATTACACCCCTGTGAGACAGCAGCACAGGTGAAAATCAGTACACATTTAACGAAAACTCAGAAAGAGAGAGTGCAACAGGTTCTAAATAATCATGCAGAGGTGTTAACAGACCGACCAGGGCATACAAACCTATTGGAATATGATATGAAACTGATAGACCCCACACCTGTCTGTATGAAACCATATTCGATTCCGTTTGCTAAGGAGAAAGCTTTGAAGGAAGAGATAGACTATCTGTTGAAGGAAGGAATTATTTCGCACAGTGAATCTTCGTATAGTTCCGGTGTTGTACTCTTAAGGAAGCCCTCTGGAGAACATAGACTCTGTATAGATTACAGGAGACTGAATGCTATTACAGAAGGACAGGTGGATCCATAGCCGGATACAAATCAGCTGTTTGCCAGACTAAATAAAGCTAAATATTTCTCAAAAGTGGATCTGAGTAAAGGATACTATCAGATTCCAGTAAAGCCTGAGGTTAGACCATACCTAGCTTTTAGTACCCCAGAAGGACACTATGAGTTTAATAGATTGCCATTTGGATTGAAGAATGCGCCTAGTGTCTTCTCTAGAATGATGAGAAAATTGTTGGATGTAAACATTTCGGAGGAACGTAATGAATCCCTGAGTTGCCTCTTTGATTGAGGATATTCCGAATGTTTCATACAGGATAATAAGAAGATTATGGGATCCACTACGAAAACTCTGCTATCACCAGGTATATGTTATCTCCTCATAACGTACATTTTGAGGGAAATATAATGTTCTCTGGACATGTCATTGCGCAGACTCAGAGAAGAGAAATGGTGAATACGGGTTGCGAAGCAGCATTAAGACAAGCACTCACACTTGCGGCTGTTCAGTAACATAACCGAAATATATTATTGGTGGTAGAAGTCTGAGGCAGATTTCATGAGTAGTGCCTACTCTGAATGGACCCAACTACATAAAACCATGATAGCACCACAGCAGAGTAAAGTCAAGTTGACTTACATTTATCTATGTGTATATAGAATAAAGGACTGACATATAATGTCTGTTTTAAGAGGGGAGGTGTCGTGAAATATTCTAATCCACATATATAAATTATCAGGTAAATATAAAGCCTAACAAATAAATTCTAATAAAGAAAAGAGCAATGGTAAAATAACAGTGCTGTCACAAAGAATGTACTCGAAATCCCCCTTTGTTTTATGCTTCGTCTGCAAATTGTAACGTTTCCACGTTAAATATAAGCCACTGCATAAATACAAGCGTTTCCACAACACATTAAAACGGGTATTGCATTTCTAAGAAAAACATTGAGAGGCACACTGCGTAATGACCTAAATTAATCCTAACATTAATTATACTACGTTACCAAAACGAACGAACAGATGGACTCAAATAGAAAGAAGGGAGGGCTGAAAATCAGGAACGCATGCAACACTAAACACGTGTCTCGCTATTAATGCCACCCCAACACGCGTCGCGCGATACACAATTACTACTATCACGCGTGTAAGGCCACATGCACTAACTTTTTTTTCAGACGGACAGTGATAAAAACACTAACCTTCCCAGAGTTAGGTTTTAAAATCCTGAAAAACGCTTATTAGAAAAGATAACATTAGATGGGTTTACGTTTGAAAACATTACAGTACCCAGACAGCACATCTTCGAAACAGGAGGTAGAAGAAATTGCATATTTTGAACGCAGCCACTTAGCTCGTTTAAATTTGTATATTTGGGTTCCTTAGGGCTTGCTGACAAAGAATATGTAAAACGTTACGCAAATAGTCTAGGAATTACCAAATTATAACCAAAATAAAATAGTGGGGATGCCTGACAGCATGAAATCATTTCTGCTCATAAAATTTTTTTTATAACGTGTTTGAAAAAACCTTACGTTACGGAAATAGCCTACCATGTTAACTCCTAATTGATTGGAGCGCAACAAATATAAGACTAAACACGATTGGTCGGGCTATAAATACTATATTGCGTTGTTATGGGAAACGAATAGAAGGGGTACTTTTTTGAAAAGATGTGGAGACGTGGTTTCATTGGGTAGAGCTGCGAATATACTTGATTCAGAGCGTCTGTTCATTGCCACATCTTGTAATAAACCTACTAAGAAGCAGTACGTTGAGCACCAGTGTATATTTTATATAAAATAAAGCCTGGAACATCGGCAGATCGGAGTTGTGCTATATCCATTGCCAGTCAACGAAACTGTTTATTATTCTATGAATTGTGGTAAGCTTGAAATATTCAATATCTTTTAATGAAAATTGAATGTAAATTGTTAATTTATGCCTGTATATATGTGTAGTTCAGTAGCAAACATGATGTAAAGCCTATAATGCTCCAGCCTGAACAGAAGGTGTCGGAGGAAAGTAAAACGGCATGGAATGGCCAAACAGTACACTGACACCTAGATTATTGATTAGACAGAAATAATGCTGGAATTGCAGAGGCGTAGTAACCATCAGGGAGGGAAAGACTGGTATAAAGTATTTCAGATGAAGCTGACAGTTGGCCTAACGCTCTGAACTCAATGTTTGTGATGTATTGTGCTCAGTGTAGAACTAGAGTATCAATTAGTTATGAAGTAGAAGGTACATCCTTCTTGTTTTCAGGGACTGTGGTCTTAAAGTTATTGAGCAGCACCTGGTCAGAGCTTTGCTGAATCCAGAGTCGGACAGCATACTCCTTGGTCCATTTAGCTATCAGTGAGGTGTCTCCAGAGCCCAGGGGAGAAATCGAGCAGAGGAGTCTTTTCCTGCCGCCATCACGCAAGATAAGCTGATGTGGCCAGCTGAGCTCAACATTATGTACCCCATCTTAAAATGACAGTGTAAAATACAATTAAGAGGGGAAATTAATTGTTTTAATATCAGGAACTGAGAACATCTCCAATACTAGTTCCAATAAAGACAAACTATTGAAGTCATGATGACAAATACCAACAGAGCTTGAACAAAACAAAACCAGTATTACCTCATATTACTACTACACCACTGACACACATAGGATACTATTAAAAATACATGTCACTACAAGATTCATATTGAGAAATTCTGTACATATAACTTGTAATTAAAATTGATTGTGATTCCTGGTTCCATTTGTATTTGAATCAGGACACATATTCATTCATGACAGCACTGAATACATATTGTTATTTGAAAAGTTATCAGTGACTCCTTTAAGATATCCTCATAGAGTGTTTTATGTATGTGAGTGTCACAGTGTTGTCAAGTGTAGTGGAATAAATTAAATTGTTTATCTGTCTGTTGTTGTTATGACTTACACTTCATCATACACATACCCTAGACATATAACGTAGTCATCACACTATTCCAGAATAATTCTGACTGAGGTATACATATGTGGCAGCAAGTAAGGTTATATATAATACACTACTCTTATTAGATATATATATACCTTCACAGCTGATCTCAGTCAGTACACTAAGTCCCCTATAAATATTTATAACATCCCACTTCACCACAATCACTGAGAAGAATATCTTCCCTTCCACATTGAGTAGTGAGATTGGCCTGAACTGACTGATGTCTGTGGAATTTTGCTCCTTCGGGATGTAGACTCCGTTCGCCTTCCTCCATTCATTGCTTACAAGCTGGGTTTTCCACGCACTCTTCAGTAAACGGAGCAGTCGTTTGAGCACCTCAGGGCATCTCTTATACACCACATATGGAACACCATTAGGACCTGGAGCTGACTTGCACCGAGCTTTCTGGACAATGCTTTCTACCTCTTGCACCGTTGGGGGCTTGGTGTTAAATTCAGCTCCTGGCTTACTCGGCCATTTAAGACCTGCCATTCTGCTGAGCGGCTCATTTTTGCGACCATCTGAATATGTCATTCCAAGGTGTTCTTCCAGGTCTTCTTTCCTGATGTTTAGCATACCCGACCGTGGCTGCTCAAACAGTTCTTTGGCAAACTTGAAGGGCTCCCTGAAGAATCTTTCCTATCCATTCGAGTCTTCCTTTTCTTCCTGCACAACCTTTCTGCTCTACAAAGGGCATTATGTTGGCCTTTCAGGTGCTCCCAAACCTGTCGTAACCCTTCCTTCTCTGCGGCAACTGCGTTCTTGAACAGTTTTCGGGCATGCTTCTTCTGTTTCCTGATTTCTTCTATTTTAATTTGTCTTCTACTTTTTCGTGGTGGGTTACTTTCCCTTGCTTCCCTCACTCCGAACACTTTGCGACAGTGCAGATATATTATGTCGCCGAAGATTTCCAGCTTCTTCTCCAAAGTTATCTGCTTCAGGTTTTTATCCAACTCTTTTGCCAAGGCTTCGTCCAGCTGTTCCCAAAGCCCTTTTGCACTGGCAGGTGGAAACTTGATTGCATCTCTCTTCCCGTCCAAGAAGTGTGTAAGATCATCATCAGGCAGATCAACTTGAATGTACTCAGCACTGTGGATTGACTCCTGGCTGCGTTCTTCTAACGTCTTATCCGTCGAGACAGAGCGCTGTTGATCTCCCCCTGATGACCTCCCACACCCCTTTTTCGTTCTGTGGATTTTCATTCCTCTCTGAGTAGAGAATTCCCTACCACAGGCACATGGAAACTCCAGCCGTTGTTCAGAGCTCGAAGTCCGTGTAACGGGTCTGGTCGATTCCAATGAGGCGCCTGCGGATTCATCATTCTCCCCCCCCCCCCCCCCCCTTTCGGTGAATCCTGGGGGCATCTAGAAGAATCATGCTTCCATTTAAGGGAGCGTTACAGGAATTTATAGAAAGGAAAGCAAAACAACTGAGATCATATAAGCTGTTATGAACTTATTATTCTCCGCTCCTTCTGTGAGAAAAGGTTTCGACTCGTATTTTCAGATCCCCCACTTGAAGGTGACCCAGCAAAATATTAATTTACTAGCTCTGTAAGGTTATGTATTTTTTAAACTGAGTTATACGGGTGTAAATTCTCTAAATAATGATTAACCAACGATAGATTTATAATTGCATATAATACGTTTAATATTCATTTATTAGTTAACAAGATAAAAAATAAATAAAGTTATTTTAACAAGGAAAATAATTAATTAATTTTGATCGTCATGGGATGATTTGGGTGAAAATTGTAGTCTATATACTGTGTCATTACTGTTGAACTTGTCTGGCCTGGTGTTGATAATGATTCGTCGATTATCTTGGGTTCAATCACTGCTGGTTCCTAGACGTGTCTTGGACGGTTTCTTCTCTTCAGGAGTCAGATACTGTGGCAGCAGCACGTCCTTTGCAACAAGGCCGGGGTAACTACTTACGTTGTCAAGGCAAGCGTCTTCAAGGCCCGTTTGATCTAGCATCGACTACTGGCAACTTATACCACAAACTAAGAGGAAACAAATGCCTCATTTTAAGTATCTGGTCTCCTGATATGAACATCGTGCGACTTCCGCTTCCATCCACCCTTTCATCTTACTTAAATTTTAAATTAAATTGGCAAAATTTAAAAATGAGAAACCTACCCATCACAAAAATATTTATAGAATGTGTGATTCCTATATACACATACTGGGATACTCGCCGGTGCTACGGAGTTCGTGCACTGTGTATGTATGCATATTTAGACTAAAATATATATATATATTACTGATATTACCTTAAGCATGTTGTAAGAGTCAACTAATATGAGGCTGGCAACCTCATCACGTAAAAAACATTGCTACTAAAAACCACCATTGAAAGAGCACACTAATGCTTTGTGTAGGTTTCCTGCAAGTCAACTAGCTACAGCGGGTGCTCCTTGATCCATTAGCGGGCGAAAGGTAAATTCTAATACATTTTATAAACCAAACTACTCGGAAGTTGGGAACCGCAAATAGCATAGTGGTTTGTGCACTGGCTTCTTAGCTCAGTGGTCCATGGTTTGATCCCCTGATGAGGTGGGATTTTTTTAGGCCGCAAACGGCTCCTGGGTCGACCCAGCCCCAATAAGGTACCAGAGCAACATCTGCGAAGGTTAACGCGGCCGGCGTGATGCTGACCACATCACCCCCCAGTGTGCCGATGGTCATGAAAATATGGGCCTAACACCATATTCCCAATATGCCTCAATGGGTGTGTAATGTGATCCTTTACCTTTTACCTTTACTCGGAAGTTGCCTAGTCTCTAACTTTTCCATTATATAGATTATATATATTTTTGGTTAAAGGTGAGTTAGTGAAACTCTGCTCTTATTGACTGCCAAAGCGTATTCGTCAACCTGAAATTAATATTTTACATTTTGAAACTTAATTTCAGCTATTCATCCGCGAACATCTTGTACAAGTGTTGCAGAACGTTCGGCGCCATGGCGAAAGCTGTTTATATATTTTGTTTCTGTAGTTGCAGTTTTTGTATTTATGAACAAAAATTAGGCTCTCTTTACGGTTTAAACCATATTTGTGATACTGTATTATTTTGTATATTATATTTTATATTATGGAAAGTTATGAATATGGATTGGACATTAATATTGAGAAAACAAAAACTATGATAATTAGCAAAACAGACGATAAACCCACATTAAAGATAAGCATAAATGGAAAAATCCTGGAACAAGTCAAGAGCTACTCATATCTTGGTCATTTAATAACAAAAGATGGCAGATGTGAAACAGTAATCAAGAAGAGAATATGAATGGCAAAAGCTACATTCAACAACATGAAACATATACTGACATCTAAACAGTTAACTTACAAATTAAAACTGAGAATCATAAAATGTTATATATATTCTGCACTACTGTATGGTGTAGAAACATGGACAATGAATAAGCAATTGGAAGAACGAATTGAGACTCTTGAGATGTGGAGAAGAATGAAGCGCGTCTCATGGAAAGAGAAGAAAACAAATAAGGAAGTCCTACAAAATCTAGGTATGAAAAGAGAACTAATGATGGAGATCAAAGTTCGGCAGCTAAAATACTTTGGCCACATAAAAAGGCATAACACCTTGCAGAAGACCATAATAGAAGGGAGAATTGAAGGCAAACGTGCAAGGGGAAGACAGTGCTATAAGTGGGAAGATATCAAGAGATGGACAGGAAAGAGTCTGTCAGAGTGCACCATCAAGACAAGAGACAGAAGACGTTGGAGATCCATTACAGCCAACCTTCGTTGTGGAGATGGCAGCTGATGATTATTATTATATTGCATAAAACATAAAGATCATTGACAATTGTTATTGGATTATTATATTTACAGCTTGGAGCCGCGGTAGCGCAGTGGTTAGTGCACTGGCATCCTAGTTCAGTGGTCCATGGTTCAATCCCCAGTTGAGGTGGGATTTTTTTAGACCGCAAATGGCTGTGGGGTCAACCCAGCCTCTTGAATTGGGTACCAGAGCAACTCTGGGAAGGTTAAGGCGGCCGGCGTAATGCTGACAACATCACCCCTAGTGTGCCGATGGTCAGGAAAATATGGGCCTAACACCATATTCCCAATATGCCTCAATGGGCGTGTAACGGGATCCTTTCCTTAGCGATATTACAAGACCAAAAAAAAAAAAAAAAAAATTGGCGCTACATTTGCATACGGTAAGGGGAAAAAAACACACAATACACCGGGACAGAAGATAAAGAAGAAAGGTAACGTGGCTCTATGGTACAGAAATTCCTCAACTGTGGTACGTAGGCTCTTCACTTATTGTGATTATGTTGTGAATTCATTTTGCTTGAACTATGTTCTATTGTTGTTGATTGTATTTTGCTTGATGTATTTTATATTGTGTTGTCCATCATATTAATAATATTATTGCATGGTTGTGAATTTTGGACACTCACCAAACGGACAAATCAAATAGAGTGACAGAAAAATGATTCTTGAGAAGAATGTTGCAAACATTTCCCTGTTCGTTCCTAGTGGAGCACGGAGCCACTATCGCAGCTTGTCCCCCATGCAAGAAGTCTGCATTAATGTAGTGTTGTAGCAGTGGTGTTAGTAGCAATTTCTTGTACATGATGAGTGTTGGGAGCTGCTGTGCGGTGCATAGCAGATTACATTTGGTAATCACGGTTGTGGTCTTGCACCGCAGAGAACTCCCATAGTGAATATGTGTGATGCGTTGTGAGCAATGACGTGAAGGAAGTTTACCCTGGGTTCTTTCGATAGTGTTGGCCTGGTAGGCAGACGTGTGTGTGAACTGCTGGGACTTTTGAGGGAACAGTGGTCCACCTTGTTTCTTCTGGAGGGTCTGATTGGCAACAGCGATGGTCTCTCGCAATGAAGGTACCAGGTTCGAAACACAGGATCGTCAGGCTCTAGTCTACCCAGCTATAATATGTACCTGACTCTGCTCGAGTGTTAGGGTGATATAGCGAGGAAGGGAACTGGTTAACCCACCTGTCTAAGCTGGACCTAGTATAGTGAAGGCTCTAATACTTCACTCCACCACGGAAATATCTGTTATGTGACTTCCTTCACCTTACCTCATCAAAGGCACCTGAGAGCTACCGCCGGACAATGCTGCGGATAGTAATCCTACAGCAGTACTGCCGTAAGGGAGTAAAGTGTTAGAGACTTAATCATACTAGTTTTGTATGAGCTCTGTGACCAGTTTCATCCCTCGCCATCTTTGCCTTCCCTAACTCATGATCAGAGTCGGGCAAACATTTACAGCTGGGCAAACTACAGTGTGACGCTACCGCATGAAAAAAAAATAATTCAAGTGAAAAAATACTTTAAGAAAACAACAGCTTCTCTAATAGTTTCCAATGTGTGTCCGCAAGTAATGAACGCAATGCGGACTGGTGGAAGAAATCATTAAAATAGTCTTATATTAAAAATATTCCATATACCATAAGTGGTTTTGTCGTAGAGTGTTTGCTGTCCAATAAAACTTTCTGAGTTCTTTTTTTCATATTTTTAATTCAGTCATCTGTTTTCAGTTGTTAAAAGCGCGACTTTGTTAATTATAGTTCCCAAATGTCATGTGTGTTGACGGGTTTACTTGCTCGGTAAACAGAAATGGAAAAAGAAGAAACTGAAATACAGGATAAATCGTGCTATTATCAGGACATGAAACAGAAATCACACACCATAATAATGTTGGTAACACGGTAATGTTTGCCATCATGACGGGTTAATTTCTAGATCAGGGTGGTCCAACTTTTTCAACCCCGAGGGCCACTTAAACCAAAAATTTAAAGTTCGCGGGCCATTCATGATAAAAAAAAAATTATTTAAAATAAAAGCTCAGTGAGTACAAATTTAAAATTACAATGAGGATTGAATTTCTATAAAAATAATTTTAGTTTATTTCTCAAGTCCTAAGGGGAAGTTTAGGGGTGTGGATTTTCTTTAACCAGAGCCTCGATATCAATCAAACGGTTTTGAGTCTAATCTCAAAAGTATTAATTACACCATATAATTAAAGAAATATTTATTGTATGAGCGCAGGCCACACAACAATTTTACGGAGGCCACATTTGGACCACGCTGTTCTAGATACAAGATAACTGCTAACAGGATAAAAAATAAATAGAGGAAATAATTAACTTCTTTCTTAAATAAGAGTTTTGCCTCGTTTTAGCGAGGCACGCCCTGTTTTTCTTCTTCCTCATTCGCTCTCAGACGTCCACGTTAATGACTAATAAAGGTAGCAGTCAGCTCACGGTTCCTGACATCTCGTTCGCCCTCAGACTTCCACATTAATTACTCTAATAAAGGCAGTAGTCAGCTCAAGGTTCCTGACATCTCCAAACAGTTTTTCATGGGGAGAAATAGGTTGTTGGTATATGTTACTCAGTTTACTGCTGTATGTTGGGCAGGACTGCAACAGATGTTCGACTGTCATGGGGCTGATGCCACAGGTGCAGCGATCACTTTGTGCCCTGGCTGCACGATGCACAGAGAGGTGACCACCAGTAGCTTTGGGAAGACCCCGTCGAGGCATGGGGTCCGGTACTCTTCCCACCTGGCGGGTCTCGTTTGCTAGAGCACGACTTCGTTGCAGTGTAGATAGAGAGTCACTCTAGAAATTGATGAGGCATTATGGAGTTCCCATGAAGATCACTAGCTTAATAAAGAAGACCTATGAAGGCATGACATGCAGAGTTCTTCATGAAGGACAAATTACAGAACCTTTTGGGATTAGAACGGGAGTGCGACAGGGATGCCTCTTGTTTCCATTTCTTTTGTTACTAGCAATAGACTGGGTTATGAAAACATCGACATCACACAACAGCACTGGAATTAAAAGGAATCTGACTAAACAGCTTGATGATCTTGATTTTGCAGATGAATTGGCTTTTCTGTTCCATAACCATAATCAGATGCGAGAGAAAATAAAAATACTTGATGAGAGTGGGCTTGAAAATACACAGGAAAAAAGACAAATGCAAGAAATTATAACAAGGTTGAACTTGAAGAAACACCACTAAAAGATGTAGAATCGTACACATATCTTGGCAGCAATATAGACAAAGTTGGAGCGACAGACTGATATCAAAACAAGAAAACAAAAAAGCAAGAGGAGCTTTCATTGCATTGGGAAACATATGGAGATGAAGAGAAATCAAGTCCAACACGAAAATAAGAATCTTCAACTTTAAATGTCAAGTCAGTCTTATTGCATAGCTCTGAGACATGGAGAGCAACAAAAACAACAACCAAAAGGCTACAAACTTTCACAAACGGATGCTTGCGAAGAATAGAAGTAGAAGGATTGAAATGGTATGACAAAAGTCACAAATGTGGAATTGATGACAAGAACCAGACAAGTGCCAGTGGAACAAGAGTTGAGAAGAAGACGCTGGCGATGGATAGGACACACACTGAGGAAACCTGTTGATAGCATTACAAGTCCTTGTTCTGGAATCCACATGGATAAGAGAGGAGAGGTAGACCAAAAGACACATGGTGATGAGAACTGGAGACAGAATTGAAAATGATGAGGAAAACTTGAAAAGAACTTGAGCTGATGGCACGTGACAGGAGGACTTGGCATGTGTTTGTTGAAGGCCTATGCTCCTTTGGGAGCTAAATGGTATTAAGTATTAATTTGAGAAATAGCAAAGGAAATTCAGCAGTAAACAAGCCACTGGGATTGTAAATATTAATTACTTAGTAGTTTATTTTCCTTTTATGTAATAACTAATTGATTTTGTTACATTTTTGCAGAATTGTTTTCTATTTTTAAAATGAATATTTTGGTGTAATCTCGGATTATAATTTGAAGTATTCTCCCAATTATTTTTATTCAATAATAAATTTTGTTACGTTATACTTTTCAGATTTATTATTATTATTTATCGAGCGAGTTATTGTGCTGTACATTTGTTACAAGGTGTAGACAATTATAACAGTACTATTGTGGCAGCGCTGGTAAGTGCCAATGGGTTAGTGGTAGAAGGATGGCACTGTACAAACCTGTCTCTTCTAGTTACCGCTGCTTATAGAAGTTAGGCCTTTTCGTGTGACGAGTTGCCGCTCGAGATGACTCGTTCGAATGGCAATTCACAGGCCCGTGATCTAATGGTGTACTCTCAGGACTCCAGGTTCTAGGGTGTGACATATTATGATAATAGCTTTCATATATCTGTTTCATTGTCTACACTTTTCTTTTACCTAGCTTTCACCTACGCACGTTTGTTAACATAAAACCCTCCTATACTCAGAGATCTGTCTCTTTTTCTAATTTAGCACGCAGATTTTATTGCTGTTCGCTATTTCCTTTGATGAATGTTCACGAGCAGACCTATTAGCTAACGTTGAGCTGTAATTAAACGCCAGTGATTGAAAATCATTGTAATAGATCAGACAGCGATCAGGGAAAATCTTGGAACAAAGGGTAGACAATTTCTATTACCGTCCCCTGAAATCGTTCCTTTGAAAGGTAATTAAACACGGCGAATCGCCAGATCAAAAGACATTGCTCGCTGGAATGGCCCGTATGAGCAGAGACGTGTAAAATTTGCACTGATTAGCAAATTACGTTACGCCGGATCTCAAGCGAGTCCGTACGCAACAGAGAGAGTCTGGGTTTCGGTTCTAGCGTGAAAAATGGCTTTGATTTCACGTATTCTCCAAGATCTGAACGTAGGTGCTAAATCTAGCAGAGAGTCTGGTTTCGGTGTATAGTGTAACGTTCCCTTTGATTTCAGAGATATATATACTCCAGCATTCTAACTCAAGTTATCCAGTACCCTCATATCTTAAAGACATCTAGCTCGATTTCTAGAATCACTTGTATTAGTGAAGTTTCTTAGTTTTTCGTTGGAGATAGTCTTAGAATTTCCGTGTTTGAGGTAATTATATTTACAATTTTTTATTTTTGAGTGTTTAAGTGGTAAAATCGTTAATTATATTTACTAGATTTTCGGGACAGAGTGATTTACTAGATAAGTCTGTCATTTATATTTCTCTAGGATTTACTGTGTTACATAGGCTAGCAGAATAGATAATAATTTCTAGCTAAACTATTCCAGCTATAAAAGAAATTTAATTAATAGCTAGTAACCAGTCAGAGAATATTTTAACCGACTAGTAAATGCACTGTCCATTATGAGTATTGACGAAATATATAATTATTTCTAATTCATGATGATTAATTTTTTAAAATGACTAGAATTTATTTCACGGAAGTTTTAAATGATAAGACAAGCTCTAAGCTTGTAGGTTATAATTTAAAGTTAAATAACCGAAGTGGATAAATATATTATATTTTATGCAGGTTAAGGATAGGATTGAGAAATACTATATTATGGTTAAGTATTTGTATTTCTTTCTCCTTTACACAGTATTGGGTCAAACCTTAAACCTTACCAGCGGCTTCCATATGAATCTGAGAATAACCTTACAAAAGAACATTCTGATATAAATATCGGGTTTTCAAGGTGACTGTCTGGCCTCGTGGTTACACACAGAAAGAGACAGAGAACCAACCCAAAGAATATTAAGAATAAATTGTAACTGGACTTATAGATATCCAGATTTCTTTTTCCCAAATTTCATATACATTCAGCCCGTTGTGGCGACATAATCAAACACTGACCATACCGGACTAACAACCACTGTGTTGTGAAGAAGATTTATCCTGAACAGATTTATTTACCTGACACTCGATTTAACGATCGAATATTCCAAGCTACTGTACACTGTGAACATTAGATTTCTTAAATATTTTCCTACCTGGACAAAAATTGAAGTGACATAATCAGCATCTTACTAACAGTAACGAATCAAGTGTTTCCCAACATTTGGATTAATTAGTCTTGGAGAAACTGGGGCTTGTTTCGCCAAAACCCAACCTTGGAATTGCTGTGTGTACCTTAACGATTGTTCCAGATGTTGTGAAAGCACCTATTAGGTAAGAGTGACTGGATGTGATCACAGGTTTGTCAGAGCGAGAGAAAGCAGGGATGAATAATTCTTTTATTGTATAATCCATGTACTCACTTTGTATTTCTTTTTTATGCAAGTATTTTGCAAATAGATTAACGTATAAACTCTGTTCTTTACTGTAGAGGGAAATCCTAGACCATAGCGTACAAACCTTTGACTCTGTGGGGGTTAATAACTTTCTTCTAACAGGATCTTGTCTCAACAGAGGGAGGGAGGATTACACCTATGAGTCTATTTCTTGATTAATTCATTAACTTATGTTTATTTGTATTGATTGATATTCAAAATATTGCTGTTGTGAAGTTTCTTATGATAAATAAAATTTACATAAACTTTATTTACGTTTGTTGGTCAGCTCATCCCAACATATCCCTACATCCATTAAGATAGTTTTCATGTTTGTGCGTCTAATTGTCGTCATGTATCTGTGTGTGTGTAGATGTGAGTGGTTGAATATATCAATATATATTTATAGGGAAACTGTCTGATCTAAGAATCTCAGTTGTAATCGATAGGCTGGATAGATTATCTCTCAAATCCAGGGACAGACTTTACCTTTCACCATTTCACTCGTGAAAATCTATTTCTTTACCTTACCTCCCACTGAGCTATCACCTGTTCTAGTTCTATTCAGACCGGACCATAATTGATCTTAAATACCTATAAAAAAATCTACGACATAGGGTAAGGCTGATAGTAATAGTGGTTGTGTTAACTATACTTCGTACCAACTGGACAGGCAGTCACGCTTCATTGTAAGTAACTCGACAGATGCACTCAGACCGTCATACACTAGTTCAGGACTCAGGTTTCATAAAGATGTTACAACGTTTATTTCCAACCTTAAGGTTGATCCAATACAGTCATGATTATATACAAACGCGTGCTAGACGTTTTTCTCACCAGGCTACCTACAAATAATGAAATGGCCGCAACATATACGTTGTTCGGTACTCATGAATCGTACTCACACAATTGATGGTTGGTAGCATGTACATGGAAACTCTGGTTCATTACTCTACAGCAGTGGTGGCCAAGCTAAGGTTGGCCGAGGGCCAGATTATGGTAAAGGGTAACACCCGAGGGCCAGACCTATAAAATCCATAAAAAATAACGTTCTGATAATTAGTTTTACATATATAATGAACCCCGTACAGAAAGCAACGGCAAACTACTGTTCTGCACATCTGCCAAGACATGTATACCAGTCTTCGAACTGAAATTACTGTAAAAAAAAATATATAGGCCTAATGAATCTGTTGTTTTAATTTGTTTTGTAATTTGTAATATGACATGTAATTATTTATTTCAAACATTCATTTGTGTGTTATTTCATTGTGAAGAGTGTGGCTTCAATCAACAATAAGAGGCCGGCCAAAACAGGTTGGCGGGCCGGATCTGGCCCGCGGGCCGTAGTTTGGCCACCGCTGCTCTACAGCAAATATCTTCAACTTTAAGAAATTCTGCTCACTTCTAGTTCAAAGAATCTATTTGTGCTCTTGTGCTTTATGGGTGCTAAAGATATGTTGGCAGCCTGCACATGCTGCATCTACGAAAAACCTTGCTAATACCAATGTGCATCTGATAGAACTAATTCATATCGAGCCAACTGCTCTGCCACCCACTGCCCGTGAAATACACTATTTTTTCATTCCCCCGTTGACCGCTAACACTAATAGTCCTTTCCTTCTGATTGGTCTGGCCAACTGACCTGGGCCCAATCACTTATCTCGTTCTATTCTTAATCCTATATTTTGTATTGAGCCCTGGTGAACTCACGGCTATCACGCCAACCTGTTTACCTATTAACCTTATGATCCCTACCTCTTAACTTACATGTTTTATTGAATGTTCCTAATTTACTGTACTATCCCCTTCACTCTTCCCTTGACTGCATTCCCTACCACACTATTTACGCCCTAAATTTTCACTAAGATGGAAAAAAAAATGAAAATTAAATGTGCTACTTAAAGGGGCACAAAGATTTCTTGCATGCATTAGTTTCTTAAATCACGCTGTAAGGGCTAGAAAACCTGGTGAGAAACGGGGGGGGGGGGGAATTCGAGTGCAAATAAAGTAGACGAAAGGTGCGAGACACGATCAGGGATGGCACGACAAGATGGCAGCAAAACAGCCAGTATCTGAAGAAATTGTGGATAGAGGTGCACTGCAGAGTGCCGGAAACTTGCCTAAAAGGCAATATAGCGACTTAACTTGTGATGGTAGCGATTTTCTACATTTTTTTATTTAGAAACCAGTCAAACAGACAGACCACACTGCTGCCTTGCAGGTAGGCTGGGGACAGTCAAAGGATAGGGAAGGCAAACCGACATAAATGTCTGTTGAAATCGGACGCACTGGGTCAGAGGCCTTACGAAACAGTGCAACGTACGTCACTTGATGATGACGTCCCATTCATGGATCAAATAGCATCAAACTGACTACTGCTTTCTTTGAAAACATTCAAGTAGACGTCTGAGAGCGTGCGAAGAAAAAAAAAAGTACTAGAAAGCTAATGAGACAGTCTTCGATAGAATGGCTCGTCAAATCTACTACCCACGACACATACTAAAGAATTTTTCGGTACCTTGTTGCGAGATTTAGCGGAGTTTTCATGGGATAAACAAGGTAACGGTAAAGATAGTCTGATAGCAGAAACCGCCGTATGGGAGAGCAGTGTTAGAGACTTCACTATAGTAGATCCAGCTTTATGAGGTAAGGTAACCAGTTTGCTTCCTCAAGGCCATTGACTCCCTTAACTCAAGAGTCAGATTCTCATATGTGCGTCCTGGATGCTCTGCATCCCATTTGTTCCTCCTGTATCTGATTCTAATAAAACTCTTCGCAAGTTTTACATGTATCAGGCCGAGGTAGCTGTCCACCTTCTCTTGCCAATCTGTCAGCCTTGTTATTGCCGGGGATGCTACAAAATGATGCATATTACCAGCTCAGCAGAAGAAAACAAGTGATAATCTCCAGACTCCGCATGGGCCACAACAGATTGAAATATCATGTGTTCAACAAGCTTAAGATCGGAACTACCGATCAGTGTAACTGTGGCACTGATAAAATGACTGTTAAACATCTGCTTCAAAAATGCCCAACATATGAGGAACAGACAAAGCACATATGGCCGCCACCGGTACCATATGCGGAAAACTTGTTGCAAATAGCGTGAAGCTGACCACTGCTCTCTTGGAAAATATTCAAGTAGATATCTAAGAGTGTACGAAGAAAAATAAGATACTCATATACTGCTGAGTAGACTGGAGCGTGACGATATCAGGCTTCTATCCCGGAACGGTGATTTTACCGCCAAAGGTAAACGCTCTAACCTCTGAGCCAATCAGATGCTCTTTTGGGTAACCATTCATAAACGAGTGAGTGAGGGTCTGCCTGTAATTCTAAAGGTACCGGGTTCGCTCCAATTATAGGGAATATAATTGAGGGAAATTGTTTTCGTGTCATACTCCCCCCATGGGACCTCCTATTTTTCACCCTTGTCCGAAAAGGCTAGGCATCCACTCTCACTACCCATGAGATCAGGGGCAAGTATGTCCTCATTAGGACCCACTGGTTGTGAAAACATTTGCAACAAATATATCCCCGCTACTGAGAACCGAACCCGGTACCTTTAGAATTAGAGGCGGGCGCCATACCTTTTTGCCACTCCGACCCCCTAACAACAAAAAATAAAATTCAGATTGGTAACACTGCCCCTTGTCTTTCAACCAGAATCAGAATCATTACCTGCTCGCTTGTTCTCCCACTACCAAGATCCTGTTTGTTTCTCCACCGCATCTTTCTGTCGCAGTCATGAACCCGCCTGCTTAATCCCTACATCTGCCTAACTATCACACCCCCACCCCCCCCCCACCCCCCCCCCCCCCCCCCCCCGCCGGAAGTTGACACAAAAGCACTGCCTGTTTCTATTTCTGAGCAATTTGTATTATGTGGCAAGGCAGTTACGCCTTTCTACTTAACACAGACACAAGCACAAGAAAGACAACAAATAAATACAACCAAATGCAAATGATTTCTTTTTTCTTGTTACAGATGCTTGTGATTTCTTAGTCATGGAAGGGCACTGAATAACCTTTGAGTGATAATGTATTTAATACTTATATATTGCATACATGATGATGGAATATACATACATAATACGTACGTTTTTAAAATACAATTTTGCCTTGTTTTGGCAAGGCGCACCACATTCAACCTAGACCACAGGGTCTGTTGATTATATTAGGGCACATGTCCAAACAGATAAGACCATGCGGTCCGTTTCAGTCATATGACTGATGTGCTGAGAATTCTTTCTAGAAGGTCTAAGCTTTTATAAAGTTGGGCGACCAGTTCCCTTTCTTACCTTCCCTAACTTAACAGCAGAGTAAGGTAGCCATCTACAGCTAGGTAGACTGGGATGCGGCTTTACAGATGAGGCCATTGTGATTTCACACTGTTAGACCTACCCCGCCGCCCCGCCCCCCCCCCCCCCGCCCCCCCACCCCCCCCCCCCCCACGCCCCACACACACCCCCCCCCCCCCCCCCCCCCCCCCCCCCTCACACCCACCCCCCCCCCCCCCCCCCCCCCCCCGGGCCCCCCCCCCCCCCCCCCCCTCCACTCGCCCCCCCCCCCCCCTTCCATTGTTTGGGAAAATGGGTTAAAATTAGTACTGGGATCCCTAATAGTTAATTAAATCGATTAAAATTTGTTTGAATTGATTGATAAAACAGCAGCTGGGAGACTTTTTCAGGCCATAAATCGAGGATTCCTCAGCAAGAGAGAGGTTGGTAAGAAAACGAAGATGGCTGTATACTGCTCCACCTATGTCCCAGTCTTGACATATGGATGCGAGTCATGGGCAATGACTACAACCCATAAAAGCCAGATCCAAACCTCAGAAATGAGGTATCTGAGGAAGGTGGTTGAAGTAACAAGAAGAGACATGGTACGCAACCAGACGATACGTCAAGGCCTTAAATCCTACCCCCTGCAGACTCAAGTAGAACAGTCCCAATTAAGATCGTTTGGCCATGTCTGCAGAATGGGAGAAGATCGGATACCACGACAAGCATGGGAAACAAAGAGCCAAGGATCCAGACCCCGAGGACGACCCAGAGTCCGCTGGGAGGACAACATTAGACAATCTTTGAAGGACTGAGGACTAGAATGGAACCAGGCCAGGAGGAAGACAGCCGATAGGATAGTCTGGCGCTCTCTCTTCCAAACCTCTACACCTCACGGTAGAAGGGAAACGACTAAGTAAGTAAGTAAGTAGATTGATAAAACAAATTTTAACTGGTTATTGCATTTTTAGCAATGTTTATGTTTTTTGCTTAAATGCGAGGACATCTGCGATGTTAGAGGTTTATGATATGGAATTTGGCAAGTATGGTCACTAATAATAAATTGTTTGGTTGTTACTTTTCAGTATTTTCATTATATTTTCAGGATGATGTTGCATTACAACAAATAGTAAAATAAATAAAGTGCTTAGTGATTTTAAAAATAAATGTTATTTATGATTTGTTAATAATTAATCAAATTGTTCGAAATTGATTGAGTCAATTAAAGAAATTTGATTAATTGATTAAGATTTTTAAAATAATTCCCGGCCCTAGTTTAAAATATTGTGATCCAAAGAAAGGCTTGTTTAAAAAAAAAAAGTCTGAGGTGATTGCCCAAACAAATTAACCCCGCTAATTCCCCCCCTCTATAAGAAAAACAAAGCCAAAAGAAATAAACATAAACTTTTAGTTGTATTTAATTTTTATAAATTTAAACATTTATTTAATATTTAGTGTAAAAATAATTTTTTTTAAATTAAGAAAAAAACCATAAATCAAAAGGAGTAAACTCTATGAGAAGTAAAAACAGGGACCACCATAGTACAATCCTAGTAAGGAAAAAAAAAAAAAAACACAAAAAAAAATATTAAATGTATACATCAAAGCATGAAAACACCAAATAACAGAATAACTACACTGTAAGTAACCAAGAAATAAAAACACAATCAACAAAAAGTCCACACCGTACAAACATTATAGTTAATTATGAATAATAACACTATCATCATTATCATTACCTCCGGCTCCCCAAGGCTTTCAAAATATTCATGCCAAGTCTTCCTGTCATGCACTACTCGCACCATATCTTTCCATGTGTTCTTTATCCCTTTCAACTCTGTCTACAATTGGACAGCAGCTGTTAGCATTACAAGGCAATCCTTGTTCTGGAATCCACAAGGTTAAAAAAAACAGAAAGGGGAATTTGAGACAAATATAAAAGTGATAAAGATATGAAAAGACTTTCAACAGATGGCACAGGACAGGAAGGTCTGTGCTCCGCAGGGGGCAGAAAGGTAAGGACGACACTGTCAGACTACCCAATAACATTCTGTGTCCTCTGTTTCTTTTTTCCAACAATTTTGCACGCTGTCGCAAAGCACTCAAACTTTCCTTTTCTCACAACATACCCACACAAACATTAACTACGTCATTCTGGTTAATTATTAACTAATTAAAATTATTTTTCTTAACATGTTGACTTCTTCCACGGCATTCATATTAACTGTTTTAACTGTCCACGGGATTATTAACACGATATAGTAAAAAAAAAAACCATTCTGTGTCCCCACCTATGACTGCTTGCTTCTGAAGGCAAGAGTAAACCAACAGTGTCAACTCTCAAGTTCTATGACGGCTTGAAGCAAGCCCAGTAACTCCATATATGATAAATGACTGGCTTCTATTGTGTGACATATTAACTGTTACACAAGTTGAATCACACTTTACTATATGGTCGGCCATCCTGTCGCAAGCAGGGTTAGGGTTACAGTTAAGGTTACCGTTAGCAGCTATTATTCTGTCTAACCCTAACACTTGCCTGTTTAAATAAACACTTAAGAGCAATCTTAATTTACTACACCACTTCAATCTTAACTGAACACATAATATTAACCCTAATGTCAAACCTGTTTGCGACAAGATGGTAGACTGTTGAGTAAAGTATGGTTTAACAGTTACACATATAAGATATAACCTGAAGCAGATATCAAGCGTGATATCAACAAATGTTAAAATAATTTTCAGCAAGAAATTTAAAACATGCTAATAAAGGAGACTCCACGAGAGAAACGAACAATGGAGAACATGTCTGCTAGACGATGGAAAAAGTGACACACACACAAGTATGGAATGAGTCCCCTATGCCAAGGCAGTATCCGCAGTTCATTACATGCTCCACACGTAGCATGAGAAAAAGGTACTGGAGATGGACAGGACACATACTGAAGACAAGTACCAGTGGAACAAGAGCTGAGAAGAAGACGATGGAGATGGATAGGACACACATTGAGGAAACCTGTTGATAGCATTACCAGGTAGTCCTTGTTCTGGAACCCCCAGGGTCAGAGAGGTAGAGGAAGAACAAATGCAGAACAAAACTGGAGATAGACACAAAGGGGAAGAAGAAGACATGGAAAAACCTTGGGCAGATGGCACGGGACAGGAAGACTTGGTATACGTTTGTTGAAGGCCTATGCTCCTTGGGGATGACAAGATGATGTCGTGTGACTGATTAATTAAAAGTAAGTAATGCCATTAAAATATTTGTACACAATATTTAGCCATTATCTTCCATAGATAACACACTAAACATATTTGCAACATTAAAACCAGACACAGTTTTCACAGTTGTCTCCCCATCATCAAAGTTCTCTACTTTGGATTCACATATAAGGACCTGCTTCTCCTTACCTTTTGACTTTCTTTTTCTTGACTTCTTTGTAAGTGAAGCTGGTAATACAAAACAGCCTGCACCAACGTAGTCTATTATCACGTTTCTAAACAGCTCAAAAGTAGACATTAGACCAGAGTTCCTTCCTAACATGGCAGCAAGAAACAGATCTGGCTTAGCTCGGGTAGCCAGTTCCTCGTGGAAGTTGTACAGGAAAGTTCCATTAATGAGGTCAGCAGGGCAGATGTTTGGAAACGGAAACCGAAGAAGTTTATTAAGATTAACTGTATCAACCATACAAGCTTGCAGCTGAGCAAATGCATGACAAACTCTAGGGTTATAACGGTTGTTGTGGTTAAATGAAGGAGACTTTGTGTGATATTTACTTAAGCTTTGTCTAATATTTTCTAAGTCGTGAATTCCAACTTCTGAGCAGATTTTGTCAATATTTATTTTACTATCAATGTAGTCTGATTCACTTTTGCTTGGAGTTTCCTCCAAATTGTCCATGCTTGTCCTGTTGTCAAGAGTGATGGAGTTACTGTCTCCTATCAAACATGAAACAGTGTTTAGATCACTAATCTCTTCTTCTGCCTGCTCATCTTTTCTTGTTAGTTCATCATCATCTTTTTTGTTTCGCGCATATTTTCTTTCTGACTTTTCACCCTCTCCTTTCTTCTTCAGCTTCTCTCTACCACTGCCTGATTCAGTCAGCTCTCCTTCTTTCTTTGTTTGGCCCCATCCAGCTGTCCCGCCCAGTTCCTTACCCTCTAAACAATCACCAATAACCTTTCCTTCCGGCTCACCTTTTCTCTCTGTCAATGATGCTAAAGCTCTCAGCAATATCACTCCAACGATGACAGTTTCTAAATGTCCAGATGCAATTTTTGGATTGGCATTGCGTGACCACATCACAAGGCATGCTGCAAACAGTTGAAGGTCTTCGGAAAATTTATTCATGAAGGCTGAATCAACTCCCAGGGATTTGGTCAGGATAGACTTTCTGCTGTCCAATAACACAGTTGTCAAGTCAGTCAGGCTCGGTACAGGGACCTGTCCTATACTGTATAAAGGCTCCACAAGATTTTTCAGTAAGTTCTTGTTGATTCTAGTGTACTCTTCGACACAAGACTGTTTTGCCTTCTTCTGCCCATCTTCAGCTTGTAATCCCTTTACCATTGCACCATTTTCACAAACCTCAACCTCAGAATCGTTCTCATCTGAAAATTTATCATCCTCCTCTCCTGCAATATCCGAGTTACTGACCTTCACACTGTCCCCTTCATCCGATCTCACAACAGTGTTCACTCCCTCTGGTCTTGAAACATCTGAAAGTGAAGACTCGTGAAAGTTTTTCTGTGACTGAGAAAACTCACAATTAAGCATAGATGATTTCTCATTACTCAAATTTGAGTCTCCAGAAAGACAATCACAAGAATTTTTGTCTGAGCCTTCATGCTGTGAACTGTAATTTATATGAGGGCAATCATCCTGAAGCAGAATTCCATACACAATTCGACGCAAACCTAAGGAACACAAAAAGGAAGAAGCTTGGGATAAATCTTCAACTTGGGTAAGAATTATAACTCTGTGCAGGATAGCACAATTCAAAGTTGAAGGTGTTATTTCCCCACAGCAAACAGCTTTGATGAACCAATCAGGAAAGACTTTCCCATTGTAGCCACGGAAATCTGCTGCAGCTGTCAGCTGGCAATGTTCAGGGTCAGTAGTTAAAAAGTGAAAAAGGTCAAATCCCTGAAAGTTGTCTACATCGACATAACCATTGACTGATGAAACAAACATTTTCTCAACGAGTTCTTTTCTCTTTGGGTTGATAAACTCCAACAGTTCATTTTTTATGTCTGAGAATTCAGTACTATCAATCTGAGTGTGCAGCCAATGAAGGACACTGATGACTTTCGACAACCTCGGAGGCAGGGAAAATTTTTTAGATACAATTTTTGGTACTTTAACCCTTGAGTAAAATGTCGAAAAGGCACTGGCATTTATGAAATCATTACCTAGCAAACTAGCAAATATAGGCAGAACTGAACGGTTAAGGCCATCAAATGAGTTTATGAAGTCGTCAACATGGTATTTATGGCAATGCAAGTAACGGAATGTTGTAGTCCCATCAGAAGTATGTTTTTCTAGCGGTCGAAAGTCAAGGTAATCTAGAGGTAAGAATCCACTACTTAAATCAAAGATATAAAAATCACTGTCATTGCTGATAACTGGGCACTGCATCTTGTTAGCCAGAACTGCGATCTCATTATCAGCCTCGAACTGGCATGTAGCATGGCGTACGCCCAGTTCGTTTAGCGTCTGCATGAAAGTCTCGTATGCAAGGGCAGGTAATGCCTGACCTCTCTGATTATTTGCCATTACATCCACAAGTCTGATTCGAGCTGAAGCTCGAGATAGTGAGGTTTTGAGCTTCCTTCCGTCCACTGTGTAAGCACCATCCATGACTACATAAGGGGTTATCCCGCACTTTTTGAACGATTTAAAAGTAGAAATAATTTTTTTCCTATAAATATCATAATCTCCTCCAAAGCTACACTGCACATGGCAAGCGTAGTACAGGAAGTGGTAAAAGTTGTTTCCATCCAGTACCACAGAGCAGTCATGCAGCTGATGTTCATGTAGCAAGTGCTGGTTGTTGTCTATGAACCCTGTCAAACCGTGTATGCCCATTGTTTATCCTCTGATAATCACAGCATGGTACTGAGTCTAAAATCTGTAGGGGGAAAAAAAGTCAATGAACTAAGATTAGACATACCTTTAAAAAAAATTAGATGGTGCTGCAGTTAATATTCATGACAAAGGAAACAAGTGAAAATGTAATTTGTGGGTGAATCAGATGAATCACAGAATATGCGAACATATGCCATATTTTGCCCTAATGGCTAGGCCTATAGATACATTTGCTAATTAAGTCGCTGAGGTCTGTACGCTCTTAAATAAAGATCTAGAGATGCTGTAATAAGTGGTAAGCTGTTATCCCTTATTATTTTTAATGTATGGCTTCATTCTTTTTTAAAAAGCTCAAATGAGGGTTTTGATTAGGCCTAAGGTTTGAGTTAGAGAGTATTTTGCTGTCTCTGCATCAAAAGCCTGCTAACCCTAATATCTACTGCTGAACCACTAACCATAACGGTGTTTCCAGCGTTTTGTTTTCTGTGAGCAAATAACAACTAGTTACAAATCTCACGACAATAACAGCTAGCCTAATGCTAATCTCTACCCCAACACTTAGGGCCTACCCGCTGCTGAGCTTTTTTACAAATAATTAGGCCCTATTGATAGGCTATTAGGCTAATGGAAAACGAATTTAGAAATCCTACTAAAATGAACGAAAAGTAGGCCTATCTATTTCAACATCTCATAGATTACGAAATATAACGCCTCAAATTTATAATTCCATAACAAATCATGCTCACGAAATTTATGCAACGTGTAAACACACCGCACTATATTCAAACACACCACACGGAGTCACAATATGGCAGCGTCCATTTCACCGTCCTTCCCCTCGGCACTGACCAGTTTATCTACTATAAAGTGAAACACCGTGGACAAGTTCTGAACCTTATTCTAGCATGCGTTCAAATCACTTGCCTGGTGTCTTAAGAAATTCAATGTTCAGGGAGAAATGTAACACGCTATAAAATGAGCTTCTTTTTAAAATGCATCACTAAAACTAAGATTCTAAGACTCAGTCGCCAACTTCGACGGAAGTAGCCCTGTTTGTTGGGGAGCAAGGTTGCCACTCAAGTTCTAGAGATAAACCCAGATTTTCTTCTATAAAAAAACCCAGAAATACCCAGATTATTTTATGCCTCAAATACACGGGATAGACGATGCTTACACAATCTTTTAGTGCAACTTTAGCACAAATAAGCTGTGTGCTACCAATTTTTATTTATTTCTTTATTTTTATTTTATTTTTTTATTACCAAAAATTCACAATTATATAAAAATGATTTTATTTTATTAACACCCCAGTATATGAACTCTTGAAAATGAGATATTTTAACAGTAACATACTTACAGCAGCTACATTAACAAAATGTTCCTCAAATCAAATATAAAATGTTAGTTGTAACTTGTTACTGTTGAAAAGTGTCACTTGTCAGCGACTCAGCATCCATGTCAACAACTTCTCCTTCGTCAAGATCATATGCATGAATTGACAATGTGGAATCTTGATTGTGGAGTTCCAAAATCTTTGTATATCTCTGCCGACAGCGTCCTTCACGCACATCTTCAACCATGCTTTTACTAGGATTAAACTTATGACAAACTCCATCTTTGGCAACTTCTTGCTTGGCTAGTATTCGATTTGAAACTGTTTCACACAAAAGCTTGTTGGTTGTTTAGTTTTAACTAAGTTAATCTTCGAAAACACTCTTTCGACGCATGCTGAGAAGGGAGGTGGCGTGTGTGTCGTCATGCTGCTACAACTACCTAGCGGACCTTCATCATCGCTCATTTTATTATCTTATAACAACAACAACAACAACAACAAATATGCTGTTTATCTGCTTAAGTCTGAAATTTAAAAAGAATACTTTAAAACACATCGCAAAAATGACTGAGTATTGTAGATGACAGCCATTAACAGAATAACAGGAAATAGATAGTTGATGTAAACGAGTAAAAAAACAACGTCATTGATGTGATTAAAAACAAGAATTAAATTTAAGTGGAATAAAAAATATAAAGCACATACTTTTTTTTACATTTAATTATAATATAAATATAATGTATAATGCTCAGTGCACAGAATATACATACATTGTAAATGCCAATTGTCAAATATACCCAGATTAATGCAGATTTGGAAAAACAATAACCCAGATACCCAGACGGAAGCCAAAAAACCCAGATCTAGTAAAAAAAAAATACCCAGCTGTGGCAACACTAGTGGGGAGTGATGCGAAGTAGGGGTACCACCTATTACTAGAGAGAGGTCAAAATTTGGATATTTGTGTAAAATTAAAATCAAGCATATAATAATAATAACAATAATAATAAAATGAAACGTTAACGAATGTAAATACTTTGCTTAGATATATGTTCTATACACAAACATTTACGAGTGCAAAACTAAATAACGGTTAAACTCACCAATACTAATAATAATACGTTCAGATGATAATGTATTTAAATACCGGGTACATGTCGTTTCTTTCTTTCCTCATGGTGAAAAAAAAAATTATTACTCTATACACAATAAATGACGAGGAGAAATAATGCACTAAGTAAATAGTGGCAACATAATATATTATCTATAATTATCAACACTGCAATTCCTAGTTAAAACCAATTAAGGGGCGAAAATATCGCACTCAAATTAAGAGCGTTGGCTATTCATTCCAATGACGAATTACATTAAAAAAAACAAAACAAAGAAACATAACACAAATTAATTAGAAACTGAACAACGTCGGGTACTTATAACCTAATTAGCTAAAATCTTAATGTTATCCGTGAAGATTTCAAAGCGCGCGGCTAACTCTGATCACTCTTTCCTAAGCACCGGACTAATTATTTTATTTTTTTTATTTTTCCTCTAGCAAGGAAATTCGCCGGCATCACATCTGTTCTTCTCTGTCAAAGGTATTTATCCAAATCTACTATATAACCACACCCAGGTCTTTTTTAGTGATGGTACGCACCGGTACGCAGTACCGGCACCTTTGTGAATGACACAGCAAAAAATTCCAATATTAGTCTTCATAATTTATCTTTAAAATTTGGAATGTCGTAGGAAATAAAGTAAGTAATATTTTCAAAGTAAAGATTTTTTAATTTTAATATGGTATTCATGCCTACTTTTTGGTCTCATTTATTTTAATGGCAGTACATGAACCCTTTACATAGTGGATATATATTCGGGAGTTCCTATATAATGAAAATGTTTTCGGAGCCCAATTTCGTTCAGGACACTAGCTAATGTCTTAGTTGCCTACCATAATGCTATGGCTCTAATTACATTTGAAGTGCCTCGCATCATGTACTATCGATATCTGTAAAATAAATATCTAACTATTATTATTTCGGTGATGCGGATTGCATAAAAATTGCAAGCTGGTTGCATATCAACAACATGTAGTACCGACTCCTTTTTTCTTCACAAAAAAAAAAGCACTGCCTGCATCTCATGTTCACCAATCTTCTTTTATTGATTCCCTTTGTCTTCACTGCGTGTGCAGTGTGGTCAACTCGTTGTCATGCTTTAAATTGTAGGCGTATTGCTATGCATGCTTTCATTAGCATCTTTTCCTTTGGCGCTTCCTATGAAGTATAGAGCAACTACTGCAAAAAAAAAACAGCATTACATCATTTAAGTGCTTTTGTCCCGGGAGGTCACGTAGCGGTTTGGTTCACTTGATGAGGTGCCAGGGCTATGCACAATGTAGTCGACACTTGTAACATACATGAATGAGCAGTTGTCCAAGTCTTTCGTTGTCACTGTCGTGAAACGAATGTGTGTAACCCCACTACTTTGTTAAATCATTATGTCGGGATACAAATTTGCCCCAGCCAATCAACGCACAGTTGCTGAGCCGGAATAAATTACCTGAAGTTACGCCAGGAAAAACTTAAGCCCTGTTTTTTTTTTTTTCGGATGTGGGTCGTGGCCATCTTGTTCACGCAAGATGGCGGAAGAAAACTGAATAAAATTAGGCTGTATGAGCATAAGACGAAACTGCAGGCAACCAATCAGCTTGCTCCGCCAGGAACCAACCAAACGCTTTCCTTTACCAGTAGAAGTTATTTTACCTGCCTATATAATCGGGCGAGATTTATGCTAAAACACGCACATTTTTCAACGAACAACCATCAGGCGGCAAATTTTGAGACACCAACGTCCTTCTCAGGACGCCACTATCCGAGAAAAGATCGCATTATCGTCAAAATGACCAGAAATAAACCACATGCAAAGATAAACCACACACCAGCCCACCAGCTCAGAACAGCCAGGGTAATCACAAAACCACAACCAACAATGACAGACAGCCAGAGAGCAAGACTGCCCCAAGTACTTGTGCCGGGACCGGCCTTTCTATAACTCCTGACACGACGGAGTTAGCTGTGACGTGCGTCGACCCGACTGAAAGTCTGAGTGGCCCGACTCCTTGCCTAGATGAAGAAGACCCAGAACATAAAGAAATACTGAGAGCGTTACGACAGCTGGAGCAGACGACGGAAAGAATAGAGAAAAGAAAACAGGAGCTTAGATCCAAGCTGCCACCCGACTCGTCAGCAGAAACCCGGTCTACCTCAGAGAAGCTGCACCAGACAACGATGACACCACCACACGATGCCGAGATGACAGCAGACCCACCTGCAAGCACTATGAAAGAAGTGATAGAGACAGCTCCTCAACACAGACAGGTACAAGAGGAAGATATCGCAGAGACCATTATGGATGCACTTCGAAGAATTGAAGACGGAGACGAGTCCCTTCGGCTCGCTCTTCAAGAAGCGATAGTAGAAAAAGCCCCAGGCGTGCTGGACATCAAAACCGCTGAGAAGCAAGCTACCATTCCTGGTCCTGAGGAAACAACAGCTGACAGCTCAAGGGCTCAGACGCATATGACACCTTATAACAAAGAACAGGAACAAGATTTGAACCAAGCCTGTAGAAGGAAACAAAGACCAAACACTAAAAAGACAAACAACTCAGAAACGATACAGGAGAAGATCGTAAAGATCACCCAGACGTCAGGAAGTGAGGCCTCACTCAGGGCCTTACCCGATAACAAAGTAATCAACATCCTCGAGGTGATAACTGGAAGGAGAGGTATCGCCAAAGTAGGGAGGCACGAAAAGGGAGTCGTGCTTTCGCTCAACAACACAGACCAAACCACCTCGCTGATGATCGAACTGGAATCCGGTCCAAAAGACGTCCAGTTGCCCCACCAAATAAAAGTGGTGGTGGAAAAATACAAGTCAACAAAGAAGCTAGTCATAAGAGGGGTGGATACCAGATGTCCCGCAAGCGAGGTCCACAGACACCTTCAAACTGAAAACGCAGATCTAAAAATCATGCAGGTCGAAAGGCTAAAAACCTGGGCCAAGAAAGACACCAATCTGATGATAGTAACGATTGAAGGAACAACAAGACCCGAGAGACTGACGCTCCAAACAACAACCAAAAAGACAGAAGCTTATATCCCTCCGGTGATGCAGTGCTCAGACTGCCAACAGTTTTCACACACAAAGAAAACATGCAGGAGAGACGCAGTCTGCCGATATTGCGCGGGAAACCACCAATATGGCGACTGCCCCAAGGCGAAGGAGGACCACAACTACAAAACCACTAACACAAACCGCACCTGTGCAAACTGCCTCGGAAACCACGGGGCTAGGTACCGAGGCTGCCTGATGTTCCAAGAAACAAAGAGCATCTTGAAGGAAGCGGTTTCCAAAAACATCCCCTTCAAGGAGGCAAAACACAGAGTGGCGGCGGATGTTGCAGAAAAACAGCGCATGATTGATAGACGACAGGTACACAAGCTGACCGCTGAAGTCAAAGAAATGAAACTACAGATCGAAAACAGAAGCAAGCAGGCTCCCGAAGAACCAACTGACAGCAGTGAAGACGCAATAGACCTACAGAACGTCAGAGATATGATGGAAGAAATGAAAAGAATGCAGCAGCAGATAGAAGCAGATGTCAAGAAGCTGAAGGAACTGAAAGAAGAAAATGCAGAAATACTCAAAAGAATCGAGACAGAACGAAGAGCCATTGAGGACATTACACCAAACAACACGCGAGAAACTAACACGAACAACCAAACAGAAGAAGAAATCATCGAGGAAACTCTAGAAAGACTACTCCCAACAATCATAGAAAAAGCTCTATTACAGATACAGGAAAAGAAGAAGACACAAGAAGTAGAAACGACGAGGGCAAAAACTCACAAAACCAAACAAGCCAGATAGGGAGGCAGCAAATGAACACCATGAACACGCCACGACACCACGAACGGACAAGCAGCAAAGAGGCATCCTGACATGCAGCTAGTGGTCCTTTTTAGGACCAGTCCTTTTCAGGACTAACAACAGGCTAGCACCGAAGAAAGTAAACACACAATATACCCCAATTATAACCAACTTTCAGGTTGAACAGGGTATTACAGCAACATAGTAGACGAAAACAACAACAACAACAGCTAAAACACACAACCCCGAACACGAAGCCAGAGACGACCGACTGAAGAGAGGAGCTGTCAGCTTTGATTTATAGCTTACCTGAGAGCATTGACCTGCAGCCTGCTTCGCTAAGTCGAGTCAAAATCTAGCCTGTTTAAATCTTGGAGGGTAAATATAATTTACTATAAACTGGTAGGAAAATAGGTTTTAATATGAACGTATCAGGTTACTGATTGTATCTTGGGGAATTAGGTATAATGATTGTATTTCCTAATATGATTGAATAGACGAAGACTAATAGGACTCATACTTCAATCTATTGTCTCCTATAACTTCAGTCTATTGTCTCAGATAACTCCAAACTGAAATATAACCAAAACAGTCCTTGTTAGGACTCAACCTATTGTCTCCTATAACTTCAATCTATTTTCTCAGACCAACTGCAATATAACCAAAACAGTCCTTGTTAGGACTCAACCTATTTGTGACGTACGTCTAGTTTGTCAAGTGAATTTTCCCTGATTTGATGGATGATTAAAGGGACTTTAGCTTTTCATAACATTAGAATCCCTGAACATCAGTATTGTTGTAACTTTTCATCAACGAAGAGTAGCGGCTAGGATCAAAGCAGTCAAGAAGATCCCCAGAACAGAGAAGCAGAAGTTTAGCATCTCCGTACGAACACTGAACCGTTCGCAAGACGGACACGAGCGGTCAGAAGAAAGCTTCTTGCAGACTTCGCACCTCTGTGGCGACCGGCAGACTTGCCCGAAAGACGGAACGCTCAGCGTAGCGGATACGATCTGAGGAATAAGGAAACTCACCGCGAACGAGGCTAATCTCGCCGGAATTTCACATGCTCGTGCGAGCAGCCTGAAACGAACGTAGATCGGAAGCCAGTCGGGCCATCGTGGTTAGCATGGCGGCTAAATAACTTCGACTTCCCCTGGGAACTGAAGAGGCGCGAAATTTTCACATGTACCATTTATCTTGCCTTTCTAATAGATAAATACAGAATCTGAAAAGGGCAACGTATCATTCGTTCTGACAGAATTCTAAGATTCACTAGCAAATAGTTAAAAATTCCTGCTAGATTTCATCTAAATTGTTGGCTATTGGAGTGAAATTCTTTCTCTGTGCAGACGGTAATTTATACATTAGCTTCGAGTGATCAGTGGTCTAGTTATTTCATATTTAGTTCACTGGATTGTGGTGTAAATTTAACCTTATTAAATAAGCCCATCTTCAAAGTTCTAGTGCTAACTAAATGTTACATCTATAAGTTTATTTCCTAATACAATAGCCGCTTAAGGGAATTATAACTTTAATACAGTTTAGTTCTGTATAAATAGATGTGCTTTCAACTATTAACCTCACGGGGAGTTTTTTTCTTGCTTTATTCATTGAAGATGCGAGTGCAGAAAATAATTAAACTGTAAATGTATCGCGCGTTAGATTTTAATATGATTTTATTGTATTTCATGTTTTTTCTATTGCATCCAGAATGATCTTTTGAACCTCGCATCCCAGCAATTAAGCAGCAATTAAGCAGCAATGAAACATCATTTAAGCAGCAATTAAGCAGCAATGAAACATCATTTAAGCAGCAATTAAGCAGCAATGAAACATCATTTAAGCAGCAATAAAGCAGCAATGAAACATCATTTAAGCAGCCATTTCGCAGCAATAATATATATCTAGAGTCTTGCCGACTCAGTTCGATTACTCCAGTGACTTATGAACATATTTGAAATCTAATCTTTGTGGCGATCCTGACAAGCTATCTGAAGTATACAGAAACAAAGCAAACCCAAAGACTATTTTAAAATCCCAATTCATAAAGTCGTTTTTTATAATTATCAAACTGGAAGAAGAACAGTCAACAGTAGCAATATTTTACTCACTGCTCTATTCGTGAAGAAGAACATAGATTTCCCTGACACTGTCTGTCAAGCATAATCATTGGATGTTACCAACCCCCTGAAGAACTTACCTCAGTGTTTTTTTGTAGTTTGTGACATTACTGTAAAAGAAAGTTATCTCCACCAGCTGTGCCAATCTTAGACACCACCCCATTCCTCACATCTAGCCAAGTGCCTGTGCCATTCTTTAGGAACTTTATCTAATAAACAAACAGTACCGTTAAACTTCAACGTCCAGCGATTTCGGGACCCTTTGTTAACTTCAACAACCCGCTAATCTGGGGCTGTACAAGGAAGAAAATACTTTTTACCTAAGCCAAGGTTAAGTGCTGTTTTTTTATGTATTTCCTATGAAGTGCCAGAATTCACAATTTGGTAAGTCTGTGTGTGTGTGACTGTGTGCTGGCCAGCCAAGCGTTTTTTTTAATGAAAAAAGGAGATTTAATCTTTTTACCCTTATAATTAGTTCAACCTAGTATTAAGGTGTACTGTATTAATTGTACGGGATTTCTCCTAGCGGGATTATTTAACTGTGAGCATTCCCCCCTCCCGGGAAAATTGGTTGATCAAAGGAAAACATTTGATGACCCCTAGCTTTTCCTTTACCCCTTATTACTGTAATCCCCTTGACTCAGAGTAATAAATTTACCATTGGGTTAAATTGCCTATCTCTGATCATCCTCACCCCCCCCCCCCCCCCCCTTCTCGTCTTTGGGACCCGGTCTTTTCTGTTAGTAAATACAAGCGGGAAAAGGTGCATTGGATATTTCTCCTCAGAAACCCTCCCCCCTGTTATTTTGTGTTTTGTAACCCATGATTTCTGACTGTACATTGATACTTACTTGTAACTTGATTTTATGATAATAAAAGTATTAAAAACTTTATTAGCATTGGTGTCGGCTGGCCCAAAACCCAAACATTTCCCATATTTTGTTATCGTAGTGTGTATTCATGTACGTTGTGCGTCAGAATCACCAAATCGGTGTGTGCGCATGAGCGACTGGAACTGACAAACAACTGTTTGTTCAGAAGAGTGGTAGGAATAGTTTTTGAGAGACAAATATTGTCGTAATAAGAGACTGTCCTTACTCTTCCCCAGCCCTTGTGAATCTACTACCTCACTTTCCTAAATCCTTATTCTCACAGAGCCATCACTATCATTCTACACTCTAAAGGACCAATATCCATCAGAACTCTCTCAGATAAAAATTACGACACTATTGTCTCCTATAACTTCAATCTATTTTCTCAGACCAACCGCAATATAACCAAAACAGTCCTTGTTAGGACTCAATCTATTGTCTCCTATAACTCAATCTATTGTCTCATATAACTTCAGTCTATTATCTCAGATAAAACCAACTGAAATATAACCAAAACAGTCCTTGTTAGGACTCAATCTATTGTCTCATCTAACATCAATCTATTGTCTCCTATAACTCCCACCTGATATATCACCAAACAGTCCTCGTCTCATATACTCCTATCATAAGAACATAATAATATTGTTAGGATATATCTGGTATACTATAATAATAATAATAATAAATTCTTTAAGCACCATAAAGGTATACTATAGGGGGAAGGAAATGGTTGTATCACACCTAGGTGTACATATTATTGGATGTATTCATGTATTGAATGTATTCATGTATTGAATTTATATTATTGGATGTATTCATGTATTGAATGTATTCATGTATTGACTTTATATTATTGGATGTATTCATGTATTGAATTCATATTATTGGATGTATCCATGTATTAATTTATCAGAAAGAAGGTTTTGCAAGTAGACACCTGTCTTGTCTCGCTATTGATAAATCATACTGAGCCATGTTGTCATTCATCCTACATGCAGACACCTGAGGCACACGCTCATTTCATCCACATTAGAAATAGGTGGGCTTGATGACAGAAATTAGCCCCTATTTTTCCTTGTTACAGGTTTTATTCGTGTCATAAAACCTGACGTCGTATGTTCGAGTCAATCCAGCTGCCTGGAACTTCGCAGGAGCATAGAGATTGTACAGAAGCTACATCTTTAGTTCCCCTCAGTCTTGGGTGGGCTAAAGTAACGAGCCTCAGCAGGAGTTGTGTGACCCAAACTAAGGAGAACAGAACGTTTTAAGAGATGAGTACCCGGTAGTACCATTTCTGTCGGCATTGTGAGCAAAAGCTAGTGTCAGTGACGAGAAAGTGAATTAGCGTAGCAAGAGACAATAATAAGATTATAGCTGATAAATTATACGTAATTAACAGCACAGCTGATACATGTACTATAATTGAATAACAGCACAGCTGATATAATTTTTGTTCCTATAATTGGAAAACTTGATGTAATATATTTACATATCTATATAAATATAAATAATCATAAATCATATGTAAACTTACAAATTCATTACGTTCCATTTTTCAACATTCACCCTTCAGCACAAGAGTAGATAGTGTATATACTAAATAAATAATAAGGAAATTGTATTTGAAGACTTGTCAGTTTTATCATTGTTAAGTAAAATCTGTTTCCTTGTCTTAATATCACAGTTAGTTACACAGCGGAGGTGGCAAGTTATGTCGGTCTCCTCTCTACTAATTTTTCGAGATCAGAACATTCACAGCCGTAACTAATTTGTGATACCAGTAGTTCTCTCAGACACTGGGACTTCACCATTTTCTGCAGAAATTCCATTTCTGTAATTGTCAGTACTATAGGCTACTGACCCTAGAGCTAAATAAAACCTCACGCCACAGTCACCCGGGCAGGTTTGCCGATTTGACTTTTTTTACGCTAAATTCCACAAATCTGGTTGTTGTTTTTTTAATTTGCTTACTGTAAAAAAAATGCCTTTGGCTTTTTGGGGATTTTTTGTGAAGGTATTTGGCTTTTTTTTTCTTCAGAATTTTTATTTGGCAACCCTGTCATTGAGAATTACACAGGTCATGTGTTTGTTTTCATTCAATTTAAAGGCTACTTGTTCTTGAATACTTGTGTCAGGTTTAAGTCCCATTCTAAAGTTTCAATATATTTTTTCTGAGGTCCGATTGTCACAGCCGTGGTCTCTCGCGGCAAAGATGTCGGGTTCGATTCATGGTATAATCACGCCCTACTCTACCCAACTGTAAATGGGTACATGAATTTTCTATTGAGTTAAAGAAGGAAAAAAAGGCAGCGAGGAAGGGGAATAGTCACCACACCTCTCGATGCTGGGACTTAGTATAGTGAAGTCTCTAATGCTTAACTCCCCAACGGCAGTATCTGCTAAGGGAATTTTTTAAAATAAAAAATAAATATTTGTGTGTCCTACCAATTTGTTGTCTTTGATGTACTTAGTGTCTTTTTGTTTGAGCATATTTTATATACATCTTTAAATTGTAAAGATGCTCCATGGTTCGATCCTCAGTTGAGGTGGGATTTGTTTAGACCGCAAACGGCTCGAGGATCGAGCGCCAGAATTGGGCACCAGAGCATCCCTGGGAAGGTTCCGGCGGCCGACGTGATGCTGACCACATCACCCCTAGTGTGCCGATGGTCAAGAAAATATGGGCCTAACACCTTATTCCCAATATGCATCAATGGACGTGTACCGGGATCCTTCACATTCTTACCTTCCTTAAATTGTAAAGTCGGGAGACTCGATTCTTGGTTTCTGATTCAGCGCACGTTCCGTGTAGTTCACGTGGTCTGGGAGGAGTCAACGAAAGAACAGCATTACTAGATTGATTATGTTTTATTTCTTTCTGATCTTTTTTTCTTATCTTTCTTTCTGACCTTTCTTTCCGATCTTTCTTTCCGATCTTTCTTTCTGATCTTTCTTTCCGATATTTCTTTCCGATCTTTCTTTCCGATCTTTCTTTCTGATCTTTCTTTCCGATCTTTCTTTCCGATCTTTCTTTCTGATCTTTCTTTCCGATCTTTCTTTCCGATATTTCTTTCCGATCTTTCTTTCCGATCTTTCTTTCTGATCTTTCTTTCTGATCTTTCTTTCCGATCTTTCTTTCCGATCTTTCTTTCTGATCTTTCTTTCCGATCTTTCTTTCCGATATTTCTTTCCGATCTTTCTTTCCGATCTTTCTTTCTGATCTTTCTTTCTGATCTTTCTTTCCGATCTTTCTTTCCGATGGAGCCGCGGTAGCATAGTGGTTAGTGCACTGGCTTCCTAGCGCAGTGGTCTATGGTTCGATCCCCAGATGAGGCGGAAAAATTTTTAGGCCACAAACGGCTCCTGGGTCGACCCAGCCCCAAATGGGTACCAGAGCTACTCTGGGAAGGTTAAGGCGGCCGGCGTGATGCCGACCACATCACCCCTCGTGTGCCGACGGTCAAGATAATATGGGCCTAACACCATATTCCCAATATGCCTCAATGGGCGTGTAACGGGTTCCTTTACCTTTACTTTACCTTTTTCTTTCCGATCTTTCTTTCCGATATTTCTTTCCGATCTTTCTTTCCGATCTTTCTTTCTGATCTTTCTTTCTGATCTTTCTTTCTGATCTTTCTTTCCGATATTTCTTTCCGATCTTTCTTTCCGATCTTTCTTTCTGATCTTTCTTTCTGATCTTTCTTTCTGATCTTTCTTTCTGATCTTTCTTTCTGATCTTTCTTTCTGATCTTTCTTTCTGATCTTTCTTTCCGATATTTCTTTCCGATCTTTCTTTCCGATCTTTCTTTCTGATCTTTCTTTCTGATCTTTCTTTCTGATCTTTCTTTCCGATCTTTCTTTCTGATCTTTCTTTCCGATCTTTCTTTCTGATCTTTCTTTCTGATCTTTCTTTCTGATCTTTCTTTCTGATCTTTCTTTCTGATCTTTCTTTCCGATATTTCTTTCCGATCTTTCTTTCCGATCTTTCTTTCTGATCTTTCTTTCTGATCTTTCTTTCCGATCTTTCTTTCTGATCTTTCTTTCTGATCTTTCTTTCCGATATTTCTTTCTGATCTTTCTTTCCGATCTTTCTTTCTGATCTTTCTTTCTGATCTTTCTTTCTGATCTTTCTTTCCGATCTTTCTTTCTGATCTTTCTTTCTGATCTTTCTTTCTGATCTTTCTTTCTGATCTTTCTTTCCGATATTTCTTTCTGATCTTTCTTTCCGATATTTCTTTCCGATCTTTCTTTCCGATCTTTCTTTCCGATCTTTCTTTCTGATCTTTCTTTCTGATCTTTCTTTCTGATCTTTCTTTCTGATCTTTCTTTCTGATCTTTCTTTCCGATATTTCTTTCCGATCTTTCTTTCCGATCTTTCTTTCTGATCTTTCTTTCTGATCTTTCTTTCTGATCTTTCTTTCCGATCTTTCTTTCTGATCTTTCTTTCCGATCTTTCTTTCTGATCTTTCTTTCTGATCTTTCTTTCTGATCTTTCTTTCTGATCTTTCTTTCTGATCTTTCTTTCTGATCTTTCTTTCCGATATTTCTTTCCGATCTTTCTTTCCGATCTTTCTTTCTGATCTTTCTTTCTGATCTTTCTTTCTGATCTTTCTTTCCGATCTTTCTTTCTGATCTTTCTTTCTGATCTTTCTTTCCGATATTTCTTTCTGATCTTTCTTTCCGATCTTTCTTTCTGATCTTTCTTTCTGATCTTTCTTTCTGATCTTTCTTTCCGATCTTTCTTTCTGATCTTTCTTTCTGATCTTTCTTTCCGATCTTTCTTTCTGATCTTTCTTTCTGATCTTTCTTTCTGATCTTTCTTTCCGATATTTCTTTCCGATCTTTCTTTCTGATCTTTCTTTCTGATCTTTCTTTCCGATATTTCTTTCTGATCTTTCTTTCCGATCTTTCTTTCCGATCTTTCTTTCTGATCTTTCTTTCTGATCTTTCTTTCCGATATTTCTTTCTGATCTTTCTTTCCGATCTTTCTTTCTGATCTTTCTTTCTGATCTTTCTTTCTGATCTTTCTTTCCGATATTTCTTTCCGATCTTTCTTTCTGATCTTTCTTTCTGATCTTTCTTTCCGATATTTCTTTCTGATCTTTCTTTCCGATCTTTCTTTCTGATCTTTCTTTCTGATCTTTCTTTCCGATCTTTCTTTCCGATATTTCTTTCTGATCTTTCTTTCCGATATTTCTTTCTGATCTTTCTTTCCGATCTTTCTTTCTGATCTTTCTTTCCGATCTTTCTTTCCGATATTTCTTTCCGATCTTTCTTTCCGATCTTTCTTTCTGATCTTTCTTTCTGATCTTTCTTTCCGATCTTTCTTTCTGATCTTTCTTTCTGATCTTTCTTTCCGATATTTCTTTCCGATCTTTCTTTCCGATCTTTCTTTCTGATCTTTCTTTCTGATCTTTCTTTCCGATCTTTCTTTCCGATATTTCTTTCTGATCTTTCTTTCCGATCTTTCTTTCCGATATTTCTTTCCGATCTTTCTTTCCGATCTTTCTTTCCGATCTTTCTTTCCAATCTGTCTTTCCAATCTTTCTTTCTGATCTTTCTTTCCAATCTGTCTTTCCAATCTTTCTTTCTGATCTTTCTTTCTGATCTTTCTTTCCAATCTGTCTTTCCGATCTTTCTTTCTGATCTTTCTTTCTGATCATTCTTTCCGATCTTTCTTTCCGATCTTTCTTTCTGATCTTTCTTTCTGATCTTTCTTTCTGATCTTTCTTTCCGATATTTCTTTCTGATCTTTCTTTCTGATCTTTCTTTCCGATATTTCTTTCTGATCTTTCTTTCCGATCTTTCTTTCCGATCTTTCTTTCTGATCTTTCTTTCTGATCTTTCTTTCCGATATTTCTTTCTGATCTTTCTTTCCGATCTTTCTTTCTGATCTTTCTTTCTGATCTTTCTTTCTGATCTTTCTTTCCGATATTTCTTTCCGATCTTTCTTTCTGATCTTTCTTTCTGATCTTTCTTTCCGATATTTCTTTCTGATCTTTCTTTCCGATCTTTCTTTCTGATCTTTCTTTCTGATCTTTCTTTCCGATCTTTCTTTCCGATATTTCTTTCTGATCTTTCTTTCCGATATTTCTTTCTGATCTTTCTTTCCGATCTTTCTTTCTGATCTTTCTTTCCGATCTTTCTTTCCGATATTTCTTTCCGATCTTTCTTTCCGATCTTTCTTTCTGATCTTTCTTTCTGATCTTTCTTTCCGATCTTTCTTTCTGATCTTTCTTTCTGATCTTTCTTTCCGATATTTCTTTCCGACCTTTCTTTCCGATCTTTCTTTCTGATCTTTCTTTCCGATCTTTCTTTCCGATATTTCTTTCTGATCTTTCTTTCCGATCTTTCTTTCCGATATTTCTTTCCGATCTTTCTTTCCGATCTTTCTTTCCGATCTTTCTTTCCAATCTGTCTTTCCAATCTTTCTTTCTGATCTTTCTTTCCAATCTGTCTTTCCAATCTTTCTTTCTGATCTTTCTTTCTGATCTTTCTTTCCAATCTGTCTTTCCGATCTTTCTTTCTGATCTTTCTTTCTGATCATTCTTTCCGATCTTTCTTTCCGATCTTTCTTTCTGATCTTTCTTTCCGATATTTCTTTCCGATCTTTCTTTCCAATCTGTCTTTCCAATCTTTCTTTCTGATCTTTCTTTCCAATCTGTCTTTCCAATCTTTCTTTCTGATCTTTCTTTCCGATCTTTCTTTCCGATATTTCTTTCCGATCTTTCTTTCCAATCTGTCTTTCCAATCTTTCTTTCTGATCTTTCTTTCCAATCTGTCTTTCCAATCTTTCTTTCTGATCTTTCTTTCCAATCTGTCTTTCCAATCTTTCTTTCTGATCTTTCTTTCTGATCATTCTTTCCGATCTTTCTTTCCGATCTTTCTTTCTGATCTTTCTTTCTGATCTTTCTTTCTGATCTTTCTTTCTGATCTTTCTTTCCGATATTTCTTTCCGATCTTTCTTTCCGATCTTTCTTTCTGATCTTTCTTTCTGATCTTTCTTTCTGATCTTTCTTTCTGATCTTTCTTTCTGATCTTTCTTTCTGATCTTTCTTTCCGATATTTCTTTCCGATCTTTCTTTCCGATCTTTCTTTCTGATCTTTCTTTCTGATCTTTCTTTCTGATCTTTCTTTCCGATCTTTCTTTCTGATCTTTCTTTCCGATCTTTCTTTCTGATCTTTCTTTCTGATCTTTCTTTCTGATCTTTCTTTCTGATCTTTCTTTCTGATCTTTCTTTCTGATCTTTCTTTCCGATATTTCTTTCCGATCTTTCTTTCCGATCTTTCTTTCTGATCTTTCTTTCTGATCTTTCTTTCTGATCTTTCTTTCCGATCTTTCTTTCTGATCTTTCTTTCTGATCTTTCTTTCCGATATTTCTTTCTGATCTTTCTTTCCGATCTTTCTTTCTGATCTTTCTTTCTGATCTTTCTTTCTGATCTTTCTTTCCGATCTTTCTTTCTGATCTTTCTTTCTGATCTTTCTTTCTGATCTTTCTTTCCGATATTTCTTTCTGATCTTTCTTTCCGATATTTCTTTCCGATCTTTCTTTCCGATCTTTCTTTCTGATCTTTCTTTCTGATCTTTCTTTCTGATCTTTCTTTCTGATCTTTCTTTCTGATCTTTCTTTCCGATATTTCTTTCCGATCTTTCTTTCCGATCTTTCTTTCTGATCTTTCTTTCTGATCTTTCTTTCTGATCTTTCTTTCCGATCTTTCTTTCTGATCTTTCTTTCCGATCTTTCTTTCTGATCTTTCTTTCTGATCTTTCTTTCTGATCTTTCTTTCTGATCTTTCTTTCTGATCTTTCTTTCTGATCTTTCTTTCCGATATTTCTTTCCGATCTTTCTTTCCGATCTTTCTTTCTGATCTTTCTTTCTGATCTTTCTTTCTGATCTTTCTTTCCGATCTTTCTTTCTGATCTTTCTTTCTGATCTTTCTTTCCGATATTTCTTTCTGATCTTTCTTTCCGATCTTTCTTTCTGATCTTTCTTTCTGATCTTTCTTTCTGATCTTTCTTTCCGATATTTCTTTCCGATCTTTCTTTCTGATCTTTCTTTCTGATCTTTCTTTCCGATATTTCTTTCTGATCTTTCTTTCCGATCTTTCTTTCCGATCTTTCTTTCTGATCTTTCTTTCTGATCTTTCTTTCCGATATTTCTTTCTGATCTTTCTTTCCGATCTTTCTTTCTGATCTTTCTTTCTGATCTTTCTTTCTGATCTTTCTTTCCGATCTTTCTTTCCGATCTTTCTTTCCGATCTTTTTTTTTCTGATCTTTCTTTCCGATATTTCTTTCTGATCTTTCTTTCCGATCTTTCTTTCTGATCTTTCTTTCTGATCTTTCTTTCCGATCTTTCTTTCCGATATTTCTTTCTGATCTTTCTTTCCGATATTTCTTTCTGATCTTTCTTTCCGATCTTTCTTTCTGATCTTTCTTTCCGATCTTTCTTTCCGATATTTCTTTCCGATCTTTCTTTCCGATCTTTCTTTCTGATCTTTCTTTCTGATCTTTCTTTCCGATCTTTCTTTCTGATCTTTCTTTCTGATCTTTCTTTCCGATATTTCTTTCCGATCTTTCTTTCCGATCTTTCTTTCTGATCTTTCTTTCTGATCTTTCTTTCCGATCTTTCTTTCCGATATTTCTTTCTGATCTTTCTTTCCGATCTTTCTTTCCGATATTTCTTTCCGATCTTTCTTTCCGATCTTTCTTTCCGATCTTTCTTTCCAATCTGTCTTTGCAATCTTTCTTTCTGATCTTTCTTTCCAATCTGTCTTTCCAATCTTTCTTTCTGATCTTTCTTTCTGATCTTTCTTTCCAATCTGTCTTTCCGATCTTTCTTTCTGATCTTTCTTTCTGATCATTCTTTCCGATCTTTCTTTCCGATCTTTCTTTCTGATCTTTCTTTCTGATCTTTCTTTCTGATCTTTCTTTCCGATATTTCTTTCTGATCTTTCTTTCTGATCTTTCTTTCCGATATTTCTTTCTGATCTTTCTTTCCGATCTTTCTTTCCGATCTTTCTTTCTGATCTTTCTTTCTGATCTTTCTTTCCGATATTTCTTTCTGATCTTTCTTTCCGATCTTTCTTTCTGATCTTTCTTCTGATCTTTCTTTCTGATCTTTCTTTCCGATATTTCTTTCCGATCTTTCTTTCTGATCTTTCTTTCTGATCTTTCTTTCCGATATTTCTTTCTGATCTTTCTTTCCGATCTTTCTTTCTGATCTTTCTTTCTGATCTTTCTTTCCGATCTTTCTTTCCGATATTTCTTTCTGATCTTTCTTTCCGATATTTCTTTCTGATCTTTCTTTCCGATCTTTCTTTCTGATCTTTCTTTCCGATCTTTCTTTCCGATATTTCTTTCCGATCTTTCTTTCCGATCTTTCTTTCTGATCTTTCTTTCTGATCTTTCTTTCCGATCTTTCTTTCTGATCTTTCTTTCTGATCTTTCTTTCCGATATTTCTTTCCGATCTTTCTTTCCGATCTTTCTTTCTGATCTTTCTTTCCGATCTTTCTTTCCGATATTTCTTTCTGATCTTTCTTTCCGATCTTTCTTTCCGATATTTCTTTCCGATCTTTCTTTCCGATCTTTCTTTCCGATCTTTCTTTCCAATCTGTCTTTCCAATCTTTCTTTCTGATCTTTCTTTCCAATCTGTCTTTCCAATCTTTCTTTCTGATCTTTCTTTCTGATCTTTCTTTCCAATCTGTCTTTCCGATCTTTCTTTCTGATCTTTCTTTCTGATCATTCTTTCCGATCTTTCTTTCCGATCTTTCTTTCTGATCTTTCTTTCCGATATTTCTTTCCGATCTTTCTTTCCAATCTGTCTTTCCAATCTTTCTTTCTGATCTTTCTTTAGAATCTGTCTTTCCAATCTTTCTTTCTGATCTTTCTTTCCGATCTTTCTTTCCGATATTTCTTTCCGATCTTTCTTTCCAATCTGTCTTTCCAATCTTTCTTTTTGATCTTTCTTTCCAATCTGTCTTTCCAATCTTTCTTTCTGATCTTTCTTTCCAATCTGTCTTTCCAATCTTTCTTTCTGATCTTTCTTTCTGATCTATCTTTCCGATCTTTCTTTCCGATCTTTCTTTCTGATCTTTCTTTCCGATCTTTCTTTCCAATCTGTCTTTCCAATCTTTCTTTCTGATCTTTCTTTCCGATCTTTCTTTCCGAATTGACTTTTGGTACTGTTTTAGCAGAAGTCAAACCGGTTTCAACTTGGCATACGTCAAGGAGCTTTCGTGGCCTTTTGTGTGTCGCCTTCAAGGTGGACGGACGTATATTGTGTTCAGCTCCGAGAGTGTGTTATATTTCCAACATTTTAGATCGCCCACATGTTGAGTTGGGTCGATGCTAACATTTTACAGTGAGAGGAGTGTATGCTGTATTCTTGTGTACGTAAGTTGGAACTTATTCAATAAACTTTGCAGAACAATGTCGACGGACATTTTGTCAGTAGAAGACTACATGACGACGTTCAAGACTGGCTAGGTCATGCCATTGTCTTATCGACTGATATCTCTTGAAAGTATTACTGGAGCATTGTATTGTAATAAATTGATGTCGTCCTATCGTCCAACCTGGCCTTGCATCTTCTTCATTCTAGAAGATTAATTTTATGAAAGAAGGCTGAATGAAAAGTGTCACCGGCATCTGTACAATGCCTGGTCAATCTATGTCTTAATGAAGAGGACCTCGCCGAAGATATCCCTTCATCTAACAACCTACAATATTATATATTATAACGCAACATTTGGGGGCCACGCTAAAGGATCTTGTGACCTACAGGAATAATCATGTTCCGCAAAATTACTTCAGTCATCACTGGGGATTTCGTGTCCTGTTCCAGATTTTAAAGATGGCGAACTGGATCGTCTGCTAGCCGGAGACAGGTTTCGCAGCCCTATTTGCAGTACACGTTCAGTACTATTTGGTTCCAGTATAAGGGAACATATGCAAAGTACATTATATTTAATGCAGCATGCTTCGGTGCAAATGTCAAGTATTTTGCTGAAGATGGAAATGTTCAAGGCTACAGACCAAAGCGGAGTTCTGTTCAAGTCAGCTGCTTTCGATTTCTAGACCTAACGGTGGTCTACTTACTTCGTTTACATCGGTCCTGGAAGAAAAAGGCGGTGGAACTAGAGGAAATTGTTTTCACTGGCAATCAGATAAGTGAATTTTTAGTTACATACAGTCTGTGTCACTAAATTATCCTGTTTGCCAGTGTTCTTTTGATCATATTAATGTATTTATTTCATTAAATGTATATGATAGCAGGAGGTTGGCGGGACCTGTAAGTTTTCTTCAATACCGACATATGTCTGGTCGAAGAGAAGTAACAGGCGTTCTTTAGTTTATGCATCTGTGTAGTCCAAATTGATGGGCTGGCGTACATTGTTGTGTGGGATACTGCCTCAATTGAAGTATACAGATCCATTTTTTTTTTTTTTGTCTAGTTGTGCAGTTTTGTTAAGTGTAAAGTATGTTTTTGTAGTAAAATTTAGTGTAATTTTTTTCAGTTTGCTCCTTTATGGTTTGTGATATTGTTGGTCTCACCTTACTATCATTTCTTTATTAGATGTTATACATGTTGCAAACTAGTGCTTGTCTTGTCATATGTGTGAAAGAGCTACATTTTATTTATTTGTTCCATTCATACATTTCTGCCTTGGTTTTCTATTTGCATTTGCTTCTGTTGGCTCTGTTCACTGTATTAAGTCATCCTGTTTGTAACCATTGTCTGTTATTGCTCCATATTAACATACATATTACTATCTACTATTACATGCAGTTGGGTGAATTTGAGGTGATAAAATAAGTATTGAACATATTATTCACATATTGAGAATATAATAAATTTACATTATTGTTTTGCTATTAAAAAGCACAATAATTGTAAAACATGGCTACTGCAGAGTATTTCTTGAAACTTGGTAAAGAGTTTGGTATGGAAGGTGAGATATTGAGAACCAATGTGGAGAAGGAACTCAGAGATCAAAAACAATTGGAAAGAGAGGAGAAGAAGGCAGCTGAAGAATTGGCTGAAATAAGAAGACAAGAAGAATTGTCTGAAAAAAGAAGAGCAGAAGAGATAGCTCTTGAAAAAGAAAAATTAGCCTATGCTCAGGCTGAGTTAAAAATTTAACAGGCTCAAGCTGAGTTAAGAGATAAACAAGCTCAGGAACTCAGATTAGCAGAATTGGAGATTGAAAAATTACGACTACTGCAACCACAGGTTAATCCTATGAATGGTGGTGCTGAGAAGAAAGAGCATTCTTCTCCCTTTAAGTTAAATTTGCCAAAATTTAACTCATCGATAGATGACATATCATGCTATCTGAATAGATATGAGACGTATTGTCAAGAATTTAAAGTTGATAAAACTACATGGTCCAGTAGGTTAATGAACTTATTGGTAGGTGAAGCACTTACTTCAGTCTTAACCTTAGATGAGCAGACTAGGAAAGGCTATGATGCTATTAAAGCCATGTTATTGAAGAAGTATCAATTGGATGATAATGGCTATAGAATGAAATTTAAGTCACTATTACCCGATTCGGCAAAGGATTTTACTAAATTTATTTCAGCGTGTAAGCTATACTTTGCTAGATGGATTGAGTTATCCAAAATTGAAAAAAAATTTGGAGGACTATCTGATCTGATTCTAAGAGACAAGGCTTTGTCTTCAATTAGGGGAGATTTTTTGTCATTTTTGCAGGAGAGGAAACCTGAGAATTTGGCTAACCTAGAAACCCCAGGGAGACAATATCAAGTCGCACATCCAAATAGAAATTTGAGTGCCAGTAACATTAAGGATGCCTTGCCAGTTGCGTCTGCCAGGATGGTAAACTATAATACACCTAGGCAAAGATCTAACAGCATTGACAAAAATTACAGAGTTAACCAAAATTTTACCTATGGAAATAACAGAGGTAGATACAAGTTCAATAAGAAAAATCAACAGCTTCAGAGATATTATAACTCTAATGATGAGGGATACGATGGACAACAGTCATCATTCAGATCCAATGATTATCAGAACAGAGGAGGATCTAATAATAGATCAGGAAGAGGACAAAGGTCATTCCATAGAAGTAATGATAATTATGGTAATAATAGAGGTTCTTTTCGGAACAATAATTATAGACAGTCAATGAACCCTGAACGGTCAAATACTGCCGTAAATGTGAGTGACAATAACTCAGGTCAAAATAATGTTAGGGTAGTTCAGGCAAATGCATGTAGTGTTGATCTATCCAACAGTGTTAATTGTACTGAATGTAGTTCTTTATTTCAGCTACAAGGAGTGCCAAGACTGTTTTGTGGACATCCTTTACCAGTCATGTCCTCATTTGAGAGTACTGGTTCACTGGTACTTGATAAAGGTTTTGTAAACAATAAATTAGTGCCACTGTTGAGGGACACTGGTGCAACAACAATTGGTGTACGCAGGTCTTTGGTGGATCAGTCTGATTACACGGGCAACATAGTGAGGTGCATTACCTTTGGTGGCACAGTGGAACACTATCCAACAGCGGAAGTATTCCTGGATACACTTTATTTCATAGGAAGAACTCTTGTGTGTCTACTTAATAGTCCTATTGCTGGAATAATCCTAGGAAATATTCCATGGTTACATGAATGTTCTAGAGAAGACATTAACAATTGGGAAAAACAGCACTTAAGAAATGCAAATGGTGTTACTACAAGAGCACAAGCTCGTGCTGAAAGTAATATTCACAACCACAGTGATATTGTGTTGGATGAGGTAATGAATGATGGGGAGGAGTCTGAAGATCAGATGAATGATGAACATCATGATAATGATGTAGATAATGAAAATCAAAAGGAAAATGTTGATTTGGAAGATGATGATAATTTACAAATGGAATTGATTGATAAAGAATCTTTCTTACTAAGGCAAAAAGAAAATGATTCTTTAAAGAAGTTTTTTCGTATGGCATCATCAAACAAAATGATGTTTGATAATAAGACTAAGCATTGGTACTCATTAAAGAATGATGTTTTAATTAGAAATTTTCAAGATGTTACATCTGTGAAAAAAACAGATTGTTGTACCTACTTGCTTTAGACCATTTGTCTTACGACATGCCCATGACATAAATTGTGCAGGTCATTTGGGTATTGCAAGGACGAAACAAAGAGTGTTATCACATTTCTTTTGGCCTGGTGGGGCTAAAGACGTGAAAATTTTTTATCGCACTTGTTCAGTGTGCCAAAGTGTCACGACAAAAAGACCTGGACATAATGCGCCTATCCAGGCATCTGATATTTCTTTGCGTCCATTCGCAAAGATGGCTATTGATCTTATTGGTCCATTAAAGGTCACATCAGCTAGGGGTCACACACATTTGTGCTAACCTGCATTGATATGTGTACTCGATGGCTCGAAGCAATACCGCTTAAATCTATATCAACTGTTGACGTCGCAGATGCGCTATTTTTGGTATTCAGCAGATTTGGTTTTCCCAAAAATATACTATCTTACCGGGGATCCCAGTTTACTTCAGATACTATGAAAGAAGTAATGAAGATGTTTGGTATTGATAGATCGCTTAGTTCAATCTATCACGCCCAAGCGAATGGGAAAATTGAAAGATTTAACAGAAGTTTAAAACAAATGTTGGGTAAGGTTACGACTAAGTATCCTCAAGATTGGGATAGAATACTGCCTGCTGTTCTTTTTGCATATCGAGAAATTCCCAACGAGAATACGGGATTTGCTCCATTTGAACTAGTGTTTGGCGCAAAGCCAAGAGGTCCCATGGCTATTCTGAAACAATCACTTATTGGATCCAACATGGATGAGGAGGTTCAAACATCGTATCAATATGTTGTGAATCTAAGATAAAAAATTATGGACGCATGCAACATAGCAGTGGGGTCCTCAGAAAGAGCAAAATTAAAGGCTCGAATGTTCATCAATCAAAACAGGAAACTGCGCCAATTATGGCCAGGTGAGGAAGCCTATGTACTGCTTCCCAACAAGGACAATAAATTATTGGTTTCGTGGAAGGGTCCTTACACAATTGTTGATAAAGTGTCAGATGTTGACTATGTGTTATCTGTTAAGGGAAAAGATAAAATTTTCCATATTAATATGTTACAACAGTTTCATACTCGACCTCCACATCTGAAACCTATCTTTGAAGCTATTGACGAATCTGTTGTTCGTCACTCCTCCTTAGCAATTATTCAGGAGGAAAACTCTGACTTTTCTGATGGTGGTGAACCTGTATTGTCTTTACCTGATATACATCTTTTGTCGACGGAAAGCTGGAAAGATGTTTCCATTGCTTCTACGTTATCTTCTAATCAGAAAAAGCAGATTTCTGTATTACTACAATCTTTTCTGATGTGCTCACGGATGTTCCTGGGCATACTGATATCATTCAGCATGATATCTTGCTTACAGACTTTACACCTATTAAACTCAAACCGTACCCTATACCGATTCATTTGCAATCTCGGGTACAAGAAGAAATAAAACAAATGATTAGGCTGAATATAATTGAACCATCTAATTCACCATATAGTTTTCCTATGGTTTTGATCAGAAAGAAAGACACATCTATTCGCATTTGTATAGATTTTAGACGTTTAAATGCTGTCACTATTCAGGACGCGGAACCTTTGCCGCTCCTTGAGTCCCTTCTGGATAGATTGTCCACAGCTACATACTTTACTAAGTTCGACCTATCCAAGGGATATTGGCAAGTGCCATTAACTGACAAATCTAAGCCTTACACAGCTTTCGCTACACCTTTAGGTTTGTTTCAATTCAATTACATATCTTTCGGTCTGGTTAACGCTCCTGCTACTTTTGTTCGCATTATGCGTAGACTATTTTTTGATCGTGATGATCTCATCACTTACATAGATGACATATGTTTGTTTCATCATACTTGGGATGATCATATTCACGGAATTCTTTGTTGGAAACATTACGCTTTCACAACATTACTTCTAGACCTTCAAAAACTAGAATAGGTTATACTGAAATTTCTTTTCTTGGACATAAGGTAGGAGGTGGTTTTCTCAAACCTGAAGATTCTACTGTTTTTAAAATTCTGAATTTTGAAATACCCCGAACAAAAAAAAACAAGTTCGAAGTCTATTAGGTCTTATAAACTTCTATAGGAAATTTCTGCCTAATTTCTCGGATATGACTTCAGTTCTGTCTGCGTTGGTTAAAAAGAACGCGCCGAATAGAGTCATTTGGACACAGTCGTGTCATGTGACTTTAAATTTAATTAAGATTGCCTTTTCGGAATCACCAATTTTGAGGTTACCTGACATTCGTTATCCTTTCATTCTCAGAGTCGACGCGTCAAATACAGCCATAGGTGCGACATTGATGCAAGAATTTAAAGGACACCTGCATCCTACTATGTACGTCAGTCGTTAATTATCAACTACAGAATAACGATATCCCATTGTTGAGAGGGAATTGCTCGCTATTGTGTTCGCATTCAACAAACTACAGAGGTATTTGATGGGAGCTCAATTCACGCTACAAACAGACCAACGTGCTCTATCTTATCTACAGACTGCAAGATTCAAGAACCAAAAAGCAGCTAGAGCCTCGCTCGCACTTCAACCTTATAACTACACAATTCAAGCCATAAAGGGGAGTCATAATGTGTTGGCGGACGTGTAGTCCAGGTGTGTTAAAGACCCTGAATCATCTGCAAATATTACAAATCCTGATGATACTCATAACTCAAACTAGTATACAGACATACATACGTGAAATTGGCCTGGTCAAGAACTTATTGCTTGAATAACCACGTAATCGCAGGACTCTAACTACATTGTACAGTGATCACGGTGCTGTTCTAAAAAAACGACTCGCACAGCAACACGATGATGATGGATTCTATAAAACGCAATTTCAAGTAGTATAGCATTGAACTCGTGACACTTCGTGTAAACATCTTCAATCATGGCAGTACTCATTGTCAAGCTACAAACGGTCAAACATACAATTTATATATAATTGAAAATTGTGTCATTTCCAGACAATTTCGAATACGCATTGGTTGTGGTAAAAAAAAAAAACAACTTTGTACTACATTTAAAGGGACATAATCAAGATTCCACAATTCTCAAAGGGAAGTATCAATGATATTTAAGATGGAACTTTTTCATGATGATTCACTACAGTGTTTATGGACGTTTGGATTCTTATGGACACATTATTTTACTGACATCAATCATGAACATGATCGTCGATGGATTGCATCGTACAACTAATGACAATGGATAAACATTTATAAATTATTGAAATAACATTACTTTAAATAATCACATTATTCTATATGGAATTGGAAAGTGATTAAGTTAATGACACTACACCTTGTGAATTTAGGACAATATTTATGTCACACTAAACTTAGAAACATTAATGAGCTATTACGCCATTATATGGTTTATGAATTTAACGCATAGGCATATTGTTGCTATTTGCCAACATTAATGTGTTACGTACACTATTTCTTCACTTTTCGTGTTATGAATATGATATAATAATGACATATCATTCACAGATACACACAATTTTACTGATGTGACAATTTGTAGCAGTCACACACCGTATTGGTTGTTTGTCTGCCTCATCTCATCTATTGTTCTTATATTATTATTAATGCGTTGCATTATAATGTTACTTTGAGATGACAATAAGAGACTACCGTTTTCTGAAAAGACAAATAGGTGTTCAGACGGTATGAAGAATGTGAATGAATGGCGGACTTAGATAATTATTTGGTATGTACATGTTGGCTGAACTTACTATGGTTACCTCACTTTGATGTTAAATTGTTTTATGTCAGTGGTAGACAATGGTAGTAGCATTTTATGCTTCTGTCCACACCTTGTGTGTTAAAATGCCTACGTCTGGCAGAAACATGGGTAGTATAAAATTTCATGCTAGCAATGAGATATGATGTTACCATCTGTTCACTTTGGTGAAATTTAATACACATCACGCAAATAATGAAAACTGCCTTTTCATTATTTGACGGGGGAGGGGGGAGTAGTTGTTATGACTAAAACTCATAGCACAGTATTCTGTACTCACATGGGTATCGATTGTTGATACCATGTTTGTTTAGGGACCGTATCCACGGGTTATCCGGAAGTACGTCATTGACTTTTGGTACTGTTTTAGCAGAAGTCAAACCGGTCTCAACGTGGCATACGTCAAGGAGCTTTCGTGGCCTTTTGTGTGTCGCCTTCAAGGTGGACGGACGTATATTGTGCTCAGCTCCGAGAGTGTGTTATGTTTCCAACATTTTAGATCGCCCACATGTTGAGTTGGGTCGATGCTAACGTTTTACAGTGAGAGGAGTGTATGCTGTATTCTTGTGTACGTAAGTCGGAACTTTTTCAATAACTTTGCAGAACAAAGTCGACGGAAAATTTGTCAATAGAAGACTACATGACGACGTTCAAGACTGGCTAGGTCATGCCATTGTCTTATTGATTTATCTCTCTTGAAAGTATTTACTGGAGCATTGTATTGTAATAAATTGGTGTCGTCCTATCGTCCAACCTGGCCTTGCATCTTCTTCATTATAGAAGATTAATTTTATGGAAGAAGGCTGAATGAAAAGTATCACCGGCATTCTATACATGCCTGGTTAATCTATGTCTTAATGAAGAGGACCTCGCCGAAGATACACCTTCATCTAACAACCTACAAATACAAATATATTATAACGGAACACTATCTGATCTTTCTATTTGATCTTTCTGATCTTTCTTTTTGATCTTTCTTTCTGATCTTCCTTTCTGATCTTTCTTTCTGATTTTTCTTTCTGATCTTTCTTTCTGATCTTTCTTTCCGATCTTTCTTTCCGATCTTTCTTTCTGACCTTTCTATCCGATCTTTCTTTCCGATCTTTCTTTGATCTTTCTTTCTGATCTTTCTTTCTGAACTTTCGTTCTGATCTTTCGTTCTGATCTTTCTTTCCGATCTTTCTTTCCGATCTTTCTTTCCGATCTTTCTTTCCGATCTTTCTTTGATCTTTCTTTCCGATCTTTCTTTCTGATCTTTCTTTCCGATCTTTCTTTCTATCTTTCTTTCCGATCTTTCTTTCTGATCTTTCTTTCTGATCTTTCGTTCTGATCTTTCTTTCTGATCTTTCTTTCCGATCTTTCTTTCCGATCTTTCTTTCCGATCTTTCTTTCTGATCTTTCTTTCCGATCTTTCTTTCTGATTTTTCTTTCTGATCTTTCTTTCTGATCTTTCTTTCCAATCTGTCTTTCTATCTTTCTTTCCGATCTTTCTTTCTGATCTTTCTTTCTGATCTTTCGTTCTGATCTTTCTTTCCGATCTTTCTTTCCGATCTTTCTTTCCGATCTTTCTTTCTGATTTTTCTTTCTGATCTTTCTTTCTGATCTTTCTTTCTGATCTTTCTTTCTGATTTTTCTTTCTGATCTTTCTTTCTGATCTTTCTTTCCGATCTTTCTTTCCGATCTTTCTTTCCGATCTTCCTTTCTGATCTTTCTTTCCTATTTTTCTTTCTGATCTTTCTTTCCGATCTTTCTTTCAGATTTTTCTTTCTGATCTTTCTTTCCGATCTTTCTTTCCGATCTTTCTTTCTGACCTTTCTATCCGATCTTTCTTTCCGATCTTTCTTTGATCTTTCTTTCCGATCTTTCTTTCTGATCTTTCTTTCCGATCTTTCTTTCTATCTTTCTTTCCGATCTTTCTTTCTGACCTTTCTATCCGATCTTTCTTTCCGATCTTTCTTTGATCTTTCTTTCTGATCTTTCTTTCTGATCTTTCGTTCTGATCTTTCTTTCTGATCTTTCTTTCCGATCTTTCTTTCCAATCTTTCCTTCTGATCTTTCTTTCCGATCTTTCTTTCCGATCTTTCTTTCCGATCTTTCTTTGATCTTTCTTTGATCTTTCTTTCCGATCATTCTTTCCGATCTTTCTTTCTTTTATCTTTCTTTCCGATCTTTCTTTCCGATCTTTCTTTCTTTTATCTTTCTTTCCGATCTTTCTTTCCGATCTTTCTTTCTTTTATCTTTCTTTCCGATCTTTCTTTCCGATCTTTCTTTCTTTTATCTTTCTTTCCGATCTTTCTTTCCGATCTTTCTTTCTTTTATCTTTCTTTCCGATCTTTCTTTCCGATCTTTCTTTCTTTTATCTTTCTTTCCGATCTTTCTTTCCGATCTTTCTTTCCGATCTTTCTTTCCGATCTTTCTTTCTTTTATCTTTCTTTCAGATCTTTCTTTCTGATCTTTCTTTCTGATCTTTCTTTCTGATCTTTCTTTCCGATTTTTTTCTTTTATCTTTCTTTCAGATCTTTCTTTCTGATCTTTCTTTCTTTTATCTTTCTTTCTGATCTTTCTTTCTGATCTTTCTTTCTGATCTTTCTTTCCGATTTTTTTTTCTTTTATCTTTCTTTCAGATCTTTCTTTCTGATCTTTCTTTCAGATCTTTCTTTCTGATCTTTCTTTCCGATCTTTCTTTCAGATCTTACTTTCCGATCTTTCTTTCCGATCTTTCTTTCTTTTATCTTTCTTTCAGATCTTTCTTTCTGATCTTTCTTTCTGATCTTTCTTTCCGATTTTTTTTCTTTTATCTTTCTTTCAGATCTTTCTTTCTGATCTTTCTTTCAGATCTTTCTTTCTGATCGGTCTTTCTGATCTTTCTTTCTGATCTTTCTTTCCGATTTTTTTTCTTTTATCTTTCTTTCAGATCTTTCTTTCTGATCTTTCTTTCCGATCTTTTTTTCTGATCGGTCTTTCTGATCTTTCTTTCTGATCTTTCTTTCTGTTCTTTCTTTCCGATCTTTTTTTCTTTTATCTTTCTTTCAGATCTTTCTTTCTAATCTTTCCTTCTGATCTTTCTTTCTGATCTTTCTTTCCGATCTTTCTTTCCGATCTTTCTTTCTTTTATCTTTCTTTCAGATCTTTCTTTCTGATCTTTCTTTCTGATCTTTCGTTCTGATCTTTCTTTCTGATCTTTCTTTCTGATCTTTCTTTCCGATCTTTCTTTCCGATCTTTCTTTCCGATCTTTCTTTGATCTTTCTTTGATCTTTCTTTCCGATCTTTCTTTCCGATCTTTCTTTCTTTTATCTTTCTTTCAGATCTTTCTTTCTGATCTTTCTTTCTGATCTTTCTTTCTGGTCATTCTTTCCGATCTTTCTTTCCGATCTTTCTTTCCGATCTTTCTTTCTGATCTTTCTTTCCGATCTTTCTTTCCGATCTTTCTTTCCGATCTTTCTTTGATCTTTCTTTGATCTTTCTTTCCGATCTTTCTTTCCGATCTTTCCTTCTTTTATCTTTCTTTCCGATCTTTCTTTCTGATCTTTCTTTCCGATCTTTCTTTCCGATCTTTCTTTCCCATCTTTCTTTGATCTTTCTTTGATCTTTCTTTCCGATCTTTCTTTCCGATCTTTCTTTCCGATCTTTCTTTGATCTTTCTTTGATCTTTCTTTCCGATCTTTCTTTCCGATCTTTCTTTCTTTTATCTTTCTTTCCGTTCTTTCTTTCTGATCTTTCTTTCCGATCTTTCTTTCCGATCTTTCTTTCCGATCTTTCTTTGATCTTTCTTTGATCTTTCTTTCCGATCTTTCTTTCCGATCTTTCTTTCTGGTCATTCTTTCCGATCTTTCTTTCCGATCTTTCTTTCTGATCTTTCTTTCTGATCTTTCTTTCTGATCTTTCTTTCTGATCTTTCTTTCCGATCTTTCTTTCTATCTTTCTTTCCTCTCTTTTTTTCTGATCTTTCTTTCTAATCTTTCTTTCCGATCTGTCTTTCCGATCTTTCTTTCTGATCTTTCTTTCTGATCTTTCTTTCCGATCTTTCTTTCCGATCTTTCTTTCCGATCTTGCTTTCCGATCTTTCTTTCTGATCTTTCTTTCTGATCTTTCGTTCTGATCTTTCTTTTTGATCTTTCTTTCCGATCTTTCTTTCCGATCTTTCTTTCCGATCTTTCTTTCCGATCTTTCTTTCTGATCTTTCTTTCTGATCTTTCGTTCTGATCTTTCTTTCTGATCTTTCTTTCCGATCTTTCTTTCCGATCTTTCTTTCCGATCTTTCTTTCCGATCTTTCTTTCTGATCTTTCTTTCCGATCTTTCTTTCTATCTTTCTTTCCGATCTTTCTTTCTGATCTTTCTTTCCAATCTTTCTTTCTGATCTTTCTTTCCGATCTTTCTTTCCGATCTTTCTTTCCGATCTTTCTTTCCGATCTTTCTTTCTTTTATCTTTCTTTCAGATCTTTCTTTCTGATCTTTCTTTCTGATCTTTCTTTCTGATCTTTCTTTCCGATTTTTTTCTTTTTTCTTTCTTTCAGATCTTTCTTTCTGATCTTTCTTTCAGATCTTTCTTTCTGGTCATTCTTTCTGATCTTTCTTTCTGATCTTTCTTTCCGATCTTTCTTTCTATCTTTCTTTCCTCTCTTTTTTTCTGATCTTTCTTTCAGATCTTTCTTTCCTCTCTTTTTTTCTGATCTTTCTTTCCGATCTGTCTTTCCGATCTTTCTTTCTGATCTTTCTTTCTGATCTTTCTTTCCGATCTTTCTTTCCGATCTTTCTTTCTGATCTTTCTTTTTGATCTTCCTTTCTGATCTTTCTTTCTGATCTTTCTTTCCGATCTGTCTTCCCGATCTTTCTTTCTGATCTGTCTTTCTGGTCTTTCTTTCCGATCTTTCTTTCCGATATTTCTTTCCGATCTTTCTTTCTGATCTTTCTTTCCGATCTTTCTTTCTGATCTTTCTTTTTGATCTTCCTTTCTGATCTTTCTTTCCGATATTTCTTTCCGATCTTTCTTTCCGATCTTTCTTTCCGATCTTTCTTTCTGATCTTTCTTTTTGATCTTCCTTTCTGATCTTTCTTTCTGTTCTGTCTTTCTGATCTGTCTTTCCGATCTTTCTTTCTGATCTTTCTTTCTGGTCGTTCTTTCCGATCTTTCTTTCCGATCTTTTTTCTGATCTGTTTTTCTGATCTTCCTTTCTGATCTTTCTTTCCGATCTTTCTTTCTGATCTTTCTTTTTGATCTTCCTTTCTGATCTTTCTTTCCGATATTTCTTTCCGATCTTTTTTTCTGATCTGTCTTTCTGATCTTTCTTTCTGTTCTTTCTTTCTGATCTTTCTTTCCGATCTTTCTTTCCGATCTTTCTTTCTGATCTGTCTTTCCGATCTTTTTTTCTGATCTTTCTTTCTGGTCATTCTTTCCAATCTTTCTTTCCGATCTTTCTTTCCGATCTTTCTTTCTGATCTTTCTTTCTGGTCATTCTTTCCAATCTTTCTTTCCGATCTTTCTTTCCGATCTTTTTTTTCTGATCTTTCTTTCTGATCTTTCTTTCTGATCTTTCTTTCTGATCTTTCTTTCTGTTCTTTCTTTCTGATCTTTCTTTCCGATATTTCTTTCCGATCTTTTTTTCTGATCTGTCTTTCTGATCTTTCTTTCTGTTCTTTCTTTCTGATCTTTCTTTCCGATCTTTCTTTCTATCTTTCTTTCTGTTCTGTCTTTCTGATCTTTCTTTCTGATCTTTCTTTCTGATCTTTCTTTCTGGTCATTCTTTCCAATCTTTCTTTCTGATCTGTCTTTCCGATCTTTCTTTCTGATCTTTCTTTCTGGTCATTCTTTCCAATCTTTCTTTCCGATATTTCTTTCCGATCTTTTTTTCTGATCTGTCTTTCTGATCTTTTTTTCTGTTCTTTCTTTCTGATCTTTCTTTCCGATCTTTCTTTCTATCTTTCTTTCTGTTCTGTCTTTCTGATCTTTCTTTCTGACCTTTCTTTCTGATCTTTCTTTCTGTTCTTTCTTTCTGATCTTTCTTTCCGATCTTTCTTTCCGATCTTTCTTTCCGATCTTTTTTTCTGATCTTTCTTTCCGATCTTTCTTTCCGATCTTTCTTTCCGATCTTTCTTTCTGATCTTTCTTTCTGGTCATTCTTTCCAATCTTTCTTTCCGATCTTTCTTTCCGATCTTTTTTTCTGATCTGTCTTTCTGATCTTTCTTTCTGTTCTTTCTTTCTGATCTGTCTTTCTGATCTTTCTTTCTGATCTTTCTTTCTGTTCTTTCTTTCTGATCTGTCTTTCCGATCTGTCTTTCCGATCTTTCTTTCCGTTCTTTCTTTCATATCTTTCTTTCTGTTCTGTCTTTCTGATCTTTCTTTCTAATCTCTCTTTCTGATTTTTCTTTCCTATCGTTTTTTTCCGATCTTTCTTTCCGATCTTTCATTCTGATCTTTCTTTCCGATCTGTCTTTCCGATCTGTCTTTCCGATCTTTTTTTCTGATCTTTCTTTCCGATCTTTCTTTCCGATCTTTCTTTCCGATCTTTCTTTCTGATCTTCCTTTCTGATCTTTCTTTCCTATCTTTCTTTCTGATCTGTCTTTCCGATCTGTCTTTCCGATCTTTTTTTCTGATCTTTCTTTCTGATCTTTCTTTCTGATCTTTCTTTCTGATCTTTCTTTCCGATCTTTCTTTCCGATCTTTCATTCTGATCTTTCCTTCCGATCTGTCTTTCCGATCTGTCTTTCTGATCTTTCTTTCCGATCTTTCTTTCCGATCTTTCTTTCCGATCTTTCTTTCTGATCTTCCTTTCTGATCTTTCTTTCCTATCTTTCTTTCTGATCTGTCTTTCCGATCTGTCTTTCCGATCTTTTTTTCTGATCTTTTTTTCTGATCCTTCTTTCTGATCTTTCTTTCCGATCTTTCTTTCTGATCTTCCTTTCTGATCTTTCTTTCCTATCTTTCTTTCTGATCTGTCTTTCTGATCTGTCTTTCCGATCTTTTTTTCTGATCTTTCTTTCCGATCTTTCTTTACGATCTTTCTTTCCGATCTTTCTTTCTGATCTTCCTTTCTGATCTTTCTTTCCGATCTTTTTTTCTGATCTTTCTTTCTGATCTGTCTTTCCGATCTTTCTTTCCGATCTTTCTTTCTGATCTTTCTTTCTGATCTTTCTTTCTGATCTTTCTTTCCGATCTTTTTTCTAATTTTTCTTTCCGATGTTTCTTTCCGATCTTTCTTTCTGATCTTTCTATCTGATCTTTCTTTCCAATCTTTCTTTTTGATCTTTCTTTCCGATCTTTTTTTCTGATCTTTCTTTCTGATCTTTCTTTCTGATCTTTCTTTCCGATCTTTCTTTCCGATCTTTCTTTCCGATCTTTCTTTCTGATCTTTCTTTCTGATCTTTCTTTCCGATCTTTCTTTCTGATCTTTCTTTCTGATCTTTCTTTCTGATCTTTCTTTCCGATCTTTTTTCTGATCTTTCTTTCCGATCTTTCTTTCCGATCTTTCTTTCCGATCTTTCTTTCTGATCTTCCTTTCTGATCTTTCTTTCCGATCTTTTTTTCTGATCTTTCTTTCCGATCTTTCTTTCCGATCTTTCTTTCTGATCTTTCTTTCTGATCTTTCTTTCTGATCTTTCTTTCCGATCTTTTTTTCTAATTTTTCTTTCCGATGTTTCTTTCCGATCTTTCTTTCTGATCTTTCTATCTGATCTTTCTTTCCAATCTTTCTTTTTGATCTTTCTTTCCGATCTTTTTTTCTGATCTTTCTTTCTGATCTTTCTTTCTGATCTTTCTTTCCGATCTTTCTTTCCGATCTTTCTTTCCGATCTTTCTTTCTGATCTTTCTTTCTGATCTTTCTTTCCGATCTTTCTTTCCGATCTTTCTTTCCGATCTTTCTTTCTGATCTTTCTTTCTGATCTTTCTTTCCGATCTTTCTTTCTGATCTTTCTTTCTGATCTTTCTTTCTGATCTTTCTTTCCGATCTTTTTTCTGATCTTTCTTTCCGATCTTTCTTTCCGATCTTTCTTTCCGATCTTTCTTTCTGATCTTCCTTTCTGATCTTTCTTTCCGATCTTTTTTTCTGATCTTTCTTTCTGATCTTTCTTTCCGATCTTTCTTTCCGATCTTTCTTTCTGATCTTTCTTTCTGATCTTTCTTTCTGATCTTTCTTTCTGATCTTTCTTTCCGATCTTTTTCTCTAATTTTTCTTTCCGATGTTTCTTTCCGATCTTTCTTTCTGATCTTTCTATCTGATCTTTCTTTCCAATCTTTCTTTTTGATCTTTCTTTCCGATCTTTTTTCTGATCTTTCTTTCTGATCTTTCTTTCTGATCTTTCTTTCCGATCTTTCGTTCCGATCTTTCTTTCCGATCTTTCTTTCTGATCTTTCTTTCCAATCTTTCTTTTTGATCTTTCTTTCCGATCTTTCTTTCTGATCTTTCTTTCTGATCTTTCTTTCCGATCTTTCTTTCCGATCTTTCTTTCCGATCTTTCTTTCTGATCTTTCTTTCTAATCTTTCTTTCCGATCTTTTTTTCTAATTTTTCTTTCCGATGTTTCTTTCCGATCTTTCTTTCCGATCTTTCTTTCTGATCTTTCTTTCCGATCTTTCTTTTTGATCTTTCTTTCCGATCTTTTTTTCTAATTTTTCTTTCCGATGTTTCTTTCCGATCTTTCTTTCTGATCTTTCTATCTGATCTTTCTTTCCAATCTTTCTTTCCGATCTTTCTTTCTGATCTTTCTTTCTGATCTTTCTTTCTGATCTTTCTTTCTGATCTTTCTTTCCATCTTTCTATTTGATCTTTCTTTCTGATCTTTCTTTCCTATTTTTCTTTCCTATCTTTCTTTCTGATCTTTCTTTCTGATATTTCTTTCTGATCTTTCCCGAAAACATTAAATGAACATTAAATCAGAACGTAACTGTCGCTGAATTAAATTTATCAATGGCATTAAAGTTTTATGAGTTGAGAGTTTCAATCTTAATTTTGCCTGTGATAATGTCGTGTTTTCCTTCTTATCAGTACAGTGAGATAGCCATAATTTCATGCTTGAGATTCATCAATAAAAATGCATGAATTCCATTTCCCTCCTTCATGCCCAGAGATATTATGTTCGCATTATCGCTGCCCTGAATGATAACATTAAACAGCATGAGATCACATTTGGAATAATGTATTTCTGCACTGTTGGCTGCACCTACGTTAACCTTCCTTTTTTTCTGCTAATTTGAAAATGTAAGATACGCCAATATCTTGTTTACCCGTCACATCAGAAAATATCCTTTCTTCCTTGTTTGTCCCCCATTTCGCTTCTTAAAGAGCGGTGAAAGATCTTCCTTTCGGCATAAGATTCAATACTTACTTATACCTGGCCAAATAATAGTTTAGATCACATAATATGCTTATTTTGGTCACCGATTTGTATATCAACAAATAGTGCTAGAAAGAGTGCTTTCTAGGCATGATGGTCAAATGAGGGTCGTAAGGTGTGGAATTTAAATAGATAGAGAACAAAAGAGCTTATGGATGCGTGTTTTATTATCACTAAGTACTTTCTCCAGCCTTCACTCGGCTAGTTCCTAGACTCACGAGAATTCCAGAGTTAGACCTCTAACCAAGCCCTGAAGCAACTCCATATGGTGCACCCTGGAAACTGGCAGTCTTTTAGTGGCCTGGCTGTCACGTGATTTATTCCCCTTGCTCTGCAGTGATAGTCCAACAGTAACCAAAATTCAGTATCTATTGTGAGTTTTCAAAGGTGTCTACCTTTCGCTCAAGATTACTCTTGGCAGAGATGGGAATTGAAGAATGGTGCTTCAATTCCATGAAGCCTCATAGAAATTTAAACCAAATCAAGTACTACGGCTGATAGGATCCAAACCTTCTATGTGTTAGAATTTTGCTCGTTTTTATAGCCCCCAACTGATTTTACTCAGTAAAATACTACTTAAATAGTTATAAGTATTTAAAATGACTGAGACTTAGGGGTGCAGTTCACTCAAAACGACTAAATCAACTCTAAATTTGTATATTTAAACATAACAAATTTAATAATCAATTATCGTTAACAAATGTAAAATAAATAAGGTTGGGGCAATTTAGATAGAGTCTTTAAAATTTCCTCACAGGTGATGGTCTGATTTAAAAAATTCTTTATTAGAGAGTTCAATTGGCAGCTTCAAATGGGTACTTAGCTGCCATTAAGATGTTGGTTGGTTTCTGCTCCAGCCGATGCTTGTTCTTTGCAGGTTATGGACTGGTTCACTCTCGTCACTGGTCAAGTCTAGTGGCCGGAACACGTCCCTCGTAGTATTGTGGGGTAATTGCGAAGATGGTCCAGCGTCTGTTAAGACCCGTCTGCTGTAGGTATCTAGCTTTGACTGCAGGCCACATGTACCACCACTCACTTGTTCCACAGAAAGCACCACCAACTGGTACCACCGACCCAAATATCTTTTGGGAATATCGACTTCTGGCTCAAATAGTTAAGGCAACCTCATTAAGATATCTCTTACACGTGGTGTGGGGTATTTCTTTACAATAGACTCCCACTATGAGTTAGTGTTCAGGTTCCTAGGGTTCCGGGCTTTGCGTATTAATAAAGGTAGAGTTGTTGTTGTGAATATTCACAAGATGCTCCAACACGTTGTCCGGTCCTTTAAAATGAATCCTGATCCTATTCCTTATTTTGGATTGTCTGGCTGTCTTCTTGACGAGCTGAATCTCACTGTGCCGTAAACTCACAAGGCGATAAATTATAAGGCAACATTCGGCCCACATCCAGATTGCTACTATATGACAAGGCTCTAATCAGAAATGTTGTATTTTTACATCTCAAATGCCAAACCAACCACATGCAAGATGCGTATATCTCATCTTATCTCACGAAAAATTCACGAAAAAAAAACGCAAAAATAAATGTGTTGTTTACAAGTCACCATATTTAGTATGCCAGCTTCCGTCTATTATCGATCATGTTTACACTCTGGACAACATAATCTATCACAGGTAATCTCTTACAAAGATGGATAATTATTCTCCGGCCCGTCTTGTCCGGAAATGGTTATCTCATTTACCTAGTCTCTCCTACACACGGTCTGCTAGTAAATGTGTTAAACCATTTCATACCACAGATTCAGGTGTCAATATTGGTTCACATTGTCACCGTTGCCACTGTTTTTCTCGGCACCACTTAGAGATGTGTGGCCGGGCTGTTAGGACTCTTGGTTTATAGTCACTAGGTGTCTGATTGCAGACCTAATGATGTCATTCAAATTTAGATTTCTTTTTATTTATCTTCCAAGTTAAGTTTGTCTCTATACTGGCCAACTCCGCCAGAGGTGGTGGTTTCTTGGATGAACACTTGGGGTACCAGGCTCGTTCGTAATCAGATTCCAGCAGCTCAGTTAAAACTTTTATTAACGTGAAACCTGAACAAGCATGTCGAGGCAATTTACTAAATGAATCAGTTGGATTCAGCAAAAGTGTTATCCTTATATATTACAAGTTTTCCATGTCTGACTTCAACAACCTGTGGCACATATATTTCTCGATAATGTTCTGTCTTCTTAATATTCTCAGAGAACTCCTTAGGCGTAATGGTTAGCAGCACCTCTATCTCTTTATGTCGATTATCTAGTTGCGAATCAATTAGTACTACTTGCTTTGACATGTGCTTTTCTTTACAGACGTTCCATGAAATAGTTATTAAGCTAATTCGAAAGTGTACTTACACTGTAATACACTTGAGAATGCATAATCGCAATTCTCTCACTAATGTAGAAATTGCTGTTCGCTTCACAAATACTGTACTGATGTCAGTAGGATAGTATTTTGAGTGTAGGAGCCGGACTTTTGTGTTATATATCTGGGAATTCCACTACACCAGAATATAAAACACGTCAATGTGCTAAGGCTCTCTTCATACAACTGATTTCTACTTTACAATATTTTGTTAACCCAAAGTGGTGCGTGATCTCGCCACCTTTTATTGGTTATCTTAATATTTTATGATTTATTTCATTGGGCTTAGCTTCGCTGTTCCATAGACAATCTTGGCTATTCCCATTTACGTCACTATTTTGCTATGGCAACTCCCGCCTTAGGATTCGTTGGGCGGCCCACTTAAGCTAGTTTCAGTTTCAGTTTCTATCTTATTTTATAATAGCGTAACTTACACTTTTATTTGATGAAGTGTCGTAACTGCTTTTCCTATTCTAAGTCATATTATTAGCACGGATAATGCTAGCGTAGGTCATCTGGTTGCAACATGAATCTGATTGATTACCTTAAAGATGGTCGCTGAAGTCCCCAATTGACAAGAATTGAGGGAAGGGAGTGTAAACAATAATTAAGTGCAGAAAATGAGACGTAGCGCAATAATGAACTTTAACCCTGCATTTTTGGAGAGCCCAGAACTTAATCCCTGCATATTTGGAAAGTCCAGAACTTTAACCCTGCATATTTGGAAAGTCCAGAACTTTAACCCTCCATATTTGGAAAGTCCAGAACTTTAACCCTGCATATTTGGAAAGCCCAGAACTTTATCCCTGCTTATTTGGAGAGCCCTGAACTTTAACCCTGCATATATAGAGAGCCAAAAACTGTAACCTTTCCTATTTGGAGAGCCCAGAACTTTAACCCTGCATTTTTGGAGAGCCCCCATGGATGGCACACTATGCCACTCCCTTCTCCTTTTAAAAGCTTGAAACCAGATGTGAAGGTCCTTTGGATGCATGCCAAACCAGGATGAAACATGTGGAAACTGGTGCTCATGACTCCAACACAACAAGTTTCGGAAGGGTAGAAAAACCGCAGTGAAAGCCTCGATCTACAGTGTGTAGACAATACAAAGGATTCTTCAACTTTGGCTGCGAAAGAGCGACAAGCTTAGCAGCCCTAGGTCAACAACAACAATAATAACAGTAACAACAATAACAACAACAGTTGCGTGTCTATTATAATTTGTTTTCGCCTCTTCTTCTTAAAGGGAGAGAAGTTTAGAGGGAGATGTAATTCTCTAGCAGGCGTAAGATTTGTCAGGACGTCTGCAGATAGTTACCGCCTAATTTAGCCACAACATAACCGTACATTTTCATTACTTTTAAGCTAATGAGTGGAAACCTTTAACATTAGCTTTTGCCACGGATCTTAAGTCTTTCCTTCTGGTCTAATCCTTCAATTGTTTTCTCTCATGTCAGATTTGGTTTTCTGTCCGTCTTCATTAAGTATTTTTTGTTTTTGATTTTGTTTTAAAGGTTGCAACTACTGCTTTGAAACCCCATAATTGAATAAAGCAAAAAAATACATTTCGAGCGTTATTTTTCTAGCTAGAACTGACCTGGTTATGCTGACCCGTCAGTCTGCCAGTCTCATACCGTACACTTTTAACACTAGTATTATCGTTATCATCATCATATTCCTTTCCGCTCCTTACATAGCGACAAAGTTACAACTGTAGCTGGGCCACTTGCAGGATGAGAAACAAAAACACCAAACAGTCACATGCTCTTACAGCAGTAGTTTCTGGGGCGATTTGTTTTATATGATGAGGTTGCCAGGCCCCCGTACCAACTCATATTAGCAGCCTTGTACGACATGCCTGAGGGTGCAGTAATCATGTTATTTCACTGTCTCATCAGAGACCCCCCAGGATCTACCTTGGGCTAAAACTGTCAGTGGGTAAAACTGATATCACCATCATTATCCTTTGCGATCCCTACGGAGCACGGAGTCACCTCTGCAGCATGGCCTCGTCTAGAAGGCTAGCACCAGCAGTCACATGATCGTTCCAGCAATTGTTTCTGTGGCAATTAATTTTAAATCATGAAGTTAACAGCCCCCCTGCACACCCTGTGGTTTTGGTTTTTGGGCCATGTATATTAAAACTGGTATTTGTCATATCCGCGGGATACTCAGTTCAACCCGATGAGGGTTATAATTAGCGTATATAGTGTTCATCATTCAACAGTATATAGTTTACTACATTGGTTGTTTTTCTTGTGCGTTGGTTCTTCCAGGCTGTAATTTATCTGCCGTTTGTTGCGGCATTGTTTAATGTCTATGGCGTTTATAGTGTACACCCTTCCATGTCCCTAGATTGATCACTCTATTAGTCTCCGGGACCTGACTGAGCGTACAGCAGTCGTATTATTTCACTGTCCCATCGGAGACCCCCGGGAACTATCCAGGGCATATGACCTAACAGCGGGCAGTAATTTTTGTTCTACCTTGTAACGTCAGAGTGTTGACCATTTGATATTTTGTTTCTGATTTTTTTCCTCTAGAAATAAGATATAAAACCTTTTAGTCAAATGTCAAATGTCAGTTATTGCTTATTGTTTTATCATTTGTTTTGTATATCCAATAGATGCAGGTGCTTACTTACTTAGTCGTTCCTCTTCTACTAAGGGGTGCAAAGGTTTGCCAGAGAGAGAGAGAGAGAGAGAGAGAGAGAGAGAGAGAGCGCCATACTGTTATATCGGCTGTCTTTCTCCTGGCCTAGTTCCAAACTAGTCCTCGGTTCTTCAGGAATAGTCTAATGTTGTCCTGCCAGCGAATTCTGGGTCGTCATGGAAGTCTGGATCCCTGGCTCTTAGTTTCCTATTTTTGTCGTGGTAGCCGATTTTCTCTCATTCTGCAGACGTGGCAAAACCATTGTGATTGGGACTGTCGCACTTGAGTCTACATGGGCTGGGTTTTGAGACCCTGACGTTGTGACGAGTCATAATTCCGTCATTACATTTTGCAGTTGCCATTTTAGCTAACCTGTACTGTACCATCTCTTTTCTTTTATTCGCTTATTATTTCACAACGGTTTGCCAACGTGCTTTTAGGCGTTGAATCCAGCTACCGTTCGGGTCACAAAGTCAAATTCTTACCTGCGTTCGGGAATTCCAGTCCCAGTGCTCTAGACATTCGATATGGGATAATTAAACCTTTGCTGCAAATTTTTTGTTGGAAACTCCCGTTTTTAAGTAGCGTTTAGTCATAGTTGGTATATTACTACAAGTTGCTGTTTAAAAACAAACATTGTACTATAATTACAACAGAAGATATGAGAGTCTGAAAAATTGCAAGAAGTAATTTTTTTTTCAAGTTTTAATATGTCATCATTGTTACGTAATGACATTAACAGTATACATAAACTGTACTCAATGTATATTTTAATATAAAATAGACACCTTATAGAAAATGGACATCGCTGAAAATGTTTAGCAGCCTGCTTCAATTTAGAGTTATCAAAAGATGAATTGACAAGTAATTAATCGTTGTTAAATTTCTATTACTTGAACTATACAGAGTGCGAGAGCATACATTGATACTGAGAGTTTTTAAAAAGTAACACTGTGGAAATATTGTGTTAAAATAAAATAATGATATAATTTATTATATGAATACGCACACAGTATCAGATATATGCTTATTAACATTCACAATATTATACACACAAACACATTTTATAATATCTGCCTTAGTACACTGACCCGCAAACTGAAGTTGGACCATTCTATTTTACGCATTTGCAAGTTTAAATTCAAACTTAATTTTCTTGTCCTCGTCGTCACAAAGTTCAGTATCATCATCATCATCAGTTGCCATCTCCACAACGGAGGTTGGCTGTAATGGATCTCCAACGTCTTCTGTCTCTTGTCTTGATGGTGCACTCTGATAGACTCTTTCCCGTCCATCTCTTGATGTTATCTTCCCACTTATAGCGCTGTCTTCCCCTTGCACGTTTACCTTCAACTCTCCCTTCTGTTATGGTCTTCTGCAAGTTCAGTATACATCTGGAAAAATTCAAATTTGGCTTCTAATTTCTTCTGTATTTTCCAGTTGCTACTAAATCCCTTAATGATTTTACATAATGGAATGAAACCTGAGTCCTGTCAACAGTAAATAATAAAGTAAATAAATAAATAAAGCTTATAATCAGGCACTCGTTGAACATAAAAGATGACACCAGACAACAGAGAAGAAAATATAAGAAATAGGCTGAAAGGGAATCGAACCTACGACCAGCCAAACGGCGCTATCGCCATGTTGTGACAGTATAGCGTGCATCGTTCACTTTTTTTGGGGGTGTAAAATTGGCTGTGCGTCCTTTCACGACGTACTGTCAAAGCAAGGTGATTGCGCCGTTTTGTTTGTCCTAGGTTCGATTCCCCGTAAGCCTATCACTTATATTTTCTTTGCTGTTGTCTGATGTCATCCTTTACGTCCAACGAGTACCTGGTTATAACCTTTATTTACTTATTTATAAATTTTGTTAACAGAACTAGTGTTGGTGTGTATATCTTGCAAATATCTTAGCGTCTGTTTTATCGGCTTCCTGTTCTAGAAGTCTGTGGTGTTTTAAAACAATGCTTAGTAAAATACGAAGATAAGGAGGAGCCATACATTCTATTTCAATATCTAACATTGGTTTATGTAAAGAATTAGGGTAACGTGCCACTTGTTTTTTATTTCCATTTCCAAATTTCATAAATCTCTTGTAATTTCTCATCAACATGGCCAGACTTCTTTGCCTCTCTCATCAACATGGCCAGACTTCTTTGCCTCTCTCATTAACATGGCCAGACTTCTTTGCCTCTCTCATCGACATGGCCAGATTTCTTTGTTCGAAAGTTTTGTATTGGACTGATATCTTAATCATCTTATTTGGCTGAAGACACCAAAGTCACGTGTATGTTCCGTGAACTCCGAACAAACCATAAATTTTCATCATGAAGTCATAATACCCCAATAAAAATAATAATCATTTGTTTCCCTTCCCACTCTAAATGTTTAAATGACTCTATCTGAGCTTTCATACTATGAATAAATATTTTTAAATTATTACATGTCTGACTCTAGCTATTGCTAATGTCGTAAATTTATTTAGAGAGACAGAGTCTTAGAAATAGTGGTCCGGTTTAGAGTGGAGAATGATGATGAAAGCTCAGTGATAGAAATTGTAGAGAGTAAATAGTTGCTTCACAGAGTGCTGGAGGAGAGTAAAGACAGACTTATTTACGACAAATCGTTTCTCTCAATCTACTCTTCAGTCTTTCCTGGTCAAACAATTATTTGCCAGTTTTCCAGACACACATCTGCGCTCACACCGATTTGGTGCTTCAAACACACAAACGACGTGAATACAATCTATATTAAACAAATAGAGGGAATGTTGGGCTTTGGGTATTTCCAACACAGTGCTAACTAGGTTTATGATGTTTATTAACCTAAAAAAGAATCAAATCACAAACAAATATCACGTGTTACATAAAATTATCATAAGTACAGAAAATGCAAAGAACAAGGTGGGGAGGGGATGAAGAAGCAACGTTCGACTAAGCCCTTCCAAGAGCGGTAATTAACCCATAGTAGCCAAGCATAAGCTACGGGCTTTGGGTATTTCCAACACAGTGCTAACTAGGTTTATGATGTTTATTAACCTAAAAAAGAATCAAATCACAAACAAATATCACGTGTTACATAAAATTATCATAAGTACAGAAAATGCAAAGAACAAGGTGGGGAGGGGGTGAAGAAGATTGGTATCGACTAAGCCCTTCCCGCCAGAGCCGGATTAACGTAGTAGCCAAAGTAGCATAAGCTACGGGCCCCGCGCTTTTAGGGCCCCGCGCCAATAAATATGTACATAATTTTTTGGCCATCTTCTAATACGAGCGTTAAGCCAATGATCTTGTGATTTATGCCATCTTTAGCGCCTTTTCATTTGGTGCCACGAAATTGTGAGAGAAAGAGCATAAGAGGGTGACTTAGTGTGACTCTTCATTATTTTTATCTTAACTGTTTGCGGACGGAAGCCATTTAAGTGGCGTTGAAAATGTTGTCACGTTTGGACGGAAGCCACTTTTTTTGGCTCTAGGCGACTGCCCCTCTAATTTTGTTTCGTTCTTTGTGAAATGAATTTGCATTAATAATAACAACTAGAATTTCGGAAACGGAAACTTCCTGTTTTAATTGAGGTATACGGCGCGCTCACACTCTCTTTCGATCTTGATTAAAATTTCTTGATTTGTAAGGTTAGAAAACTCAAAAAATGAGCAGTAGACACAGAGATATTGGACGTAATTATGCTTCTGGAAGTGAAAAACGTAAAGCGAAGGAAGAAAAAGAAAGAAGAGATCAACTTGTGATATCAAAAACACGTAAGCTGACAGAATATTTTGATGTTCATGGTGGTGGTACTCTAACCGCTGAAGCTGGAAGTACAGGAACAACTACTACTAATGCAGGCTGTGCAGCAGAAAACATACAGCAAAACCCAGTATACACTGAGTCTGAATGTGAAAGAATAAGTGAAACGAAGAAGTACTCTAATGATATTGGTGACTGGCCGAACAATATAGATGACTGTGAGCGTGAATATTGGATATCCAAGGGAAGTGAAAAATGTCAACATGTTGATAAAGCCTTCTCTTCATCCTTGCGATTGTATGACACTGAAAAGAAAACTCGATACTGTCAGAAGTCTTATTTTACACATATTCATAAACTTACAAACAAGCAACATGCAAGAAAATGGTTATGCTATTCAGAAAGTAAAGGGCGCCTATTCTGTTTCCCATGCAAGCTTATGAGTTCAGAATGTTCATCAAAGTTTACTGTGGAAGGGTTTAATGACTGGAAAAATGCAAGCAATCTTTTAAGTCGACATGAAGAAAGCTCCTCACATAGACAAGCTTTAATTTCACTGTTGATGCGTAAAAACAAAGGTGAACGTGTCGATTCCCAACTTGTGAAACAAATGGACATTCAAGAAAAGTATTGGCACAAACTTCTAGAGCGAATAATTGAAGTTGTGAAGTTTTTAGCAGAACGAGGCCTTTCATTTCGTGGCAGTGGTGAAATTGTTGGGTCCCTTTATAACGGGAATTACTTAGGGTTGTTAGAATTACTGGCCAAGTTTGACCCTTTTCTGGCAGAGCATATAAGTACTCATGCAAACAAAGGATTTGAACATACATCATATCTATCTAAAACAACGTGTGAGGAATTCATCAATCTGATTGGATCCAGCATACTGGATCACATTCTCTGTGAAGTGAAGAAATACAAGTATTATTCCATTTCATTGGATTCTTCTCCAGATATATTTAATATGGACCAGCTGACTTTGACTCTGCGCTATGTTTTGTCATCTGGACCAGTTGAAAAATTTGTGACATTTTTGGATATGGAAGGTCATAGTGCTGAACAGCTTACTAAAAGTCTACTTAATTTTTTTAAAGGCAAATGACATTGATATTAAAGACTGCCGTGGTCAAAGTTATGACAATGCCAGCAACATGAGTGGCAAGTTTATAGGATTACAAGCACGAATTACAGAAATGAATAAGTTTGCGCATTACATCCCGTGTTTTGCACATTCACTAAATTTGGTTGGAAAATGTGCTGCTGAAGGTTGTCAAGAAGCAGTCATTTTCTTTGGATTTGTTCCCATATTAATCAGCAAACGTGTTGACCGTCTGCGTGGAAAGGTTGCATAGGTAATGAGTCCAGGTGAAAAAAAATCCCGTTTGACGAAAAGTTACAATATATTCGGGGGCACTGATGCTATACGAAGGGGTCGTTACAAAGGGTCGTACTATATCATCCAACGCTTTAGGGTCAATCAGGGTCAGCTAAGTTCGTCTGTCACAGCTAACAGGATGGTATTTGTTTTAGAATTTGATTTCTCCAAATTCCTTACCGGGATTGTAACTTTGAAACCTCCTTTTCCATGATCAACCCCAATTTTAAGCCATACTCCATCTTCTGGTATTCCATTATTATGCCATGTTAACAAGTCCTCCCTCTTGTAGTCGCCGATGAGCCCACAAATAAAACCCATTAAATAGTTACAACATGCCAATGGCGTCTCTAGCCCTTGTCCAACATCTCCCATATGCACCCATTCATGCCTGATCTCTCTTGTTCATTTTCTTTCTGCCCCTTTATGCTTCTGTTTTTGTCATTTTTGGTCTATAAAAACTGCCTACCCCCCATTAACGCGGCGCGCTGCTAAGATGACATTTGGTGGATAAAATCTTTAATGCCTCCTCAACATTTTTTTATAATTTAGAACTATCTGGGTCCTATAGATTTTAAGATATTTAATTAGTAAAAGCGTCCCATAGGTAATATTTTCCTCCATTGATGATGATGCTTTGTAACGGATGTTACAAAGCAAAATAATATTAAAAAAACAACAATAAAAATCTACAAAGAGATAGTATTTTACACGAAGTTATTTTCTAGCAAATTATTTTAGTCCTACGCTTATCAGGAATGCGCTTAAACTGGTTTAAATTTCATACTTTTTCAAGCCAAAGTTAGCTGATATTTTCCGTTAAAGTAAACGATAGTCTGGAAGGAAGAGCTGGAGAAGAGAGGGATGGTCATAAGCAGCTCTAAAACAAAATCCTTGGTGATATCACGAGAAGAAAGAAGACATCAGATTAAGCTGGGAGAACAGGTCATGGAGCAAGTCGACCACTTTAAATACCTCGGAGCTATTATAGACAGAAATGGAAGCATCAAAGAAAAGTTGGCCACTCGAAAAGCAGCAGCTGGGAGACTTTTTCAGCTCATAAATCGAGGATTCCTCAGGTCCTCAGCAAGAGAAAGGTTGGTAAGAAAACGAAGATGGCTGTATACCGCTCCACCTATGTCCCAGTCTTGACATATGGATGCGAGTCATGGTCAATGACTACAACCCACAAAAGCCAGATCCAAACCTCAGAAATGAGGTATCTGAGGAAGATGGTTGAAGTAACAAAAAGAGACATGGTCCGCAACCAGACGATACGTCAAGGCCTAAAATCCCACCCCCTGCAGACCCAAGTAGAACAGTCCCAACTAAGATGGTTTGGCCGTGTCTGCAGAATGGGAGAAGATCGGCTTCCACGACAAGCATGGGAAATAATGAGCTAGGGATCCAGACCCCCAGGACGACCCAGAGTCCGCTGAGAGGACAACATTAGACAATCTTTGAAGGACCGAGGACTAGAATGGAACCAGGCCAGGAGGAAGACAGCCAATAGGATAGTCTGGTGCTCTCTCTTCCAAACCTCTACACCTCACGGTAGAAGGGGAACGACTAAGTAAGTAAGTAATCCGTCCGCTTGCTTCCCACCGGCGCCGCTCATTACGTTCCACCTTGCGGTCCACCTTGCTTCACTCATTAGCATGCACGGTTGGTTACGCAAAATCCATGCCTTTTCGCTATCTGTCTAACTCACAGTTTAGCCACGCCTATTTTTATCTTGTTTCATGAGTGGATGAGCGGCTAACTAGATTCGTAGCTGTCATTCCTTGTAAAGGGGCGTACCTTTGATGGTTACATTTCTCATGGGAACATAAGCGAATGCGAAAAGGGGCGATAACCACAGTTACCGACCACATTCGTTTGTTCGTGATCCCAGGGGACGTAATTATCAACAGAGAGAGAAGAGATCAAAGACGGTCTGCTCGTTAGAAACCGTCTATGTTGTTCGCGGCATCGGTGAGCAGGAAATCTCTGATTCGGAAATCGAACCGTAATTTGCCCTGATACAGCCGAAGGCGCAATTTCTGGCACCCGTGAGCGAAATAACGCTATTCGGGTATAAATACTATACCTCCTAAAATCAGTTATCAGTCGCTTCAGAGAATTTTTGAAATATCTAGCTCGACATCATACAGCCTTCGTACAAAGTGGATTACTTAGATTCATGGAGATATTTTCATTTTTCTGTTTTTTGGTAAATATATCTACTAGCATTTAAGTGATTTAACGTGTTAAAGTTCTTCAGTATATTTCACTGGGATTTTCTGTGTTAATTGAATAGCTATTAAATAACATATAGCTAATTTTTCCAGCTGTAACGTAAATTTCATTACTCGCTATTCCCCAGCAAGAGATGTTTTAAATGACTACTGAGGGAATATATATATATATATATATATATATATATATATATATATATATATATATATATATTTCTAATTCATTATGTGTAATTTTATAAATGACTAGGGTTTATATCACGTGTTAAAAACGATAAGATAAGCTAAACACTTGTGGTTTCTAATCTAATTTAATAACGAAATGGATAAGAGATCTTACCTTTACGCGTGTTAGGTTATGATATTTATATTGTGGTAAAAATGTTTGTATTTCTTCATAAATCTAGGCTCGGTCAAAATCCAACGTTTTAGCGGTCTTATAAACTATCCAGAGTTATTGTTGTACTATTGAATCTGTGATTTGTGACCTGTGCGGTCCACTTTCTTCACTCGTGAGAGAGACCGATCCAGTAACAATAACCATAATATTAACTGGACCTGAACATTACCAGATTTTTTATATCAATCTTATCAGCCCGCTGTGGCAAAATATATAGATATATCAATTTACCTGACCTATGACAGTAGTTCCACTGGGATTATACTCAAGAGAATTCACTATGCAAAATCGGCCATCAACTCAGAGAACAGGCGATAATTATTATCAATTAACATTTCATATCGTAACAGAGTGTCTCAGCAACCAGAGGTTAGACAACACCGGAACCATATACTTTTTTTTTTTTTCTATGACGGTGACCACCACGAATACTACTTATTCCAACCAAATAAATGCAATGAAACAGGAATTATCCAGGAAACCAATTAACGCACCAACTTCGGCGACTCCCTTTGAAACTAGCAGTCAGCACTAAGGATAGTCTGGGGCTGGAGCTGGCAAATAATCTGACACTGTAAAGTCATAGTACATGTTAGTGTTTATTTCCAAGGAATACCTGAGACAACTATTGGGTAAGCGAGTATGCGTGTGGCCACAGTATGAATGAGTAAATGAACCGAAAGATAGAAACATATTTTTCTTTTGTTACCACTATCATACAAATCTTCTTTGTGTTATCTCACTAACCTGAATATTTACAGGATAGTTAATTAGGAACTTGTACTTTTCCCTTACTGACTATTCCATACCCTTATTGTTACTTTTGATCTTTTGGGTTTAATTAACCTCTGTTGGGATCTTCTTTTCTTTTCCTTTACCAGAGGGGAAGGCCAATTGGATTAATTTCATTTGTCTGTAAACCATGCTTTATTGATGTATATAATTGATGTTGTGAATTTCTAGTGATAATAAACTTAATAAACTTTAAGTTACTGTGTTGGTCAACCCCTACCCATATCTGTTATGCATAGTTTGTTTTCACGTTTGTGCGTATTTGTCACAGAATTGTGTGTATGTGGATGCAGTGAAACTTGTATTTTGTGTAAGGAGAGAAAGTGCGTGTGATTAAAATATAGTCGTAAAGATAGGCTGGATTAGAGAAACTACTCACTCCAGAGACTGTTCTTCCTCTTACACTATCACCCTCGTGAGAAAAACTGTTTCTTACACCTTACTCTCACATAGTTACCACTATCACCTCTGCTCGGACGGGACCGTAAATATCCCAGACCTATCTTGTAAAAATTACGACAGCTATAAAGCGAATATTTTTTGATGTATCACCTACAGCTGGGGGTTCCTAAACAAGAGTCAAAACCTTTCCTCACAGAAGGAGTGGAGAATAATAAGTTTATAGCAACTTAGATGATCTCAGATGTTAGACTTCCCTTTCTATAAATTCCGGTGAGACTCCCTGTAATAAAAGCACCATTCTTCTATTTATATCTCTGCCCTGAGTAATCTTGAGCGAAGGTTGATACATTTGAAAACTCTTATCTTGGGATGTAGGATAAAGAGAGAGGGATAGTACCTCACGGTGAGAGACAGCCATGTCCTTTTTAGGATAGTCAGGATCCTATTTGGTTCTCCTCTCTTTATCTAGCTCATGTATGGCTCCTCGAATACCGCTTGTGTACGGCGGTGGCCACATCCCGGGCAACAGTCTTGGCTGACTGGCTAAACTACATGGGTGGAGTAGGAGCAATCTTACTCAAGGGAATGTCCATCCCTAGTACACAAAGACTGAGACGGTGAGTGAGGCGGAGGAATCTGAGAAGATCAACGGCTCGCAAAGCGAAACAGCAAAGTGTGTGGCGCACTAGAGGCATGTCGGACATAGAAAAAGACAATGGCTAGCCACCGTGGAAGAGATTGGGGCCTTACCACGTACTTCCTACAGAACGTAATGGGATCACAACAACAAGATAAGAACCGATATGTAAAGAACTCTCTGTCCCCTGGGGAAGAATCTACTGTACAAATTAACAGGGAAGAGGCAACTCCTCTAATGAGTAAGTGATGACGCCCAATTTATATTATGATTGAGTAATTGGCCGCCAAATGACGCGTGCACCATGAGGTGAGTGATGGTGCCCGTGGTCTGGTTTTGTGAAGTGTGTAGATGATGTACAGTCAAACAATGATCATACAAAAACAGGGCAATCCATACAAAGACGTCAGTTAACTCACGACGTATAAAGTCAATGATGCTTGTAACAGCTAGTGACGTTTTTCTGTATCATTTATTGTGGACGCCACAGTGACAAAATGTATACGCGAATATGTAGGTACATCAGACAGTCATTATCACAGCAACAATGTCAGTATAGCAATGGACGGTAGACAGCATCATAATAAATGTGATTCACAGGCATGTCAATACATTATAAGGCTGTAATGTAGTCGGGAAAATTCTCCATCCCTTTCTATCTTAGCCAGAAGATAACCAGATGTATGAGATCAGTTCACTCTCCTTAATCTGACTTCAGCAAGACAGGCACGTCTGCCGAAGTATAAATAATGTCCTCAAAAATATCCTCTAGATAACAAAGGTTTTCCAAACCTAGTTCATGTAACAAAGTAGCAAGTAATGGTCCTTGGGACATGCATCAACCGATGCAGTACAATACAGCGACATGTGAGCTGGGAAAACATCTCGTGACGACGCCTTTCGAAGACAGGCTATGAATCAAAAATCGCTCACGAACAAAAATCGATAGAGTTAATGAAAAGTTAATTTACCTTGCCTTCAGGAAATACACAGAAATATTACGCCTCCCGGCATGTGGAAATACACTAGAGGTATTATCTCGAATAAACGAAATATCCATTAAGAGGACTTCACATTCCTGACAGAACAAAAAATAGCGGAGATCCCCTCTCAGCGAGGCATCTTTCTAGCTATTCAAAATCGCTCACTGACTGGTGGGCGGAAATCGATCGACCAAGAAGCAAGACCAGTCATGCGCAGTCCAGCGCAAAATGACCACAGCTCAGAACTTAAGACGCAAGGACCTTTACTACGAACCAGCGTAAGAATGATTACCCTAAAAGGATAACCCAACAGGTTGCCAACCGTTTTCTGAGAAAACGGCCTAGCATAGCAAACTTAACTGCATTCAATACCAACGCGAGGAGACAACTGCTTACCGAGAAAAGTGACTATAAATTTCAAGCAGTTGTTGCCCTTGCGTTATAAAATATATATTGTAATAAAACGATGTTGCGAGAATTTCTCACGCAACATATCACCACCTCCTCCCGATAAAAAAAAAAATGTGGAACATATTTTTTTTTTTTAAATATCAAAGAGCATGCGATAAGCGGCTCAAAACGCACGAATTATGCGCTGATAATTAATTAAATTGCCTAACATGAGGCTAAATATAGAGTGTCTGGTGAGGATATACCTCAACAGAAAAATAAATATGTCTCAAAAAATATTCACATCGGGGAGGTGTCACCAACACACATCACGTTAGCATGTAAACACAATATACGTATGCAAGTTACCATAGACATCAATAAATAGCATAATCTAATATTGTCTTTAAAAATGGATGTACAAATCTGATAGGAAAATTTAAATAGTACATTATTTGACATGTAATGACATAAGTACATAGTAAAGTTAAACTACATGACGATCCAGGACATATCCTCTGGCATTCCGAGGGTAAGTACACAATCTAGAACTCGTCATGCTTGATAATAGTAAGGTAAGTCCTCAGCTCATCAATGACATTCTGAGAAAGTACAAGCAATATAATGCTAATTAATAACTAATATGCTTCATAAGGTACAATACATTATTAATAATTGTGGCTGTTTAGTAAACTAACGGCCCTTATATTAACCACTCAGTCTTCCTCTATCATCTTAAAAAACGAACAGAAGAAGATGATAACAAAGCACGATAGTGTGTACATATAAAGTGAGTACAGATGTGCTAATCTATTGTAGTAATATAGGTGTGTTATGACTCTGTAATATATGGAAATATAGGACAGAAGTATTAGTTGGAGTCATGTGGGCATCTAGACAAAATGTCAGCCATCACATTATCCGCACCACGGATAGCTCGTACCGTGAAGTGAAAAGGTTGAAGAGCTATAGCATATCGAGTGGATCTCGAACTCTTCAAATTCTTAGTCTGAATAGCTGTAAGAGCTTTCTGATCAGTCTCTAGAATGAAATGTGCGCCCAGGAGGAATCTTTGTAGTTTTAGAATTGACCAAACCATCGCTAACAACTCACGGTCTAAAACCGAGTAGTTCCTCTCTGCCGCATTTAGTTTTCTAGAAATGTACATAACAGGATGCAGAGTATTTGCATATTCTTGCATCAGTGCTACTCCAATCCCAGTGGATGAAGCATCACTCCGAAGAACAAAAGTCCTATCAAGAGTAGGTAATCTTAAGATGGGAGGAGAAGAAAATATATTCTTGATTTGGTCTAGTGAAGATTGGCATTCTTCAGACCAACGGACCAGATTAGGCGAACCTTTCTTCAACAATGTTGAGAGAGGTGCCATGATCGAAGATAAATTTGGAATAAATCTCCCATAAAATTGAATTAAACCTAAGAGACTCCTAACTTGTTTCTTCGTTTTAGGAACAGAGATGTTCAGTATTTTGGAAGTATTGTGGTCTTCTGTCTTCAAGAGACCATGACCAACACGATGACCAAGGAAAGAGATTTCACCAAAACCAACAAAAGCTTTAGAAGGTTTTGCTGTCAAATTATTCTCACGTAGAGTGGACAGTAAGTCATATAACCCTAAATAGTGATCTTCCCAGGTATCACTGAAGAGACAGATGTCATCTAAGTATGCGATGACATCCGAACGATGTGACAGAATTCGACGCATCATGCGAACGAAAGTGGCAGGGGCGTTCATGAGACCAAAAGGCATAACATTCCATTGAAATAGACCCCTAGGTGTAGAAAAAGCAGTAAGAGGTTTGGCATGCTCTGCTAAAGGCACTTGCCAATAACCTTTAGACAAGTCAAGTTTAGTGAAGAATCTAGAATTAGAAAGTCTAATCAGTAGATCTTCTAACAAAGGCATCGGTTCAGCATCGAACTTTGTGACCTGATTCAATTTGCGATAATCAACGCAAATTCGTATGTTCTTATCCTTCTTCCGGACAATAACCATGGAAGAAGAATATGGTGAAGTCGATGGTTCAATTATATTTAATTGAATCATTTCATCCAATTCCTTTTCCACTTGCGACTGAAAGTGTATAGGGATAGGATAAGGCCTAACCCTAATTGGATTATTGTCGGTAAGAATTATGTCATGTTCTATGACATCTGTGTGTCCAGGAATGTCAGTGAGAACATCCTGAAATGTTTGTAACATCGACGAGACTTGTCGATGTTCGTCACCAGAAAGATTAGGAGAAACAGAAACGTTTTTCCAAGATTCCGTGGAATGTAATGGAACCACTGGAAGGGGAAGATTGACATCAGAAAAGGTAGATTCCTCATCCTGTATGACAGACAGGGATGAATAATGACCGTGAGGTGCAGGAGCATCATCCGTTGCCTGGAAAATAGGCAGCAAATAGTCCGGACGTTCGTGAAATTCCGAAAGCATGTTTATGTGGAAAGTTTTATGCTTTCCATCAATATCGACCACATAGTCAACATCGGAAATCCGAGAGACTATTGCATACGGACCTTTCCATGCAATAAGAAGTCTATTTTCCCTACTGGGGAGTAGGACGAATGCTTTGTCACCTGGACAAAGTTGTCGTAGACATCTATTCTTGTTAGCAAACTGCCTTGCCTTCTCTTTAGCAATTTCTGATGAAGCAGTTGCTAGCTTACATGCCTCAATGATCTTTTGTCTAAGAGCAATGACATACTCATATGAGGATTGAGTTTCATCGCTAATATCATCGGCAGTGATGAGATCGTGTAATAAAGACATAGGGCCGCGCGGACGCGCGCCAAAGACAAGTTCGAAGGGAGAAAATCCTGTGTGTTCATTAGGGACTTCTCTATAGGCAAAGAGAGCCGCGGGTAAAACCCTGTCCCAATCTTGAGGATGATCTTCAGTTATCTTACCAAGCAAAGTCTTGAGCGTTCTATTCAGACGCTCAACTAACCCATTAGACATAGGATGGTAGATATTACTGAGAGATCGTTCAATATGTAAGGTAGACATTACCTGTGACATAGTGTCCGATATGAGTTGAGTGCCATGGTCTGACAATATTTCTCTGGGGAACCCCAAGCGAGAAAATATCAACCAAAGAGCATCTGCGATATCTGTAGTAGATATGCTCTTAAGAGGGATAGCCTCTGGCCAACGTGTGCACATATCGACACATGTAAGGATGAACTGATGTCCTCTGGCCGACTTGACCTTAAAAGGGCCAATAATATCTATGGCCATTTTCTGAAACGGCCGAATAGGAATGTCAGCAGCCTGGATAGGTGCAGCATGTCGTGGTCCTCTAGATTTGACCTCCTGACATACCTTGCATGATCGGCAGTAAATACGAATGTCCTTGTTGACAAAAGGCCAAAAGAAAGCCGCAAGGACTCTCGACTTCGTACGGGCAAAACCCATATGTCCAGCACATTGCGAGTCATGAGCATGTTGCAATATTTGCACTCTCATGCTCTTGGGAACAAGAATTTGCGAATGCGCCGACGTAGTCGAATCTTGTACCATACGTACAAGTACGCCGTTTCTCATTGCAATCCAAGATTTTCTATTTGTATCCTGATTCGGATCACCTTTCTTCGCAAGAATGAAGAATTTTTTTAAAGAAGGATCTTCTTCTTGCAATTTTATGAAAGAGTCACGAGTTATTACTAAGTGACTATCTTGGCTATCAACTTCATTATCACTATTCAGTGAAGTTTCGGGTGTTTGTAGAGCTTGTGCTCTTGTAACCACTGCATTTGTAGCTTGCATGTTATTATCTTCCCAAGCAGCAATCTGCTGTGGGGTACACTCCCTAACTCCGTGAATACGACCAATAATAAGGTCCGCAATAGGATTAGGTAAGAGACAAGCATGCACATCTCCAGTAAAGAAAGGAGTGGCAATGCGAATTACAGCAGTAGGATATTTTTCTAGAGTGCCGCCAAATGTGACACATTTAATAACCTTTCCTGTAGCACAAGATGGATCTACAAGCGATTGTCTAACACCAATAGTGGTGCATCCGGAATCGAAAAGTAGTGAGACCGGAGTATCATTAACAAGACCCTTATGTAGGATTAAAGAACCCCTCCCGTCATGCGCAACAGCAGCAGGAAGAGCGGGAAGAGGGTGACCACAACTCAAAGTAGTTATGGTACCCGGTTCGAATAAAGTACTGCATTGGGGCCTTTGTTTGCTCTCTCAAAGTCAAAAGCAGAACCAGTGACAGCGTCAAAGTTTTTATTATCAACAACATGATTACAGGCTCCCTCAGTTTCCTGTTGTACAGAATTAGCCTGCTGATATCTCTTTTTTTTTGTGTTGAGACCTACCGCGACTATTATTACCTCTGAAGTTATCAGAGTTATTATTATCTCTGCAGTTATTATTGTCTCTATTGTAATTGTTATCATGATTCGAATTCCAGTTTCCACGATTACTATCATGTCCACATTGATGCGAACATCTATTTGTTTGGTTTTGAGGTCTTCGGCAGGAATAACCTCTATTACCATATCCTCTTTTGAAATGCCTATAATTATTAGGGTGATAGTAACGAGTACTATCAGGTTGTCTCCAATTCTTCGAAGAAGAATCACCATGAAATTGATTTCCATGATTTTGACAGAAATTACCGCTGCCCTTTCTATCAAAATTTTGTTGGGATCTACGAGCAAAGTTTTGACCATACGGTGCTGCCGAAGCAACTGGTAAACCTTCTTTCACCTTAGAGTTACCCATGGTTATGTGTGGGTGCGCAGTTACATATTGGCAACAGAAATCTTCCATTTCTTTTATTGTTTTAGGTTTACGTTCATGAAGGAAAGCAAGGAAAGACTCATTGACAGACGACATGACTTTGTCTCTAAGTATTAAGTCCATAAGTCCTTCATAAGTTTTTTCCGTCTTAGATAGTTCAACCCATCGTGAGAAAGTAATGCGTATTCTTGCAATAAACTCGGAGAATTCAACTCCATTTTCAGGTACCATGTTTTTAAATTGTAGACGATAGCCGTCTTCGTTAAGCTGATATTTCTTTAACAAAGCGGCCCTGACAACCTCATAATTGTTCTTGTCAGGTTCATCCACCATATTTAATATACTTAGAGCTTTACCTGTCAGTATCCCTGATAACTGATAAACATATTTTGCTTTGTCTATGTTATGAGCTGTACATGCTTGTTCAAATCTGTCCAGATAGAACATTATGTCATCACTGGAAGGACTAAATGTTGGTAACTTAATCTTAAAAGTATCATTATTAGCCTTACCAGAAGATGAACCCTTGTTTGAATCATTACCATTACTCATGTTCATCAATTTCAATTTTTCCAACTCTAAAGCTAAGACCTTTTCTTCATGTTCCATTTTTGCTTTCTCTTTCCTCTCATCAGACTCTCTCTGTAATCTTCTTTCCTCAGCCTGAGCCTCTATTTGAAGTCTTTCAGCTTCTTTCTCAAGTCTTTTATTCTCAGCCTCTTTTTCAAGTCTTTTATTCTCAGCTTCTTTTTCAAGTCTTTTATTCTCAGCTTCTTTTTCAAGTCTTTTATTCTCAGCTTCTTTTTCAAGTCTTTTATTTTCAGCCTCTAGCTGGAGTTTTCTTTCCTCAGCTTCTGATTCCCTTTTTTGTTTTTCCATTTCCATTTGGAATCTTTTTTCATCCACCTGCATCTGCAGTTTCTTTTGTTCAGCTTCCATTGCTTTATCATATCGAGCAGTTGGAAATTCTTCTAACTTATCACCAGTCTTCCCAAGCAATTTACCCTGCTCAATAAAGTGCTCAAATGTAGACATGATGAGTAATAATATGAGTTCAAAAACCTGAAATAATTAACTAATTTATTTCAAACCTAAGTGTAACAAGTCTTAATTAAGCACTTGTATATTCACATCACATTATATTATCCCAGTTTCTGTGGGAAACAAGTCTCCAATCAAAGAACTTGTATATGAAATATCAACACTCAATTCTTGATCATAAGTGCACTTCTCATTCAATAGTGCACGACACTATTCATCATTCATTTATCATCAGTGTAGTAGTAACAGTGCATTAGCATAGCCCATTAACTAATTACTATAACTGTAAACAATGACTATGTAAACACATGCAGAATGTAAACATTGAAAATGTAAACAATGCAAACAATGTAAACAATAACAATGTAAACAATAACAAAGATCAGCAACAATACAAAAACGTTCGCAAAAATCAACTAAAAATAAAGCAGAAATTAATGAAATATCACAAAAAATGTGACGATATCTGCGATAGAATTAAACAAAATACATGACACCACAGTGTATAAACAAAAATGTTGTATGAAACTAAACTATAGTCAAGAGTAGGCTAACAAATACAAACAAATCAAAACAAAACTAAAGAATGCGAAATAATAACGAAAACAATATTAATACATGTCATCACAACTAACATAAATAGCAACAGAAGTCGCTTAGCAAATTCCAGTATCGGAAATTTGCTCACCCTACAGAAAACGCTCACAATAGACGACCTCTATGACGTGGCATGATCTAAGGGAGACACCACCCAACCGAGAACCCGCTGAAATATAAACATATAAATATACGAATAACATATAAACAAATAACATATAACAATATGACAAAAGAATGAGGTACTGTCAAATTTCTGTTTCAGTTAAAAATTGCAATTTTGACATTTACCGGGCAACGCCGAGTACTTTGAAAATTTTGAAGATGTTGACTGTCTTGAAGAATGTTAATTTCTTGAAGGATGCTGATGAATTCTTGTTGAAAATGAAGTGGGTAAGGGACCCCGTGTTTGCTGGTACCAGATCAAACCAGCTTATGGCCACCAAATGATGAGGCCCAATTTATATTATGATTGAGTAATTGGCCGCCAAATGACGCGTGCACCATGAGGTGAGTGATGGTGCCCGTGGTCTGGTTTTGTGAAGTGTGTAGATGATGTACAGTCAAACAATGATCATACAAAAACAGGGCAATCCATACAAAGACGTCAGTTAACTCACGACGTATAAAGTCAATGATGCTTGTAACAGCTAGTGACGTTTTTCTGTATCATTTATTGTGGACGCCACAGTGACAAAATGTATACGCGAATATGTAGGTACATCAGACAGTCATTATCACAGCAACAATGTCAGTATAGCAATGGACGGTAGACAGCATCATAATAAATGTGATTCACAGGCATGTCAATACATTATAAGGCTGTAATGTAGTCGGGAAAATTCTCCATCCCTTTCTATCTTAGCCAGAAGATAACCAGATGTATGAGATCAGTTCACTCTCCTTAATCTGACTTCAGCAAGACAGGCACGTCTGCCGAAGTATAAATAATGTCCTCAAAAATATCCTCTAGATAACAAAGGTTTTCCAAACCTAGTTCATGTAACAAAGTAGCAAGTAATGGTCCTTGGGACATGCATCAACCGATGCAGTACAATACAGCGACATGTGAGCTGGGAAAACATCTCGTGACGACGCCTTTCGAAGACAGGCTATGAATCAAAAATCGCTCACGACCAAAAATCGATAGAGTTAATGAAAAGTTAATTTACCTTGCCTTCAGGAAATACACAGAAATATTACGCCTCCCGGCATGTGGAAATACACTAGAGGTATTATCTCGAATAAACGAAATATCCATTAAGAGGACTTCACATTCCTGACAGAACAAAAAATAGCGGAGATCCCCTCTCAGCGAGGCATCTTTCTAGCTATTCAAAATCGCTCACTGACTGGTGGGCGGAAATTGATCGACCAAGAAGCAAGACCAGTCATGCGCAGTCCAGCGCAAAATGACCACAGCTCAGAACTTAAGACGCAAGGACCTTTACTACGAACCAGCGTAAGAATGATTACCTTAAAAGGATAACCCAACAGGTTGCCAACCGTTTTCTGAGAAAACGGCCTAGCATAGCAAACTTAACTGCATTCAATACCAACGCGAGGAGACAACTGCTTACCGAGAAAAGTGACTATAAATTTCAAGCAGTTGTTGCCCTTGCGTTATAAAATATATATTGTAATAAAACGATGTTGCGAGAATTTCTCACGCAACAGTAAGGAAGTACATAATGACGAGTGTTCCTTAAATTCTGTTGAAAGGGAGCATTCTGAGAAAGACCACCTAAAAACTAGTAGGAGAAGCCTAAAAATAGGAACATGGAATGTTAGAACTCTAAACCGAGAAGGAAAGCTTGACAATCTTATATTAGAGGCAACAGACATGAAACTCGATATACTGGTAGTTGCAGAGGCAAGACTTTTGAATACAGGCTACATAACAAGAGACCAGTACACGCTTTTTACACTCAGAAGGAGAAAAACATGAAAGAGGGGTAGGAATGTTGATAAAGAAGGAGTTAGAAAAATACATATGTGGATACTGGACACACAATGACAGAATGATGTTACTAAAGATGAGAGCAAAGCCATTCGACATATCAATCTTACAAACTTATGCACCAACTAAAGATCACAGCGAGGAAGAAATAGAAGAATACAATGAAGAGCTACAACAAACACTTAAACCAGTCAAATCTACAGATGTGTTGATAGTAATGGGTGATATGAATGCAAAAGTAGGAAAAGGAAAATACAAGAAAATAGTAGGACAATACACATGGAAAAGCCCAGGAGATGTAACACGAAATCAAATCGACTATATCATGATAAAACATAGATTTAAGAACAGTGTCACAAGTGCAAAGACACATCCTGGCGCTGACATAAATTCAGATCACAATCCAGTCGTCATCAAAGTAAATATAAAGCTGAAAAGAGCAGGAAACAGAAGACAGGAGGAACCCCAGATAGAAATATCAGCGCTGAAACAACCAGATATAAAACAGAAATATTTAATCGATGTCAAAAATAAATATCAACAGTTATTGACAGAAAGCATGGAGCAGTATAGAAGAGAAAACCCAGAAGAAAAAGCAACCGCAAAATGGGAATGCTTAAAAACAAGCATACAATCAGCAAATGCAAATTTACCTAAAAAGGAGTCTAAGAAAAATCAAATTTGGATGACAGATGACATCTTGAATAAAATGGCAGAAAGAAAGAAAGCAAAAAACACTCCAGAATATAAAACAATAGACAATGACATACGTACTATGTGTAGAGAAGCAAAAGAACGGTGGATAGAAACAAAATGCAAGGAAATAGAAGACTTGGAAGCAAAGCACATGACAAGAGATATGCATGAAGAAATAAAGAAATTATCAAATCGGTCGCGGTTTGCACAAGGAGGAAGCTGTATCAAGAACAAAAATGGTGTAATATTACTTGATGAGAAAGACATATCAAACAGATGGGCAGAATACGTAAAAGAACTATTCGAGGACAACAGAGGTAAAAAACCATCACCAGATTCTAATGAAGGCCCAAACATTCTCAGATCAGAAGTAGAGAATGCTATTCAAATGATACAAAAAGGAAAATCAGCAGGCATGGATAACATAAAAATTGAAATGATAGAAGCTCTGGAGAGCTTTGGTATAGATACAATCACAGAAATATGCAACGATATATACAATACAGGATATATACAACATGACATGAAGACATTAGTTTTCATAACATTGCCCAAAAAACCAAATGCAACAGAATGTTCAGACTTCAGAACAATCAGCCTGATGAGTCACGCAATTAAGATACTGCTCAAAATCATACAGGAAAGAATAAAAAGTAAAGTAGACAGTGAAATCCAAGAAGAACAGTTTGGTTTTAGACGGAACAGTGGAACAAGAGAGGCAATATTTTGCCTAAGAATATTAGCAGAAAAATATACAGAGGTCCAAAAAAGTATGTATATGTGCTTCATTGACTATAGGAAGGCTTTTGACAGAGTCCATCATGAGAAAATAATTGAATGCCTCGAAGACATAGGTATTGATGGAAAGGATATAAGAATACTCAGTAACCTTTATTGGGAGCAAACTGCCACAGTAAGATCGGGAAGGAATTATTCACCATACATAGACATAAAAAGAGGTGTCAGACAAGGTTGTGTGCTGTCCCCCTGCCTATTTAATTTATACACCGAAAAAAGTTTCAAACAGATACAGGAAATACCAGGACTGAACATCAGTGGAAGGTCAATAAACAACCTTAGATATGCAGATGATACCGTGTTGTTAGCTGAAAGCGAACAGGAGTTACAAGAACTAGTGAAGCAAGTGAACAGTATAAGTCATGAATATGGACTCGACATTAATATTGAGAAAACAAAAACTATGATAATTAGCAAAACAGACGACAAACCCACATTAAAGATAAGCGTAAATGGGAAAATCCTGGAACAAGTCAAGAGCTACGTATATCTTGGTCATATAATAACAGAAGATGGCAGATGTGAAACAGAAATCAAGAAGAGAATAGGAATGGCCAAAGCTACATTCAACAACATGAAACATATACTGACATCCAAACAGTTATCTCACAAATTAAAACTGAGAATCATAAAGTGTTATATATATTCTGCATTTCTGTATGGTGCAGAAACATGGACGATGAATAAGCATTTGGAAGAAAGAATTGAGGCTCTTGAAATGTGGATATATAGAAGAATGGGGCGTATCTCACGGAAAGAGATGAAAACAAATAAGGAGGTCCTAGAAAATTTAGGTATGAAAAGAGAACTAATGAGGGAGGTCAAAGTTCGGCAGCTAAAATACTTTGGCCACATAAAAAGGCATGACACCTTTCAGAAGATGTCGTAGATTTCCGATAGGAGAATTAAGACTAGGTTTGGTCCCTTCTGAATAGGGTTGAATAGGTGATAGACTCAGTGAGAGTTAGTGAAAGGTAATAGAATTTCCACACACGTGAGATGATAGATTTGATATAGTGGCTGTCTCTGAAAGCGAAAAGAATTCTTCTCTCTCTCACCTATCTTCTACAACAGTTGTTACAGCGTCAGACAGACTACACCAATATACATATTACGTATATTTCTATCACTCACAGGCACGCACATACACGTGACGACAGGTAAACACACAGACGTGGGAAAACTATAACAATGATATATATATTATCTAGAACGAGCTGACCAAACACGATTATTAAGTTCAAGAGCGATTTTATTATCAGGAAAAATCCGCTCACAACATCAAAGAAAGTACATCAAGGAAAATACATATACACATAGTCATAAAAAATCAAGGAAATGTTGCAAGGATGATAGCCCCGTTATAGTGTTAACTCTAGGTTTAGCCCGGCCCCGTTAAGAGAACAGATGATGGCGCCCGAGTCACAGATACATAGAGTTTGATTCTAAGAGTTGTCTTTGTTTTATCTCGTAATTATATGCACAGAGTTTGAAAAAAAATCTGATTTAACCTAAGACAAAAACACAAGAACTCTAGCCTTAGCAACAAATTATGCAGATTGGAAAAAAAAATTAGGACAGCAACAGGGTGTCAAAGATATAATAGTGAAAATATCACTCAGACCAGCGTACACTCATTCATTCCGCCATGGCTTCTCATACTTGTACTCACGACTTTGCTTGCTGCCTCTTGGAACACATTGATTTTAGATTTTCACACAGACTCAAAAAATGCAGTCTTCTGCCAAGAAGTCCCCAGTTCCAAAAGACGTATTTAACTTGGAGTCTCCGGGAACGACTACTTGGGTATGCAAATTTGTTCAAATGTCTGATTAAGTCACCTAACAATTATTCCAGGCGCGGAGTTAGCAGAGCACAGTGTCAATAGCGTAGGTTTCTAAAAAATGATGAATGTCAGGTCGGTGCCTTCCCTCAGTATAGGATTCACTTTCGTCACACCACAGATTTGTCCACAAGATATAATCTAGTCGGGAAATGATTGTTAATATTCACGCCACCAGGCAGCAAATTATATAGAGTTTCTAGAAGAAATTAAGTGCTGGCTCCAAGGTCCAGTATTTATCATTACAGTCTTTGAAACTTGAGAAAACCCACGTGGTTCAAAATAAGGACTGTCTATTTCTTCACAAGTATGGAAACTACTACTAGGTGCTGGTAAAGTTAGGGTCACCCCAAAACTTTCACTGTGTGGAGGAAAAATAACACATATAATATAATAAACAGAATCTGTACTGGTTAAAACTTACATTTAAACTTGCAAGCAGAGAGCTTTGCTTATCATTTAAACTTCCCGTGACGTAAGTTATATTTAAAAATCAGCAATCCTCATAAATTAAGAACACGTGCGTATTCCGTCACCATTCATGAGGCTGGATTCTAGAGTTTATACGTTAGTTTAGAAAAATACACTCGACTGAGTATTAGCAGTTAAATTAAATTTATAAATAGCTACAATTGCCGTTATAAGCTAGAAATTTTAATTTTATTCTGCTTTCCACTGAATGCTTCCCTAGAAAATATAATAGCCTACCACTTTATTTCTCTTCTGCGCTAAAGAAATAGATTAAAATGAATTAAGCGATTTAACACTTTAACACTCACAAAATCTATATATCTATCATATTAATTACCTCAACCACAGAATTACAGGTAGTCGCACAACTTAAGAATAAAAATGCTGAAAATATTTCTGGAAGTCTAGAAGTTCGACAAATCGCCGAAACAAACTGAGATCTTCGCTAACAGCTATTCTGTTTACGAGCGACCTATCTACTGTGAGTCTATGAGCGAGAATGAAATTAAAGTTTCAAACTTGGCCAATATCTTAAAATCAGACAAAGGGCCCAAACTTATTTCGCCAAGCGAAATTATCTCCCCTACTCCCAACATTTACGTCCGCTTAACGCGTGTCGTAACTGTCACCTACTGACCACGATGTACGCGTGTCAGTTTCAAATCCCAGACAGCCTGACTCCATTGCAGGGCAGTTCTTACACTACAGCTGACCATGGCCCAAGTGAGCGCCGTGTCATTTTGGGATTTTCCAGACAAATGTCTGGATACTGACCGGTGCAGATGTAAAGTATCCCACCTCACCGGGACTTATGCCGAGAAGAAGCTCGCGCGCTCGGTGAGAATGTAGCCGATTTGCTACGTCCTGTGTTCAGCGAACCGACTTATCACGCCTTCTGACGCCCTGCAGCCCTGACATCTACGTAATATCGTCCTAGCGCGATTCTCAGTTTATGAGAAGGGAAAACAGGTAAAGTTTGCGAATTATATGAAAATAATATTCGCAAAACGAATGGGTGAAAAAAATACAGGAAAAAATGAAATACAGAGATAATAAAAGAGAGAATTTTCGGGTGAAAGAATAGGAAGAAGTTGTAGGAAATTAAATGAATATAAACCCTACGTGACAGAAGACCATAACAGAAGGGAGAGTTGAAGACAAACGTGCAAGGGGAAGACAGCGCTATAAGTGGGAAGATAACATCAAAAGATGGACAGGAAAGAGTCTATCAGAGTGCACCACCAAGACAAGAGACAGAAGATGTTGGAGATCCATTACAGCCAACCTTCGTTGTGGAGATGGCAACTGATGATGATGATGATCTTTTGCTCGGAGTTTGTCCATTATTGGTCCACTACTGCAGAGCAGTGAAGACAAAACCCGCGACAGACGTATCGTCTAGTTGCGGACCATGTCTCTTTTCGTTACTTAACCACCTTTCTCAGATACCTTATTTCTGTGGCTTGGAGCTGGCTTTTGTGGGTTGCAGTCATTGCGCATGACTCGCATCGATATGTCAAGACTGGAACATAGGTGGAGCGGTATACAGCCATCTTTGTCTTCTCTTTAAAATAGATAGAAGTAAGGACATAACAATTTGAAAACATGGAGCAACATTTCACTCACCTTGCAAAACCTACGAAATAAGTTGTCTTTTAATTTTTAACCTAATTTTTTTTTTTCAAACATGGACATTCGGAGAGGAAGAAGTAGAAGAATGAGAGAGGGGGAGAGAGAGAGAGAGAGAGAGAGAGAGAGAGAGAGAGAGAGCAGAGGTAGTAGAGAGAGACAGAGCGGTTTCCCAAAAGGATGAGTATAAGACAGCAGGAGTTATTGAATGTGGATTACAAGCGAGGTGGGAAATTATGTTAGACATTCTGGCGGCTTTACCGGATATTTAATAGTCCACGAAGTATTCATAAAATTCGGGACACGGAACATTCTTATTACAGACAGACCGGCTCGCAGATAGACAAAGTGGTAGGGCAGTGGTTTGCCAGTAAGAGTGCTGAGCAGCAAACTTAACGGGCAGATAGACGAGCAAAAAGACATTCAGGTGGGTAGACAGATGCATAGATAGGAAGACGACAAAGAGACAGACAGACAGGCAGACGAGAAATAAACAGACAGACTGAGAGATATATAATAGATACATAGACAGACAGACAAACAGACAGAAGGACAGAGAGACAGATAAATACTGTAACAAGACAGACAGACACAGACAGAGACAGAGGGACGAAAAGAGAGACAGAAAGACGGACATATAGATAGACAGACAGATATCCAGACGGACACAAACAAACAGAGAGACGAACAGAGAGAGGAATAGATAGATATTGTAGCTAGACAGACAGAGAGACAGAGGGACGGACAGATAGATAGATAGATAGATAGATAGATAGATAGATAGATAGATAGATAGATAGATAGATAGATAGATAGATAGATAGATAGATAGATAGATAGATAGATAGATAGATAGATAGATGATTTTGTGGTTGAATGGGTAATAAGGACGAAAATTTTCGATAATAATACTCTGTGGATTTATCTGTTGCAGACACAGACAGCACGCGCTGTCTCATTTTTGCAAGCATCACGCGAATGTTCAATTAACCCACGACGAACCCAGCAACTTCAGCAATAATAATAAAAATCAACGTTCAAGGGTTAAAAGCAACTTCGACGGTGGTAACAAAATCAATTTGCCAAGTTTAAAACTTGACGGTGCTATAAAAAATAAACGTCAGAAGTAGCCGAAATGCTTCTGTCATAGAACAAACACTCACAACCAATTAAGACTTGTTCGTTCGTTTGTTCTTAATAAAATAACAACGAATGAAGCTCCGAAAATGAGAGGATAATTGAATTAACCTAGAGGGCTCCGAAACGCAAATCAAAAGTGCTCGAACAAGAACAATCCACTTATAATTTTTTTTTTTTTAAACGAGCGATTTTAGTTTTTTTTTTCTTTCTTTCTACTCGGTCCATATCAGTTAATACAAGGGGATTGACAAAAGTCTTGGGCCTGACCATGAAGGAGTCACAGGACTGAATGTGTGAAGTACGCATTTGTTTCTTCAATGGGTTTTCCCGCTACGGTGCACGGCGCAATGTACCCTATTGACCGGATCTGCTGCTCCAAAGATTTGACAAAACAATGGAAAAGAAGAAGGCCAGAGCTGTGATAAAATTTCTGATGTTTCAGGGAAAAACACCTACAGAAATACACAGGGAGATTGAACCAGTGTTTCGTGATTCTTGTCCTTCATATAGTTCGGTAAAAAAAACTGGTGTCAACAGTTTAAGTGCGGCCGCTCAAATGTTGCTGATCTGCCAAGATCTGGTAGACCAGCCTCAGAGTGCAACGATGAAAATGCAACACGAGTGAAGAAAATCATTGACCAGGATCGAAAAATGACAATTGTGGAGATAGCTAGTAGAGTAAAACTAAATGAAAGAACAGTTTATAGAATTTTACACAACAGACTGAACATGAGAAAAGTGTGCACGCTGGGTTCCGCGACTGTTGACACGTGAACAGACGCAAACGAGGGTAAATTGCTGTCAACAGTTGCTCAAAAAGTGTCAGTCAAAAAAATCTTTGAAGACCATGGTGACAGTAGATGAGACTTGGGTACACCATTATGACCCTGAATCCAAAATTGCCAGCATGCAATGGAAAACCCCGGGCTCCCCAACACCTGTCAAGCCGATAGCGCAGAAATCTGCATGAAAAGTGATGCTGGCTGTTTTTTGGGACGGCAAAGGTGTCCTTTTCAAAGAATATCTGCCTCGTGGCAACACAGTTAATGGACAGTACTATGCAGATCTTCTCACCAAACTAAGAAAGGTTGTGACCAGGAAACGAGGGATAACGCGCACTCAAAATCTTCCTTTGTTTCAAGACAAAACGCCCTCTCACAAAGCACGGCTTGTGCAGCTAGCAGCCAACGATTTGAATATTGAAATTCTTCCATACCCACCATATTCTCCAGATTTGGCTCCATCAGACTTTTTTCTATTCCCAAATCTTAAAAAACAGCTAAAAGGAAATCATTTTGACAGCGATGAAGAGGTTATACTGGCATGTGATGACTGGTTTAGTTTGAAAAATAGGGTGTTCTACTCCCAAGGTCTTGTCAAGGTCAAGCAGAGATGGCAGAAGTGTGTCAATTCAGACGGTGGCTATATTGAAAAGGAATAAACACTATACAAAATTTCAGCTCTCTGTGACATGTCCTTCATGGTCAGGCCCAAGACTTATGTCAAGCCCTTTGTACTATACGTTTTCTTTCACTTTTCATCTGTCACTGTAACTTTTTTTTTAAATGTCTTTGTTTAAGTATATTTCATACGCCAATACCTTTTATTCTGTTTGAACGTCAAAGTACCCTTTTATCCCCTGTCTGTTCACTTTATTACTCACACTGTCTAGCTGTGAAGTTTGTTTTGTGTGTGTGGCTTCAAATCTCTACAGGGCTGGACAACCGGCCCAATACCCAACCCTCCTTAGTCGCCAATTACGACATGCATTTTTAGGTTACAATGTAACTATTCTTTGCTCCTATTTCGGGGCTCAGTAACACGCGAGTGGAGACCAAAGACTACACGGAGAAGAGCACTTGGGACAGTCATGATATGGATGAAGAAGATATGAAAAGAAATTGAACTGATGACACGGGACAGGAAAGCTTGGTAAAGGTTTGTTGAAGGCCATAGTGAGCTGGAGAATGATGATGAAGATGATGATGATAATGATGATGATGATGATGATGATGATGATGATGATGATGATGTTTAACTGTGCCATTTACAGTGTTCCGTTCAGTAGCCGGGTGTCTCTGAGAAGACAAAGAAAGAATAGAAATACTGTATCCTCAAGCATGTCATAAGAGACAACTAATATGAGATATTCACGGGACTGGTCAACTTATCATTCATCATCTCATCTCAACCCATAACCCGTCATGGGTCGTAGGGGTGCCATGGTGGAAGCATCAGCAGACAGGGTCCTCCACTGCTCTTTATTCTCAGCAATGCGTACAAGTGTGGAGAAACCGTGTCCTGCCCATTCTTTGATGTTATCAGCCCAGGATTTTCTTTGCCTTCCTCTTCTCCGTTTACCTTCGACTGTTCCCTGGAGGATCGTTTTCGAAAGGGAGTCATGACGAGTTACATGCCCAAACCAGGCAAGCTTTCGACGTTTCACTATTGACAAAAGTGGTTCTTGATGGCCTGCATAGGTGTTTATCTTCTCTCTAACATAGACATTTGTTTTGTGCTCTTTATAGCAAATGCGCAAAATTCTTCTATAACATTTATGCTCGAAAGCCTGAATCCTTCGCTCCGTATCTGCAGTGAGTGTCCAGCCCTCACACCCATACAAGAGAATAGATAATACAAGTGATTTGTATAATTTGATCTTCACAGGAAAACTGATGTTACTTTTCCAGATCACATTCAACCTTGTCATGGCAGCTGTGGCCATCTCAAGTCTTGTCTTGATTTCTTTATTTGATCTTCCATCACTACATATAGTGGACCCGAGATATTTAAAGGTGTTAACTTCTTCTAACGTTTGCCCATTTAACGTAATGTTGGTCGGAACATGTTTCTTATGGCTATTCACCAATATCTTGCTTTTTTCTATATTAATTTCCATCCCATATGTTCTTGTTACTTTCTCCAGTCTAGAGGTAAGGTCTTGAAGTTCTGATTCTGTTCCAGCTATCAGATCAATATCATCAGCAAAACGTAGATTACACAGAGGTCGGCCTCCAATCGATATGGTTGATTTATAATCGTAGAGAGCCTCCTGCATAATATGTTCTAGATAAATGTTAAAGAGCACTGGTGACAGGATACATCCCTGGCGAACTCCTACAGTTGTTTTGAAAAATTCTCCAATGTCATTGCTTGCAAAAAACAGCACTGCTTGCGTCCTTGTATAGTGCTTCAATGATATCTATGATGTTGGTATCAAAATTGAATTTTCTCATTATTTGCCATAAACCTTCATGCCAGACTCGATCGAAGGCTTTTGTGAAATCGATGAAGTTATGGTATAAATCATGTTGATGCTGGAGATGTTTTTTCGATCAGTAATCTAATATTGAAGATTTGTTCTGAGGTACTTCTTTTTGGTCTAAAGCCAGCCTGTTCCTCTGACAAGATTTCTTCTGATTTTTCTGTTTTATTCTGTTCAAAAGTATCCTTAACATCACCTTACTTGGATGACTAATAAGGCTAATGGTTCTGTAGTTCTTGCACATTTTTAGATTTCCTTTCTTTGGAAGCGGTATTACTAATGACTGCGTCCATTCTTTTGGCCATTTTTTTTGTACTCCATATCTTCTGGCAAATTGTTGTCATGATTTTTACTATATCTGGTCCTCCATATTTCAAGAGCTCTGCTGGTATATTATCCACACCCGGTGACTTCCCTCCTTTCATCGAACATATAGCCTCTTCCACTTCTTCCCGTAGTATTGCTGCATTTCCGAGTTCTCTGTTTTCGCACTTAATGTTGTTTAATATGCCTAAGTCAGTGTCAAGTTTACAGTTATATAATTCTTTACAATATTCTGTCCACCTTCTCATTACAGCTGTTTTTTCATTGAGCAGAGCCCCATTGCTATCTTCTATGACAGTTACCCTGGGCTGTTGGGGTTTTGATAGTCTTCTTAATGTGTCAAAAACTGCCTTGCTGTTACCTTTTATTAGCCCCGTATTAATGGACTCACATTGATCAGCTACCCATTTTTCTTTGGCCTGTTTCATTTTCTTTCTAATATTTTTATTCACCATACTGTATTGCCATGCTGCTTCAGGAACCTCTTTCTTAACCTTTTTCATTTCTCGCCGTGTATCACATAACTTCAGAATTTCATCTGTAACCCATGGTTTGTTTATTTTCTTTCTTTTACCAAGTATTTCTGTTGCTGATTCAATGAGCACGTCTTTCATGTTCTCTGTGATTGAGTTGATATCATCCTCCAAAAAGTTGAGAGCTGCGAATTTTCCTCCAAAAGTTGCCTCAAAGATTCCCGCGATTTCTGGATCTTTCAATTTGTCTAAATTGAATCTTAACTGAGAACATCTGTTTTGATTATAGTTCTTTTTGAGTTTAAGCTTGAGCGTCATCAATACCATGTCGTGATCACTACCAATGTCGGCGCCAGGAAAAGTCCTAGTCTTGGCTTTATTAATGCTGGACTTGAATCTTTTGGATACAAGAATAAAATCAATTTGGTTATGTATCTCAGTTTTTGGGGCATGCCACGTTGTTCTTCTTGATAACTTATGAGGAAATAGTGTATTTGCAAGGGTTAGTTTATAGTTGCTGGCAAATTCTAGTAGCCTTAGTCCTCGATCGTTGGTTTCTCCAGTCCCAAATTTCCCCACTGTGCCAGCCCAGTGACCGTATGCATCTGGCCCTATTTTAGCATTCCAATCACCTAGAACGATGAGAAGATCTTTCTTTGGAATTTTCTTAATTGCTTCATCCAGATTGTCATAAAATGTATCAATTGCCTCATCCTCATAGTCAGTAGTGGGGGCATATACCTGTATGATGGAGATGTTCTTTGGATGTGCTGCAATACGAATGGTGATAAGCCTGCTATTTATTGGGGTGCAGCTGATGACAGAGTTCAATCTATCTTTATGTACGATAAAACCTACTCCCTGCTGATGTTTAGACTCATCTCCACTAAACCAAATTTTGTGACCATCATCCGTTATTGATTCACCTAATCCTGTCCATCTGACTTCTGCTAGGCCCAGGATGTCCCACGAGTATCTAACAAGTTCATGTGTTAGTTCTTTGACTTTTCCACACGCATATAGCGTGCGTACATTCCAAGTTCCAACAACAAAATTTTCTCTTGGAAGTTTCAAAACAGGTGTTTGTACCCCATTCGTTGACTTATCACTCTCAAGGGGCAATGAGAGCGTGGTCGTTGTTAATCCGGGCATCGGCCGATCCGGCAAATTATTACTGAGTTGACTTTCCATCATAACATTTCAGTGGGCAAGAGGTTTGCTTGGCGGTGCCCATCTCCTCTCCAAGTATCCTTGCAGGTACATACAAAAATGTACCTGGAGCAGTAACAATAGCCCTCAATAAATCTGTAATGTTTTGAAACACTGTCCGGTTGATACATCACAAAAACCGCCATCTTGTTCACTCGGTAAACACAAACAGCGAACTCACATGACAGGCAAACTTATGTTTTCATCTTTAAAATACTTATCAACACAATCCAGAAAATGAGCCAAACACACTACAAACTCATGCAGCATTAATGAGGGCTGCTACCACAGATGCAGACTCCAAAACGACGACATGAAATGCACAACACAAAAGTGCGGCCTACCACGCCGCCATCAATTATCTTGTCCTTATCATTCATTGTCCTTTATTTCCTGCCGTGAATTGAATGAGAATTTCTGTCACTTCTAGCTGGTAGTACCGCCTCTCTCTCTTATCTTTGATTTGATCTTCTCCCATTTTCTTCATTAAAAGCACCTGCGAATGTAATTCCTGGTGTAGCCATGTCATTCTTCATTTAGACAGGCTGAATCCCACCCTCTTGCACGTGTTCCTGTCGGCTATCTATAGATATCTTTTACTCTCGTTTATTCCTGGATACAGCAAGAATCTTCGTGTCTTTGATTCAGAGGAAAGTGAACAGAACTAAGCCGCATTGCCTTTCAAGTGACCGAACTCTGGTCGGATGCTAGCGGACGTGTCTCCGCTTCCTCACTGTCACGAAGTGGCTTTATGTTAGAGTCTGTCTGAGTACAGAGACAAGACCCTAGTTAAGAGAAAGTCTGAGAAGATAGATTTAGATGAGAATTAGCTACTGTCTCACCACCTCTGACTACCAGAAAGGAGATTGGGTTTTACTAAATTCCACAGACACCACTATACAGACAAAGCATATAAGTATAGTATAGTTAAAGATAAATTGATCCAGTGTACATTTTATAGTTTATTAAACAACAAGTCAATACCACAGCAAGCAAAATAAACGTGCGAGTTCGCACAACCTGAAAAAAAAGAACAATTCAAATGAAAGACACAATATAAAATTTCCACACTCTCTTTCACACCTGCATGAAAACAACTAAGGATAGGAAATATACTTGGTGGGGGTCTCTAAGAAAGAATCACCACTCCTGACTACACTGTTGTTACTAACTAACACACTGTCCCGCTGAAGATGTATAAACTAAATGTCTACACTGTCTCAGGCGCTCTAGGCGATCCTGCACTACTAACTAATACACCACACGAAATGCTTGGTTAAGTGATTTTCCAGCGCTCACTCAGAGGCTGTCCTCTAAGTACTTCTATCTAACCCTACTGTTCCTTGATAACTTCTCTTTCTCTCTCTCTCTCTCTCTCTCTCGGTTCAGTGCCTCTCTGACTCTACCGTCTTCGTCTGAGGCTCTGATGTGGCCTGCATCTTCGCCCCGCACCTCCTCTCGTTAGCCTTTGGAAAGGTATGTTTTCCCTCTCTCCTTTCCCGAATACTGATGAAGAAGGCCTTGATAATTACAGCTTTATGTTGTTGCCTAAGGCTGTAGATGTTATCACTGCTGATGACACTCAATTCTGCAACTGCCGAGTTAACCCGCTTCGGGTTTAGGCCTACTGCATTATTATAGCAGTATGTAAATACACCAGGCAATGAAGCCTGTTTGGTGTGGACCTTAACGAGCTAAGAGCTCCTTATTTAGAGACCAGTTCCCGCTGAGGTATGTGTCCTCACTGCAAGATAACTTATTCTTTCTTTCAGGGTTGCCGACGTAACTGGGCGACCGGCACAAGCACGTACCCAGTTTTCTTCAAGTACGGCGATGTCTCGTGCCTCCTTCTCCTGAGAAGCCAACGTCCGTGGCAGGCTTAGGGCTATCTATAACCTCCACGCCGTGACTGCTGTAGAAACAAAAAAAAAATAGCAACATCTATACAACAATTCAAACTTTCCTAATACCTAGCACATTAACACTCAAATTCATCTACACTCTGGTGTCCCCTAAATTAATAAATCTCCCCTACACACAAGCTACGCACAAGAAATAAACCGATATTTCTGCTCAAGGGTCAGACTAATTTACAGTTCCCTTCTATTTCTCTCCCGCACCAATTTTACTCGCTGTCTGTTACGTAAACCCCAGACGCGGTCTGACCTGAATCTTATGTGTGCTTGTCTCGCCGTTAGGCGTCACAACATTGCTTCACTGAAGCTAAAATCCCTGCTACTGAATAATTTCCCAGCCCTATTCTTCTTAAAGGCTGACCCGGGAAGGTTATCAATTTAACAAAATTATTAACACACATATACATACACCGTCTATGTAATATTAAATCCCCTTCACCTCTTGTCTTCTGACTACAAGACCAATTAACACAACTAATTAATGCACAAACCACACCCGCGTATACACACTACAAATTATCAATAATCTAATGTGGTTACACAGACCTCATATTTACATTACAAAGAGCTCCCGTTTATCTTAGCACCTAACCTCCTACAGTTAATTATCTCAAAATCCGCAACACGAATCATAGATACTGCTAGCTTATACATAGTAAAATTTATAGACAAAGCGCACTCTATACTGGTTCTAGTTTTGTATAAGTCAGCAATTGATGGCAACTCCTGACTAATAAAATAAAATAAAATCCCAGAAGAAAGCTGACTCTAACGTGCTAGAATCATATAAAAAACTTCCTACTCCGCTATTAAGTTATGAACATACCCAACAATGCAGAATATCTCGGACTGAGCAGACTGCACAATGGCGCTTCTTCACAGCAAAAATTTCTTGGGACTAGTGAGCGATAAAGACTTTTGACGCTCACTATTTATATTATGAATTTGCTGATGCAATATCAGACGCGGTGAGTCACGCGCTCGCGTCTAGCATTATCTATCAAGAACCGCTTTTAAATAACACTTGACCTACTATCATGCCTGCACATAAATTAATCAAGCCCATCCAATCATATCATAAGCTAACTTATGACTCATTGTTTAACGAGCGAAATCGCAAAATTATTCCTGCTAACGCGCCGAAATAATACGTAATATTCTGTAACCCTCTGACCTTCTATCTACCAGAATAAATTTTATTGGTTCTGCGTTAACCTGGGTCGTGCTTCCAACCAAACCTACAAATAAAAGTTGGTGAAGGTGGTCTGATTAATCCTAAAGTCCAAGAAAAAAAACCCAAAATTAATAACTAATGACCTCGACCGCCTAATAACAATAAACGAACACAAATAATTACATGGAAAAGAAAAATGGGGCGAGTTGAAAATAAAAATAACAGTAATTCATCACACTCACTGGTCCCCCTTCATACTCGATCGCTTTCATCTTGCGGCGCAGGGGAGAACACTCCTGGTCCCCTTGCGCCTTTGTCACGGGGATCTCTGTGCAGGTGTTTACATTTAGTGACGCGATTTCTAAGAGTTTCTGGCTATATATACTAGACTCACAAATCTCTTGGGGGTTGTTGTCTCCAAGAGAAACTTTAACCTGCAGTGTGGAATTTGTGCAATAGCCTAATACCAGATGCATTGTTATAAGGAATATTCTTAACTTATTGGTAAGCACATTTCCTTAGCAAATAGCGGCCTAGGTGTTTTTTTTCTAAACTTATATTTAACCCTAGTTCATTTTCTCAAAGTAAAGTTTCGTGACGGGATAACTTAATAATATTAAGATTTCAACCAACCAAAATCACTAAGGTGTTAACCTATTTGTATTTTTCCAGGACGATGTGTGTATACGTGTTTATATTAATTTGTTAATTACTATTACCTTTTCTAAACGATGTATATATATATATATATATATATATATATATATATATATATATATATATATATATATATATATATATATATATATATATATATATATATATATATATATATATATGTTACTATATATATATATATATATATATACTGCTCAAAAAAAGTTAAAGGCCACTTTCAATTTTTAGGTCATTTCAACTAAGCTGTTTTTTTTAAACCTGAACACTCAGTCAAAAAAGTTTTGCTGCATTTTGTTGCATGCTTAAACAATGTTTGATAATCTGACAATAAATCAAATCTGTGTTACGTGTGTGTACCTCCAAGGTCAATCAAATGTACGTGGTGGAAAGGGAAATAATGCATGTTTGAAAATACTTCCTATGGCAAAGCCTGTTGATAACATTGCTGAAATTTGCTTTTCACGTGCAAGTCGTGACTATAGTGAACACATGTCACCCACTTTTCGGAAGGAATGGGCAATGGGTATGTTTGTAACAGTTACCATTTTAGCCATGGCTCAGCTTGGCTTGCCATCTTGTGGTAGACCTTGGACGTCCTGACCTGCGTTCTTTGACACTGCCGGTTGCATTATAACGATCACGCAGAGTTTGTATGACAGAGTGGGCAACTCCTAATCTCCTAGCAACTGCTCGCAGCCCTACATCATCCTGCTGCCATGCCATCGCTCTTCATCTGTCAACATTGGTCAAGCGTCTTCGCTGAGCCATGACTAAAATGGTAAATGTTACAAACATACCCATTGCCCGTTCCTTCCGAAAAGTGGGTGATATGTGTTCACTATAGTCACGACTTGCACGTGAAAAGCAAATTTCAGCAATGTTATCAACAGGCTTTGCCATATGAAGCATTTTCAAACATGCATTATTTCCCTTTCCACCACGTACATTTGATTGACCTTGGAGGTACACACACGTAACACAGATTTGATTTATTGTCAGATTAACAAACATAGTTTAAGCATGCAACAAAATGCAGCAAAACTTTTTTGACTGAGTGCTCAGGTTTTAAAAAAAACAGCTTAGTTGAAATGAGCTAAAAATTGAAAGTGGCCTTTAACTTTTTTTTGAGCAGTATATATATATATATATATATATATATATATATATATATATATATATATATATATATATATATATATATATATATATATATATATAATTATTATTACATCAGCCCAGTTTGTGTTATAAACTTTCAAGGGCATATGTAATTTGTTCTGTATTTTTGGGTAACCCTAAAATTAAAGAACGCTCTGCATTCTTTTGAATGATTACTACTAACTTAGTTTAGAGCTCCAAAACACAGAGCTAACTCCTCTATGTATGTATAATACTTTCCTAGGTTCACCCTGGGCAATTAAGTGTCTGAGAGCACGGGCGGGAACCCTAAAAAACAATACATGTAAATATTCTCATTTCTTAACCTCATTCGCGGGATTCTTTCGATACTGGCCTAGTTTGTGAGCCACGGCGCAGCCCAGCTTAACGCGAACTGATTTAATCGACATAGGGCTGAGTTAATGACCAGGGCCGCCAGATTTAGGTGAACAACAAAGAAGGGGGGGGGGGACTAGAGTCTATTGTTTTGTGATATTGTCTGTAAGGTAGTGTGTAAATAAAATAAACCTTAATGTGTTGCTATTACGGTATAATTGCTTTGTATTTCGCAGGGAATATTCTAGAGATCCAGAACAACGTGACAGCTCCTGTAATCGCGTTGTGTGGTGGATATCATGTTTTAATGTTGGGTACCGGTTGTTTGTTGGACCCCAATTTTGTTGGATCCAAATTTTCTTTGGATTCCTTTCCTGGATCCGCAGCTTGCGTTTTGCTTTGCTAGATACATATTCCTGCTCATGATTCCATGATTTCAGAGTTCATTATCCCTTGCAATACACATTATATATCACATGTTGCATCTCCACAGCACGCGGGTTGCGCGTCACACTTGACCAATCCCACTTTTTTACAGTCATTTCAGATTGGCCTTCTGGATTTACGATTTGGATATACATTTCTGACATCCTTAACTCACGCTGTAGCCACGTTTTGCCGGATTACTCGAGCCAAATGCAACTGGCAGTATGACGACTTGGCTGCAGATACCACGAAAGTGAGAGCATAAAATCTCTGCATATCGATGCCCTCTGGATTTTTCTTTGTGTTAAGATTTCCACAGCATAATTAAATCGACAGCAGTAACGAAAAAAAACTTCCTTTTCGTGAAGATAATCATCTCAAACTAGACTGGTATTAGTTAGATGGACTCAGAAATATTCGTTTGGTGATTTTCAAAATAAAGAGGTGTATACCCCTCTAGAGTTAGTTAACGAAACAGGGGCAATCGTCCTTCTACATAGGACTGGGAGGGTTTGGGATGTCAGGTATTGGTAGTACCTCTGGTGAAGGAGCTGTCATGCCCTTTTCAGTGCAGCTCGGCCACCTTTGGTCCAAACCTGGCATCTAGCTCTCACCTGTGGCTCCTTGTAGCTGTCAACATTCGACAGCGGCCACCTCCCGGGAAACGGTTTTGACAGATCGGCTAAACTAGTTGAGGGTAGCCGACTGGTTATAAACCTTTGGGGAGTTAGGTTCTGCCTACCCATGCATGCGAAGACTGGATTCGATAGACTGCGCGGAAGAAACCACCTGTTGGTTCAACGGGCATGATGGCGATTACCAGCAACGCGCTGTGGAGCGTAAGGAGCACGGCGAGGCACGTAAAAATTCCTGGTCATCCACTGCACCTGACTTCATCTCCAGTCGTCCTGACTTGTCTTGCCACTGGATTCAGATGGACCCAGGCGAGAGAGTGAGGTCGACGAATTGCGCAACTCTTCCTACCTTTAAACCAAATCACTGCGCAAGTCACTCTTTCATCCACTCATCCATTCACTCACAACAAGTCCTGTGGCGATGGCGAGCGGCAAAGCGGCAGGCGTGGGTACGCTGGCAGTCGTAGTCGCAGACCTACACACAGGCGGCTCAGGCCATATGGTCGTCTTCCACTGATTGGAGCAGCTGTGGGATTCGGCAGCCCTGAGTGACTGAGCAGCCCTCTTTAGGAAAGCACTGCTCACCTCCATGGCATGAGGAAGGGGCTAGAAAAGGTGCCCTAAACATTGCTTGCTCCACCATTACCTAACCAGCTTACCGCGGTTGGTGGGTACCCTACGTCGGCGGGCGACATATAAGAAAAAGAAAGGACAGATTTTTCCCCCTCATTCTAGGCGCATGGAATGTGCGCACTCTCCTTGACAAAGACTTTAACGCAAACAGACCTGAGAGGCGAACTGCCCTGATTGGGAGAGAACTGGCCAGATACAACATTGACATAGCAGCACTGAGTGAAACTCGACTTGCAGGCGAGGGCCAACTTTGCAAAAAGAGTGCAGGTTATATATTCTATTGGAGCGGAAGAGGAACTGAAGAAAGCCGAGAAGCAGGGGTTGGATTTGCAATCAAAACAGCAATTGTCGACAAGTTACCAGGGCCCCCAAAGGGAATAAATGACCGACGCATGACGGTCAAGATACCCCTGCTTTATGGAAGGAAACATGCCACCATCATTAGCGCGTATGCACCAACTACGACGAACCAGGATGACGTCAAGGATAAGTTTTACGAAGAACTACATGCAGTCATTGCATCAGTTCCTAAAGCAGATAAGCTCATCATTCTTGGTGACTTTAATGCAAGAGTAGGCTCAGATAACATCTGCTGGAATGGAACTATCGGAAAGTACTGCGTGGGTCGCTGTAACAGCAATGGACTTCTTCTCCTCCAGACTTGCTCAGTACATGACCTCCTTGTCACCAACACCATTTTTCGACTTCCTACCCGCAACAGGACCTCCTGGATGCACCCTCGCTCAAAGCATTGGCACTTAATTGACTATGTAATTGTTAGGAAGAAGGACAGGCAAGATGTCCAGGTGACCAAGTCCATGTGTGGTGCCGAATGCTAGACTGATCATCGCCTCATTGTGTCTAAACTTAAAATTCGTATCCAACCAGCCAGGCGCCCTCAGGGGAAGAAAACTCAAAAAAAGGCTGGATGTCACCAAACTAAAGAAGACAAAAATCAAACAGTCATTTACTGACACCCTAGAAGACCGTCTCAAATCTATCTTGTTAGACGGCCAAAGTGTGGAAACAAATTGGGCAGCCCTAAGTGAGCAGATCTATAACACTGCTACGGGGGTCCTAGGTCCCGCCATCAAAAAACAAAATGACTGGTTTGATGATAACTCAGAGGATATAAAGAAGATGTTGGCTGAGAAACACCATCTCCATAAAGCATATTTAAATGATCCAAAATCTACATCCAAGAAAGACGCTTTCAACAACATGAGTAGAAGCGTCCAACATAAACTACGCCAGATGCGGGATTCATGGCTGAGTAATAAAGCAGATGAGCTCCAAGGCTTTGCTGACAGCCATGACTTGAAAATATTTTACCATGCACTCAAAGCGGTCTATGGTCCAACATCATCAGGATCATTTCCCCTCATTAATGCAGATGGAAAAACACTAATTACAGACAAGGAAAAAATTATCCAACGCTGGGTCGAACATTTTAACAATATTCTGAACCAGCCTTAATTTATCAACGACGAAGCCATCATCCGCCTGCCCCAAATTCCTATAAATGAAGCACTAGATGATATACCAACTCTGGAGGAAACTCAAAAAGCGATTCGTCAACGTTCTAGTGGAAAGGCCCCCGGCTCCGATTCAATTCCTGTTGAGGTTTATAAAGATGGCGGTACAGTTCTGATAGAGAAACTTCACATGATCTTCCAGCAAATGTGGCAGAGTGAAACCATTCCACACGATCTCAAAGATGCGTCAATTATACATCTATATAAACGTAAAGCTAATCGCCAAGACTGTAACGATCATCGAGGAATCTCTCTATTATCAATTGTTAGGAAGATATTCTCCAGAATCCTTCTGAATCGCCTTACGGCTCATCTTGACAAAGGTCTTCTACCTGAAAGTCAGTGTGGATTCCGGAAAGAACGTGGAACCACCGATATGGTGTTCGCTGCAAGACAGCTACAAGAAAAATGCCAAAAACAGCACTGTGACCTGTACACAGCTTTCATCGACTTGACAAAGGCGTTCGACACGGTCAGTAGAGACGGTCTATGGAAGATCATGGCAAAATACGGCTGCCCAAAGAAATTTATCACAATAGTGCAGCAACTGCATGATGGAATGCAGGCTAGAGTTCAGGAAAACGGTGAGCTATCGGAGCCTTTCCCCGTCTCAAATGGAGGTAAACAAGGGTGTGTACTTGCACCGACTCTGTTCAGTATCATGTTTTCTGCTATGCTGACTGATGCTTGCAGAGACGGAGACACAGGAATCGACATCAGATATCGTATTGATGGAAAATTGTTTAACCTTCGGAGGCTTCAAGCAAAAACCAAGGTCAAATCACACACCATCAGAGATCTTCTGTTTGCTGACGATTGTGCCTTCAATGCTGGCTCGGAGGCTGATTTGCAGCATAGCGTGGATAGATTCTCCGAAGCCTGTTCCAGCTTTGGGCTTACCATCAGCACGGAGAAAACAGAAATCATGTACCAACCAGCTCCTGGCACAATTTATACTGAGCCAATCATCAAGGTAAATGGTGAGAAACTGAATGTTGTGAACAGATTCACATACCTTGGTAGCACACTATCCCAGAACATCGTCATTGATGATGAGGTGAACACCAGGATCTCCAAAGCCAGTAGCACATTTGGCAGACTATACACCAACGTTTGGCATCGAAGTGGCATTAGTCTACAGACAAAGCTGAAGGTGTACAGAGCTGCGGTGCTTCCAGTGCTGCTTTATGCATGTGAAACATGGACTGTATACAGGCGCCACGTAAAGAAGCTAAACCACTTCCATACAGTCTGTCTCAGGAAGGTAATGAACATCAAATGGCAAGACAAGATCCCGGATACCGCCGTTCTTGACAGAGCTGGTATCCCTAGCATCGATACTATTCTGATGCAGTCACAGATTCGCTGGGCAGGTCATGTAGTCCGCATGCCAGACCATCGACTTCCAAAGATACTCTTTTATGGTGAGAAGCAGAAGGGTAAACGCTCCCATGGTGGCCAAAAGAAGCGCTTCAAAGACACGTTAAAGACTTCATTGAAAACCTTTGACATAAACCCTGACACATGGGAAGCTGCTGCGCAAGACCGAACTGCTTGGCGCACATCTCTTCGTAAAGGTGCAGCGGCATGCGAATCATCCAGAAGAGCAGCAGCGGAACAGCAGAGACAAGCTAGAAAAGACCGTGTAATAAAACCTTCACATGAAGCAAACATTCCCTGCCCACACTGTCGAAGATCTTTCCAGGCCCGCATCGGGCTCATCAGTAACCTTCGTACCCATAGACTAACCTAACATATTCCTAATAATTGGATGAACAGAGTGGTCTTCATCACCCGTGATGGACGAACAACACATGGGACTGGGGATTGCTCTTTGCTAGTTAGAATTATTGTGTTGTTCGTTTAGATTACTATTGCTCACCTTTGTTAATTGTTCTTGTGATATGCTAGAGCAAATCATATCTAGCGCGTTTTTTGTTTATTGATATTATAATTTGCGGATTACATTAATTTTATATATATATATATATATATATATATATATATATATATATATATATATATATATATATATATATATATATATATATATATATATATACGTATATGTGTGTGTGTTCTAAGCGGTCAGATATTACTTCATATTTCACCTGTCACTTGAATGTTAACCTGTCCTGTCTTTACTGCAATAATTATTATATTTCGGTGAGGAAGGATGCATGTATGACATTTTAACAATGTTGCGAGTGTGGTGGGAAAGAAGAGATTAGATACATAGACATATCTTTCATCTCTCCTGAAGGTCATATTTCAGTCTCTATTCACATTCGTGACTCTATTTATATCTACTATCACGCATCTCACTCAGACTTGCTATACCTCAGACATATTCTCGCGACTTCTCCCTAAGGAGTGTCACAGTATATATGTTCTACAAAATATTAAGTTGGTCACGCTGTGAGTGGTGACATTGAGATAAATTTAAACCCGTTTTGGTCATGTGACCTAGAAGAAAGTGCGCACGAATTTTGGCGCAAAGAGTTAGTTGAGTTTCTGGCTACCGACTGGAGAGGTCGCTGTGTTGTTCCCTTTCAGCATTTTGCTTGGTTTATGGATGCCGTAGTTGTTCTTTGAGGGTGCTTGTCATTCATTCATGTGGTCAAGTTTAGTTTACTTATGTCTAGAACAGTGGTGTAGTTTCTAGCAGCATTCTTTAGTAATTCATTGATGAGAAGTCATTTGTAGTTAAATATGGCGTTATCATAGTACATGACTTATCCGGTGAGCGAAAGTCATGGTGTCGTTTACTCAGTATGACATACCCGCGAGTTTTTGGTAATGATAAATTGAGTTGTTGATTATTGCAAGTGATATTGGAATTTCTGTTGCATTGTATTGCATACGTATTTCTAGCCGTGTGTGGCTTCATTGTGTGCATAGTTATTAAAGGGAAATTAACCTGTTACAGGTGTTATGGTGAGTTTATAACAGCTAGTCTCTGTTGTGGTCGTACCCTTAGATAATGAGTCTTGATATTGTTGGTATTATGATGCATATGCTGGTGGTGATAAATCCACAATAGTACTAGTTCTGACATATGTGGACTCGTCCAATGTTTCTCGTGAAGCTGTAGGCCGAGGGGCTACTGTTTCACAGTATTATATAACTTTTGGTAGTAAGGCTGTAATGCCAATATTTCTTATATACAAGCCAGAACGAGTTATGCACACAGAATGCTAGAAGGTTGGTAGGCCACGGTGTGTTGGCTCATATTTACTGCTAGTTCACATGAGTGAGCTATTTTTGTTCGTCCAGTGTAGAGTCAGTGTGTTTGTCAGTCAGTCGGTGTAGTACACTGTTTACGGTCGTTTGACCTCGATTACGGTAGCTGACCTAGTTACAGCGTTTCAGTGGTAATGGCTATTTTCAGTCGGTAAATACTTTTCAGTTGTGTCGTTGATAAAGTGTTGCACATGTAATTTTCAAGTTGTTTGCGCTGGAGTTTGCAAGTCGGGTTGCAAGGGTATCGAAGTGACAGGTTAGGTTTGCAGCGTGCATCAGTCAGGTCAGTTTGATATATTTCAAGGTCTACTGAGTGGTTTATAACAGTGATCCAGCTGGAGCAGAGGAGTTGTAAGTTGGCCGTAACATCTAGCGTAGATTGGCCCAGATGGCAATTGGGTGTCATATGGGAGATAGTTCGGTCAAGCTCGGTATAGGGTGAAAAGAGATGGTTGATAGGAAGGCATAGATGTTAGGAAATTGATAGGTGCCTCAGGTTATTTGGCGAGTCTCTTGGTTGGACATTTTGGTCGTCTTGATACTACCACACCGATGTGCCCAGCCAGGGGTGAAGATCAACGCATGTGACGTTACCCTACCACGCAGACGTGACCGGCCAGGGGTCAATTCCTGTGAGCAGTGAAGCCGACTGACCTGAGCGTGTCTGGACTACTTTACATTGAAGTCTTCCAGTCTCCTAGAGATTGCATGATTCCTGTAGTATACTGTGTTGAGGACTGCTGTGATCCTTGGAGTGTCGAATTGTGAAGTAAACTTTTCGTGTAACATACATATAACAGTGCCAAGGGACATACACGTATTTATCCGACGTACAGACTGGTGATTTTAGGTGTGTAGTTGAACTTTTATGAAGGTAGACAGTGTGCTGCTGTTATGGACAGTGCTGTGTTAGCACCGTGTAGAACAGTGTAGTCATAGTGATAGAGGATACCATGCCGTGAAAAGGAACTCTGTTGCTAGTAACTGACACACAGATTTTCAGAGAAGCTTGGTTGCCTGGACTTCTATTTTTTTCGATCGAACGTTTTCAAGTGTGGAGTCTTGTTTGTGGTATATTCATCATTCATCATCAGTGCTGAGGAAGCTTCATGCTCAAGCGCCGCTGGATCTCCAGTTAAGTTTTGTTGTAATTTTTGTATGATATGTTGATATTGATGTTTCTTGTTTGTTTTTCCTTCTAATTTCTAAATTTTCTTTTCTATCTTCCTATCTGATTCTACTTATCATTTAGTCTGATCTTTTGAAATAGTATATGTCTGTTTCTTTGTTTGCTTCGTGAAGCTTGCTTCTTGGTTTGTTGTTGTTTTTCTTTTCTTGTGTTGTGTTCTTTTCCTTACTTTCTGGATATAATTTAGTTTCGATGTAGATATGTAAACAGTAGTTAGATTAGTATTTCTTAGTATTTGGAAGTATTTGTAGGATTTAGTGTTACGATATAGAATAATTTTGTTATAGTTTATTTTGACTGGAGTGGTTTAGTGATACCCAGTGAAGGAGATAGCTTTCAGCACTTCATTGTTAACTGTAGTTGTTGTTAGTCTAATGTATCATATTATATTTGTTTGTTCAAGGGAGGAAGGGTGGTTAGTCTAATCCATTCTTGGCCTACTTGTGGGAAAAGACTGGATTAGATCGATTCTCTATAGGGTGTGGCGGTGTATGTTTTGTGGTGGAATAAGGCAGACGGATTTCCTGCTACTGTCCTGCTTAACATTCCAAGCCCTGTTGGTGTTAGGTGTATTCGTGTAGTTTGTATTTTCATTATCGTGTACATTCAGTAATTCTTTTGTTGTGTTTAAGTGGTGTATTCTCTTGTTTCATCTTGCTATCTTGTAAATACGTTTACAGGTTTCCCTTGTTTTCGTTCGTGTACAGTCACGCATTGTATATATTAATCTACCTCTACTCTTCTTGGTCTATCTTCCTGTTCCTCGTGACTGGCATTTTGTTTTCGTAGTGTGGTGTGTGTGTGCTTCTTTCATCTGTGTAGTGCTCATTTTGCCATAGGAAACACTTGCATAATATAGATTATTGAGATTAGTAGTAAGTGAAGTATTATCTGAGTATAGCACCAGTGTGGGTGCCAGTAACAGACTTTGAAGTAAAACCTGATTTGTGACTAAGTTGGTATAGTGGTGCCATAGCACCAGACAGTTTCATTAGTTGTTATTATACAACTGTCGACTATTGTAAGTGTGTTTGAGGGTATCACAGAGACTAAGTGGTCAGAAAGACCAAATTTTCCCAGTGATGAGACAGTAGCCAAGTGGCAAAGTAAGACTATATTTACATTATAAGAGGTAAAGGTTGATGATGTGTATACAGTGAGAGGTGAGGTGATATATACTTACACGCATATATATATGGGTATATTGAGAAGTGATATCAATAGTTACTATTATTACTGCATATTTTGTAACCAGAGAGTTATCTGGTGATATAAGTGAAATTTATACGACTGAACAGTGGTATAGAAAATTTATAGTAAGAGACAAGAGTGAGTATTCTGAGTGTACATCACGGACCTACAGGCTTTTATTCAGATTAGGAAAGAATGTGGGTACACTGGCAAAGAATTAATGACTATGCCAAAGCTGAATTTTATACAGTTGAAAATCAAAAAGCTCTAGAGAAGGAAAAGAAAGAGAGGGAAGCGAAGGAAGAGAAGGAAATGATTGAGAAACAGAATGCTCTAAGAGATGTTCGAGCTGAAGAGCTAGAGCTAAAAACGAAAGAATTTGAATTGCAAGAAAAGAAGATAGAGCGAGAATTGGAAGAAAAGAAGATAGAGAATTGCAAGAAAAGAAGATGAAAGAAGATAGAGAGTTGCAAGAAAAGAAGATAAAGCGAGAATTGGAAGAAAAGAAGATAGAGAGAGAATTGCAAGAAAAGAATATGAGAGAAGATAGAGAGTTGCAAGAAAAGAAGATGAAAGAAGAAAACGGGTGGAAACAGAGAGAGTTCGAGTTGAAAGAAAAGAAGATGAGAGAAGATAGAGAATTAGAGTTAGAGAAGGAGAGAATGAGAATAGCTCTGGAAGAGAAGATGATGGATAAGGAAATGCAATTAAAGAAATTGGAAGTGGGTGCGAGTGGTCAGAACTCGACTCCTGGAGGGGCTCATCGTACCTTTAGGCTGCGTCTGCCGAATTTTAATAAAATTGACAGCTTAGATTTCTTCCTTGAAAGATTCGAGGCCGAATGCGTGGCCTATAAGGCCGACAGAGATCAGTGGCCATCTCTGTTATCGACGCTGCTAGTGGGGCCTGCGATGGAGACTTTCTATAGCCTCCCGTTAGAGGAAAGGGCCGATTACGACAAAGTTAAGGAAAGGTTGCTCCGGAAGTTCCGTCTGACTGCTGACGGTTACCGGACGCGTTTTAAAAACGCGATGCCAAGCACAGACCAGGACTTCGAGAAATTTATCTCGAAGATCAAAGTTCTGCTGAATAGATGGATTGAAATGGAGGGATAACGAAGGACTATGATGGCTTGTTGGACTTAGTGCTACGGGACAAAGTGTTGTCCTCGTGTTCCAGCGAGTTGGTTGCGTTCTTTTAGGAACCTCAACCGAAGGACATTGAGTCCATGGCCCAATTGGGGCACCATTATGTCCTTGCCCATCCGGGCAAACCCATTCAGAAGTCTGGTCTCTCAGACGCGTTAGTTGCCGGTGTCGGCAAAGTACAGCACCAGCCATGGCAGCGTCGAGGGGGAAGTGCCGACAGGTCTACGAGATCGAGATTCGATAGGTCACCCCGTCCATATCAGTCAGGTAGGGACAGTTATAGGAATTTTAGATCACAGCGACACTTCCAGCCAAGACGGAATAATAGACAGTCCGGAAGCGATAGTGATGGGGAGAGTTTCCAAGGACGGAAACAAGTACGCTTCCAGGGATCACAAGATAAGGGTAAAGCATTTTATAAAGGGAATGGATCAAAACATAGAAGCGGGTCGTCAGAAGGTCGTGGTTCGGATTCCGATACGCGCTCCTCACCAAACCACAGTCCCAACAAGGAAAGGAAAGGTATTATTTGCCACGAGTGTGGGCGCAAAGGCCATATAGCCAGGCGGTGCCCCACGGAGCCAGAAAAGGCTAATGTGGCATGTGTCCTAGAGACCATTAATAAGGAAGACTGCGAGGGATGCAGGCAATTGTTTGTACCGGATGGAAAACCTGTGCTGATCTGCGGACATACTTTGCCCTGTCTGTCTTCCCTAGATGAAGGTGGAAAACTCGACCTCTATTCGGGGTCGGTGCAATCTAAGCCGGTGTACGTGCTTAGAGACACGGGGTGTACCACCATAGGGGTACGCCGCTCCTGCATTGACGAGTCATGCTTGACAGGAAAGACAGTGAGGTGCATTACATTTGGGGGTAATGTGGAATATTACCCCATGGCCATCGTAGACATAGATACCCCTTCTTGGCAGGAAGGGCGCATGCGTGTGTTCTCAATGAACCGGTGGCAGACTTGATCGTCGGTAACGTACGCGGAGTTCGGAATTGCACACAGGCGGAAATCCACGTATGGGAAAGTAATCAGAATTTAGTGGCAAATGCGGTGCTGACCAGGGCACAAGTAAGAGCAGAGAAAGAGGGTGATAACCCGGATATTACTAGCGTCCCATCGACAGTGGATGAGGTTCTTGGCGTTCGAGATGTGGGGGTTGGTGATTTCGCAGAGGGGCAGAAAGGGGACAGGACGTTACTGAGACTGGTTGAGTTGGCGAATACGGGAGAAGCTAAACAGGCCAAAACGTCCCGCTACTGGTTTGAATTTAAAAACCAGATCTTGACTCGGTGTTTTGAGGGGCAACAGCAGCTCCTACGTCAAGTGGTGGTGCCAAGCCAGTGGAGAGCGAAGGTGTTGGAGTTGGCGCATGACTCTCCCTTTGCTGGTCATAAGGGAGTCGCTAGGACTCGATACAGAGTCCTCTCTCAATTTTATTGGCCAGCATGTAATAGGGACATCAAGGCGTATTGCAGGTCTTGTGCCGTGTATCAACAGATGACTCACAAAGGTCGGTTGCTGAAGGCCCCAGTGCAGACGGTTGACTTGTCCCTGCGCCCATTCCAGAAGGTCGCGGTTGACATAATAGGCCCGTTGTCTGTTACTTCCGATAGAGGATTTCGCTTTATACTCACGATGGTGGACTTGTGCACGAGGGGGCCGGAGGCAGTACCCATGCTATCTATTACCTCACAGGCAGTAGCTGAAGCACTTCAGCTATTATACAGCCGATTCGGTTTCCCAGAGTGCATACTCTCTGACAGGGGAACTCAATTTATTTCGAAAGAAATTTCGGAGGTTACTAGGTTGCTGGGGATTTTGCAGTCTTTCACCTCTCCCTACCACCCGCAGGCGAACGGGGTTTGCGAACGCCTAAACGGCGCATTAAAACACATGTTGGCCAAGGTAACTACCGAATTCCCTCAGGATTGGGATAGATACCTTCCGGCAGTACTGTTTGCGTACAGGGAAGCTCCGCACAGAGTACGAGTTTCTCGCAGTTTGAGCTACTGTACGGCGCTAACCCCAGGGGACCGATGCACGTCTTAAAAGACTGGCTCGTAGGAAAACACGTAGACGGATCGGCGGTGTCCGCGTATGATTATGTTGTCCATCTCCGCGAGAGAATAGTTAGGTCGTGTGCGCTAGCGCGGGAGAACCTGCCCCAGGCAGGTATTCAGTACCGCCGGTACGCAAACCGGGGTACTAGACTTATATCATTTCAGCCAGGGGAGGACGTGTGGTTACTTCTACCCACAAAGGAAGACAGGTAAAGCATCTCCTGGCAAGGCCCATTCCGGGTTCGAAAGAAGATAACTGATGTTGATTACATTGTAGGAGTTAGGAATAAAGACAAGGTGTTCCACGTGAACATGCTCAAGCCATACGTGGAGCGTCCACCTGAGCTATCGTCGGTAGTCAACGCCGTGGGTTCGCGTTCGGAGGTAGCGGCAGCAGTGGTGGTAGACAGTAGCGAAGACAGTTGCGATGACGGTAACTTACAGCTGTCTCTCGTGCCGCTTACCCCCTCCGAATCGTGGGAAGACGTGTCGGTGTGCACAGATCTAACCGATAGTCAGAGGGCTCAGGTAGAGGTTATACTAAGAGATTTCAGTGAAGTGCTTACGGATCTGTCCGGAAAGACGGATTTAATAGTCCATGATATAATTCTGACCGATGACCAGCCGATCAGAGTTAAACCATATCCGTTGCCGCTACATTATAAGGCGGCGATTGAGAAGGAGATCGACTATATGGTTCGGCTGGACATCATCGCTCCCTCCGAATCCGCGTATTCTTTCCCCATGGTTGTGGTTAAGAAGAAGAACGGGTCCCTCCAAGTTTGCATTGACTTTCGTAAGCCCAACAGCGTAACGGTAGTCGACGCAGAGCCTATGCCTAACCAGGAGGAGCTTCTGAACAAGCTCTCCCATGCTAGATTTTTTAGTAAGTTAGATTTAGCAAGAGGATACTGGCAGGTGCCATTGGCTGAGACGGCAAAACCTCTTACGGCGTTTGCAACTCCTAGAGGCCTATTTCAATTTAACTATTTGTGTTTCGGGTTAGTCAATGCACCTGCCACCTTCGTAAAAATGATGAGGAAGTTACTAGGGCACAGAAATGATGTGATTACATACATCGACGATATCTGCATATTTCACGATACATGGGAGCAGCATGTAGATGGGCTGTTCGCCGTGTTGAAGTGTCTGAAGACACATGGACTCACTGCTCGCCCGAGCAAAGTGTCCATCGGTTACGCAGAGCTGAGCTTCCTGGGCCATGTTGTCGGCCATAATGTCATTAAACCTGAAGATGGTACAGTTACGAAAATATTACAGTTGCAGTCGCCGAAGACGAAGAGGCAGGTGAAGAGTTTGTTAGGATTGATTAATTTTTATTATAAGTTCATCCCAAACTTTTCGACATTGGCTGGGCCGCTTACTGCACTCACCAAAAAGGGGCAGCCCAACAAAATAAAGTGGGGTCTTAAATGCGAAGAAGCATTGGTTCAGATTAAAAAACTGTTTTCCAAAAAACCTATCTTGAGATTGCCAGATCTTGGAAGACCACTGATTTTACACACTGATGCGTCTTCGATGGGCATTGGGGCCTGCCTCATGCAGGACCATGGAGGATCACTCCACCCAGTGTTGTATGTCAGTCGAAAGTTGTTGCCAGCAGAAACTAGGTACTCTACAATCGAAAGAGAGTGCCTTGCGATTGTCTGGGCGGTGTCTAAGCTGGTACGATACCTGTTGGGGGCGCATTTTTTCCTCCAAACAGATCACAAACCACTGCTATTTTTGCAGTAGGCTAAATCCACCAGTGCGAAGTTGACACGCTGGGCATTATTGCTGCAGCAATTTAACTTTACTATTTTACTTATTCAGGGAGTACATAATATTATAGCGGATGTCTTGTCCAGGTTATGAAGTTGGTGTGGGACAGGAGCATCCGTAGAGAGTATTTACTTTCATTATGGAAGAAAGGTAGTATAATCATTACAGTTGATGTTTATGAAGATGTATTTGGTTATATGATTTATGTGTCATTATTCCATAAATGCAATACGTAGAAAATTATAGTCAACGTATGCTTAAATCATGTTATAATATCATGTATATTTATAGCGTGTTAAAAAGATGCTTTACAATTATGAGATGATTGATGTCTTGTTATGGATGCTTAGATATGTATAGTTAATTTGTAACTTATGTTGTATTTGCTAGACCAGGTTTGGACAGTCGTTGTTATTTTTCACGACTACCAGTACCTGGGGTAATTTGGGTCATTCTCATGTTGTATTTAGTACATAGGGTGAGAGGGCATGAACGACAATGGTGATTGGACAATTATGGCATTCTCTAACTAGACGAAGAGGTGCCGTTTCGGCATTTTGTTCGCCCATACTCTGAAAGGGGTTAAGCGTGATTCCTCCTGTGGAAGAAAACTTCATTCTCTTTCTTAAAAAGGGGGGGGGGGTGTGGATGTCACAGTATATATGTTCTACAAAATATTAAGTTGGTCACGCTGTGAGTGGTGACATTGAGATAATTTTAAACCCGTTTTGGTCATGTGACCTAGAAGGAAGTGCGCACGAATTTTGACGCAAAGAGTTAGTTGAGTTTCTGGCTACCGACCGGAGAGGTCACTGTGTTGTTCCCGTTCAGCATTTTGCTGGGATTATGGATGCCGTAGTTGTTCTTTGAGGGTGCTTGTCATTCATTCATGTGGTCAAGTTTAGTTTACTTATGTCTAGAACAGTGGTGTAGTTTCTAGAAGCATTATTTCGTAATTCATTGATGAGAAGTCATTTGTAGTTAAATATGGCGTTATCATAGTACAGGACTTAGCCGGTGAGCGAAAGTCATGGTGTCGTTTACTCAGTATGACATACACGCGAGTTTTTGATAATAATAAATTGAGGGTGATTATTGCAAGTGATATTGGAATTTCTGTTGCATTGTATTGCATTTGTATTTCTAGCCGTGTGTGGCTTCATTGTGTGCATAGTTATTAAAGGGAACTTAACCTGTTACAGGTGTTATGGTGAGTTTATGTCAGCTAGTCTCTGTTGTGGTCGTACCCTTAGATAATGAGTCTTGATATTGTTGGTATTATGATGCATATGCTGGTGGTGATAAATCCACAATAGTACTAGTTCTGACAAGGAGCATAAGCGTCACAAACGTATGCCGAGTCCTTCTGTCACGTGCCATCAGCTCAAGTATCTTTCCACGTCTTCCTCGTGGCAACTTCATCACGTAAAACAATTGGCCACAAAAAGCACTGCTGCAAGAGCACATGAAAGCTTTTATACCAGATTTCCTGCAAAGAGGATGAGCTGCACAGGTGTCTCCATGCTCTATAAGGGGCGAAAAGGGGAAATAATAATGAAATGATTATTCTTCTCTATATTTAAAAGCTGGAACGCCATTGTATCCTCGGTGGCTATAGGTCTGTAACATTTCACGAGAAATCCTCGGAAATAGCTCTGCTTCGGAAACTGGATTTTTTCGGTTTTCAGAAATTGCCCAAATCGCGTTCGAAAAGTAGCCCAAATGCACCAGAAATAGCCAAAGTCGGTCAAATCGAACAAAAGATAGACCAAAATAGTCATATATCGTCCAAATCGTGATTAAAAAAGTAGCTTCAAAAAAAACAAAAACTTCCAAATTTCAGAATATTTTTGTTTTCGGGTGCTCAGATAAAATGTTAAAGATCTCTAGTAGTTTTTCCCCTCTGAACCATTTATTTACAAGTACTTTAAACATTGCCTGTGGCTATTCTTGTTTTTTTCCTATGCCTCTTGGCTCCCTGTGGAGCACGGTAAAGGTGTTCCTCCAAGTAAAATCTCTTCAAACCCTCTTATCGTAGCCAAATGTTCAGCCAGACTGCGCGCAGAGAAACATGTCCACCAGATGTGAATTTGTAGATACATTTTAGCTTAGACAGCACAGACTACGCTATTTTGACCATGTCCTCAACATAGAAGATAGTCGCACCCCCAAAGATATTTTCTACGGACAACTGGTAGATGGCAAAAGAACAGCCAGGTGACCGCAGCTGAGGTTTAAAGATGTGCGCAAGAGAGACACGAAGGCACTGGACATAAATCCAATAACCTGGGAGGATGAAGCTGCTGATCGCACCAAGTAGCGCCGCCACAAATTGGGCGAATAGAAGCTCTCACAACAATCAGAAGAGAACAGAACACCGCGAAAGAAACATCAGGCAAAAATAGCAGCCGAAGGCTATCCCCTGAAGGGTGCATTTCCATAGTCAATTATGATTTTCATGACTTGACTTTGATCCAGTGTCACTTAGTTTCAGCTCTTGGTGACCATGATGGCATTATGTGATACTGCGCAGTTTGTGTAAGCATTTTTGGGCTGCCATAAAGTGTATTGTCTATGGATGGGTTGTGTGGTAGGAGGAGTTGTCTCATTCCCTGGAGTGCAGGGCACAGTAGTAGATGGTGTTCTACTGTCTTAGTAGGGTTTGGGCAGTGTCTACATTTTGCTATATTTTGTGAACACATTCTGTTTCTGTGAACATTTAATGTAGAGTGACCTATTCTCATTGTGAAGATTCTGGTTTGATATTTTCGTTCAATATGGTTAATAGCATCTTCCTTATTAGGGGCTGTTAGTTATTTGAAGAGTCTTCTTCCTGTTTTCGCTTGTGCACAAGTTTTCAGCCAATCTTCTTTGCAGTTGTTCTTGATTATTTTTTTATTGTTAACATACTCAATGGTTGGTCAATTTGTGACACTTTTGCTCCCTTCTTTGCTAGTTTATCGGCTGCTTCATTCAGTGTGATGTCTATGTGACAAGGTATCCATTGCATGTAGATTTCAGTTCCATACATGTTCATAATTTTGTGGCATATTTCTTGAACCTTCTGAATAGTATTGATTGAGGTGGTTTTCCAGTGATATGATTGAAGGATACTATTATTATATTTGGCAGTGAAGCAGACAAAGTTGTAGCAACAGAGAGTCTGAGCCATGCCTAATCATTGTTCAAAGTGGTGCGTGGTTTTGCGATGTCTTCCAACACATTCACCACAACCCTTTCTGTTATGTGCCATTAGTTCAAAGTCTATCCATGTCGTCTTTATTACTTTCAAGCCTGTCTCTTATTCCATTCTCCGTGTGTTTTCCATCTCTCTCTATTTCTATTACACTGGAGATTCCAGAATAAGGATTGTCTTGTAATGCTATCAGTTCGTTTTCTCAGTGTGTGTCCTATCAAACGCCAGCTTCATTTTCTCATATCTGGTTCCCTTGTACCACTAGGCGAGACCAGGTCATCATTTTTCTCTTATCCACTGGACACAATAAGTTAAGGTACCATCTATACCACAAGTACAAGATTGGTACAATAGATCTCAGTACCCGTGGCACTAGCCCCATGACAGCCCAACATCTGCTGCAGTCCTACCCAACAAACAGCAGTGAATAGAATAGCATTTGGCAACAACTCACTTCTCTCCACGAAAAAATGTTTGGAGATGTCAGGAATGTCGAGCTGACTAATACCTTTATTAAGAGTCCTTGGTGTAGAAATCTGAGGGCGAACGAGAAAGAAGAAGAAGTTTCACTTATATTTTCTGGTTCTTGTCATCAGTTCCAGCATGCGTATCTTGTCATATAATTTCGATCTTTGTATTCTACACAAGCAACCAAGTAAGGTCGTCTGTAACTAACTGGCTGTTTTCTTTATTGTCCTCCGTGTTTTAGAGCACACAATAGCGCTTACTTGATACACTAGTTTAATATTCTTATATGTATGTTTAACTTTATTTGACAGAAATCTACCGATGTCGCAATGCCTCACTGGATTTATACATTTGATAGATTTATACAGGGTGTCCTAAAAGTTACTGTGCAGTAAAGTACCTCGTACAACGTTACAGTACCACGCAGCAGTTTTATCTACAGCAGATGTTGGAAATGTCCACCATGGGCCTCAAGACATGTCTGAACACGCTTCTTCATATTGTCGAAGGTCACGCCTAGGATAGGGTAGAATGGACAACTCTCACATCAAAACCGCTACTCTAGTCTGCCGTATATTCAAGTGCACAGTAACTTTTCGGACACCCTGTACTTCTTCCTTGGAACATCATGTATGAAAGATATGATTTAATCATTGTCGCCGAACTTAATGGAACGTTCAGATAATGCAATATACATTGCCGGCATCACTAGAATTTTAAGAGGTGGTTAATTGTTTTATGTGCGTCCAACGCCACGGGTAGTTACCGAACATCTCTGAAGAAATAATAGGACCACCATACCCTGAGATATGTCGAACAAGGTAGTAATATGAGGATGTGCATAAGGCTGGCAGTTTCAACGTGTAAAACATATTGCCACAGACATCACTGCTGCCAGAGCATTTGACTGCTTGGTGCAGGCTTTCTGCAAGGGGACCAACTGTAGTGGAAGCTCCATGTTCCGTAAGGAGCTCAAAAGAAGATAATGGTGAGGATGATGATGACGATGATAGTAATGATAATGATCGAGGTGATGGTGATGATGCTGCTAATCATGATACTGATGGTGATGATGATCATAATATAATAATGCTGATGATGGTGAAGATGATGGTGATGATGATGATGATCGTGATGATGATGAAGATGATGGTGATGATGATGGTGATGATGATCGTGGTGATGATGATGGTGATGATGATCATGATGATATTGGCAATGATGATAATGATTATTGTGATAATGATGATGATGTTAATGATGATCATGATGATGACGATGATGATTATGATCGTAATGATGATGATCGTGGTGATGGTGATGATGGTGCTAATCATGATACTAATGGTGATGTTGGTCATAATAATAATGCTGATGATGGTGAAGATGATGATGATGATGATAAGCGATGATGATGAAGATGATGGTGATGATGATGATGGTGTTGATGATGATCATGATAGTGATGATGATCGTGATGATAATGGCAGTGATGATAATGATGATTGTGATGATGATAGAATCCCTTTAGCTGTGAGCAGGTAGCTCTTGACAACCCATTGCCTCTCTGACAAAGGTGCAAGTCTTCCTCAGTTGTTGTGATGATGTGTAGAGTGTATTGTGGATGGTTGGGTGTGATGGGAGTAGCTGGTGTCGCAGGTCAGTTAGTATTGGGCACTGTAACAGCAGGTGTTGCAGGTCAGTTAGTCTTGGGCACTGTAACAGTAGGTGTCGCAGGTCAGTTAGTCTTGGGCACTGTAACAGTAGGTGTCGCAGGTCAGTTAGTCTTGGGCACTGTAACAGTAGGTGTTGCAGGTCAGTTAGTCTTGGGCACTGTAACAGTAGGTGTCGCAGGTCAGTTACTCTTGGGCACTGTAACAGTAGGTGTCGCCGGTCAGTTAGTCTTGGGCACTGTAACAGTAGGTGTCGCAGGTCAGTTAGTCTTGGGGACTGTAACAGTAGGTGTCGCAGGTCCGTTAGTCTTGGGCACTGTAACAGTAGGTGTCGCAGGTCAGTTAGTCTTGGGCACTGTAACAGTAGGTGTTGCAGGTCAGTTAGTCTTAGGCACTGTAACAGTAGGTGTCGCAGGTCAGTTACTCTTGGGCACTGTAACAGTAGGTGTCGCCGGTCAGTTAGTCTTGGGCACTGTAACAGTAGGTGTCGCAGGTCAGTTAGTCTTGGGCACTGTAACAGTAGGTGTCGCAGGTCAGTTAGTCTTGAGCACTGTAACAGTAGGTGTCGCAGGTCAGTTACTCTTGGGCACTGTAACAGTAGGTGTCACCGGTCAGTTAGTCTTGGGCACTGTAACAGTAGGTGTCGCAAGTCAGTTAGTCTTGGGCACTGTAACAGTAGGTGTCGCAGGTCAGTTACTCTTGGGCACTGTAACAGTAGGTGTCGCCGGTCAGTTAGTCTTGGGCACTGTAACAGTAGGTGTCGCCGGTCAGTTAGTCTTGGGCACTGTAACAGTAGGTGTCGCAGGTCAATTAGTCTTAGGCACTGTAACAGTAGGTGTCGCAGGTCAGTTAGTCTTGGGCACTGTAACAGTAGGTGTCGCAGGTCAGTTAGTCTTGGGCACTGTAACAGTAGGTGTCGCAGGTCAGTTAGTCTTGGGCACTGTAACAGTAGGTGTTGCAGATCAGTTAGTCTTGGGCACAGTAACAGCAGGTGTCGCAGGTCAGTTAGTCTTGGGCACTGTAACAGGAGGTGTTCAACTGATTACTCATGATGGTGGCAGTGCCTACAGTTTGGTTCACGTAGTGGGTCTATTCTATTTAAATGTTTATTGACAGGGGCTTGGCCTGTTCTCAGCTGGAAAATTAGACTCTGATCTCTTCTTTTCAGTTGTTTAACTGGATCTTGAGGGTTTGGTTTAGCTTGATGTTTGAAGAATGGACGCCCTGTCTGGGAGGTAGCCCAATGGTTTTGCCATTCTTGCTGTCGTAGATTTTGATAGGAGAATTAAGACTGGGGTTGGTCCCTTCTGAATAGGTTGGAATGAGTGCTAGTCACAGTGTGAGATAGAAATACAAAAATAGATTTCCACCAGTGAGGTGGTGGAATAGGGATAGAGGCTGTCTCTGAGAGCGGGAAATCTTTTCTCTCTCTCTCTCACATATCTTCTACGACAGATCTAAAGTAGTCAGACAGTCTAACACATATACATTAAATATATATATATATCCAATCACGTGCACGCACCTTCAAGTGACGACAGGTAGACACACAGACGTGGGAAAACTATAACAAATGAATATATGAATATTCTAGAACGAGCTGACCAACGCGCTGATTAATTTCAAGAGAAAATTTAATTATCATTTAAAATTTCTTCACAACACAAAGAAATTACATCAAAGCATATACAACTAGTCATAAAATCAATAGAAATGCTACAAAAATGATAGACCCCCAGTAAGATCCTTCCCCTCGATGGTTAGCCCACAGTCCCGTTAAAAAAAGGAACAAAAGTGATAGCCCAAAAGGTCACAGGGTTTGAGTCTAAGATGTTTTTTTTTCCTCGTAAATGTGTGAACAGAGTAGGATAATCTGATTTAGCCTAAGAAAAAAAAAAACTCTAGCATTTGCAACAAATTTCTGCAGATTAAAAAAAATTTAAGACAGCAAATGGGTGACAAAAATACAACGGTAAAATAACACTCAGACCTGCGTACACTCTTATTCATTCAGCCATGGCCATGTGCTCACAGTTATACTTACAGCTTTGCTCGCTGCCTCTGGGAACATAATAAATTCTAGGACCTTCACACAGACCCGTAAATGCAGTATCGACCAAGAAATCCCCAGTTCCAAAAGACGTACTGAACTCACTGTCTCCGGGAACGATTCCTTGGGTGTTCTTATTTTTCGGATGTCTGTTAAGTCACATAAAATTTGTCCAGGCACGAAAGTTAGCAGAGCACAATGTCATTAGCTTTGGTTTCTAGAATTTAAGGAATGTCAGATCGGTGTCTACTTTTCAGGAAGGTACTATATTCGGTCACCACAATACTAGTCAAAACTCTGTCGGAATGTTACTGATATTTGCCTGCCACAGCGGGCTGAACTGTACTGAAGCGTTATTCTGGAAGAATTAATTCTGGCGCGAAGGCCTCTTACTTCATTTAACTGTTAAAGTTCAGGTAATGAAAGTGATTAGTTTCTTCACAAATAATGTTCACGTAATAGAACGCTGGCAAAGTTGGGTACCACAATTTCACTATATATAAAAGAAAGAACACATATCAAATAATTTACATATATGTACTCAATATAACTTACATTTTACACGACGAGCCTACAGCTTGACTTATATTTAAAACTTTCCGTGAAATAAGTTATATTTTTAAAAAATCATCAATCCTCATGAATTTAGGAACACGTGCGTATTCCGTCAACATCTCATGAGGCTTCTAGCATTTATAAGTTAGTTTAGAAAAATATGATCTCGTCTGATTATTTAGCAGTAAAATTAACTTCATTATAGCTACATTATTGTTTAATGCTAGAAATTATAATTTATTCTGCTTTCCACTGAAACGCGTCACTAGAAAATAATACAGACTATATCAACTTGGCACTCTGCGCAAAATCTAACTAGTGAAATATGAAATAAGCGACTTAACACTTTATCACTTCACAAAATACTAGATATAATATATTAATCTCACCACAGAACTACGGTAACACCACGACTAGGATAATTCACTAGATAGGTAGTTAGAAGCTCGTCAGAAATCTGACGAGAACTATGAAATTCGCTATACAAGCTTCATTCGCTAGCACGCGTGTTCCGTCTACTGAAGATGTTAAAGACTGAAAAGAAATCAGATTTCAGCTCCTGGGTGGATATTTGAAAACAGGGGCAAACAATCCCACATTTCCTCAAACTCCGAAATCATCTCCCCTTTTTACGTGTAAAACACCTACGTCAGCTTAACGCGTGTCGTAACTGCCATCAGTGACCGAGAGCGCGCGTGAGTTGCAACTCTCAGACAGTCCGTCTCCAGTGCGGAGCGATTTTTCACGCTAAGCCGGAGCTATTTTGACGAAACGCTCGCGGTTTACCGAAAAATGCAGACACTCCGTCTGCCTGCCATGTCCGGTGGAGTGAATTATCACACTACCGGCCCAGAACTCAGCCGAAGAAAACACTGTCCCCGGGGAAACTGCAGACAGCTGTCGGCTCTCCGGTCTGACGGAATGCATTTTAACACTTCTCGTCTGACTGACATCTATGTAATAGAATGCTAGTGTGTCAATCTTTTCGTTTGGACAAGGGAAAGACTCTAGCGGAAAAGACATAGCAGTGAGATGAATAGATTGAGTACTAGCAGGATCAGTTAAGGAAGAATGAGGAGAAGACTCTCCATTGCTGGAGGTAGAGGCAGCACCACGACTTTGGAATTCTAGAGCTTTAAGTGCCAACTCATGCTGTCTCTCTTTCTCTCTTTCCTCCCTCTCCTTCTCTCTTTCCTCATGCTGTCTCTCCTTTTCTCTTTCCTCACGCTGTCTCTCCTTCTCTCTTTCCTCTCTGTCCTCCCTCTCCTTCTCATGCTGTCTCTCCTTCTCTCTTTCTCTCTCCCTGCGGATTTCCATTTCCTCGTCCATCTTCTTCTGCTCTTTAGCTTCAGCTGCTTTCCTCTCCGCATCATATCTCTCAAGTTCGTCTCTGACAAACGCATTCGCTTCCTCTCCTTCCAGTCCCTCCTCTCTCGCTTCGTCCCTGAGGAGTTGTCTAAGCTTTGCCCTTTCTGCCATATTAAGTCAGTGACTGAGACTAGTGGAGAAAGAAAATAGGAAAAAGGATACACTGGTTCCTACCACTTACGAGAAATTCCAAAAATAAAAGATGATATGCTTAACCCTGGGATACCTCCTCCAAAATAAAATCTAACTATCGCTGCTATTAATCGGCAATAAAGTACCTAATGCAAAACACGACTACGCCAACTAAATGGTAGTATAGATTTACTCACTGAAAAATAAGTTGCTACAGTGGAAAACAAAATTATTATTGCAAAATTTTTAAGGAAAAAAAAAACCCTTAATTTTAATCCACTATAAGTTTCACCCCTGAAGACAGTTAGGGTAAGGGAGGCAATTAATCTGGACAAATAGTCCGAAACGCCCTCCTTAGCTTTTGCTCAAACACCTACTTCTTCAAAACCCCGTGAATGTTATACACTCACCACTTACCAGCGTTTAGTATTACAAATAAACAAATACTATATATTCCGACAAAATCCACCTGTAACTCAAATGTATATTATTCAAATGCTGTGGAAAAAAACTTATCAGTTTATTGTGGTCAGCACGCTCGTAAACAGATCGTTAGTCTAGGGGATAAATTATTTAAAGATATAACAACTCACAAGACATCAAACTCTTACTCTATTACAGAATAAAAAATCTTAAAGACGAGCTGATATTAGTCGTCTCGTCTTCCTATTCTAAGTTCAAAAATCCTTTGGACAAGACCACATTTGTCGTATCGTCTCAGGATTTTGGGTTCGATTCCCGGTAACGAGCAACCATTTATCGTAGATTTTGATAGGAGAATTAAGACTGGGGTTGGTCCCTTCTGAATAGGTTGGAATGAGTGCTAGTCACAGTGTGAGATAGAAATACAAAAATAGATTTCCACCAGTGAGGTGGTGGAATAGTGATAGAGGCTGTCTCTGAGAGCGGGAAATCTTTTCTCTCTCTCTCACCTATCTTCTACGACAGATCTAAAGTATTCAGACAGTCTAACACATATACATTAAATATATATATATATATCCAATCACGTGCACGCACCTTCAAGTGACGACAGGTAGACACACAGACGTGGGAAAACTATAACAAATGAATATATGAATATTCTAGAACGAGCTGACCAACGCGCTGATTAATTTCAAGAGAAACTTTAATTATCATTTACAATTTCTTCACAACACATAGAAATTACATCAAAGCATATACAGTAGAACTCCATTTATCCGAACCCCATGGGACCGAGCATCGTTCGGATAATCAAATGTTCGGATAATTGGATTACATAATGTATCGAGTACATGTACACATATGTCTAACAATAATTAACCATCACAAGAAAAATACACTATAAAACATATTTACCTGTACTGTAATAATAATACCCACACTGTATTAGATCACTGTATCACCAAAATTTTTCATTACACTGCAGTGCATGTACTACTTGTATTAATTATTTTTTTTAAGAAAGAGAAATGTTTTCAAAATAACATTACAAACGATTCAAAACCAGACGCAACTTACGTATACATGTACTTGCACAGATGTAGCCCACTATTTAAAATAATGAGGAATCCTCTTTTTCACCAAACTGGATAGTCTCCTTTTGGCTGCTAAGTCCCGCATTCTCTTCAACAGCAGAAGCTGTGTAGGACAGCTGTCATCTTCTTACTCGTACCAAGCCGTCGCTGTTTCTAGTGCTATAAAGGCCTCTTCAGGATTTGGTCGACGTTTTGGGTTTTCTTCATAATCTACAAGTACATCATGTACTTCTGAGGAGTCTTCATCATCGGTCACTACATGTATTTGTTTTTCTTCTTGCACAAAAGACAAAATTTCTTCGTCATTCAAAAACTGAAAACAAGAATCATTATCATCTTCTAGCCACATGTGTGCATCATCTTTGTTACAGTCCAAAAATCCGGGCATTGCTTGAAACAGTTCCACAACTTCATTTATGCAATCATCATTTGTGTCCACTGCAGTAGTTTCATTTCCTCCTTCTTTCCCAAGCAATCTATTCCAAGCCTTGTTGAGATTATCTTGTGACAGGGTGGTCCAAGCATCAGCTAACATATAGCAGCAGTCTTTGAGATTAAGCTTTTTGGAAAACGCCACCACACTTTCTTCATCTTCAGCCAACAATAAACGACGCAGGACTTTCTTCTTGTACATCTTTTTAAGCTTTGCTATAACACCCTGATCCATTGATTGAATCAGTGCTGTTACATTGGGAGGCAGAAAAATTACTTTAAAATTTGCATCAACTGCATTCAATGTATCCGTCTCTGGATGAGATGATGCATTGTCCAGTAGAAGAATTACTTTTCCAGTTTTCTTTTCTTGTTCTCTCAACCTCTTCACATTTGGGATGAACTGATTTGTATATCGATCAAGAAATATTTCACTAGTCATCCAAGCACTCTTCTGTGCTTTGTAGCACAATGGGAGACATGTCACATTCTTTAAACAACGTGGTTTTTTGGCTTTGCCGATCATTAGCACCGGTAAACGATGACTTCCACTGGCATTCGCGGCTACCAAAATTGTTACTCTCTCTTTGCACTTTCTAAACCCAGGGGCAGCTGCTTCGCGCTGAGATGCAAGTGATTTTTGAGGCAATGATTTCCAGTATAAGCCAGTCTCATCGGCATTATACACATCATCGAGTGAATAGCCGCCTTATTCCAAAAAAAGCCAAGAATGTTTCTTTAAAATTTTCAGCGGCAGTTGCATCGCTAGATAAAGATTCCCCTTGAATCTCCAATTCTCGTATGCCATGACGAGATTTAAAGTTTCTTAACCATCCCTGGCTAGCCTTAAAGTCAGGAGGACCGTCAAGTTGATTGTTGAACTGAAGTGCCTTTTCACACAATAGAGAGCCAGAGATAGGTTCCTTTGCTTCTTCTTTGCACAAACCATATACACAAAGCCTCTCCCAATTTCAAATCTTTCGCATTTCTCATGGTTTTACGTTTCTTCGACCCATTTTCACTATCCAATGTCGATGCAAAACTCTTAATTTTATCCTTGTTACTTTTGATGTCAGAGACGGTAACTTTCCCAACATTGAAAATTCTCGCAAGTGAAGACACAGTTTCACCTTTTCCTAGTCTCTTGATAATTTCTGTTTTCGTTTCAATTGACAAAAGATTGCGGTTCCTTTTATATGTTTTAGGCCTACTGTAAGATGCCATATCGCACAGAGAAATACTTGTACACCAAAATTATTCTGCTGTAGTAGCAGACACAATTATTTTAAGTTGAACTGTCTGTTTAGCCAGTGTTCTGCCTAGAACGCACACGTACATTGGATTGGTAAACCAGATATTAACTGACTTTATGATCTAACTGACTTCCTGTACGTAAGTGACCGACCATTAGCCCATCCCATTCTCTACAAATTGTTCGCATACATTTGAAGCTACCGCATCAAAAGATTCAGAAATGTAGTCTAACGTGACTGGTGGCGCCTGATTTTTTTTTCTGGAAAAAATGTTCGGATAATTGGATGTTCGGATAATTGGGGTTCGGATAAATGGAGTTCTACTGTACAACTAGTCATAAAATCAATAGAAATGCTACAAAAATGATAGATTCCCAGTAAGATCCTTCCCCTCGATGGTTAGCCCACAGTCCCGTTAAAAAAAGGAACAAAAGTGATAGCCCAAACGGTCACAAATACATAGGATTTGAGTCTAAGATGTTTTTTTTTTTCTCGTAAATGTGTGAACAGAGTAGGATAATCTGATTTAGCCTAAGAAAAAAAAACTCTAGCATTTGCAACAAATTTCTGCAGATTAAAAAAAATTTAAGACAGCAAATGGGTGACAAAAATACAACGGTAAAATAACACTCAGACCTGCGTACACTCTTATTCATTCAGCCATGGCCATGTGCTCACAGTTATACTTACAGCTTTGCTCGCTGCCTCTGGGAACATAATAAATTCTAGGACCTTCACACAGACCCGTAAATGCAGTATCGACCAAGAAATCCCCAGTTCCAAAAGACGTACTGAACTCACTGTCTCCGGGAACGATTCCTTGGGTGTTCTTATTTTTCGGATGTCTGTTAAGTCACATAAAATTTGTCCAGGCACGAAAGTTAGCAGAGCACAATGTCATTAGCTTTGGTTTCTAGAATTTAAGGAATGTCAGATCGGTGTCTGCTTTTCAGGAAGGTACTATATTCGGTCACCACAATACTAGTCAAAACTCTGTCGGAATGTTACTGATATTTGCCTGCCACAGCGGGCTGAACTGTACTGAAGCGTTATTCTGGAAGAATTAATTCTGGCGCGAAGGCCTCTTACTTCATTTAACTGTTAAAGTTCAGGTAATGAAAGTGATTAGTTTCTTCACAAATAATGTTCACGTACTAGAACGCTGGCAAAGTTGGGTACCACAATTTCACTATATATAAAAGAAAGAACACATATCAAATAATTTACATATATGTACTCAATATAACTTACATTTTACACGACGAGCCTACAGCTTGACTTAGATTTAAAACTTCCCGTGAAATAAGTTATATTTTTAAAAAATCATCAATCCTCATGAATTTAGGAACACGTGCGTATTCCGTCAACATCTCATGAGGCTTCTAGCATTTATAAGTTAGTTTAGAAAAATATGATCTCGTCTGATTATTTAGCAGTAAAATTAACTTCATTATAGCTACATTATTGTTTAATGCTAGAAATTATAATTTATTCTGCTTTCCACTGAAACGCGTCACTAGAAAATAATATTTGGCACTCTGCGCAAAATCTTAAAAACTAGTGAAATATGAAATAAGCGACTTAACACTTTATCACTTCACAAAATACTAGATATAATATATTAATCCTCACCACAGAACTACGGTAACACCACGACTAGGATAATTCACTGAGAAACGTTAGGTAGTTAGATGCTCGTCAGAAATCATGACCGAGAACTATGGAAATTCGCTATACAAGCTTCATTCGCTAGCACGCGTGTTCCGTCTACTGAAGATGTTAAAGACTGAAATGAAATCAGATTTCTTAGCTCCTAGGGTGGATATTGAAAACAGGGCAAAACAATCCCTACATTTTCTCAAACTCCGAAATCATCTCCCCTTTTATACGTGTAAAACACCTACTCAGCTTAACAAAACGCGTGGTCAGTAAACTGCCATCAGTGACCGAGAGCGCGCGTGAGTTGCAACTCTCAGACAGTCCGTCTCCAGTGCGGAGCGATTTTTCACGCTAAGCCGGAGCTATTTTGACGAAACGCTCGCGGTTTACCGAAAAATGCAGACACTCCGTCTGCCTGCCATGTCCGGTGGAGTGAATTATCACACTACCGGCCCAGAACTCAGCCGAAGAAAACACTGTCCCCGGGGAAACTGCAGACAGCTGTCGGCTCTCCGGTCTGACGGAATGCATTTTAACACTTCTCGTCTGACTGACATCTATGTAATAGAATGCTAGTGCGATTCTCAGTTTTGAGAAAAGAAACAGGTAAAGTTTGCGAATTAGGAAGGAAATATATTTCGCAAATGAATGATGCAAAAAATACCGGAAAAAAGTAAAGACAGATAATAAATTAAAAGGATCCGGGTGAGAGAATAGGAAGAAGATCTAGGCAATTTAATGATCATAAGACCTACGTGACACTTGCCTATAATTGTTTTTCAGGATCTGTTGGCAGGTTTGCAGTGTGGTACTTGATGGGAACTGGGGCAGTGCTGCTCCTCTTTTGGATAGTTTATCGGCTTTTTCATTTACTGTGACTCCGACATGCCCAGGGATCCACTGGAGTGTAACTTCGACGCAATAGGAAGTGAACAGTTGGTCAATTAATCTACAGATGTTATTAATATTAGGAGACATTTTGCTTTCTAGGGCTTGGAGTGCTGATTTTGAGTCTGAGAATATAACGATATCCTCAGGTGGAGAGGATGCCACTTTCAATGTCTGAAATTATCCGGCACAATGCTTTTTCTAGTGCTGTTATTTCTGCATCATAGCTGGAACAAATTTCTCCGCAAGGGCCAAAGATGCAAGGGTGGTCTTCTGGGTGCAGGTTGGGGTATTTTATCACTGCGCCATATCCAGCATTGGTGGTAGCTTTAAATGCAGATCCATCTGTGTAGACATGGATGATCTCTTGTGGATATGAGTCTATAGTTTCTAAAGCGATGGTTTTCAGTAGTGGTACTAGAGTGTTCTTGTATGCTGAGGGGTCAGAGAGTTCAGTTCTTACTGTGGGAGTTGACCCAGATGTATATGCTATCCTTCTGACAGGACGTGACGATCCTGGGATACTGATACACTGGACTGCCTCCCTTCGGGGATACTGAAAAATGCATCCATACCCCCCCCCCTGAAATCATGTACATGATGATCGTGATAATGATGATGATGATGTTAATGATGATCGTGATAATGATGACGATGATGATAGTGATTATGATGATAATAGTGATTATGATATTGACAGTGATGATCATGATGATGGTGCTAAAAATGTTCGTGATGATGATGATGATGATAGCGATCACAGTGATGAAGATAATGATGATCGTGATGATGATGGTGAAAATAATGATGATCATGATTATGATTATGGTGGCAACGACGACGACATTGCGATAATGTTGACGATGATGGTGATAATGATGATGATGATGATAAAGATGATAGTGATGATAATCGTGATGGTGATGATGATAATGATGATCGTGATGATGATGAAGCTAATGATGATCGTGATGATGATGATGGTGGTCGTGATGATGATGATTATGATGATCGGGATGATGACGATGATGATGATACTGATGATGATTGATGATGATGATGATGATGATGATGATGATGATGATGTTGATGATGATGATGATGATGATGATGATGATGATGATGATGATGATGATGATGATGATGATGATGATGATGATGATGATGATGATGATGATGATGATGATGATCGTGATGATCGTGAAGAAGATGATGATTATGATGATCGTGATGATGATTATGATGATCGTGATGATGATGATGATGATGATCGTGATGATGATGATGATCATGATCGTGATGATGATGATGATGATGATGATCGTGATGATAATGATGCTAAAGATGATCGTGATGATGATGATGTTCATGATGATGATAACGATGGTCGTGATGACGATGATGATCGTGGTAAAGATGATGATGATTATCGTGATGATGATGATGATGATGATAATGATGTTAAAGATGATCGTGATGATGATGATAAGGATGGTCGTGATGATGATGATCGTGATGAAGATGATGATCGTGATGATGATGATGATCGTGATAATGATGATCATCATGATGATGATCGTGATGATGATAATGATGACAGTGATGATGATTGTCGTGATGATGACAATAATGGTGATCGTGATAATGATGATCGTAATGTTAATGATGATGATCATGATGATGATGATGATGATGATTGTGATGATGATCGTGATGACGGTGATAGTGTTGATCGTGACAATGAAATGATAAAGATGATCGTGATGAAGATGACGATGATGATTGTAATGATGATAATGATGATGGCAATGATGATCGTGATGATGATAATGATGAAGATGATCGTAATTATGATAATGATGATGATAATGATGATGATAATGATGATGAAAGTGATGATGATGACAAATATGAGTGTGATGATGATGATGATCGTAATTATGATAATGATGGTGATAATGATGATGATAATGATGATGAAAGTGATGATGATGACAATGATGAGTGTGATGATGATCGTAATTATGATAATGATAATGGTGATAATGATCGTAATGATGTTGATGATGATAATGATGATGATCATTGATGGTGATTGTTGATGATGATTATGATGGTGATTGATAATGACGACGATGGTGATAATGATGATGTTGGTGATAATGGTGATGATTGATGATGTTGGTTGATGATGATAGTGATTGACGATGATGATGATTGATGATGATGATTGATGATGATTATTGATGATATTTGATTATTGATGATGATTGATGATGATGATGATTGATGATGGGGATGATGATGTTTCGTGATGATTGATGATGATGGTTATGATTGATGATGATGATTTATTATGATTGATGATGATGATTGACGATGATGATTGATGATGATGATGATTGATGATGATGATGATGATGATGATGATGATGATGATGATGATGATGATGATGATGATGATGATGATGATGATGATGATGATGATGATGATGATGATGATGATGATTGATGATTTATGATTGATGATGATGATGATTACTGAAATGTGTTCCTGGTTTTGCTGCCAATTTTCAAATTGGGTGACATCTTGATTTCTATTGTTAATTTTGTTTTCCAGCAACGTGTGGTACATAAAAGTCACAAACGTCGACAGAGGCAACAGTACCAAATCCAAACTTGTTGATACAGAAACATTCTTCAAGTACCATAGCTGGTGGCGAGGGTGATCATCTCTCTGCACGACCTTCTGTCTACAGTACTATTTATTAATTCTGTTATTGACTTCTTTCCATGCCACGATGTCAAACTGTCCAGAATCTGCTCTGTTTGTCTTCCCCTATCTCTTGTTCCTTCAATCATTCCCGTGTGTTACGATATATACCAGCTTTCTTTTTCTCCTAACATGCCCAAAGAAAAGAAGATGCCCAAAGACAGTGGATTGCTTCTTTCTTATACGAGGAAAACCGTCCTATGCGTAGACTTCGTCATTGACGTTTATAAAGAGATGACGCGATGTTGCTGTTACAGGTATTAACATTTTTATCTAACCTTGCTCGAAAACCTGCTGATTGAGGATAAATAAATTGTATATTTAAATTCCAGGGTGTCTCTGAGGAGAATAAGAAAGAATATGAATACTGCTTCTTCAGGCATGTCTTACGAACAACTGCTAGGAGGTTATGTACGGAGCTGGCAACTTTATCATGTAAAACATATTGCTACAGAACCCACGACTACAATAGCACAAGAAAGCTTTGGTACAGGCTTCCTGCAAATGTACCATGTCCCCTGGTAGCGCAATGCTGCATACAGAGAGAAAATGAAAATACTGCTGATTCCTTTTTTTAATGATCCATTAGCTCCCCGAGGAGCATAGGCCTTCAGCAAACTCACGCCAAGTCCTCCTGTCGCGTGCCGTCAGCTCAAGGTCTTTCTATTATCTTCCTATTCAATTTTCTTTTCTTTTTTTTTGGGGGGGGGGGGGGCGGGGGGTGGGGGGTCCGAGTCGCTAAGAGGTATTGCCTCAAATTCTAAAGGTATCGGGGTGGATTCCAAGTAGAGGGAATATAATTTATGGAAATTGGTTTTCAAAACCAGTGGTCCTAATGATGTTATACCCCCCCCCCCCCCTTGCCTCCTAGGTAGTGAGATCGGATGCTTAGCTTTCTCGGAAGGGGGGGGGGGGGTTAAATAGGAAGTCCCGTGTGCAAGTTGTGCACGTTAAAAATCCCACGGCACTTGGAAATCGTAAAGAGTAGGCTATACGCCCTGACATAATTTAAAAATGATAAACCTACCCACCACAAAAATATTTTTAAAATATATGATTCCTATATCCAAAACGGGTTTCTCGCCGGTGCTACGGAGTTCGTACATTGTGCTGAGATTCTCCTTGGGTGATCTAAGGGAGGAGATCGGAGCACCGATGGAGTTATCCGTGTGCAATGAAGATGGTCTTAAAACCAAACTAAACCAATTTTCATTCGTGTCTCCACGTCCCCCACTAATCCATGTGTTCTTTGGTCTACCTGTTCTTTTCTTACTATGAGAGTACAAGAACAAAGACTGTCTTGTAAGGCTATCAACAGGTGTCCCCAGCGTGTTTCCTGTCCATCGCCAGTCTTAGAAGTTTTTGTAGCTTAACGTTTCAATAGCATTAGGCAGCAGGCCTAATGCTCAACGTTCCTAAGTCGCTTTTTACGGCAGACTTGGTAGGTTACCTTGTTACTATTCTTTACTCCCCTTTCAAGCCCCGGTAACTAACGGAATAAGGCTGATGTTTAGCATGATGTTGATGATGATGACGACGATGATGATGTCGATGATAATGATGATGCTGATGATGATGATAATATAAGCACTAAGCTGAAGCTACCAACGCAACAGTATAGCACGCACACATACACACACATCACAACAACAAATAAGTACTCTACATCCGTGCTCCTCTCACACAATAAAATCTAACACTATTCACTCAAATAACATCCAATATACTCGTATATTTCACCATTTACTTCAAGTTTTGCACATGCTTATTCTGACAAAATTAACAATGAATTTCCCCACGAAACTGGCTAAGTTCATCTGTGTTGTCATATTAACACTTTGGTCGGCAACTGTCTTTGATCTACCATCACTGAGCGTTAACTGTCTTAAAAATTGCAGCATGTTCATTCTTACAAAAGGAACTGCAAACTAACATGTCAATCAATCAATCAATACCCTTTCACTCGCCAAGGAATGCATGGAGGCATATCTGGAGTCGCCCTTATATGACCACTAGCCATGCACAATGTTACAGTATTCAAATGTGGAAGTGAACATTTCTGTGGGTTAATTACACCCTCATTGATTCTTGAAATCCTCAACCTCACTTCCAGATATTCCTCCTGTGGGGAAACACGTTACATGGTTGGCGGCAAGAAGGAGGATCTCACTATGGGCCTATGATGGGTTGGGGGAGCTGCCTCTGTGTAGGACGGGACAATTCCATGGCAGAGCCCAGAATCAGAGCACAGTATTTTACAAATTTGGAGGGCTCCTTGGATGGCGGGGAATGCACAGTGGGCCACACGCTTCTTACTCCTAGCGTGGGACCAGATGTGAAGATCCTTTAAATGCAAGCCAAGCTGGAGATACTGGAGCTCATGTCTTCAACTTACCACGTTTCGAAATGGCAGAAAAGCCACAGGAAAAGCCTAGATACGCGTAGATAATACCAAGGAGGCTTCAACAATGATACTGGCTGGACAAGAGCGGGAAGCTCAGCAGCCCTAGTTAAACAACAGCTCGTAGAGGAGCATAGGCCTTCAACAAACACATGCCAAGTTCTCTTGTCGCGTGCCATTAGCTCAAGTTCTTTCCACGCCTTTCTCATCATTTTCACCTCTGTCTCCTGTTCTCTTCTCTAAATGTTTATTGGTCTACCTCTGCTTCTCTTACCCTGGGGGTTCCAGAACAAGGACTGCCTTGTAATGCTATCAACAGGTTTCCTCAATGTGTGTCCTTTTCATCGCTAGTGTCTTCTTCTCAGCTCTTGTTCCACTGGCAGGTATCTGGTTCTTGTCATCAGTTCCACAACTAACATGTACGATACTGCTAATTGTTGACCGTCTGTTAGCTGTTTGTCATTTGTCTTTTGCTATTCCTCAAAAAAAATCTTCTTCAGGAACCATGCCTAGCAGCGTAGGAGATCATGTCTCTCCACAACTTTCTGTCTCCAGCTCAACTTATCAACTCTGCTTCTGACTTCTTTCCACGCCACAATGTCACACTGTCCAGTATTTGCTCTCTTTGTCTTCCCCTATCTCTTTTTCCTTCAATCTTACCTGTTTTTACGATATATTCCAGATTTCCTCTTCTCATAACATGCCCAAAATAGTTTCTAACTTGTGAAATACGTTTCCTTTGTGCATTGGCCTCTTTCAGGACATCCTCATTACTCTGTTTGGCTCTCCGTGGTATTTTCGCAGATTTCAAACTCTTTCTAAATCTCCTGCATATTAGTATGTAAGGTAAAAGTAAAGGAACCCGTTACACGCCAATTGGGCATATTGGGAATATGGTGTTAGGCCCGTATTTTCTTGACCGAAAATGGTCAATGCAAAAAAAGCTTGTAGTCTCTTTCCTGTCAATCTAAGGATGATTGCACGTGCCACCAAGTTGAGCTATTACTTTTCAAATAATCATAGGGGAAATCTACACAGAGTGTTACACCAGGAGGAGATCTGATCATCAGATGTGCTTCCCCCCCCCCCCCCCCCGTTTCACAAGTGTTTCAGCACTTTAATCTCCTCTACATGGAAAAAAAGGGGGGGGGGGGAGCCGAGCCCACTCGGGTCAAGACTCAAAAGTGACAGCCGCCTAGGATATATTTTCCGTTTGCGCTAGGAATTAAACCCACTCCACCTTGGTTACACCTTCCAAATTCACGCCTGTTATCAATTTTGCCAACTTGAAGCAGTTATGAAAACAGCAATTTTGTTATGTTTAAATTATTGTTCTATGTTCCAGAGCCCGTTGCAGTTGTTCCACAGCCAGCACGGTGTTTTTTCCGCAGATTAGCCAAGACTTTTAAACTGTCACTGCTGATAAACCTCTAACACCAACTACAGCTAAAACCTTTGCTGCGATCCCTTATGTCTCAACTCCGTGAATAGATCGTTATATTTGCCATTTTAAATGCAGACTGCTCATTTCACCTAGATTTAAAAGGCACTGTCAATTCAACCTTTATAATGTGGAGCGGTGACGAGGAGTGCATCGTCGTATCTGGTCGTCTTTGAGACACCGTTTAGTTAGGTCTACCGCCATCTCTTAGTCATTTGTATCGAAAAGAATAGTTGGTAAGTGAGACAAAACGGGGCGGCCCCTATCGATCTTTGTTTCACTCCGGCAGTAACGGTACATTTGAGGTACTGATTTTTATTAATTGCTCTCAATTGTCGCACTTTTCTTTCTTTCTTTCTTCGTTATTTTTCTACTAAGTAGCAGATATTTAATTTTATCAAATCATTCGACATTCTCTGTAGGTGATAATAATCACATTTTCTTAGCGCTTCCCAGATTTGTTGGCTATAGGCGCGGCAGAGTAACACGTACATCGGCCCGCGCTATCGGCGTAATCACCGATAAGACATGGATGACAAGATTACTTTAGATAAAAGTAAGATTGCTACATCTTGAACACATGGTCATATGCTGTTACCGGTGTGTTCGTACGTTTGTACACAAGGGCATCGGACATCTTGTTACCATATATGGGAGAGTTGACCTCTGCCTTACGTTCAAAATTATCCGATGTCAGAATATTTTGAAATTGCCCCATAGCCCGCCTGCTTGAACATGATTGCAGTTTTTTGATAGCTCATAACAAACGAAGGCGTGGGAAGCAGGGAATATAATCTGATCATTTTCTCAAGCTATTTCACTTGAGAAATCGCACGCCAAGACACCAGACTGCTACAGTGAAGAATTAGAATTCAGAATTCCTTCTTAAAATACAGGACACCTTTTATTGGAGTATTTAGCAGGACTTACAAAATAGCCTAGGAAATCTCTAACATTTTAAATAAGGAAACCTGGTCTGAGGAAGCTGAAGGGCCACACACGAAGTCAGAGAGGGAACCTTTTAAATTAACGCGTATAAGAGGCCGACCTCTTTGCAATCTAAGTTTTGCTGATGATATCGATCTGATAGCTGGAACAGAATCAGAACTTCAAGACCTTACCTCTAGACTGGAGAAAGTAACAAGAACATATGGGATGGAAATTAATATAGAAAAAAGCAAGATATTGGTGAATAGCCATAAGAAACATGTTCCGACCAACATTACGTTAAATGGGCAAACATTAGAAGAAGTTAACACCTTTAAATATCTCGGGTCCACTATATGTAGTGATGGGAGATCAAGTAAAGAAATCAAGACAAGACTTGAGATGGCCTCAGCTGCCATGACAAGACTGAATGTGATCTGGAAAAGTAACATCAGTTTTCCTGTGAAGATCAAATTATACAAATCACTTGTATTATCTATTCTCTTATATGGGTGTGAGAGCTGGACACTCACTGCAGATACGGAGCGAAGGATTCAGGCTTTCGAGCATAAATGTTATAGAAGAATTTTGCGCATTTGCTATAAAGAGCACAAAACAAATGTCTATGTTAGAGCGAAGATAAACACCTATGCAGGCCACCAAGAACCACTTTTGTCAGTAGTGAAACGTCGAAGCTTGCCTGGTTTGGGCATGTAACTCGTCATGACTCCCTTTCGAAAATGATCCTCCAGGGAACAGTCGAAGGTAAACGGAGAAGAGGAAGGCAAAGAAAATCCTGGGCTGATAACATCAACGAATGGGCAGGACACGGTTTTTCCACACTTGTACGCATTGCTGAGGATAGAGAGCAGTGGAGGACCCTGTCTGCTGATGCTTCCACCATGGCACCCCTACGACCCATGACGGGTTACGGGTTGAGATGATGAAGAGGCCGATTCGTCTCTTTTATTCATCTGAGCAAAAAGTCTGTGAGTCAGGATTGGCATAAGTTGTGATTTACATTTCATATTTATTACTAACATGTGAACTAACATTCTTTCTTCTTCTTTTGATCCTTAGCCGCCGACCGTCAAAGCAGTCAGTGGCCATCACGCCTAGTGGCGTCTTGTAGGGCAACAACAAATTGATTCCACTTTGCTCGGTCGGTGGCCATCCATCTTACAGTTCCCCAACTCTGGTTCATTCCCTGCATCCCCAGTTTAGGCTGATTCCTATTCATTCTGATGTTGATGTCTTTGCCTGCCCCGCCGTTTGGTATTACTATGCATCCTAGGTACGTGAAGGTGTCTGTCTGTACCAGTTGCTGATTCCTTACTGATATGGGCTCAGGGTTGCTCACATTGAGCGTCATGACCTCTGACTTCTTTAAATTGGTGTTCAAGCCCACCTGCTGGCTAAACTTATTTAGTCTATCCGTTTTTTTTCTGGATGTGTTGATGTGAATGTGTTAGTAGTACAATGTCATCTGCATATTCTAGATCTTCCAATGTAGAAAATGTAGTCCATCTTATTCCTCTTGGACTGCCCTCTGTTGTCTGGCACATCACCTAGTCTATGACTTAAAAATAGAGTGGTTGATAAGGGGCATCCCTGTCGTACTCCTGTCTTCACCTCAAAGGTTAGGTTGCTCTACCTAACACTACACGTAAAGTTGGCATAGAGGCTTTTTATGATTGACACTATGCAGCTTGGAATTCCATAAGCCCTCAGTATTTTCCATAAACTGTCCCTATATATGCTGTCAAAAGCCTTTTCAAAATCAACGAAATTAATGTACAGCTGTTTTTGCCATTCTTAGCACTACTCTATAATGTTCCTGAGAGTGAATATATGATCTACACATCTTCTGTTCTTTCTAAATCCTGCTTGTTCTTTTCTCAGTTTGTGGTCTACTGCTTTTGAAATTCTCTGTATAATTATCCTGCCTAGTATTTTGCTGGGAACTGAGAGAAGAGTGATTCCTCTCCAATTATTGCAGTCTGCAAGATCTCCCTTCTTGGGCAATTTGACAATTATTCCTTTGTTCCACTCTGATGGTGTTGTCCCCGTTTTCCAGACTTGTGCAAATAGTGGTTCTAATAGTTCTGCTGCTAGCTCAGGGTCTGTCTTAAATAGCTCTGCATTTAAGTTATCATGGCCAGGAGCTTTCCGTTCTTTAACCCTTTGATTGCTGTGATGATTTCTTCTTTTCGTGGAATGTCTGTATTTACATCTAGATCGTTTTCAGCCTCAGGAACATTCAATTGTGTTTCTGGTGGTTCCTTGTTTAGAGTTTCTCTGAAGTGCTCGGCCCATCTTCTTTCCTGTCCCTCTGTTGTCGTGATGAGATTTCCTTGCTTATCTCTTACTAATGTAATATTGTTTGCACCTCGTTTTCTGCTGATGAATTTAGTTATTTTGTATACTGTGCTTTGTTCATTTCTCAGTGTTGCCTCTTCTGCCTGTCTTGCAAGATCGTCTAGGAAATTCCTTTTGTGGGCTCGGGTTTGGCGTTTAACTTCCTTGTCCAGCTGACTGTACTGTTCGCTATATAGTTGCTTTAACCTGTGGGACTTTGCTTCTGTTTTCTTTCTTTTCATTTCCTTTCTCAGTGTTATGGTGTTTAAAACTAACATACATATATATATATATATATATATATATATATATATATATATATATATATATATATATATATATATATATATATATATATATATATATATATATATATATATATATATATATTACCATTTGAATTTTAATGTGTGAAACTCGCTTGTGGATGTCAAAGTCATTTGAGGCTGGCAACCTCAGCGTACAGAATAATGATTCATGAACCACCACTGCACGGGCTGATGATTGCTTTAATGCTAGTTTCGTAAAGAGAACTAAAAGCATAAAGTAGTCACAGGCTCCATACGGAGCAGGGAGGGAAAGATGAAAGAAATGATGTACATTCTAAGTATAATACTTACATTTTCAAAGCAGTGTAAACGTCCCTATAAACATAGTCACTTTAAAATTAGTGTAAGTTTTCAAGCTTTAAACCAGTGTAAATGTCTATGTGAAAATATTTATTTTAAAGTAATGGAAGTTTCAAACTTTTCAATTAGTGTAAAACATAAATGAAAACATATTTAATTTATATTGTGAACACTTTTCAATCAGTGGAGATGTATATGTAAACAGACTCTTTCTGTACTATTAACCTTTTCATTTAAATATAAAGTAACTATGAAAGCTATTCTATTTAAATGTAAAGAAAGTTTTATCCTGAGGGATTAAATTTAATTCTCATCGAGGGTAAAGTCTGAGTAATTGGGATGGTGTTATGGGAAGATAGGAACCCATAACTATGGGGTGGAAAATGCCATACTCAGAAGAGCGTTTCGTTCTATTCTTTTACCATAGTTATTGGTGGTACCAGCAGAAAGTACCATCTCTGGAACAAGAAGGGAACCGTGGCCTAAGCTTTAAAATGAAGGACCCACGTGGTAGACTCACCTTGACATTTCTGGGAAACGAGCTACCCCTGACAACCTTGATCAGAGACGAGCGTGAGCAGAGTGAAAAGAACCAACCCATAAGAAGGAGCAGAACCATCATTGGCAGCTAAGTTCAAATATATGCTGCCACTTGAACTTCTTGTAACTTCTCACATTCCCTAAAGACTGTGATGATAACTTTTCTTGATCCATAACTATTCAAATTATTTTCCAAATGTTAAAACCTAAAGTGATTATTAAATTTTGTTATTTGTAATGTTACAAATTTAACTTCGATTTAATCATTTTAAAGTTATTGCATGTTTGTCTCAGTCAAATTACTATACACACTCTAAACAGAGCTATACTAGAATAATAGAATTCCACTGAGTAAATCAGGGTTGGGGGCTTAAACGAGCTGAAAGTAATAAGTGCTTAAATCCTTCACAAACGCGTCGGCAGAATTACAGAGTTAACATACTGAGCCAAAGAAGTATTGTTCTCGCTTATTCTGAATATCTTGTGAAGACTCCCTTTGTAATAGAAGTGTCATCACCCTTCTATCTACATCTCTGCCAAGAGTAATCTTGTGCGAAGGTAGATACCTTTGAAGCCCATATTAGATACTCTTGAGTTTTGGCCACTGTTGGACCACGATTGCAAAGCAGGGGAGGCAATGCCGTCACAGTAAGCTAATATCTTGTTTGGGATGTGCTGACTTTCCACTTTTCGGGAGTTTGTTTGTTTACTTCTAGGCCTGATTTTGCTGTTCGCCTTCTGCCACGCCAGTTTGTTGTAGCGGCTAGTTCACTTAGTACTCTGTTGTGTCGACATGTGTATCACATTTATCCTAGCGACACCTTGCAAATTGAGAGCACATGCTCCAGCGTTTGCTTCGACAGGCAAAGATGACAATTACTATCATCAAAATTTAGCCCGCTATTCCAGTCCATTTTTCTGCGTGTAACGGGTTCCTTTACCTTTACCTTTTTACCTTGATATGAATTAGATGGCGGGGAAAAAACAACACACACACACAACTACTTAAATATTTAGCCCTTTGATGTCAAGATAAAAGCAATAAAAGTTGTAAAAAGAATGTTTTTGTCTAATTTTTTCCCCACTTTCATAATGACTATTTTGCAGACGACTGGACCTGTGCCGACAGGGAAAACTCACTGTTAGCTCCTCACTATTGTCCTACTCATCACGAAGTCATAGAAAAAAAAATATTTTTTTAAGTACCGCTAGTACATACAGACAGCTATATGCACTCTTATGGCAACAAAATGCCGTAGTGGGTTTTGATTACACCCGGCTCTCCACACTGTTAAATGATCTACAATTCTCTGTTCCACATCTGCTTCCATTCTGTCTTGAGCAGAAGATGTGATTGCTGTGGTCCATTGTTGAGCGTTTCCTGGGACGGATTTTGAACCAGAACATTCTTCTGGCTACTTCCCGAAATTTCCGACCGGTGGCGCAGTACAGCAAGAAATTAACCGAGTGATTAAGGTACATGAGAAGAGAAGCCAGAGTTCCGAAGAGGATTCCCTTAGAGCGTGTGAGGTCGCTGCTGGATGGTGTATTGATCCAGGTGTTGGCTACGATATTTGAGATGTTCATTGGTAGAGTGGTAAGTAGGAAGGTGAAGGACACGGTCAGCAGCATTGCTGTCATGCGGACATTCCCGGAGTCGTTAGATGAGCTGGTGTCTCTCTGCGCTGGTCGATGGCCGTTGAGGAGTCGCAGACGTGAGTTGTTGGCGTTGCATATCTGTGGAACATAACGAGAGAAGAGAATTATAATCGCTGTAAGAGGGGACTTAGTGTACTGACTGAGATCAGCTGTGAAGGTATCTATATCTATTAAGAGTAGTGTATTATAGATAACCTACTTGCTACCACATATCTATATATCTCAGTCAGAATTATTCTGGAATAGTGTGATGACTACGTTATGTGTCTAGGGTATGTGTATGATGAAGTGTAAGTCAAAACAACAACAGACAGATAAACAATTTAATTTATTCCACTATACTTGACAACACTGGGACACTCACATACATATAACACTCTAAAGGATATCTTAAGGAGTCACTGATAACTTTTCAAATAACAATATGTATTCATTGCTGATATGAATGAATATGTGTCCTGATTCAATTACAAAGGAACCAGGAATCACAATCAATTTTCATTACAAGTTATGTACAGAATGGATTAATATGAATATTGTAGTGACATATATTATTAAAAATATCCTATGTGTGTCAGTTGTGTAGTGGTAAAATGAGGTAATACTGGTTTTGTTTTGTTCAAGCTCTGTTGGTATTTGTCATCATGACTTCAATAGTTTGTCTTTAGGGACTAGTATTGGAGATGTTCTCAGTTCCTGATATTAAGACAATTAAATTCCCCTCTTAAGGTGATTTTTACAAAGTCATTTCAAGATGTGGGGACATAATGTTGAGCTCAGCTGGCCAAATTAGCTTATCTTGCGTGATGGCGGCAGGAAAGGACTCCTCTGCTCGAATTCTCCCTGGGCTCTGGAGACACCTCACTGATAGCTAAATGGACCAAGGAGTATGCTGTCCGACTCTGGATTCAGCAAAGCTCTGACCAGGTGCTGCTCAGTACCATCAAGACCACGGTCCCTGAAAACAAGAAGGATATACCTTCTACTTCATAACTAATTGATACTCTAGTTCTACACTGAACACAATACAACACAAACATTGAGTTCAGAGCGTTAGGCCAACTGTCAGCTTCATCTGAAATACTTTATACCAGCATTACCCTCCTTAATGGTCACTACGCCTCTGCACTTCCAGCATTATTTCTGTCTAATCAATCATCCAGGTGTCAGTGTACTATTTGGCCATTCCATGCCGTTTTACTTCCCTCCGACACCCTCTGTTCAGGCTGGAGCATTATAGGCTTTATCTCCTGTTTGCCACTGAACTACACATATATATACAGGCATAAATTAACAATTTACATTCAATTTTCATTAAAAGATACTGAATGGTTCAAGCTTACCACAATTTCATGGAAATAAACACAGATACGTTGATTAGCAATGAATTCTGGCACAATTACTGGCACAAATTCCCATCTGCTTATGTTCCAGGCTTTTATTTTAGCAAAAATGTGAGCTGGCTTCAACGCACTGTCGCTTTATCAAGCTTATTTGCACTAGTGGTCTCGAACTAACGCTCCTAAGTGAGTATATCAGCGAGTCTAGCCAATGAGGCCACGTTTCGACAAGTGTTTGAAAAAATGTTACCTTTCTACGTCTCCCTAACAACCAAGATAGTATTTATAGTCCGACCAATCGTGGTTCGTCTTTCATTTGTTGCGCTCCAATCAATTTGGAGTTTACATGGTAGGCTATTTCTGTAACGCAAGGTTTTTTCAAACATGTTATAAAAAAATTTTATGAGCAGAAATGATTTCATGCTGTCAGGCATCCCCAATATTTTATTTTGGTTATAACTTGTTAATTCCTAGACTATTTGCGTAACGTTTTACATATTCTTTGTCAGCAAACCCTAAGGAACCCAAATATCCAAATTTAAAAGAGCTACGTGGCTGCGTTCAAAATATGTATTTTCTACCTCCTGTTTCGAAGATGTGCTGTCTGGGTACTGTTATGTTTTCAACCGTAAGCCCATCTATTGTTATCTTTCCTAATAAGCGTTTTTTATGATTTTAAAACCTAACTCTGGGAAGGGTAGTGAATTTATCACTGTCCGTCCGAAAAAGTTAGTGCTTGTAGTCTTACACGCGTGATGGCAGCATTTGTGTATCGCGCGAAGCGTGTTTAGTGTTCGGCTTTTTCTGCCTCTCCCTTCCCGCTATCCTTTTGTCCATCTGTCTCGTTCGTTTTGGTAACGCAGTGTAGAAAAAGACATGAATGGAATTTAAAATTTAGGTCAACTTGCATATTTCAAGGTTTTTCTTAGAAAGGCAGCACATTTTATTGTGTGTTTGGGAAACGCGTGTATGTTGCAGAAGGCCTTTAATATCAACGTGAAACGTTACAATTTGCTTACGCAGTAGAAAACAAGGGGATTTCGAGTACAGTCTTTGTGACAGCACTGTTATTTACCATTGCTCTTTTCTTTATTAATTTTATTTGTTAGGCTTAATATTTAACTAATAATTTATATATGTGGATTAGAATATTCCACGACACCTCCCCTCTTAAAACAGACATTATATGTCAGTCCTTTATTCTATATACACATAGAGAAATTTATTATTATTTCTGGGGTTTACGGTGATTCTCATCACACGGATGGCGGCTTAAAAAATCCGCTCCCAAATTGGTTTTTCCAGATATATACTCAATGCTAAAATTATATGGAGCCAAAAGTAAAGACCATCGGAGTAACCTGGAGTTCTCATGCTTAGCCTGTGCTAGAAACGATAAAGGTTTGTGATCTGTTTGCAACTTAAATGCCTTCCCATATAGATAAATATTGAATTTCTTTATCGCCCATATTACTGCAAGACATTCTTTTTCGCTAGTTGAGTAGTTGATTTCAGCTTTATTCAACTTTCTGCTAGCATATGCCACTGGGCTTAATTCTCCATCCAAGGCATCTGATTTCTGTAGTAGAGTTGCACCTAACCCAATATTACTTGCATCCGTCCTTACAATGAATTCTTGACTTAAGTCAGGTAATTTCAAAATGGGTTTACTTGTGAGCTTTTCCTTCAATTCTTGGTAAGTCATTTCACATTGTGGTGTCCATGTAATGCGATCTGGATGTCCTTTACGTGTCAATTCAGTTAACGGTGCACATATGGAATTAAAGTTTTTGATATACTTCTGGTAGAAACCACATAATGAGACAAAGGATCTCACGTCCTTCTTGGTTTGTGGTCTCGGGGCTTTCTGTAGTTTCTCTAAATTCTTTGGGTCAGGGGTCATGTTTCCCTGATAAACTGTGTGTCCCAAAAATTCCAATTCTTTACATCCAACGCAACATTTGGTTGGTCGGGCTGTTAAATTTGCCTCCCTAAGTCGATTAAACAGCATGTTCAGAGAGTCAATGTGTTCCTCAAATGTTTCTGTGGCTATCAGGATATCATCCATGAAATTTGTTATACATGGATTATTCAGAGGGTCCAATAATTTTCTCATCATTCTAGAGAAGACACTAGGCGCATTCTTCAATCCAAATGGCAATCTATTAAACTCATAGTGTCCTTCTGAGGTACTAAAAGCTAGGTATGGTCTAACCTCAGGCTTTACTGGATCTGATAGTATCCTTTACTCAGATCCACTTTTGAGAAATATTTAGCTTTATTTAGTCTGGCAAACAGCTGATTTGTATCCGGCAATGGATCCACCTGTCCTTCTGTAATAGCATTCAGTCTCCTGTAATCTATACAGAGTCTATGTTCTCCAGAGGGCTTCCTTAAGAGTACAACACCGGAACTATACGAAGATTCACTGTGCGAAATAATTCCTTCCTTCAATAGATAGTCTATCTCTTCCTTCAAAGCTTTCTCCTTAGCAAACGGAATCGAATATGGTTTCATACAGACAGGTGTGGAGTCTATTAGTTTCATATCATATTCCAATAGGTTTGTATGTCCTGGTCGGTCTGTTAACACCTCTGCATGATTATTTAGAACCTGTTGCACTCTCTCTCTTTCTGAGTTTTCGTTAAATGTGTACTGATTTTCACCTGTGCTGCTGTCTCACAGGGGTGTAATGGATATTCAAATGATGAAAGTGGTTCCTTTTTCATCTCCATGGCGATGGACAAGGTCAACAAGTGTGTCTCTTCCTGATGTTCTCTTTCCAAATATTTCTTCAGGAGATTCACATGATAGATTTTTTCTTTCCCCTTCTTATCTATCTTATAATTTGTTCTAGACACCTTCTCTAGAACTGTATATGGACCCTGCCATCCAATTTGTAACTTATTCTGACTCCCAGGCAAAAGAAGCAGTACTTTCTCTCCCACAGCCAAATTTCTGTCCTTCGCCTTCCTGTTATAATAGGCAGCATGTTTCTTCCTGGCTTGTTTCAAATTTTCATTGGCAAGTTTCCAGCCAGTTTTTAACCGAGTGGTCAGCTCATTCACATATTGGTATGAAGATGTAATGTTTTCCTCTGCCTTTTCATCAGTCCACGTTCTTAACATAGCTACATATGGACCTTTAATTGTGTGGACCTATTTGTCCATGCACCGGTATGGTCTCTTCCACTCGAAGCTTTATAGTGATGATTTTTCCTCCCAGAATTATCATTCACAAAACGACCGCTACCAATTTTTCTTTTGGGGCTTTCTCCCCTCTTAAAATTCTTGATGAGAGATTTCCTCTCTACATCCTCTTCCTCCAGTTTGTTTAAGTCCGATTGAGGGATTGTCGGCTTATCCTGGGGTAAGACATCTTTTTGCACTCTCCGCATAGTGGCCATTGTAAAACAGTTAAGTGAAGCTTGTCCGTGAAAAGGGGCTTCCCATTCCATTTGGTCCACTTTATCAAATCTATTTTTCTTTTTATTATCAGGCCTAATTTTGCCCCGTGGCGTGTCCAGGTCCTGATCCATGTTCCCACTTGTGGGTGTTCCCTCATGTGCTATGCTACACCTTTCTACAAAATTCTCAATGTCCCATCTTGCTTTGGGCCAATAATAATTGTGAGCCACCTTTTGAATGATGGTACCTATTTTCTCATGGTCCCCATCTGGTTTCACATGTAGGCTCCTTATTAAGTCTGTCCTATATCTTTTAGGAAGAACCAGCTGTCCGTGACCTTTGGATCTAGCTCCAGTCTTCCTATACATCAACTTGTTTTTCATGTAAAAATCTCCCTTGCCTGGAGTTGTATGACAAGTTGACAATTTTCTGAAACAAGGCTTGAGTGTTTTATCCCCAGCCTGTGCCTTCCTCATCTCTTCTGGAGTGGTATCCAACATAATATCCTCCTCCTGTCTTGAGGTCGACCTGACCTGAAGGGTTGCCATATACACAGGTTTCCTTCTGCAACGGTCAGTGTCATGATTGTCCATCTGACAATTCTTACACCACCTTTTTCCTTGGTTGAAAGATTTTCTTTCATTATATTTCCTTTCATCGAATTGTGGGAATTTATTTTTATTGTCATACCGTGGCCTATCAAATTGGTGCTTACCTTTATTTTGATCCCTAGGATCAAATTTATTAAAGTTCTGTGGTGCCCTAAAGTTGTCCACTTGTTTCTTTTTATTACCTGTTACCTCTGCTTGAGCTGCTTGATACCTTTCAGCAACATTTAGCAACTCACCCAGCCTCTCTGCACCTTGTTCCATGAGAAACTTTCTCAGGTCTGGAGCCATGGACTCTCTTAGTTGCTCTATAAGGACCATTTCCTTAAGATCTTGGGTTTTCCCCAGAGAAGTCCATTTCTCCAAGTATGTCTCTATTCGTGCAGAGAACTGGTGATATGTTTCACCTGACAGTAGTTTAGCATTCCTAAATTTTTTCCTATAAAATTCTGCATTCTTTTCATACCTTAACAAAAGAGCCTGCTTTAGCATGTCATAATTTTCCTGATCACCTCTGCTCATTTTTGCAAAAACTTCATAAGCTGCCCCACGAAGTCCCTGAGATAACTTTAAGCTCCACCTTTCTCTCTCTAACCCATACGTGGTAGCTAATAGTTCATATCTATTTATATAGCTCTCAATATCATCGTCTTTCTCAACAAAATGATCTAAATGAAAGTTCATAGCTGAGGTTGAGGCTCCCTGAGTAACCGTAGCATCAGAGGCAAAGGGACTGGCACCATTTTCAGGAACATGGCCTTGAAACTCAAACTCCCTTAGTCGTAATTCATGTTCCCTTTGTAATCTTTTCTCCTCCTTTTCTGCTTCCCTCTCTGCAGCTAATTTCTTCTCTTCCCTTTCTGCAGCTAATTTCTTCTCTTCCCTTTCTGCAGCTAATTTCTTCTCTTCCCTTTCTGCAGCTAATTTCTTCTCTTCCCTTTCTGCAGCCTGCCTTCTTTCCTCGGCTTCCAATGCTTTAGCCTCTTTGTCAGCCTCAATCTGCAACCTCTTAGTCTCAGCCTCAGCTTCAAATTGCAACCTCTTAATTTCCCTTTCAGCCTCTAACTTTCTTTCGGCTTCAAACCTTCTTTCTTCGCGTTCAATAAATTTGTCACATTCCGTAGTAACATAGGCAACCATAACTTGCCCATCTAATCCTAACTCTTTTGCAGTCTGTACAGCAGCAGATCGAAACTTGGCCAGGTCCGCCATTGTCTATCAGGTAAATTTCTACAATGTCTAACCAACAATTTAATCTCTAAGTATATCTAATGGACAACACAGGCACCGTGAGCTCAACCTTATTTAATTCCACCCAAGGATACCTTTTTAATTCTTATATTCCCTGAAGTGAATTACCCCCAATATTTTTAATAGGGAAAGATTCAAAATCCCAAGAGCGAGACCCCAATATATGTGGTGAAGTGGGATGTTATAAATATTTATAGGGGACTTAGTGTACTGACTGAGATCAGCTGTGAAGGTATCTATATCTATTAAGAGTAGTGTATTATAGATAACCTTACTTGCTACCACATATCTATATATCTCAGTCAGAATTATTCTGCAATAGTGTGATGACTACGTTATGTGTCTAGGGTATGTGTAGGATGAAGTGTAAGTCAAAACAACAACAGACAGATAAACAATTTAATTTATTCCACTATACTTGACAACACTGGGACACTCACATACATATAACACTCTAAAGGATATCTTAAGGAGTCACTGATAACTTTTCAAATAACAATATGTATTCATTGCTGATATGAATGAATATGTGTCCTGATTCAATTACAAAGGAACCAGGAATCACAATCAATTTTCATTACAAGTTATGTACAGAATGGATTAATATGAATATTGTAGTGACATATATTATTAAAAATATCCTATGTGTGTCAGTTGTGTAGTGGTAAAATGAGGTAATACTGGTTTTGTTTTGTTCAAGCTCTGTTGGTATTTGTCATCATGACTTCAATAGTTTGTCTTTAGGGACTAGTATTGGAGATGTTCTCAGTTCCTGATATTAAGACAATTAAATTCCCCTCTTAAGGTGATTTTTACAAAGTCATTTCAAGATGTGGGGACATAATGTTGAGCTCAGCTGGCCAAATTAGCTTATCTTGCGTGATGGCGGCAGGAAAGGACTCCTCTGCTCGAATTCTCCTCTGGGCTCTGGAGACACCTCACTGATAGCTAAATGGACCAAGGAGTATGCTGTCCGACTCTGGATTCAGCAAAGCTCTGACCAGGTGCTGCTCAGTACCATCAAGACCACGGTCCCTGAAAACAAGAAGGATATACCTTCTACTTCATAACTAATTGATACTCTAGTTCTACACTGAACACAATACAACACAAACATTGAGTTCAGAGCGTTAGGCCAACTGTCAGCTTCATCTGAAATACTTTATACCAGCATTACCCTCCTTAATGGTCACTACGCCTCTGCACTTCCAGCATTATTTCTGTCTAATCAATCATCCAGGTGTCAGTGTACTATTTGGCCATTCCATGCCGTTTTACTTCCCTCCGACACCCTCTGTTCAGGCTGGAGCATTATAGGCTTTATCTCCTGTTTGCCACTGAACTACACATATATATATATACAGGCATAAATTAACAATTTACATTCAATTTTCATTAAAAGATACTGAATGGTTCAAGCTTACCACAATTTCATGGAAATAAACACAGATACGTTGATTAGCAATGAATTCTGGCACATTTACTGGCACAAATTCCCATCTGCTTATGTTCCAGGCTTTTATTTTAGCAAAAATGTGAGCTGGCTTCAACGCACTGTCGCTTTATCAAGCTTATTTAAACAAGTGGTTTCGAACTAACGCTCCTAAGTGATTATATCAGCGAGTCTAGCCAATGAGGCCACGTTTCGACAAGTGTTTGAAAAAATGTTACCTTTCTACGTCTCCCTAACAACCAAGATAGTATTTATAGTCCGACCAATCGTGGTTCGTCTTTCATTTGTTGCGCTCCAATCAATTTGGAGTTTACATGGTAGGCTATTTCTGTAACGCAAGGTTTTTTCAAACATGTTATAAAAAAATTTTATGAGCAGAAATGATTTCATGCTGTCAGGCATTCCCAATATTTTATTTTGGTTATAACTTGTTAATTCCTAGACTATTTGCGTAACGTTTTACATATTCTTTGTCAGCAAACCCTAAGGAACCCAAATATCCAAATTTAAAAGAGCTACGTGGCTGCGTTCAAAATATGTATTTTCTACCTCCTGTTTCGAAGATGTGCTGTCTGGGTACTGTTATGTTTTCAACCGTAAGCCCATCTATTGTTATCTTTCCTAATAAGCGTTTTTTATGATTTTAAAACCTAACTCTGGGAAGGGTAGTGAATTTATCACTGTCCGTCCGAAAAAGTTAGTGCTTGTAGTCTTACACGCGTGATGGCAGCATTTGTGTATCGCGCGAAGCGTGTTTAGTGTTCGGCTTTCTGCCTCTCCCTTCCCGCTATCCTTTTGTCCATCTGTCTCGTTCGTTTTGGTAACGCAGTGTAGAAAAAGACATGAATGGAATTTAAAATTTAGGTCAACTTGCATATTTCAAGGTTTTTCTTAGAAAGGCAGCACATTTTATTGTGTGTTTGGGAAACGCGTGTATGTTGCAGAAGGCCTTTAATATCAACGTGAAACGTTACAATTTGCTTACGCAGTAGAAAACAAGGGGATTTCGAGTACAGTCTTTGTGACAGCACTGTTATTTACCATTGCTCTTTTCTTTATTAATTTTATTTGTTAGGCTTAATATTTAACTAATAATTTATATATGTGGATTAGAATATTCCACGACACCGGCATGCAGCGGTACCATCAAAGAACAGGCTGATCTTCAGAATGCAACGTGGAGCGGCCGCGATCTAAAGAATCAGGGACTTGCAGCTCACAGAGTTAGCTTCTCGGGAAATTTTCGCACTCTTATGCGAGCAGCCTGAGACGGAAGAAAATCGGTAGACCGGGGAAAACGAAGGAATCGCAGCGTTTAACACATCGGCGAGGTACCCCGAATTTCGCTCAAGATCAAGAAAGGTGCGAAAATTTAACACGCCCTATTCAAGTTACATTCGATAAGTATAAATAGAGAACTCCGATGAACTGCATTTTATCGTTCGCTCTGACAGAATCCTAGTTGCACTAGCATAGTCGGATTCCTGCTGGATTTCATCTACTTTCGTGACTATTGGAGTGTATTCTTTCTGTGCAGACGGTAATTTATACATTAGCTTCGAGTGATCATTGGTCGAGTTATTTAAATTGATTTCAATGGATTGTGGTGTAAATTTAACCTTATTAAATAAACCCATTTTCAAAGTTCTAGTGCAAACTAATGTTACAGCTAAAAGTATTTCCTAATACAATTGACGCGTAAATTTATTTTGCAGACGTTAAAGAGAATTATAACTTTAATACAGTTTAGTTCTGTATAGATAGATGTGCTTTTAATTATTTTTAACTCACGGGAAGTTTTCCTGATTTGTTAATTGACGACGCTAATAAGTAAATAGGCTAACTGTAATTTATCGCGTCAGATTATGATATGATTTGTAATGCATTTCTTGATTTGATTATCTTTCATTCAGAACGATCATTCAACCTGCATCCCAGCAATTATTAACTATATACAGAGTTCTGCCAAACTCAATTTGATAACTCCAGTAACATATGAACTTTTTTAAAGCTAAACGTGTGGCGACCTGTAATGGGCCCCGCTCCTCTGAACGTAACTGAGAAAAAAGCCATTCAAGAACCACTTTAAAAATACTAGTTCATATAGAGTCCTTAAAGGAAACTGGAAGCAGAACATATTTTATTCACTGCCCCTATTTGTGAAGAAAAAGCATCGATACCTGAACACTGTCTGTCACGCATATTCAGTGGATTCTAACCCCCCCCCCCCCGAAGAAGAACTTACCTCAGTGTTTTTCTTAACTTGTGACATTACGGAAAAAGGAAGTTATCTCCACCAGCTGTGCCAATTTTAGGAACCACACCATACCTCACGCTTAGCCAAGTGCCTGTGCCTTTCTTTAGGAACTTTATCTAATAAACAAACAGTACCGTTAAACTTCAACGTCCAGCGATTTCGGGACACTTTGTTAACTTAAACAACCCGCAAAATCTGGGGCTGTACACGGAAGAAATTACTTTTACCTAAGCCAAGGTTTAGTGCTGTTTTTTTTATGTATTTCCTATGAAGTGCCAGAATTCACCTTTCGGTAAGTCTGCGTGTGTGTTTGTTGGGATGGCCAGCCCTAGTGTGTTTTTTTGAATGAAAGGAGATTTATCTTTTCTTTACCCTTTTAATTAGTTCGACCTTATACTAAGGTGCATTATATTCCTTGTACGGGATCTCTCCTAGTGAGATTGGGTAACTGTGTTCATTCCCCCCTCCCGTAAAATTTGTTGATTTAAAGGGAGACAATTGAGAACCCTAGCTTTCCTCTACACCCCCCCCCTTTTTCTGTAACCCCTTGCCTCAGAGTAATAACTTTACCAGTGGGTTAAATTGCCTATCTCTGATCCCCCCCCCCCCCCCTTTCTTGTCTTTGGGACCGGGTTTTGTCCGTTAGTAAATATAAACGGGAAACGGTGGATGGGATATTTCTCCTCAAAAGCCCCTCTTCCCTTGTTATATTTGTATTCTGTAACCTTTGATTTTTGACTGTAAATGTACCATTATGTGTGTGTCCTTTATGATAATAAAGGTATTAATCATTAATTGTGTTGGTTGTCGGTTGGCCTAAAACTCCAAACATTTCCATCTGTGTAGTTTGTATTCATGTACGTTGAGCGACAGAATCACCAAATCGGTGAGGCGCCTGAGCGACTGGAACTGACACAATTGTTTGTGCAGAAGAGAGATAGGGGTAGTCTGTGAGAAAACAGATATTGTCGTAATAAGAGACTGTCCTTGCTCCTTCCCAGCGCTTGTGAATCTACTGCCTCATTCTCCCAAATCCTTATTCTCACAGAGCCTTCAGTATCACTTTACACTCTAAAGGGACCAATATTCATCAGCACCCTCTCAGATAAAAATTACGACAATATATGGTTAGCTCGTTCGGGATTTTGAACCTAGTTAATAGAGTGTGGTTGATTGTCTTTGTGAAGTAGGGTATAATCTTTAAAAGTATTACTTCCCCTAGACCAAGCCGTTCAGTATTTTGGGCCAACCACACAATAATTAAGACAGGTTTGTTTTTCCACAGGAACAGGCAGTTAGTGATAATAAAAGATTGTCACATTTGTATTCTCTGGCAGAGGGAATTGAAAATTTTTGGTTATATAATTGCTGGGACTGCGTGATTGTTTTACAATGACTAAAGGTTATGAAGCGTTTGAGTTGAGCTAAGCTAAAGACGGATTGTTCTGATTTTTTAAAATTAAGTTAACTACGTCTCATCTCAAAAATTGTCTTCAGGGACGGAGTTTGTTGTTAGAGAATTAACATTTTCTGGGAAATTTTTTTTTTCCTTTTAAATTGTTTAATATAAATTTTTCTCTACTGTTAGTAAGAGTAGATTCTTTTCTAGTGTAACTTACCATTTAATTGGCATAGTTGCTTGCGTTACGAGTCTTAAGTGACAATAATAGCGGCGATAAGTTAACACACGAGGCCATTCAGTAAATTTTTGGTTACTTTGTTTTTCTCGTAGCGGCCTTGAGTTTTTCCCCTTCTTGTTCCATCTTACTATTCTCTAGTCTTAGAAGCATCCAGTTCTTTGACAATGGCTGAGAGAATTAGGATAAGATCCATTTTGAGACAGGAAGCGAAAGACTCAGGATTAGACACAGAAGCCGCGAATCTGTTTATCACCCAGGAACTGCAAATATATGACGCGGAGCAACAAAGAGCAGAAGCAGAGAGGAAGGAAGAGAAACAAAGGGCAGAAGCTGAGAGGAAGGAAGAAAAAGAGAGAGAAGAGAGGGCAGAAGCTAGGAAGAAAGAAGCGGACGATCGTCAATTGGAACAGGAGAAAATTGAGGCAGAAATGGAAGCCCGCAGAGAGAGAGAAAGAGAGAGGGAAAGACAACATGAATTAGCGCTCAAGGCTTTAGAGAGTCGGAGTGCCTCTACTTCAAATAATGGAGAGCCGTCTTCGCCCCAGTCTCAAACAATGGATCTCTCCAGCACTCAGTCTGCCCAATTAACTGCGATGTCTTTCGCTTTAGAGTCTTTTCCTAGCCCTAACGAAAAAATTGACAGCTACCTAGAAAAATTCGAAAGGCTCGCAAATCTGTATGGGTTAGAGAGTTCCCGCTGGGCACTTAAACTCTCGACGTCACTAAAAGCGAATGCTTATGACGTATACACAAAGCTGGGACCGAACCAACATGATTACGACATGCTTAAGAAGGCCTTGCTAGAGCGGTTCGAAATGACCGCCCGAAAATTTCTGCAAATGTTCAGAAACAGCCGAAAAGAGAGCACGGAAACATTCCCCCAATTCTCTTCACGTCTCACGGGCTATTTGACAAAGTGCATTGAATTATCTGACCTACCTCTTACATATGAGGGACTACTTGAACTTGTTCTTGTGGAACAGATAAAGGCAACTATGTCAAACGAAACCCGTAGATTTTTGGCTGAACAGGGCGCAGTCAGGCTTGACTACATACTCAATAAAGCCGAACGCTATACCAATGCAATGGCCGAACTTCCCAGCACTAAACGTAAACCCACAGATGAGCCATCTCGTAAACAAAATCTAGAGCAGTCATCCTATTCCTCTAATTCCTCTCAGAATTATAACCAACGAGAAAATAATACCCAGAGACCTCCCCAGGAAAAATCGAAATTCTACAAAACCCGATACCCCCCCAACAACAATTCTGATCAACCCACCAAGCCTACGTGGCAGCGCGGCCACCAAGGTCAAGGAAAAGGAAAGACCCCTACACCAGGAACGTCTGATCAGGGCAAACAAACCGGTCCAAACCGCGTTGGATGTTTGCATACAGCCTCGAAAGGTAGAGTCAATGTCAGTGATTCTCAACCTGAGGGGGACCGACCCTCAACTCGAGGAACTGTAATTTTGAATGGTACCTCAACCACTTGTCTCTTTGACACTGGATTAAGTTTTAGTTGTATTGTTGCTAGACACCTAGTCAAACCAGGTCAGGAGACAGAGGAAACCGTCAAACTTAGTGGAGTGTTTAAGAGTGATGCGCCCAGGACGCTGCCTATCGCACTGGTAGAAATACACTCTGATTTGTCAGAGGAGTTATAAAAGCGGCCATTATGGATGATCCTATCTACCCAGTTATCCTGGGATGTAGATATGTGTTTATTGGGAGACCAAAGGAGCCGATTGTGGCAGCGGTAAACACAAGAGGGCAAGCCAAGAAGGAGAGGGAGCCTGCGCCAAATTTGTTGCCGAACGAACTGAAGGAGGCGCAACAAAAGGACCCTACTCTAGAGCTCTGCTTTAAAAAACTGCCCATGGCTAAGGACCCCAGACACAACGGAGACATCTTTTCTAAGGATGGCGTATTGTATCGTAGAACGGGAAACCCGGACACGGGGAATAACCAGCTCCTAGTTCCGACGCAGTACCGAAGCCAGATCTTAGAGATGGGGCACTCTCTTCCCTTTAGCGGACATATGGGACAAAACGCCACTATTCAGCGAATAAAAAAAAAACCCACTATTGGTGGCCAGGAATGAACTCTGACATTGTCAGGTATGTGAAATCCTGCGCCCAGTGCCAACGGGTAGCACCCAAGCACTTGACACCCCCAGTACCTATGGGGCAAATGCCAATAGTAGGGACTCCATTTGAACGGGTTGCTGTCGACATCATTGGACCCCTGGAAAGGACCAAAAGAAAGCACAGGTTCATCCTGACTTTAGTCGACACTTGCACAATGTGGGCCGAAGCTGTACCGCTAACATGCATAGATTCCAAGCATGTTGCAGAAGCCCTCGTGCAAATCTTTACACGGTTGGGATTCCCTCAACAAGTTTTGACGGACAATGGATCCCAATTCCGTAGCCTGTTAATGGAGGAGATCTTTAAGATCTTGAGGGCCAAACATATCCACACAAGTCCCTACCATCCGGCCGGAAATGGGCTCGTGGAACGTTTTAATGGCAGCCTCACCACCATGTTACGTAAGCTGGGTCAGGAGAAACCGGAAGACTGGGACCTATATATATCGGCTGCCTTATTCGCCTACCGAGAGGTACCCCAAGCGTCTACGGGATTCCCGCCTGCTACACTTTTATTTGGCAGACCTATAAAGGGGCCATTAGAAGCCTTACTTCGGTCCCTGACAGACCAAAAGGCTGACGAGACAGTCGTCTCTGCAAGCAAGTATGTATCTGAGCTCAAGGAAAGGCTAAAGCTAGGATGGGATCTAGCTACTACCAACCTTAAGAAAGCCCGCGCTAAACACGCTAAAAGATACAACAAAGCTGCAAAAGAGAGAGAACTCCAACCAGGGGAGAAAGTTTTGTTGCTACTCCCAACCGGAAGCAATAAACTTCGCATCGGATGGCAAGGGCCGTTTACCGTCCTTAAAAAGATCTCACGTACCAATTACAAGATCTCCATCAAAGGAAAGGAGAAGGTCTTCCACATAAATCTGCTAAAGAAATATTTGGAAAGACCGGTGCCATCCTCCGAGCATCTCCTGGCTGTCGCCATAGCAACGGAAGACGAGGAAGATGATGATGGTTGCATGGAGTATCCACTGCAACCCACAGAATCCTTTAAAGATGTCAAGTTCGGCGACAATCTCTCACCAGAACAACAAACAGAAACCAGGGCTCTACTAAAACAGTACAGTGCAGTCTTAACGGATGTACCTGGTCGAACAAATCTCATTGAATTTGATATGAAATTAACAAACGAGACCCCTGTTCAAACCAGAGTTTACCCCATCCCGTACGCTAAAGCGGATGCACTTCGCGGAGAAATAGACAAGCTGCGTCAGGCAGGAATTATCAGTGAGTCTACATCTCCTTACAGCTCGAGTGTAGTGCTGTTGCAGAAGCCCAATAAGGAAGTTAGGCTGTGCATTGATTACAGGTTGCTAAACGCTGTAACGGAATTCCAGCCCGAACCTCTCCAAACTGTTTCTGAGTTGTTCACCAAGCTCAGCAAAGCAAAGATCTTCTCCAAGATTGACCTCAGTAAAGGTTATTATCAAATACCAGTCAAGGAGGAAATTAAACCTTTGTTAGCTTTCAGCACTAGCGAAGGACATTACACATTTAATGTGATGCCGTTCGGTTTGCATAACGCACCAGGAGTGTTCACCAGGATGATGAGGAAGCTTCTAGAGCCTTTGCAAAGTCCCCATATCCATAATTTCATGGATGACATATTAATTGCATCGGAAACCTATGAAGAACATATTGCTACGGTTGCTATGCTCCTCAGGAGACTACAGGAAACGGGTCTCACAGCCAGACCTAGCAAATGTCTCATCGGGTTTGAACAGTTAGACTTCCTGGGGCATACTATTTCTCACGGATGCAGTTGGCCTATTAAGAAGAACGTGGAGAAAATTGTGGCAGCAAAAAGACCCCGAACGAAGAAAGACGTACGTTCCTTCATATCGCTATGTGCATACTATCAGAAATACATCCAGAACTTCAACGGACTGACAGCACCTCTGACTGACCTCACCAAGAAAGGTTGTCCTGATAAGGTCATATGGGATCAAAAGTGCGAACACGCGTATAGTACTTTGAAAGGACAGTTGTCGGCATACCCCATCCTAAGGTTACCTGACCTTAAGAAACCTTTCATACTGAGAGTTGATGCGTCAGGTCAGGGCATCGGATCAACATTGCTGCAAGCCGATGACAGTGACCTGAACATGCTATTTCCAGTTGCCTATGGCAGTCGGAAACTGAATAAAGCGGAACGCAACTACAGTGTCGTTGAAAGAGAATGTCTCGCTCTGATTCATGGCATCAGACGCCATCATGAGTTTCTGTATGGTACTTCTTTCACGGTGCAAACAGACCATGCTCCACTAGCTTTCCTGGGTGCCAATAAGGAATTCAACGCAAGGATAATGCGTTGGGCCTTGCTATTGAGTGTTTATTCCTTCAAAGTGGAATATATTCCAGGAAAACAGAATGTCGGAGCTGACTTCTTGAGTAGAAACTGGACCACGGAGGAAGAGGAGAAAATCGACGATGCCAATCACCCTAAAACTACCGATCAGGGCAGCTTCATTGTCATAAATTAAACATGAAAACGAGTTTCCATGTCTCAAAAGTGGGGACGATTGTGACGTACGTCTAAGTATGACAAATGAATTTCCCTGACTCGATGGATGATAACAGAATATTGGCCTCTCATAACTTTAGAACCCCTGATCATCTGTTGTAACTTTTACCGGCATGCAGCGGTACCATCAAAGAACAGGCTGATCTTCAGAATGCAACGTGGAGCGGCCGCGATCTAAAGAATCAGGGACTTGCAGCTCACAGAGTTAGCTTCTCGGGAAATTTTCGCACTCTTATGCGAGCAGCCTGAGACGGAAGAAAATCGGTAGACCGGGGAAAACGAAGGAATCGCAGCGTTTAACACATCGGCGAGGTACCCCGAATTTCGCTCAAGATCAAGAAAGGTGCGAAAATTTAACACGCCCTATTCAAGTTACATTCGATAAGTATAAATAGAGAACTCCGATGAACTGCATTTTATCGTTCGCTCTGACAGAATCCTAGTTGCACTAGCATAGTCGGATTCCTGCTGGATTTCATCTACTTTCGTGACTATTGGAGTGTATTCTTTCTGTGCAGACGGTAATTTATACATTAGCTTCGAGTGATCATTGGTCGAGTTATTTAAATTGATTTCAATGGATTGTGGTGTAAATTTAACCTTATTAAATAAACCCATTTTCAAAGTTCTAGTGCAAACTAATGTTACAGCTAAAAGTATTTCCTAATACAATTGACGCGTAAATTTATTTTGCAGACGTTAAAGAGAATTATAACTTTAATACAGTTTAGTTCTCTATAGATAGATGTGCTTTTAATTATTTTTAACTCACGGGAAGTTTTCCTGATTTGTTAATTGACGACGCTAATAAGTAAATAGGCTAACTGTAATTTATCGCGTCAGATTATAATATGATTTGTAATGCATTTCTTGTTTTGATTATCTTTCATTCAGAACGATCATTCAACCTGCATCCCAGCAATTATTAACTATATACAGAGTTCTGCCAAACTCAATTTGATAACTCCAGTAACATATGAACTTTTTTAAAGCTAAACTTGTGGCGACCTGTAATGGGCCCCGCTCCTCTGAACGTAACTGAGAAAAAAGCCATTCAAGAACCACTTTAAAAATACTAGTTCATATAGAGTCCTTAAAGGAAACTGGAAGCAGAACATATTTTATTCACTGCCCCTATTTGTGAAGAAAAAGCATCGATACCTGAACACTGTCTGTCACGCATATTCAGTGGATTCTAACCCCCACCCCCCCCCCCCCCCGCGCTCCCCCCCCCCCCCCCCACACCCCCCCCCCTCCCCCCCCCTCCCCCCGCCCGAAGAAGAACTTATCTCAGTGTTTTTCTTAACTTGTGACATTACGGAAAAAGGAAGTTATCTCCACCAGCTGTGCCAATTTTAGGAACCACACCATACCTCACGCTTAGCCAAGTGCCTGTGCCTTTCTTTAGGAACTTTATCTAATAAACAAACAGTACCGTTAAACTTCAACGTCCAGCGATTTCGGGACACTTTGTTAACTTAAACAACCCGCAAAATCTGGGGCTGTACACGGAAGAAATTACTTTTACCTAAGCCAAGGTTTAGTGCTGTTTTTTTTTTTATGTATTTCCTATGAAGTGCCAGAATTCACCTTTCGGTAAGTCTGCGTGTGTGTTTGTTGGGATGGCCAGCCCTAGTGTGTTTTTTTGGAATGAAAGGAGATTTATCTTTTCTTTACCCTTTTAATTAGTTCGACCTTATACTAAGGTGCATTATATTCCTTGTACGGGATCTCTCCTAGTGAGATTGGGTAACTGTGTTCATTCCCCCCTCCCGTAAAATTTGTTGATTTAAAGGGAGACAATTGAGAACCCTAGCTTTCCTCTACATTCCCCTCCTTTTTTTCTGTAACCCCTTGCCTCAGAATAATAACTTTACCAGTGGGTTAAATTGCCTATCTCTGATCACCCCCCCCCCCCTTTCTTGTCTTTGGGACCGGGTTTTGTCCGTTAGTAAATATAAACGGGAAACGGTGGATGGGATATTTCTCCTCAAAAGCCCCTCTTCCCTTGTTATATTTGTATTCTGTAACCTTTGATTTTTGACTGTAAATGTACCATTATGTGTGTGTCCTTTATGATAATAAAGGTATTAATCATTAATTGTGTTGGTTGTCGGTTGGCCTAAAACTCCAAACATTTCCATCTGTGTAGTTTGTATTCATGTACGTTGAGCGACAGAATCACCAAATTGGTGAGGCGCCTGAGCGACTGGAACTGACACAATTGTTTGTGCAGAAGAGAGATAGGGGTAGTCTGTGAGAAAACAGATATTGTCGTAATAAGAGACTGTCCTTGCTCCTTCCCAGCGCTTGTGAATCTACTACCTCATTCTCCCAAATCCTTATTCTCACAGAGCCTTCAATATCACTTTACACTCTAAAGGGACCAATATTCATCAGCACCCTCTCAGATAAAAATTACGACACTCATAAGTAAAATATTTTTTTTTTAAACCCAATAAAATTGCGCTGTTTGAAGCTACTTAAACCAGACGCTGGTTGCACTGAAAGGAGGCACATTCCAGGATTTTGAGACCTTTCTTTAAGATCATCATATACTAATGTTTTCTCCCGATCGCTTTCTAAAATTTGTCTGTCGATCCACACACACAGCAGTCTTCCAATTTACTCTACTTCTTTAGGCGTTGTTCTAATAGTTTTTCCAGCACTCGCAGCTGTTCTTGCTAACATGTTTCTATTATTTTCAAAGATTTGTCTCTGATGGTGCGCAATTGTGGATTCTTTTATACCTGTTGCTCTTGCGATATCACATATTCTCTCCTTTCTTTCTAAACATTTATTATTTCAAGCTCCTCCTCAATACTTACATATTATCTTTTTCGTTTACTACTTGGATTCTTATAACGAGAACCTTACGTATATTTAGCATGCTGTATTAAATACATGTATCAAGAAGCGTACGCAAACTCGGGAGAGCGTCAGGATACATACTCGTAGGGCATGAGATGTTTGTGAGTTGTGTATTACTCCGCGGTTCACAACGTTCCGCCGAAATGCGTTTGTCGCGTTCACCTGGTGTTACTCGGTAGCGCAAATCATAGTCACCTCGTAACAAAAAAATTGCATATGAGCTAAAGCGATTTCGCGTTATAGTAATTTTACCCCCCCTCCCCCCACCCCCCTCCTCCGTTTAACTACCGCGTATAAACAAACAAGCGCATTACAAACTCGCGTTGTAACAGAAACGACTGTATATACTTGTCATGGAAATATATGATAAAGATAACAATGGTCTAGTTCTTGGGGATCTCTGTGGGCAGAGAGAAAGAAAGTGACTACTTCCATAGGCGTATCGCATGAAGTGACTAATATGTGGGGGGGGGGGGGGGGAAAGGGGGGCTAGCTCAGCAAGTAAAACTATTTGCTACAGAAATCACGGCTGCTAGAACATAAACATGCTTCAGTGCGGCCTTCCTGCCAGGAGGCCAGCAGCAGTGGGGGCGCCATGCTGTATAGCCAGGGAGTCCATAGCGCGGCTGGCGAGCCTGTGGAGCGGTTGTCATTACGTACCCGATATTCTAGAAAATATTTTTTTCCGAATAACACTGAATTATGTTTTTAAACAATTATTTCATTTTTTTTTTTACCACAGAGATGCTACAAAAACGTTACCAGGAAGGTGAGATACCAGTGACATTCATTTTTAATAGAGTTTTGTTTGTTATGTTGATAAGTAATCATATCAAAACATATTTGTGTGCACAAAATGTATGGATGGCTCTTTCCATAATTTCTTCTAGTATTGTGGCTCCAAAAGGTCGCCTAGTTGGCCACCCTTACTCTATAGGCAACTGATAAGATTATGATGACTATGATGATGATGATGGTGATGATAGCGATGTCTGTGATGGTGATGGTACCACTGTAACGGTATTGATTGCTATGCCTATGTAAATGTGGGGGTGCTAGCTGTGAATCGAGAACTTTCTAGTGAACGAGTAATAATGCATGTGTTCAAGTTCTTGGTGGTTGGTGGGATGATGATGATGATGACGGTCCCTATGGTAGTGATGGTGCGACTGTAACAGTGTTAATGGTAGTACATGTATGAATATATGGGTGCTAGCTGTGAATTATGATCTTCGCTGGTCAAGTGGCAATAACAAGTATGGTCAAGATCTTGATGGCTAGTGTGATGATGATGATGATGAAAGTGATGTTGATGATGATGATGGTGATGATGATGAAGATGATGATGAAGATGATGATAATAATGATGAAGATGATGAAGATGATGATGAAGATGCTGATAATAATGAGGATGATGATGTTGATGAAGGTGATATTGATGATGTTGATGAAGGTGATGTTGATGATGATGATGATGATGAAGGTGATGTTGATGATGATGAAGGTGATGTTGATTATGACAATGATGATGATTATTATAAAGATGATGAAGATTATGATGAAGATGATGATGAAGATGAAGATGATGAAGTTGACGGATGATGATGATATTGTTGATGATGATGATGATGATGTTGTTGATGATGATGATGATGATGATTGTTGAGGACTGTTTGGAGGTGTGAAGTAGCTTGGATATTTTGTTTATTTTGGTATCGAAGTTTTTGCACCTCGAAACACCCTCGCAACTATGAGTACATGTTCACATACCATTGTTGATGATGATTGTTGATGTCCAGAAGTGTTGTGCAGTCTGTAATATTGTGGGTATTGCCTTGTTTCACAGAACACCTCCTAACACACCATCAAGTCAAGAGAAGCCATCACCAAACAACAAGAAACCCTACAGACCACTCACTACCACAACACGGGGAGATTCACACCACCTTCTCAACATTAAAATTTAGTAAAGAACCCCGCGACATTAGTGGAGATACTCTATCCCATTAATCTTTGTTCGCAACAAGGATGCTTACGATGATGATGATGATGAAGATTATGATAATGAAGATGATGATGATGATGATGATGAGGGAAAAAGCTTGGTCATGATCAGCTTAAACCATTACTGCTGTGTCATGGTGTACACCCAGGTGTACCCACTTATGTCAACTTCAGATAACGAGAGGCAATATTCCCGTAAAGCGAAGACGCCAAAACCAGACACAGTAAATCCTGACCAGAAGAAGAAAGCAAGGCAGTACTGGATCAAACTGGTTGACTCCTCAATCACGCGCCACAGTTAACAATGTTGGCGCAGACAACACAAGATTTTTTTACTTTGATCCAAAAAGGGTTAAATAGAACATCGGAAATATAATACTCGAGTCTCTATCTTCAGTTGTGTCGATAAATGGATGCCAGATAGAACTGATGTCAAAAAGACCCGAACAGAATCCCCCTTGTAGAATGCATGAAATACAAATAATACACGTCCGAAACATTGGATCTTGAATTTTATTGGATTGGAGAAAAGTCACGTACAGATTACACAGGATTTTTGTTTTTTCCGCGAAAATCTGATGTTAATTCTTGCGCTGCAATTTTTAAAAAAGTTGGACGATGGAGAATATAGTGGCAAATGAAAAGTAAATTCAAAGACAGCAATGAAAGGACCGTTAACTCAGGCTAGAGATAGAGAGAGAGAGAGAGAGAGAGAGAGAGAGAGAGAGAGAGAGAGAGAGAGAGAGAGAGACAGACAGACAGACAGACAGACAGACAGACAGAGAGACAGAGAGCGAGAGAGAGACGAGATATTAAAATTTAAAAAATAAGGCGCGACTTTTTATTTACCATATATACGAGTATATTCCACCTTGCGTCTTCACATAACATGTTAAAGGAAAGTTGTTTACAGTAACTTGCAGTCGGGAATCGAAGTTTTATTGATAACAAGCGGGCATAAACAAGACAACTGAATGGGACAGCACTGTACACCCCTAGGGGGTCCCTGTGCAGACAAAGAAAGAATAGAACAACTGCTACCTCCGGCATATCGTAAGAGTAGGGTTCCCATTCGTCCCGTTTTTCCCGGGACAGTCCCGTTTTTTAATAAAATGTCCCGGGGTCCCGAATTTATTCCAAATGTCCCGCTTTTTAAGGGTCCTTCCTGAAAAAAAAAAAAAATCTTTGTTTGCATGTGTGAAAAAATATTGTGAAAGCAAATTTGATGTGTGGAGTGAACTGAAGGATCAAAGTGTCAGTGAAAAATGGTGTGAGATGTTCGCTCATTTTACAAAGCAGGATATAAATGCTGAGAACCTGAAATGCCTAGTTAGTTTTTGTTTGGCACTGCCAGGATCCAATGCAGCTGTTGAACGTGTTTTTTCATTAATAAATGCGCTTTGGACAAACGAAAAATACAGACTTAAAATTGAGACAGTGAAACCATTATAAAGACCCATTTTAAGGATTTCTCTTGTGCTGAGCTCTATGTCCAAATATCAGAAGAAAAAAAACTTCTTGAACAGGCCCATAAATCTGATAAATATTCTGATGAATCTGAAATATAAACTTGACTATTGTGTATTTTTTAAAGGTGCGATTTTTCTAATTAAGTATGTTTGTAATTTAGAATTCTTTTTTAAAGTGGAAGTTGTGTTAGTTAATGTGTGTATTTTTATACCAGTATCTTATTTTAAGTGCAACATATAATATATAATAGATTTATTTGTGCTTTACCTTAATTTTTAACATGTCCCGTTTTTTTACAAAATGTCCTGGGTTTTTTAAGTAAAAATTTGGAAATGTCCCGGTTTTTAAACAAAACATTATGGGAACCCTACGTAAGAGGGACTAATATGGATTGTACAATGGGGCTGGCTACTTCATTGTTTAATACAAATTGCTATATAAACCACAGCTGCAAGAGAAAAGCACAAGAATACTTTGATGTAGGCTTTCTGGGCGGGGTCTAGCCGCAGTAATGGTTCCAGGCTTCATAGGGAGCTGACAGGGAAGAAAGGAAAACCCAAGACACGCCCAAGCGGCCCCCTGAACACGCCCAATCGGCTCCTGAACACGCCCAAGCGGCTCCTGAACACGCCCAATTGGCTCCTGAACACGCCCAAGCGGCTCCTGAACACACCCAAGCGGCTCCTGAACACGCCGAAGTAGCCCCTTAACACGCCCAAGTGGCTCCTGAACACACCCAAGCGGCCTCTGAGCTCTCATCTCTATTCAGCCCGAACACATCGGAGCTGAAGAATGCCCAAAGGAATGGCAAGTTGCAAAACAACCACCCCCCATTGTACTCTACAAAGAGCATATTACTGGGAGAATGGTTTACTTTACAAACTAGGGTCGGGAACAAAAGACTATTAGTTGTCCCACTCTCATATGGCACCCGCCTAATGCATAAAACCATTCACAACCCCATCGAGGTGCACGCGCCTTAGTTAGGCATGTTTTCCTCGAACACTTCTGGCCGAGCACGCAACGCGACATTCAACAACATGTGAGAGATTGTTCTGTTTGCCATAACGCGGGAAACTAGAATGGGGAAAATTACAATTCATCTATGACGAAGGAGATGGAACAGTGCACACAGCCCCAAACAATGGAGAGCTCTGAGCTTTATTCACCCCTTCTCCTCAGCACAGCAGAGCTGAAAAAGCGCTGGCGGACGATGTCAATCCAGCGGCATGCTCTGATCGGTGGCATATATCACAGTCACATGCTTCAGCAGGAACATTCTACAGAAAACGATGTGCTTTATCGTCATGTGAAACATGGGAAGCAACTGGTTGTTCAACTCCTACTCAGATCTCACATTATGAAAGCAGGACACATGTCGCCCTCAGGAGGTCACTTGTCATTAAGAACGAAGATGCGCAATATAAATGCACATCACTTCTGGCCAGGTCGATGGGTGGACATAACGAAGTACGTCCAAAGTTGTTTCCACTGCCGGCCGAAAATCCAGTCGAGGGAGAAGAAGATAACACTCTCGCTTTGAACGGCACTAGAGAAAAGCTTTGACACAGGAAACGTGAACGCCCGAATCTTGATGTTTAATAAATATCTTAGGGAGGGGAGTATTTCAAGGAATACGTTCGTTCTCCTTTTCTGGTCTTCAATCCTCTCATGCAATATTACTCGACCATTCCTTTAACGTACTAATTATTCCAGCATTCGTTGTTTTCGCTTTCAACGTTCAAGGTTTTCTTATCATGTCTTGTCACTCCCTTACTATTACTTATCCGCTTGCCCTGTTTCTGAAACAACATTGACTCATATTTGGGAGAGGGAAGTTGTTTGTTTTCTAAATTACGTAACAGCATCTGGCCGACAGAAAAGGTGGCAGTAAGTATCGAGACAGGTTGGACTGAACAGACGTTTGATACTGGGATATCGTAGCAGATAATTGTCACAAACAATGTTGTTCAGATTTTCCCATATGGATGACAGACGGTATTTGGAGATAAGGCGGCAGTTCGAAAACATAGTGTGCCCAACAACACGGTTGATTTCATTGGGATGTTGAAAGATGATAGTCTTGTTAAAGATTAGGAACCCAGACAGTGAAGTAATACTTCTGGCAGATTGAATTTGTTGTGATAATCAATTACGAGAAAGTAACATTTTGGAAGGTATTATCAGTGATAGATACGTGTAGTTGTGAGCTTGTAAACATGACAATTAGCATAGGAAGTAGCAAGACTTTATATAGTCATGAAGTTGAAAAATCCCACGTAAAGGGCAATATCTTATGTTGTCATGTAGTAACGGTGGTGAGGAAGGTGGGGGGAGGGGGGAAGAGGGACCTCTACCAAAATCAGAAAATTATTCGAAATTTAATTTGGCGTTTGAGATGCTAAGATAGACTGCTTCTGGTTGGACTTCTCCTCCATTTAGCTACCTGGGTGTGAAGGCAAAAGTCTCGCTTATATTCTTCAGCGTTGTAAGACTACTTCATTGACTTTAAATTTCGTCAAGAAAAAATCATAAACAGCCAGGAACAAGGAATATTAGGGCTCAAATATAGGAAAGGCCATAGGACCGGAAGTGAAATCTAATATTAGAAGGGACAAACTCCAGGGACATCACTTTGCGCCTTAAGTTCTAGGATCCTACCTCTGGTGCACGCAGTCATATACCTTCCTCCTAAAAGAGACGGCATCTTACATCATCTGCCCGACAATATTCGGTCTTTCTCTGTGCAAAAAGTATAAGCTCGCCCGAAAAAAAAAACCTTTGGGTAAGTTGTAATATGTACACATTATCATTATATGTTTGCATTTTGATATGTGTTATTTGCTTGTAGATGTACAGTGGCATATGTGGCTGGCAATCCTATCCCTGCAAATAACCTGACACTGACACTGCAAGAGCTGATGACTGCTTCTTGTGGGTTTCCTCACAAGGAACCAACAGCAGAAGTGGACCCAGGCTCCATAGAGAGTGGAAGTGGATGATGATATCATGGTGTTCATATTTATTATACAAACACTTTAGTAAATTTCACATAGTCGATGCTAAACACCAACATCAGACGGGTCTTGAAGATAATTGACAACCTTTGTAGTTACCTCAGCATTACTACATGGAACGTGCTACAGTCACCAGACTTGAATATTGTAGAGAAGTATAGCCCAAGGCACATTTGAGAACCAACAGCTGCTGAAGCAGACGCCAACAACCTCACACTGAAACCTAAGTACTATAACAGCGTAGCCAATGAACATTTCACCATTTTCTCTAATTTCCACCATAAATATCATCGCTTCTTTTTTTTTTTTTTAATAAACACCTTTATTTATTTTACATTGTTAAACTATAACTGATTATTAAACCTGTTTATCTGTAACTGTAAGGCTGTAGTTGTATTAATCACGATTGAGTGAAGTGCGTGTCTGCACCCGCATGACTCATATTGTTCTAAATACATAACTAGATAGAGCTATTAGATTTGGATTTTGATGAATCACTTTCAGCTGGGGGCACAGAAATACGAGCGAAAATATATTACCTCACAGAAGGAGCGGAAGAATACTAAGTTCATGATATCTGAGAAGATCTGACCTGTTATGCTTGCTTTTCTTTCAAATTCTGTGAGGCTTCTTTAAATATAAGCATCATTCGTCTATTTTTATTTCTGCTAAGAGTAATCTTGAGCGAAGAGTGATACCTTTGAAGACGCTCATCATTATTCGCTAAGTTTGGCCATTGTTGGACCACTACTACGGAGCAGGGGAGACAATCCCGCCACATATAGAGAAGTCTCTTACAGATCACTTACCTGCGGAAGTATTTGTTATTGGGCTATCTTTACTTTTTATTAAATCAACTTAATAAAATTTGAGTGAGCTTCTTGAAGCACGCGGTAGTGAATGGGACTAATCGATAGTAGGAAGTCTAAAAAGTGTGATATTGTAATCAATATTTAAACGTGACGATGTAGAAATATCACACAAAGATTGAGAAAAAGACGGTGAAATCTTCACCAATCTAACAAGATACTGTTGATCACGTCAGTCGATGGATAGGACGTGCTAAACAATAGAAGTACAGCGTCCAGGTCGACAAAGAAGTTCAAATACAGAAGTTAACACGAAACAAAATTTACACAGCAAGTTTCCATTAAAATACCGGTCAATAGTTTCAATAGTAAAGCAGAAATAGGCGTATCTTTCAGGAAGATTTTAATACAAATAACTATGATCATTATTTCTTTCCGAGCCTGGCAAGTGTTTGGGGGGGGGGGGGGGGGGCGCCTTCTAGCAACTCACGTGTGTGAAAACTCTTTCTGGCCCACCTATCACCTTGTGGTGTTTTTTTTCTTCCTTAGGACGTGTTTCTTTTTTCTTCCTTAAGACGTGTTTTTTTCTTCCTTAAGATGTGTTTTTTTTTTTCTTCCTTAAGACGTGTTTTTTTTTCCCCTTCCTTAAGACGTGTTTGTTTTTCCTTAAGATAATTTAGGATCCTCAAAATTAAAAAAAAAAAATACATAAAGCAGGAGAAGCTTTCATTGCACTGCAAATTATATGGTTTAAAACCAAGTCCAACACCAAAATAAAAATCTTCAACTATAATGTCACGTCAGTTCTGCTGGATGGCTAAGAAAGCTTAAGAACAAAAACCGACAACCAGAAAGATACAGAATTTCATAAATGCGTGTGTCACAAGATGACATTCGCCCACTCGTTTTTTTTTTTTCCACTGTTTTTCAACCTTTCTTTTTCACCTTCACGTGCCGCTAAGTTACAATTCATTTTCTTTCATATCAAAGGGCGTTTCTTCAAACTTAGATAAACAATATGGATAAAATGTGGGAAGATTACTCATATAGCGGGTCGTTATCAATGTTTTAAGACAGCGGTTTTCAGCCTGTGCGCCGCGCCCTGGGGCGCCATGACTGATAGTCAGGGGCGCCGTGGGTGGGCCTGGATTTTTTTTCGTATTTAGCTGTAAAGAAAACACAGAGCTGTGGGAAATTTCATTTTTTGGTGTTTGTCAACCTGCGTGACCCCGGAGAAATTTCACTTTTGATGTTGGCCAGCCTTTGAAGTCTCGCTCCCCCGACCCGCCTATCAACTTTCCGCGCATTCTCATCGCGCGACCATAGTAGGTAACATGGTGATTTTCTGTTTTCAAACGATTTTGATTGTGTCGTGAGTTTGATATAAACTATGGAAAGATTTTTTAATTTGGCAAGTGTTAGTAAAAAGCGGGAACTTGTTGAGGATGACAAGGAAAGTGGTAATGAGGAAAGGAAACGTAAGTATTGAAAATACGACGAAGGTTACTTAGATTTTGGTTTCACGTGCACTCTTGTGAACAATGAAGAGCGTCCACAGTGTGTTTTGTGTTTCAAAGTACTCTCTGTCGAATGTATGCTGCCTAGCACATTGAAGCGTCAATTAGAAAGTGTTCATAAGAATGACGTGGGCAAACCAAGAGAATATTTCTCTAGAAAGCTGAGTCAAATGAAAGAACAAAAATCAGCATTTTCTAAGCAGTCGACAATCTTGAGTAAAGCTCTTCTAGCGTCCTACAAGGTAGCATACCGGGTAACAAAATGTAAGAAACCCCATACGATTGCAAAAGAACTCGTTTTACCGTGTGCTATTGATTTGGTGTCCATTATGGTTGGAGAGTCCGTTGGAAAACAGATTTTGCCAATTCCTTTGTCGGACAGTACAATCAGCCGTCTAATTAAAGATTTAGGAGAGGATCTTAATGAACAGATTATAGAAAAAAATGAGGGGAAAGGACTTTGCTTTGCAGCTTGATGAGGCCACTGATAGCAATAGAGATGCTCATTTAATCTGTTATGTACGGTTTGGTGATGAAAAAAACAAAAGGTAGAAGATTTTCTTTTTTGCAAGGACATAAATACAGGTACGACAGGCAAAGATTTATTTGAAATTGTGGACAATTTCATGGCGGAAAATAAAATAGACTGGGCTGTTTGTGTTGGTGTGTGTACCGATGGTGTGTCACGTAGGGTTTATATTCATTTAATTTCCTACAACTTCTTCCTATTCTTTCACCCGAAAATTCTCTCTTTTATTATCTCTGTATTTCATTTTTTCCTGTATTTTTTTCACCCATTCGTTTTGCGAATATTATTTTCATATAATTCGCAAACTTTACCTGTTTTCCCTTCTCATAAACTGAGAATCGCGCTAGGACGATATTTCGTAGATGTCAGGGCTGCAGGGCGTCAGAAGGCGTGAAAGTCGGTTCGCTGAACATAGGACGTAGCAAATCGTCTACATTCTCACCGAGCGCGCGAGCTTCTTCTCGGCATTAGTCCCGGTGAGGTGTGATACTTTACATCTGCACCGGTCAGTATCCAGACATTTGTCTGGAAAATCCCAAACTGACACGGCGCTCACTTGGGCCATGGTCAGCTGTAGTGTAAAAACTGCCCTGCAATGGAGTCAGGCTGTCTGGGATTTGAAACTGACACGCGTACATCGTGGTCAGTAGGTGACAGTTACGACACGCGTTAAGCGGACGTAAATGTTGGGAGTAGGGGAGATAATTTCGCGTGGCGAAATAGTTTGGGCCCTTTGTCTGATTTTAAGATATTGGCCAAGTTTGAAACTTTAATTTCATTCTCGCTCATAGACTCCACAGTAGATAGGTCGCTCGAAAACAGAATAGCTGTTAGCGAAGATCTCAGTTTGTTTCGGCAATTTGTCGAACTTCTAGACTTCCAGAAATATTTTCAGCATTTTTATTCTTAAGTTGTGCGACTACCTGTAATTCTGTGGTTGAGGTAATTAATATGATAGATATATAGATTTTGTGAGTGTTAAAGTGTTAAATCGCTTAATTCATTTTAATCTATTTCTTTAGCGCAGAAGAGAAATAAAGTGGTAGGCTATTATATTTTCTAGGGAAGCATTCAGTGGAAAGCAGAATAAAATTAAAATTTCTAGCTTATAACGGCAATTGTAGCTATTTATAAATTTAATTTAACTGCTAATACTCAGTCGAGTGTATTTTTCTAAACTAACGTATAAACTCTAGAATCCAGCCTCATGAATGGTGACGGAATACGCACGTGTTCTTAATTTATGAAGATTGCTGATTTTTAAATATAACTTACGTCACGGGAAGTTTAAATGATAAGCAAAGCTCTCTGCTTGCAAGTTTAAATGTAAGTTTTAACCAGTACAGATTCTGTTTATTATATTATATGTGTTATTTTTCCTCCACACAGTGAAAGTTTTGGGGTGACCCTAACTTTACCAGCACCTAGTAGTAGTTTCCATACTTGTGAAGAAATAGACAGTCCTTATTTTGAACTACGTGGGTTTTCTCAAGTAACACTGATCTGACGGTGCAAGTTAGACAGAAATACTAATATCCCTATAACGGGTTTTCAAAGACTGTAATGATAAATACTGGACCTTGGAGCCAGCACTTAATTTCTTCTAGAAACTCTATATAATTTGCTGCCTGGTGGCGTGAATATTAACAATCATTTCCCGACTAGATTATATCTTGTGGACAAATCTGTGGTGTGACTAAAGTGAATCCTATACTGAGAGAAGGCACCGACCTGACATTCATCATTTTTTTAGAAACCTACGCTATTGACACTGTGCTCTGCTAACTCCCGCGCCTGGAATAATTGTTAGGTGACTTAATCAGACATTTGAACAAATTTGCATACCCAAGTAGTCGTTCCCGGAGACTCCAAGTTAAATACGTCTTTTGGAACTGGGGACTTCTTGGCAGAAGACTGCATTTTTTTGAGTCTGTGTGAAAAATCTAAAAATCAATGTGTTCCAAGAGGCAGCAAGCAAAGTCGTGAGTACAAGTATGAGAAGCCATGGCGGAATGAATGAGTGTACGCTGGTTTGAGTGATATTTTTCACTATTTTATCTTTGACACCCTGTTGCTGTCCTAATTTTTTTTTCAATCTGCATAATTTGTTGCTAAGGCTAGAGTTCTTGTGTTTTTGTCTTAGGTTAAATCAGATTTTTTTCAAACTCTGTGCATATAATTACGAGATAAAACAAAGACAACTCTTAGACTCAAACCCTATGTATCTGTGACTCGGGCGCCATCATCTGTTCTCTTAACGGGGCCGGGCTAAACCTAGAGTTAACACTATTAACGGGGCTATCATCCTTGCAACATTTCCTTGATTTTTTATGACTATGTGTATATGTATTTTCCTTGATGTACTTTCTTTGATGTTGTGAGCCGATTTTTCCTGATAATAAAATCGCTCTTGAACTTAATAATCGTGTTTGGTCAGCTCGTTCTAGATAATATATATATCATTGTTATAGTTTTCCCACGTCTGTGTGTTTACCTGTCGTCACGTGTATGTGCGTGCCTGTGAGTGATAGAAATATACGTAATATGTATATTGGTGTAGTCTGTCTGACGCTGTAACAACTGTTGTAGAAGATAGGTGAGAGAGAGAAGAATTCTTTTCGCTTTCAGAGACAGCCACTATATCAAATCTATCATCTCACGTGTGTGGAAATTCTATTAACTTTCACTAACTCTCACTGAGTCTATCACCTATTCAAACCTATTCAGAAGGGACCAAACCTAGTCTTAATTCTCCTATCGGAAATCTACGACATGGTGCTCGTTCAATGTCGGGCTGTTACAGTGGCCCACAAGCCCTCATCCGCGGCAAAGCTCCTGATGCTGTTTGGACCAACTGTATTATCCATAGGGAAGCACTTGCTTCACAGCATTTGAGTGTTGATTTGAATGAAGTCCTGCAAACTGTCATAAATGTGGTGAACTTTATTAAAACTCGACCTCATAGAGCTAGATTTTTCAGTAAAATGTATCAAGATATGGGGGCTGAGCATACGTCTCTCTTATTTTATAGCAGCACCCGATGGCTTTCCATAGGAAATGTATTATCACGCATTTTTTAACTTAGGCGGGAACTCTATTCTTATCTTGAAGAAGAAAACCATGTCAGTGCTAAGTGCTTTCTGGAAGCCGGGGCAGGTGTTCCTTAGGACTGGAACGGCACCATATTACCTTCATGTGGCAGTGCCGGTATATGCAGTATTTTCAGTTTACTTTACAGAGAGCAGATGTTTAACTGGCCTAATCACCAGAGATTTAGATTTCTCTCTTAAATTTGTGTTACCAGGTTCGATTTTCTTCTCTTAGGTGTTGATGTAGCGAATTTAATTGAAATGGATAGACTTCTTATCTAGATCTCAAAACTGTAGTAATTCACCTTTTCAACAGCGTTCGATTTCATGCAAAACTTTTAATATCTTTCAGCATGAAACTTAAAATTTCAACAAAGTCTGGAATTCAGAACATTTTTTACAATAATAAGTATAATAAAATTCTATCATCTCATCAGATGCTTTCATCGATGCAAAAATCCCTTTTTTGCATCCTTGTCTCGTAGGCCTACTCAATTGTCAAATATGGCGAACCTTCTCATTCCACCGTGTTCCTTCTTTTAAGTTACAGTCTTATTTTAGGTTCGACGACATTTACCCATCTCCTCAGATTTGTCCTTGATTTCTTTATAATCATAAGCATTCCTTGAGTTAAATGCTTTCCAACACAAGAATATTTTCTACTCTACATGGTTTGAGGTGTAAGACATTTTTTTGCAAATTGACTCAAATGAACCTAGTTTTCCTAACTACAAAATAGATATTTATTTTTTCTACATTTTATAAGAAATGTTGAAGTTTGATTTTCTCAAACTAAGAAATATGTAGAGCTGGACCAGATACGACCTCTTGAGTTGCGCTCTTTCATTCTACTGCCAAATGGCGTCGTTGTTCCACTTTCCCCGGGGTAAATCTGAGCTATCCGATTGGTCAGGGGAAATCACCCAATTATTAGAAATGGCGTGTAGAAGCGACTCTACCCTAAATATGTGACACTATTTATTATTTTCTGTTTCTCATAAAATATAAAATTATGGGGTGGTCTGTGCTTCCTCTGTCTTGTAAGAATATAGTCTGTTTCCAAAGGAACAACTATGTACACGGCCACACCAGGTTTGCAGCAGTTCATTACAGACAATAAAATAGATTTTAGTGCAGATATAGTTTCTATAATTCAAGGACACTTATCTCAACTCAGTGTTCATTTTGAAAAATACTTTCCTGAAAACTGTGACAGGTTTCAGTGGGTTCAAAATCCCTTCAGTAGTGATGCTCCAACGTACTGCAGAAGAGGAAGAACTGATAGAACTTTCATCAGACTCTTCACTACAAGCGAAGTTTCCATCCATGGCATTGCCAACATTTTGGTATTCAGTAAAACAAGAGTTCCCAAGCTTGAGCAAGAGAGCAATGAAGATATTAATTCCTTTTGCAACCTCCTACCTGCGAGGCTGGGTTTTCAGCAGTGGCTGTCATAAAAACCAAGTTCAGATCAAGACTTGATGTGGAGAAGGAAATGAGGGTAGTTGTATCTCAATTGGTGCAAAGATTTGACAAGCTGTATAACAACAAGCAAGCTCAAGTTTCATACTGAGGTGACTGGTAATTTATTCATCATATTTTTTTTTTACCTTTCTTTTTTTACAAGTTGTTTATTATGGAGATTGAATCATGAGTGCAGTATATCAGTGAATGATTTTCAGACATATATATTAAAAAATGTTAGAAAGAAACTACTTTATCTGTGCTGTTTTTTTTTTTATAGTAAGGGTTTTCAAAGTGCACTTTGTGTATATTTTTTCTGGTACGTGTAATTTTTTCACAGATTGTCCAATTGCATTTTTTTTTTTTAAATTACATTCTTTAAAAGCATTTCCAAAGCTCACCTGCTCAAAAAAAGTTAGGCTAAATGTCGAAACATCGCTAGAGTTTTTACCAGTTATCCCACAGGTGAACCGCAGAAAGAATGTTAATTGGTCAGGGAGCCATTGACTCAAAAAAAGTTGAAAACCGCTGTTTTAAGAGATTAGACAGTCGCCTCTGGGTGATTAACGTAATAATAGGCTTTAACGGTCGTCAGTCTGTCTGGCCCGACCCAAGAATTACTTAATGTGTCTCCGCCCCTGGTGGTAAAAATTAGGGCAGGGACAGATCACAATACACACTGGATACTAGTAATACAACTGATCACGCTGCCCAAAGCACAGGACTGAATAACGCAATTAGCTAATCCCTCTCTAGGGTCAATTCGTTATAGCAAATACCCACACCCGAATATATTCTATAAATTTTGCGTGGGCTAACATTTTTAGGTATACGAATCGAACTACCATTAAAAGAGCACTCGAGCCTTTTTATTATTTTCACGGTGCATTAAACATTGACTATAAGTCATGAAACGTTTGACAACAAAGATTCATTGACGTTGAAATGGGTCTGAACGGAATGAAATGACTACGTGAGCATTAGCGCCTTGATCAAGGCGTACAGCAGAAAGAGCACAACAGATTTATTACCCGTCATGTTTTAGTTTTTCTACTTGCTCGTAATAATAATTATTATTATTATAGGTACGTAATCCAGAATCCGAAATGATCGGGAACGGCCGTGTTTCGGAAATCGGATTTTTCCGGGTTTCAGATTTCGCCAAAAATAGCCCAAAAGTAGCTGGAAATCGGTTCAGAAATCGGCCGAAAGCCGGCTGAATAAAACTTTCGATTTTCGAAATAGGCTAGGCCGGTCCCAACCCTTGCTGAAAAAGGAGGAGGGCGGCCTGCATGGAGGCCGTAAGGAGGCAGCCCCTCCATCATGCAAAGGCACAACAGACCAATCACCTGTTTGCTTTAAATCACGATTACGAGTAATACAATCACCAACCAAGATCTGCTTACTCGGAGCAAGCAAGAGGACATGCACACCATCATAGCTGGCAGACGCTGGAGCTGGGTTGGCCATGTCCTCAGAAGAGACCCCGATGCCATCACAAGAACGGCTATGCTATGGACCCCTGAAGGAAAACGAAAGAGAGGCCGACCAAAAACAACTTGGCGGAGGACTGGGGAGGCTGAGATGCAAAGAATGAACCAGAGTTGGGGCACTGTACGAAGGATGGCCGCCGACCGAGCAAAGTGGAATCAATTTGTTGTTGCCCTACAAGAGGCCACCAGGCGTAATGGCCACTGACTGCTTTGACGGTCGGCGGCTAAGGATCAAAGAAGAAGAAGACGAGTAATACGAGAGAAATGAGGATGAGAGAGCAGAGATCAAGGAGGAATTCTTCGAGCTGCTTCAAAGGATAGTGGATTACTGCCTAGATGAAATTATCATGCTCGGAGATTTCAATGCCGGAGTTGGAAATGACCATGCTAGATGGGGTGTAGTTATCGGAAGATATGGAGAAGATACTCTCAATGACAATGGAAAGCGACTCCTTAAATTCTGCAGTGAGCAGAATCTCATCATTCCCAACTCAAAGTTCCCCATAAGCATGTACAAACATACACTAGATGTGAACCAACAAGGAATGAGAAGTCAGTAATCGACTATGCCATTGTTAGGAGAAGCTCATTCAAATATGTCCGGGATGCTAGAGTCTGGAGGGGACCAGAGACTGGAAGTGATCACTACCTGCCAACAATCAAAAGAATAACTGACAGAGTTGCTCAGCCTAGGAACTGCCCAACATCACGCAAGAAACTAAGTAAACGAACGGGAGAAATGAGCATTAAGACCTAAAAGCTAAGAGAGCCAGAAATTAAGACCAGATACCAGGGGCTTATTGCTGCAGCAGTGAGAAACACAGAAGAACAACCTGATGACTTGGAAACCCTCTGGCTTAAATTCAAGGGCATCATAAAGACAACTGCTGCAGAAGCATGTGGTGAAGTCCGACTTGGGAACAAGAGAAAGAGGACAACTTGGTGGACAGAGGAAGTCAAAGAGAAAATAAGAGAGAAGGAAATGGCTGTCTTCCTCCTGGCCTGGTTCCATTCTAGTCCACGGTCCTTTAAAGATTGTCTAACGTTGTCCTCCCAGCGGACTCTGGGTCGTCCTGAGGGTCTGGATCCCTGAATCTTTGTTTCCCATGATTGTCGTGGTAGCCGATCTTCTCCCATTCTGCAGACATGGCCAAACCATCTTAGTTGGGACTGCTCTAATTGGGTCTGCAGGGTGTGGGATTTTAGGCCTTGACGTATCGTCTGGTTCCGGACCACTTCTCTTCTTGTTACTTCAACCACCTTCCTCGGATACCTCATTTCTGAGATTTGGATCTGGCTTTTGTGGATTGTAGTCATTGCCCATGACACGCATCCATATGTCAAGACTGGGACATGGGTGGGGCGGTATACAGCCATCTTCGTTTTCTTACCAACCTCTCTCTTGCTGAGGAATCCTCGATTTATGGCCTGAACAAGTCTCCCAGCTGCTGCTTTTCAAGTGGCCAACTCTTCTTTGATGCCTCCCTTTCTGTCTATAATAGCTCCGAAGTATTTAAAGTGGTCGACCTGCTCTAGGACCTGCTCTCCCAGCTTAATCTGATGTCTTCTTTCTTCTCGTGATATCACCATTGATTTTGTTTTAGAGCTGCTTATGACTATCCCTCTCTTCTCCAGCTCTTCCTTCCAGACTTGCAGGTTGGATTGGAGATGTGCCTCTGATTTAGCAATCAGGGCAACATCATCAGCAAACACCAGCTCTAAAATACAGACCTGTCTCATCTTCCAGTACCCCACTGAATACTTTCTTGCTCTCTCCTTATATGCCTTGACGACATCGTCCATGAGGAGTATGAAAAGATAAGGTGACAGGATATCACCTTGTCTTACACCAGTGGTGGTCCTGAACTCTTCTGACTAATAGTTTGCTGTCCTCATATAATTTCTGCAAGATTTGTAGAAGCTCTGTATAGCATGAATCAGATGTACTGGAATGTTCTTCCTTGCCAAACAGTCCCAAAGTTTGCTCCAAGGGACCCTGTCAAACGCCTTTTCCAGATCTATGAAACAAAGATGGATCTCACTCTTGTACTCAAGGGCTTTTTCACTCCGCTGTCTGAGTGTGAAGATTAGGTCTTGAGTACTTCGGTTTTCTAGGAATCCGCACTGGACCTCATCTAATTGTGGCTCAGCTAGGCGTCGGAGTCTCTGCTCTAGGATTCTAGAGTAGATTTTACCAGGGACACTGAGAAGGGATATGCCTCTATGGTTTCCACATTGTCGATTATCACCCTTTTTGAAAATTGGTGTTATGATGGGAATCTCCCAATCCTTTGGTATGGTCTTGTTGCACCATGCTGCCTGTAGGACCCTTAAGAGTAATAGGTTGCTTGATGCTCCCATGTACTTAACCATTTCTGGTGTTATGCCATCATGCCCTGCTGCTTTGCCCATCTTGATTTTCTCCAGTGCTGCCTTCAGTTCTTCTATCTTTATGTCATCTTCACCACCATTGGTTTTCTCTTCTGTGCTAGTGGTTATCATTTCTGATGCTTCACCATGCTCACTATCAAGGAGTTCTGAGAAATATTCTTTCCATCTTTCCATTACTTCCTTCGGGGCAGTAAGCAATTTGCCTTGCTTGTCCTTTATAAATTTGAGAGGGCATTGTTTCTCCTTCCTCATGTTCTTTAGGGTCTTATAGAACAATTTCTGGTTTTCTTGCGCATCTTTTTCTAGCTTTTCTCCAAATTCTTCCCAGGACTTCTGTTTTGCTGCTGGCACCTTGTACTTTGTTTCTGTTCTGAGTGTCACATATTCTCTATATTTCTCCATTTGTCTTGTTGTGCTTTTAGCTCCTAAAAATTGTTTCCATACCATTTTCTTCTCTCTTATTTTCTCTTTGACTTCCTCTGTCCACCAAGGTGTCCTCTTTCTCTTGTTCCCAAGTCGGACTTCACCACATGCTTCTGCAGCAGCTGTCTTTATGATGTCCTTGAATTTAAGCCAGAGGGTTTCCAAGTCATCGGGTTGTTCTTCTGTGTTTCTCACTGCTGCAGCAATAAGCCCCTGATATCTGGTCTTAATCTTTGTGTTTGTAATGATCAGATTCTGCTCACTGCAGAATCTAAGGAGTCGCTTTCCATTGTCATTGAGAGTATCTTCTCCATATCTTCCGATAACTCCACCCCATCTAGCATGGTCATTTCCAACTCAGGCATTGAAATCTCCGAGCATGATAATTTCATCTAGGCAGTCATCCACTGTCCTTTGAAGCAGCTCGAAGAATTCCTCCTTGACCTCTGCTCTATCATCCTCATTTGGCCCATACACAATAAATAAGTTGACTATGGTTTCTCTTTCTTTCAGTTTTACAACCATAATGCACTCCGAGACAAAGTTCCATCCCTTGATACTATCTTTTTGGTTTTTGGCCACAATGCAACCCACGCCCCCTTTAGCTCTTTCAGATGTGGGTACACCACTGTAGAGCAGCGTGTTGCCATCGAGATCCATGACTCCTTGTCCTTTTGTCTTTGTTTCCGTTATAGCCAGGATTTCTAGTTTTGCTTTCCTCATCTCTTCCACCAGCTCCTCTTCTTTCTCATTTATACTTCTTGTGTCCCAAGTTCCATAAGTCGTAGTCTGTAGTCCGTTCCAGTTCGTCGCCTCTAGAATCAGTCCGGTTTTCTCTCTTGTAGTTCTCATAATCAAAAGTTTAAAGCAAACAGAGGATTGGCCTGTTGTGCCTTTGGATGGTGGAGGGGCTGCCTCCTTACGGCCTCCATGCAGGCCGCCCTCCTCCTTTTTCAGCCGGGCTTGGAACCAGCCTAGGCGGAGTTGGAAATAATATTAAGGAGCTAAAAACACAGCAGGACAAATGGAGAAATATAGAGAATATGTTATACTCAGAACAGAGGCAAAGAACAAGGTGCTAGCATCAAAACAGAAGTTCTGGGAAGAATTTGGAGAAAAGCTAGAAAAAGATGCGCAAGAAAACCAGAAATTGTTCTATAAGACCCTAATGAAAATGAGAAAGGAAAAACAATGCCCTCTCAAATTTATAAAGGACAAGCAAGGCAATTTGCTTACTGCCCCGAAGGAAGTAATGGAAAGATGGAAAGAATATTTCTCAGAACTCCTTGATGGTGAGCAAGGCCAAGCATCAGAAATGATAACAACTAATACAGAAGAGAAAACCAATGGTGGTGAAGATGACATAAAGATAGAAGAACTGAAGGCAGCACTGGAGAAAATCAAGATGGGCAAAGCAGCAGAGTATGATGGCATAACACCAGAAATTGTTAAGAACATGGGAGCAGCAGGCAACCTATTACTCTTAAACGTCATACAGGCAGCGTTGTGCAACAAGACCATACCAAAGGATTGGGAGATTGCCATCATAACACCAGTTTTCAATAAGGGTGACGATCGACGTGGAAACCATAGAGGCATATCCCTTCTCAGTGTCCCTGGTTAAAATCTACTCCAGAATCCTAGAGCAGAGACTCCGACGCCTAGCTGAGCCACAATTAGATGAGGTCCAGTGCGGATTCCGAGAAAACCGAAGTACTCAAGACATAATCTTCACACTCAGACAGCGGAGTGAAAAGGCCCTTGAGTATAAGAGTGAGATCCATCTTTGCTTTATAGATCTGGAAAAGGCGTTTGATAGGGTCCCCTGGAGCAGACTTTGGGACTGTTTGGCAAGGAAGAACATTCCAGCACCTCTGATTCATGCTATACAGAGCTTCTACAAATCTTGCAGAAATTATATGAGGACTGCAAACTATTAGTCAGAAGAGTTCAGGACCACATCTGGTGTAAGACAAGGTGATATCCTGTCACCTTATCTTTTCATACTCCTCATGGACGATGTCGTCAAGGCATATAAGGAGAGAGCAAGAAAGTATTCAGTGGGGTACTGGAAGATGAGACAGGTCTGTATTTTAGAGCTGGTGTTTGCTGATGATGTTGCCCTGATTGCTAAATCAGAGGCACATCTCCAATCCAACCTGCAAGTCTGGAAGGAAGAGCTGGAGAAGAGAGGGGTGGTCATAAGCAGCTCTAAAACAAAATCAATGGTGATATCACGAGAAGAAAGAAGACATCAGATTAAGCTGGGAGAACAGGTCCTAGAGCAGGTCGACCACCTTAAATATCTCGGAGCTAAAATAGACAGAAAGGGAGGCATCAAAGAAGAGTTGGCCACTTGAAAAGCAGCAGCTGGGAGACTTGTTCAGGCCATAAATCGAGGATTCCTCAGGAAGAGAGAGGTTGGTAAGAAAACGAAGATGGCGGTATACCGCTTCACCTATTCCCCAGTCTTTGCGTATGGATGCGTGTCATGGGCAATGACTACAACCCACAAAAGCCAGATCCAAACCTCAGAAATTACGTATCTGAGGAAGGTGGTTGAAGTAACAAGAAGAGACATGGTCCGCAACCAGACGATACATCAAGGCCTAAAATCCCACCCCCTGCAGACCCAAGTAGAACAGTCCCAACTAAGATGGTTTGGCCATGTCTGTAGAATGGGAGAAGATCGGCTACCATGACTAGCATTGGAAACTAAGAGCCAGAGATCCAGACCTCTAGGACGACACAGAGTCCGCTGGGAGGACAACATTAGACAGTCTTTGAACGACCGAGGACTAGAATGGAAACAGTTCAGGAAGAAGACAGCCGATAGGATAGTCTGGCGCTCTCTCTTCCAAACTTCTACACCTCACGGTAGAAGTTGAACGACTAAGTAAATAAGATTTTCGGAATATTTCGGTTTTTCGGGTGTTCGGATTCTGAGTTATGCATCTGTATTATGATAACGTCGGCGTCTGTGGCCTAATGGATATGAACGCAGTTTCATAATCCAGATATACCAGGTTCGAAACCTGTTGCAGGCGGTTTGGTAGCAGATCGCTTTGTGTGGATTTTTAACAATGGTATAAACGCCGTACCGTTCAGAAAGCAATGGCAAACTACTGAATGAAAAAAATTGCCTAGAAAAATCACAAACAGCCAATAAAAGCTGGGGTTGATTGCCACGTCCTGTAAAGGATAAGCAACTAACTTTTTATTATGATAACAGAGACACAAATAGTTATCATTGTTCCAGTAGTAGGTATTTCTTCCTTCCCTTTTTCGCTTCTTATGGAGCATTGGCTCCACTTTAATAGTCATCATGCAGGAAACCTGAACGTAGCTCAGATGTGCTCTTGCAAGGCGATTTCTGTAAAAACATTTGTTTTCACACAGGGGCAATGGTAGCCCGCTTCTCAGTGTCATCTGCATGCAATACGCCTTGCGTCCCGTATTGTTCCCAATGGTCTCTAATGAGACAGCGAAAGAACAGGACTACTTCAATTTTTACTCCGTATGTCGACTATATTGCAGTTATACCCTGTTCAACCTAGCGGTTATCTTTGGGGTATATTGTGCGTTAGGTTCTTCGGTGCTGTTTAGTTGAATGATATTTATTATTGCCACAGTAGGACTTTACTTTGATCCCTCTTGATGGAACACCCTACATTTTGGCTGACACTTATTCCCGTCTATGATTAGGAATACGTGCATAGTTTTTTCACTGCATGTGACGGTACGTCTTACTTTGAGCGTGTACTTTTGTGCGCTCTCTCACTCTTTAATCCACTCCGACAGTATCACTTCTTTTTCTTCATTTTCTCTCACCGATCATCGTTTTATTTGGCATAATTTTTACCTTGTCATTCATTTTTGCTCTCTACGTTGGATCAGTAAAGTTAAGTCTCTAACACTTCACTTCTCGACTGTTTGTGTTACGCCAGGTTTATTGACCCGTACAACGATAATATTTTATCACGTATTATCAGGCTGACCATCTTTTCAAAGCGACTTTGCCTGTTTATTCAAGCTTGCATTGTGCATGGTCAATGAATATAACCCAATATTATGTGGCTAATCTGGCGGAGATCCGTCTAGCGAAACACAGGTGGTAATGCGTAATTTCTTTCCGCTTAGACCGTCCCTGTGTGTAATTATCTCAGATAATCTGTCTGGAAACTCAAGATTTGTAGACGTTACGCTGGATTCACATGGTCACAATATGGTGAGAGGCAGATAGGTGCAGCCGGAAGTCTTACGCAACGATATGACATCACTGTAAGTGGTCACGCGTGGATATTAAATTTAAAATTTTGAAACACGTGAGGGTTTTTTTTTTAATTTGAAACACCCATACCCTGGTAGTGCTGAACGAGATTCGATTGGATTGGTTCATTTTGAGGAGCTGAAATACACAATGTATTTTATTGGCACACTAGTCGGAAGTGCAATCTGTGATTTGCACTAAGAAATGAGAATATAGTGTGATGAAAACACAGACACAGATCACACAGAGATACTGCAGCGCACAAGTCATATCAGCGACTCGTAAAAGCCAGAAAGAAAAAGGAGACATTGGAATTATAAATTCCACAATTATAAGTAACAGATCGAGTATTGGGCAACTTAGGAATTTACATGTAAACCCGCATTTTTAATACAAGACTGGAAACTTAAGAACTTGATCACAAGTCATAGAGGAGTTAAACAAAAGTTTTCCCAGGCCAATGACTTTGCAGGACACTCGCCGTCAGAGAAATTAACTCTAATTTCCCAGACCAAAGTGATTTCGAAGCATCTAATACAGAGCTGTGTCCAGTCTAAATCTGTGCAAGGAGATTGTGTATTCCCAAAATTTTGAGGTAAGTGTAAACAATTTATTTACTAATGAAAATTCTACAGGTTTCTTGCTAAGTGGTTATATACAAGGCTGGCAACCTCAACATATGAAAATAGTATATGCATGAACCACTACTGCAAGAGCTGGTGATTGTTTCTGACTAGTCGTGCGGGAAATCCGACAGAAGAGTGACCCCAGACTCCGTCGGGAGTAGTGATGAGTAATGATTGATGATTACATCGCATGTGCCTAAGGTGTAACATATTATCTTGTGAGATTTATGTACCTTTTTTAATTGTAATTCAGGCAAATCATTATTCACGCACTCCAGACGCAATTTCCTAGTTAACACCCAGAAGGATATTGGTGAATTTTCATCATATTCCCTGAGTTACATTGTGTGCTCGGGAATTTAATTCTTCTGAGAGGTTAACATTGGTGGGTGGAGCGCATGATAATGGGCCTGTTAGTTTGCGGCGAACAAATGTACTTAGCAGGCATTTGTTTCTTTTTATTTGTCTAAAGGTCGTGGTTACAAGCCATCAGACGAGTTGTGGTATTCACGCCGCTATTGTGAGGGAAAAGCATCCACCTTAACCGCTTACAGTGGAAGAGACTACGGAGAAGGCTTACGTCATCACAGAATTGATGAACCACAGCTGCAGGACTCATTTGGAGTTAAGTTTGTTTTTTTGTCACAGACAACAGCAAAACACGGACATTAATAGCGCCCCGATTCAACCTCTGTGAGGAAAAATTTAATTTACCTTTCACCCCCATTTAGTCTTTATTTTTAACTTGTTGAACTAATTGACTATTAAATTTGTTGTATGTTATTTTAAACGAAACAAATAATTGTTTATTCAGTCATTATAAGTATGATAGCAAACGTATGAGAAAGACTATTTAATAATTACATATATATATATATATATATATATATATATATATATATATATATATATATATATATATATATATATATATATATAGAGAGAGAGAGAGAGAGAGAGAGAGAGAGAGAGAGAGAGAGCCATTACTTATAAGAGGGCATTCGTTGGATTACACCAACTGGGGGCTTAATGGGCCAAAACCATTGCTTAAATCCTTCACAAAAGTTACGGACCTGATATTTGCGTTAACAATTGTCCTGCCCAATGCAACAATTTTTGGACTTCTGGAAATATCTTGTGAAACACCCTTAAGGTAGAAGTGTCATTAATCTATCTACATCTCTGTCAAGAGTAATCTTGCGCGCAAGTAGATACCTTGGAAGCCAATATTAGATACTCTTCAGTTTTGGTTACTGTTGGACGACTACTGCAAAGCAGGGCAGGCAATCCGTTACACTGGACAATTCTGGCTTATACTATATGTATTGTAATTTATACATAAACAGAAGTAATTTACTGTTTAGATACGTGATGACATCTTCTCACACTCTAGGACAAAACTTCGTTTTCTTCTGGAAGGTTAATGAATGTCACATGATGTTGATAATGATCGTGTGTGTTGTTAGAGTGAAGAATGGAGAGGTCTCTTGTGTGAAATATATATTGTTTGATTTGTAAGTTTGAATGAATACTGTTCAGGTCTAGCAACGCAGAATACGATAATTATCCCGTGTTTCCTGTGTATTGTTAATTTTTTAAACTGATTCCATACCATTTTGTTCTTTTAATTCATAAATTTTATTTCCTTACCAGTTTTACAGCCGCCTCCTCATTTATTGATATATAATTATATAGATTGGGGACCCAAAGATGCAGCAATAGAGAATGCAGTCAGCGACCCATAGTTTGACTGCTTGCATCAGGATCAGCGAACCAGAGCTGGTCAAGACCGTACTACACCTCCACGTGGTGGTCCTGGAAACAGTCTGCAGCAGTGCAGTCTGGCTGAGCGAGTACGGATCGAAGAGGGAAGGCAAACCCGGTCCCAAAAAATGCCGTGCAGAAGTCGGATGTGTCGACCGAAAGGTGCAGATATCACAGCTACGTAAACAGACACAACACAACCACCGTCCTTTTCAGGGCGAACGAGGAAGAAGAAGAATATAGATTGTGAGTAAGCGTCTGGATTATAAATATTGTCAGCGAAAATCACACGAGAATTGATGAGCATTTCGTAATTGAGTTTCAGGGCAGAACATGAATTATGTAGTGGCTGGCTGAATTTTGTGCATTTAATCTTGCTCTCCTTGGATCCCGTTACACGCCCATTGAGGCATATTGGGAATATGGTGTTAGGCCCATATTTTATTGACCATCGGCACACTAGCGGTGATGTCGTTAACATCACGCCGGCCGCCTTAACCTTCCCAGAGCTGCTCTGGTACCCACCTCATGATGCTGGGTCGACCCCGGAGCCGTTTGCGGTCTAAAAAATCCCACCTCAACTGGGGATTGAACCATGGACCACCGAGGTAGGAAGCCAGTGCGCTAACCACTGCTCTACCGTGGCTCTCCTTGGCATCGGTATTATGTGTTTAGTAGAACACTGCTTTACCCCCATCCATATGAACATTCCAAAGTCCAGAACATATTTCATTACAATGAACCCCTGAGTTGTTGGCTGCTTAACGAGTGACTGACGGATCTGCGAGGACCTTGATAATACACTTAGACAACTACACGTGCCAGCACAACAGGGTGCACCTTTCTCACACATCAAATATTATAACAGAACAACACACTCTAACACCACACTGTGTCGGTGGAGAATAGAACACGAACACTGTCTGGCAGACTTATTCCATATTCCGAATTCAGTGAAACCTGAAAGCAGACAATGTAGATTTTTACAGAGTTCAGTGTTTCCACGGCAGATCGGAGAGTCGAACGAACGAACGAACAAACTTTATTTTCGAAGGGTTAAGAATTGGGCGCGCAGGCCCGTCTAATATTCTGCCCTTCTACTCTCATTTATCTTGCGTATTATATCCTTTCATTCCCACATGTTACTTTAAGCATTAATATGGAGGCATGCAACATTATAAAGGTAATTTAACAGCGTGCGTTTACAGTATGCAGTCATAATCAAAATTAAGTATTGTTAATTGAACAAACATTATAATAAAATTAAATAAATTAAATTTTTATTTTTATTTTTAAAACGTACAGAAAATTATGATTTCAAGTATAATCAGATTAGGTGACATGGTATCAGAACTCATGAAGTATTTGACAGTCTGCTATTGAAGGAGGTGAGACTTGGTGTTATTTCTTTGCCCTCCTTAACCCAAGAGCAGAATCAGTAAGAGTGATAGATGGACATAACTTTATTTAAAAGGGTAAAGAATTGGGGACCCAGGTCTGTCCGACCATCCAGCCCTTTATCTTTCATTCTGTATCCCGACACTCACTCATGTGTTCATCAGCAATTAATCTGCATTTTTAATGTGTCATTAAGCATCAATACACAAATTACATAACATATTCTCGCTTATATCTGTACATTCTTGGGGGAAAATGAAATAATAATAATAATTTCTTACGCACTTCTGTAGCAGGACACATCTTCGAGCTGTAAAAATGTATATCTGCTCATTCGCATACACATCATCATATTTAAGCAAACAATATACAATTACATATTTCAAAAGTACAGTGCTATGCAGGTACATTCTCACATACATTACATTATATAGCAATACTACGTGGATATAAAACAAATTTTTCGCATAGACAATAACGAGCGGAAGAGGAAAAGAAAGGTTGGCATATAGATAAGATGTGGACTGACAATGGCTGCTTCTATGGGGGTAGATAATCGGTGTTGATTAAGTGTTTAAAAAGTGCTTTGTTGAATGAGTATTGTGTATGTTGGTTTTTTATGTGGTGTGGAAGGCTGTTCCACAAGTAGGCTCCAGAGTATGCTAGACTCTTTTTGAACAGGTCGATCCTAGGTTTGGGCAGATGTAACTGATGTAATTGTAGTCCCTCTCTTCTACTGGTTTGAAACAATGATCGTAGGTACGGCGGGGCATTGTTTGATAGAATTGCTTGAGTCATCTTGGCTTTGTTGTAGAGGAGACTTTTTTTAGGGACAGTATTTTGGGTTCTTTTTGTGTCCTTGCGTGTAGTATCGTGCGATTATCGGTAATCAGACGTACTGCTCTCTTATGCAGGGAGTGCAGTCTCTTTGAGGTGGAAGCAGGGCAACCATCCCATAGTGTAGAGCAGTAATCTAGATGTGTCTGTATATGTGAAGTGTAGAACAATAGTCTAGTGTCTGCGTCTAAGAAGTGTTTTATTTTGGCCAGCTGGTATGTCTTTTGAGCTAAGTGTTTCGTTAAATTCCGTACGTGGGAGTTCCACGTCAAGTGCTGGTCAATCGTCAAGCCTAGAACTTTGTGTTCTGTTACATGATCAATGCGTATTGACTCCGCATGTAGCTGTAGCGATCTTTTGGTGAAGTTTAGAAGTTTCTGTTTGGTGGTAATCAACATAGATTTTGTTTTTCCTGTATTTACTGGCATACGGTTCATATACTGCTCAAAAAAAGTTAAAGGCCACTTTCAATTTTTAGGTCATTTCAACTAAGCTGTTTTTTTTAAAACCTGAACACTCAGTCAAAAAAGTTTTGCTGCATTTTGTTGCATGCTTAAACAATGTTTGTTAATCTGACAATAAATCAAATCTGTGTTACGTGTGTGTACCTCCAAGGTCAATCAAATGTACGTGGTGGAAAGGGAAATAATGCATGTTGCTAAAAACTTGTAGCAACTTATTCTGACCATGCATTCTGACTAGATTCATTTTTTAATGCATGGGAGGGAACTCATGAAATTGTAGTCACTTTTATTTCTACAGTCGTCTAATCTTGATAGCTATCGTTAAGAAGTTGTCTTATCTTGATAGCTAGGGTTGCCGATAGCTGTGTGAACGATTTTGAGTCACGACCATATATGGAGCGCTCAGATCGTCAGTTCTTTGAAAACAGTTGGCAATCGCAATGTTTCAAGATTCATTTCCTTTTAAGGTAATAGGTCTTAAGTCGAACATTGTAGAACATTCTGCGTTTCGTAAATTGGCCTGAGTTGTATTCGATTCGCGTTTTCTGCGCATGTCCCTTTTTGTGGCGTTGGTAAAACGATTTCCGCCCAGGTCAGTCTGTGCTGAGAAGCTGTGAAGGCGAGACGTAGCTATGTGCTAGTCTTCGCTTAGTTTATTCAGGAAGGAGTCCTCATGATTGTTGTTCCTATCTTGAGATGATATATCTCTGTGTTATTCCTAATGCCTGGAGGCATATGTGATTATTCATTTAATTCCTTATGAACAGGTAATTAAATCCCTTTTTTTTGGCTGAGTAACTTTATCGCCATCTTGTGATGTTGACTTTTGCTTAGCCTGCCTTATTCTAAAGTCTACGATATGACTAGTTTGCTCAGCTCACGATCCACTTAGATTGTCACGCATCGATTGATGCCTGTCCTACGGACTATTTGCTTCCTGAACTTTGTTGATGGATCTAGGTTTGATACCTTTGCTGTATAAGGAACATAGAGGACGATAATGTGGCGCTCAAAAGACATGCCTGTCTTGTTGAGGTCAAATCGAGGAGACCATCTTTAATCTCCTAGTTGATATCTTCTAGCTCTTATGGAAAGGGGAAGTTTACTACCTGACTACATGTACAGCGGCTTTACGATATCCTAAAAGGCAGATGATGCACATTATTTTGATGCTGTCTGCTGTGCCAGTTGAATTGTCTACATATGTAATAATGACTGTTTGATCGTACCTATGATGTACCTGCTTGTTTATGTCTACACACTTCGTCATTGTGGCGTTTATAATAAATTATACAAAACCGTCACTAGCTGTTGCAAGCATCATTGACTTTTCACGTCGTGAGTTAACGTGACGTCCTTGTGTGGATTGCCTTGCTTGTAATGCTCACTGTCTGAATACACATCTACATCCTACACACTTAACCAGACAAAAGACACCATGCTACTACGCCTCATCATCCCTGGTGTCTGAGGGTGGCACACTACTCTGCAAAGGCCAGGATTGTTATACCTTTAGAGAAGCAGATGAAGTACAACACCCTCAACGTTGTGTGGCAAATGTGACATCCTCCACAGAACATTTATCAACACATATATACTTACGCAACATTTGCTACGCTACATTTGGTGGCCATAAGCTGGTTTGATCTGGTACCAGCATACTCGGGGTCCCTTACCCGCTTCATTCAGCACTCTACAACAGTCTACAGACAACATCTACAAGACAACAACAGAAGTGCAGAGTTACGAAATTACTCGGCGTTGCCCAGGAACTTTTTTGGAATTTTCAACAATTGCTGTTCCAAGTCAAGAAAGTGACATTTCCCAGTTTTGTTACATACGGGAGAATCGATTTGTTGCTGTTCTGCTTTGGAGAAGGCCAAGTTCCATCGCTGACGAGTTCTACACTTCTTGTACACTGCATGTACCGTTTGAAAACTCAAGTCTCAACCATCGTCGTAGCTGTTTTGATGCAAGTACAGATGGCAATCAACGTTGGATCTTTGATCTCAGAATGCTGATTACATCCTGTTTGCTGTACTGACGATTGGAGTTCCATAAGTTAAGTGGCCTGTTTGTTTGTGAACTGTGCCCTTATACTTCTACTGAGTCTTCTATGTTTCATCTCATTCTTTTCTTTACATGGTATATGTTTATATGTTATTTGTATATTTATATTTATATGTTTATGTTTCTGCGGGTTTTCGGTTGGGCGGAGTCTCCCTTAGATTATACCACGTCATAGAGGTCATCTATTGTGAGCGTTTTCTGTAGGGTGTGCAATTTCCGATACTGGAATTTGCAAAGCGACTGCTGTTGCTATTTTTTGTTAGTTGTGATGACATGTGTTAGTATTGTTTTCGTTATTTTTCTGCATTCTTTAGTTTTGTTTTGATTTGTTTGTACTTGCTAGCCTCCTCTTTACTATAGTTTAGTTTCATACAACATTTTTGTTTATACACTGTGGTGTCTTGTATTTGTGTTATCTTCTCGTAGATATCATCACATTTTTTGTGATATTTCTCTAATTTTCGCTTTATTTTTTGTTGATTTCTACGAATGTATTCGTATTGTTGCTAAATCTTTGTATTGTTTACATTGTATTGTTTACATTGTATTGTTTACAGTGTAATGTTTACATTGTTATTGTTTACATTGTGATTGTGTTTACATAGTCATTGGTTACACTTATAGTAGTTAATTCACATTTAATAGTGGGTTATGCTTATGCATTACTACTACACTGATGATTAATAAATGATGAATAGTATTGTGCACTATTGAATGGGAAGTGCACCTATGATCAAGAGTTGATTGATGATATTTCAAAAAGGTCTATACACAAGTTCTTTGATATAAGACTTGTTTCCCACAGAGATTGGGATAATAATATGGTGTTGTGAGTAAACAAGTGCTTCATTTAAGACTTGTTATAATTAAATTTGAAATAAGATAATTAATTATTTCAGGTTGTGGACTCATATTATTACACATCATGGCTACATTTGAGCACTTTATTGAGCAGGGTAAATTGCTTGGGAAGACTGGTGATAAGTTAGAAGAATTTGCAACTGCTCAATATGATAAAGCAATGGAAGCTGAACAAAAGAAACTGCAAATGCAGGTGGATGAAAAAAGATTCCAAATGGAAATGGAAAAACAAAAAAGAGAAGCAGAAGAAAAAGCTGAAGAGAAAAGACTTGAAATAGAGGCTGAAAATAAAAGACTTGAAAAAGAGGCTGAAAATAAAAGACTTGAAATAGAGGCTGAAAATAAAAGACTTGAAAAAGAGGCTGAAAATAAAAGACTTGAAATAGAGGCTGAAAATAAAAGGTTAGAAAAGCAAGCTGAAGTTGAAGAAAGGAAGTTACAAAGAGAGTCTGAAGAGAGAAAAGCAAAAATGGAGCATGAAGAAAAACTCTTAGCTTTGGAAGTTGAGAAATTAAGGGTGATGAACATAGGTAATGCTAATGATGCAAATAAGGTCTCAGATAAGACTAATGCAAGCACTTTCAAACTTAACCTACCACCATTCAATGCTTCCATCGACGATATAACATTCTATTTGGACAGATTTGAAACTTCATGTAAAGTACATAACAGGTTTATCATTTGTCCAAAATACTTAGAGGTGATGCTTTAAGTATGTTAAGTATGGTAGATGAGCCTGACAAGAACAACTATGAGGTTGTCAGGGCTATGTTGTTAAAAAAATACCAACTTGACGAAGACGGCTATCGTCTTCAATTTAAAAAATATGTTACCAGAAACTGGTGTGCAATTCTCTGAATTTATTTCAAAGACACGTCTTACTTTTTTACGTTGGGTGGAGCTGTCTAAGACAGAAAAAACTTATGAAGGACTTATGGACTTAATACTTAGAGACAAAGTCATGTCTTCTGTTAATGAGTCTTTCCTTGCTTTCCTTCATGAACGTAAACCTAAAACAATAAAAGAAATGGAAGATTTCTGTAGCCAATACATAACTGCTCATCCTCACGCAACCATTGGTAACTCTAAAGTAAAAGAAGGTCTGCCAGTTGCTTCGGCAGCACCTTATGGTCAAAACTCTAGTAATAGATTCCAACAAAATTTTGATAAGAAAAGTAACCGTAGTTACGGTCAAAATTATGGAAATCAATTTCAGGGTGATTCTTCTTCGAAGAATTGGAGACGAGCTGACAGTCCTCGTTACTTCCAACATAATAATTTTAGGCATTTCAGAAGAGGATATGGTAACAGAGGTTTTTCCTCGCGTAGACCTCAAAACCAAACAAATAGATGTTCACATCAATGTGGACATGATAATAATCATGGAAACTGTAGTTCGAAACATGATAACAGTTATAATAGAGACAATAATAACTACAGAGACAATAACAACAGTGATAACTTCAGAGGTAATAGTAGTCGCGGTAGATCTCAATACAAAAAAAAGAGATATCAGCAGGCTAACTCGGTTCAACAAGAATCTCAGGGAGCCTGTAATCAGGTTTCTGATAATAAAAACTCTGACACTGTCACTTGTTCTTCATTTGACTTTGGGAGAGCAAACAAGTGCCCCCAATGCAGTACTTTGTTCGAACCGACTACAATATCGACTTTGAGTTGTGGTCACCCTCTCCCCACTCTTCCTGCTTCGGTTGCACATGACGGGAGAGGTTCTCTAATCCTACATAAGGGTCTTGTTAATAATACTCCGGTCTCACTACTTTTCGATTCCGGATGCACCACTATTGGTGTTAGACAATCGCTTGTAGATCCATCCTGTGCGACAGGAAGGGTTATCAAATGCGTCACATTTGGCGGCACTCTAGAGAAATATCCTACTGCTATAATTCACATTGCCACTCCTTTCTTTACGGGAGATGTGCATGCCTGTCTCTTACCTAATCCTATTGCGGACCTTATTATTGGTCGTATCCACGGAGTTAGGGAATGTACCCCACAGCAGATTGCTGCTTGGGAAGATGATAATATGCAAGCTACCAATGCAGTGGTTACAAGAGCACAAGCTCTACAAACACCGCAAACTTCGTTGAATAATGATAATGAAGTTCATAGCCAAGATAGTACCTTGGTTATTTCTCGTGACTCGTTCATAAAATTACAAGAAGATCCTACGCTAAAGAAATTCTTCATTCTTGCGAAGAAAGGTGATCCAAATAAGGATACACAAAGAAAATCTTGGATAGAAATGAAAAACGGCGTACTTGTACGTATGGTACAAGACTCGGCTACGTCAGCACATTCGCAAATTCTTGTTCCCAAGAGTATGAGAGTGCAAATATTGCAGCATGCTCATGACTCGCAATGTGCTGGACACATGGGATTTTCCCGTACAAAGTCGAGAGTCCTTGCGGCTTTCTTTTGGCCCTTTGTTAACAAGGACATCCGTATATACTGCCGATCATGTCAGGTATGTCAGGAGGTCAAATCTAGAGGACCACGACATGCTGCGCCTATCCAGGCTGCTGACATCCCTATTCGGCCATTCCAGAAAATGGCCATAGATATTATTGGCCCTTTTAAGATAAAGTCGGCCAGTTTATTCTTACATGTGTCGATATGTGCACACGTTGGCCAGAGGCTATCCCTCTAAAGAGCATATCTACTACAGATATCGCAGATGCTCTTTGGCTGATATTTTCTCGCTTGGGGTTCCCCAGAGAAATACTGTCAGACCATGGAACTCAACTCATATCTGATACTATGTCTCAAGTAATGTCTACCTTACACATTAAAAGATCTCTCTCAGTAGCATCTATCATCCTATGTCTAATGGGTTAGTTGAGCGTCTGAATAGAACGCTCAAGACTTTACTTGGTAAGATAACTGAAGACCATCCTCAAGATTGGGACAGGGTTTTACCTGCGGCTCTCTTTGCCTATAGAGAGGTCCCAAATGAGCACACAGGATTTTCTCCCTTTGAACTTGTCTTTGGCGCGCGTCCGCGCGGCCCTATGTCTTTATTACACGATCTCATCACTGCCGATGATATTAGTGATGACACTCAATCTTCATATGAGTATGTCATTGCTCTGAGGCAAAAGATCATTGAGGCATGCAAACTAGCGACTGCTTCGTCAGAAATTGCTAAAGAAAAAGCAAGGCAGTTTGCTAACAAGAACAGATGTCTACGACAACTTTGTCCAGGTGACAAAGCATTCGTCCTACTCCCCAGTAGGGAAAATAGACTTCTGATTGCATGGAAAGGTCCATATGCAATAGTCTCACGAATTTCCGATGTTGACTATGTGGTCGATATAGATGGAAAGCATAAGACTTTCCATATCAACATGCTGACGGAATTTCATGAGCGTCCAGACTATTTGCTGCCTATTTTTCAGGCAACGGACGAATCTTCGGTACCTCATGGTCATTACTCATCCCTGTCTGTCATACAGGATGAGGAATCTGTTTTTTTCTGATGTCGATCTCCCTCTTCCAGTGGTTCCACTACATTCTATGGAATCTTGGAAAGATGTGTCCATTTCTCCTAATCTTTCTGTTGATAAACATCGTCAAGTCTCGTCGATGTTACAGACATTTAAGGATGTTCTAACCGACATCCCTGGTCACACGAATGTCATAGAACATGACATAATTCTTACCGACAGTAATCCTATTAGGGTTAGGCCGTATCCTATCCCTATACACTTTCAGTCACAAGTGGAAAAGGAATTGGATGAAATGATCCAATTAAACATAATTGAACCATCGACTTCTCCATATTCTTCTTCCATGGTTATTGTTCGGAAGAAAGATAAGAACATACGAATTTGCGTTGATTATCGCAAATTAAATCAAGTCACAAAGTTCGATGCTGAACCTATGCCTTTACTAGAGGATCTACTTAGTAGACTTTCTAATTCTAGATTCTTCACTAAACTTGACTTGTCAAAAGGTTATTGGCAAGTGCCTTTAGCAGATCATGCCAAACCTCTGACTGCTTTCTCTACACCTAGGGGTTTATTTCAATGGAATGTAATGCCTTTCGGTCTTATGAACGCCCCTGCTACTTTCGTTCGCATGATGCGTCGAATTCTTTCTCATCGTTCAGATGTCATCGCTTACTTAGATGATATCTGTCTCTTCAGTGATTCTTGGGAAGATCACTATCTGGGTTTATATGACCTACTGTCTACTCTACGTGAGTATAATCTGACAGCAAAACCTTCTAAAGCTTATATTGGTTTTGGTGAAATTTCTTTCTTGGGTCATCGTGTTGGTCATGGTCTCTTGAAGACAGAAGACCACAATACTTCGAAAATATTGAACATCTCTGTACCTAAAACGAAGAAACAAGTCCGGAGTCTCTTGGGGTTAATCCAATTCTATGGGAGATTTATTCCGAATCTATCTTCGATAATGGCACCTCTGTCAACGTTGTTGAAGAAAGGGTCACCTAATCTGATTCGGTGGTCTCAGGAATGTCAATCTTCCTTAGACCAGATTAAAAGTATATTTTCTTCTCCTCCCATCCTAAGATTACCTACTCTTGATAGAACTTTTGTTCTTCGAAGTGATGCTTCATCCACTGGGATCGGAGCAGCACTTATGCAGGAATATGCTGAAACTCTGCATCCTGTCATGTACATTTCTAGAAAACTAAATGCGGCAGAGAGGAACTACTCGGTTTTAGACCGTGAATTGTTAGCTATGGTTTGGTCTATTCTCAAACTACAAAGATTCCTCCTGGGCGCACATTTCATTCTAGAAACTGATCAGAAAGCTCTTACAGCTATTCAGACTAAGAACTTGAAGAGTTCGAGATCCACTCGATATGCTATTGCTCTTCAACCTTTTCACTTCACGGTACGAGCTATCCGTGGGTCGGATAATGTGATGGCTGACATTCTGTCTAGATGCCCACATGATTCCAACTAATACTTCTGTTCTATTTCTAGATATACGACAGAGCCATAACACACCTATATTACTACAATACATTAGCACATCTGTCCTCACTTTAGGTGAACACATACTATTGTGCTTTGTTATCATCTTCTTCTGTTCCCATCTTTAATATAAGAAGAAGACTGAGTAGTTAATATAAGGGCCGAAGGTTCCAAAGGCCACAATTATTAATAATAATGTATTGTATAGTATGAAACTTAATGGCTATTAAATAGAATTATATTGTTTTTTTTTTTTCTCAGCACGTTATTGTTGATCTGAGAAGCTACCTTTCTATTGTCAAACATGGAGAGTTCCACATTGTACAGTTTCTTTGGAACGACAGGAGATGTGTCCTCGATCTTCATTTATATTTAATTTCATTGTGTAATGGTAATATTAAACATTTAGATAATGTAATATTTAACATTCAATATCAGATGTGTACATCCATTCTAAGCGGTATTAGATTATGACACTGCTATTTGATTATAATGATATGAACTTGCATATTTATATTGTATTTTCATGCTAGCGTAGTGTGTGTTGGTGGCACCTCCCCGATATATTTTTTCAATCAGATTTTTTATCTGTTGAGAAATATTCTCACCAGACACTTTATGTGTCAATTTAGCCTCATATTAGGCAGTGCAATTACTTATCCCCGCATAATTCGTGCGTTGTTAAACCGTTTTTTTGGTTTTACTCTTGGATATTTAAAAAAAAAAAAAATGTTGCACATTTTTTTTTTTATCGGGAGGTGGCGGTAATGTTGCTGCTAAAAACTTGTAGCAACTTATTCTGACCATGCATTCTGACTAGATTCATTTTTTAATGCATGGGAGGGAACTCATGAAATTGTAGTCACTTTTATTTCTACAGTCGTCTAATCTTGATAGCTATCGTTAAGAAGTTGTCTTATCTTGATAGCTAGGGTTGCCGATAGCTGTGTGAACGATTTTGAGTCACGACCATATATGGAGCGCTCAGATCGTCAGTTCTTTGAAAACAGTTGGCAATCGCAATGTTTCAAGATTCATTTCCTTTTAAGGTAATAGGTCTTAAGTCGAACATTGTAGAACATTCTGCGTTTCGTAAATTGGCCTGAGTTGTATTCGATTCGCGTTTTCTGCGCATGTCCCTTTTTGTGGCGTTGGTAAAACGATTTCCGCCCAGGTCAGTCTGTGCTGAGAAGCTGTGAAGGCGAGACGTAGCTATGTGCTAGTCTTCGCTTAGTTTATTCAGGAAGGAGTCCTCATGATTGTTGTTCCTATCTTGAGATGATATATCTCTGTGTTATTCCTAATGCCTGGAGGCATATGTGATTATTCATTTAATTCCTTATGAACAGGTAATTAAATCCCTTTTTTTTGGCTGAGTAACTTTATCGCCATCTTGTGATGTTGACTTTTGCTTAGCCTGCCTTATTCTAAAGTCTACGATATGACTAGTTTGCTCAGCTCACGATCCACTTAGATTGTCACGCATCGATTGATGCCTGTCCTACGGACTATTTGCTTCCTGAACTTTGTTGATGGATCTAGGTTTGATACCTTTGCTGTATAAGGAACATAGAGGACGATAATGTGGCGCTCAAAAGACATGCCTGTCTTGTTGAGGTCAAATCGAGGAGACCATCTTTAATCTCCTAGTTGATATCTTCTAGCTCTTATGGAAAGGGGAAGTTTACTACCTGACTACATGTACAGCGGCTTTACGATATCCTAAAAGGCAGATGATGCACATTATTTTGATGCTGTCTGCTGTGCCAGTTGAATTGTCTACATATGTAATAATGACTGTTTGATCGTACCTATGATGTACCTGCTTGTTTATGTCTACACACTTCGTCATTGTGGCGTTTATAATAAATTATACAAAACCGTCACTAGCTGTTGCAAGCATCATTGACTTTTCACGTCGTGAGTTAACGTGACGTCCTTGTGTGGATTGCCTTGCTTGTAATGCTCACTGTCTGAATACACATCTACATCCTACACACTTATACCAGACAAAAGACACCATGCTACTACGCCTCATCATCCCTGGTGTCTGAGGATGGCACACTACTCTGCAAAGGCCAGGATTGTTATACCTTTAGAGAAGCAGATGAAGTACAACACCCTCAACGTTGTGTGGCAAATGTGACATCCTCCACAGAACATTTATCAACACATATATACTTACGCAACATTTGCTACGCTACAGGTATGTTTGTAACATTTACCATTTTAGCCATGGCTCAGCGAAGACGCTTGACCAATGTTGACAGATGGAGAGCGATGGCATGGCTGCAGGATGATGTAGGGCTGCGAGAAGTTGCTAGGAGATTAGGAGTTGCCCACTCTGTCATACAAACTCTGCGTGATCGTTATAATGCAACCGGCAGTGTCACAGAACAACGCAGGTTTAAAAAAAAACTGCAAATGAATTCGCTGAGCCATGGCTAAAATGGTAAATGTTACAAACATACCCATTGCCCGTTCCTTCCGAAAAGTGGGTGACATGTGTTCACTATAGTCACGACTTGCACGTGAAAAGCAAATTTCAGCAATGTTATCAACAGGCTTTGCCATAGGAAGCATTTTCAAACTTGCATTATTTCCCTTTCCACCACGTACATGTGATTGACCTTGGAGGTACACACACGTAACACAGATTTGATTTATTGTCAGATTAACAAACATTGTTTAAGCATGCAACAAAATGCAGCAAAACTTTTTTGACTGAGTGTTCAGGTTTTAAAAAAAAACAGCTTAGTTGAAATGACCTAAAAATTGAAAGTGGCCTTTAACTTTTTTTGAGCAGTATATTATTCCATTTTGTTAGATTGTCTACATCGCTTTGAAGAGTCATTTTAAGTGCCGCGCAGTCAGTGTCACTAGTGTAGATAGTACAATCATCTCCAAAAAGGTCACATTGTCATAGCGTACGTATGTGTTTTACAAGTTCTTTCTTTTATCTATTCTTTCTTTCTCTTCCAAGTTATTTAGTTGATATCATTACTGGCCATCTCCGCCAGAGGTGTAAATTCCTGGATGATACTCTAATCCTTTTCTTGTATACTTCAGGTTCGTTCAGTTCCTTCTTTGATGTTAATAGTGACTTCGTATAGTGGTAGTTTAAATGTACATGGCATACGATCAGCAACTCATAAAAATGGAATCAAATTCATTCTGTTCCTTCAAAAACTTTTAATAACTTAATAAAACAACAAGTATAATCGGTCATTCAATTGATAGAGTTCTCATAGAAGCTTTTACTGGATCTTTGGTACTTCAGGTTAACTCATTAATGAACTCTATGTCTCGTAACTTCCGTATTCCTCTTTAACTTATTCTTTTCTCCGTAGACTTCCTTAGTCTTCCCAAAACCTGCTCCTATCTCCTCATATACCAATGATCTTTACTAGCATTCCATACTTTATTTGTTACTTAAATATCTTCCTCGACGAACTGGTCAAACAGGTCTCTATAACTGTTCGTAGCAACAAAACTCATCTCATGCATAAATAATTGTATGTACACCATTCTGATACTTACTAATGAGAGATCATATTTAAAGTTCTTCTATAAAAGTCGACATTCACTTTCTCTTGATAATCATATACAATTCTGGACACTTCAAACCTTGTTCAATATGGCTCCTCTATAATATCTCCAGTTTCCTTCAAATGTTTACAGCCTCTTGGTTACTTTACACATAGTCGTTATAACCATCCGTTTTTCTTAGTATATAGTCGTAAAGTTCTCGTAATGAACTGACAAATCGTGCTTCTGCAAGATTCTCCTGTAAACAAAATTCTACTATGTGTAAAATATAATCTTAGTTCAATACTTACAAAAACCACAGCATAAACGCTGATCTCTTTTTAGAAATACACCTTAACTGTGAACTACAGAAACAAATACTATCTCCCGATAGAATAACACCGGCTAGTGATGGCTGGACATCTAAATATATTTTCATATCAACCCTATCTGTAAAACCACAGAAGGTTCATCTTATCTGCACAGCGACCACACCTTCTTCCTGAAGCACAACCCAGGACTCACTGTCATCTAATGACCTCTGGTCATTTCGCGTGGTGTGTTTCTCTCGCCACTCTTCTGATTCGCTGACCCAAATCTTTTTACTTAAATTTATTGGTCGAGCCTTTTTTTCTTGTTCTCGAACTTTCTATTTACAACTCAAGATAATAACTCACTATTAATTAACGTGAGCCGGTATTCTGAACCGTTGTCAGTTAGCAATATTATTATTTTCATTCATTATTTTCTCTTGTGAGCTGTCCTAACTGTTTATCTCACCTTAACAATAGCATGAATAATGCTTGGGCAAACCCCATGGTGACATACAACCCAGGGCCACACAAATGTATCCCGTAGGATTTGCGTTCTATAACCAACTATCTAGTCTCTAATTAACGTACTATCTTATACCTGCTCCCTTACATATACATTTACAAACTATGAGTTCTAATATGGAAAGTCACACAAAAAATAAAACCATAAATATATATAATGTCATTCCGTTACCAATAACTAATGCTTCAATTGAGGTATATCATCAATCATTACTTAAATACATAACCTCATATGATACAACTGATCAATAACAATTCAATACATGCAATATACATATTTATACAGATCGACATGGTAACTGTCTCTGGAAACAGAGATTTATCAGCACTCGTCATGTCTGTAGTATCTGACAGGCGTGAATACAAACTACGTATAACAGATATGGGGTAATGAGTCGACCGACACAGTAATTAAAGGTTTATGGCGTTTATTATCATTAAACCAAAATCACAATATCAATCATGTTACATTTAAAAAAATCAATAGTTACAGACAGGGGGGGGGGGGAGAGAATAGTATCTCAATAGGCCCTCCCCTCTGGTATAGGAAAAACCCAATCCAAAGACAATTTCTATCAGAGAGATAATTAACCCAAATAGAGATTTATTTTTAACTGATGGGGTATACGATAATCAGTATGGGGTATAGGAACAGATTCCTATTATTCTCAATGTTATCCCTTGACTAAGCCAATTAAGGGAGGGGGAAAAGAAAATTAAACAACCCCACAGCGAAAAAAACAAGAAATCAAATATACTGATGAGTTACCAAGTAAAAAAATAAAGATAATTTAAGGTTATCTAATTTTTCATTCATTCAATACACGCTCACAGTGACCACACTATTCACACTTACCGATCGTTGAAGCCGGCATTCCATGAAAAAACACAATAAAACATCTAACAAGTACTCAAAGTACTCTGAGTCTTTTTCTTCCTCTTCCAGCCCCAGACTAGCGGGTTTTGCGTTCAGCTATTGTTCCCGTAGTCGCTGAAACTCGAAGGCTTAGTGTCTTTTTTCTTTTTCCAATGGTTCTATGGGATGGCACTGTCCTCGGGATTTAATCGATGTATATATTTAAGAATATATTGGTCCCGTTGAGTTTCGCCGCTGGTGGCAAGGATACTTCTATGGCGTGATGAACACAGAGTAATAGCAAAAGCTGACCAGTGAGTTTTTCCTTTCGGGGGTTAAATCCAGTAGAAAAAACATTTACTGTCAGTTGGAAAATAATGATATAAATTCTGCCACAGCAGAGCAGTAAAAAAATTATAGAATCACTTCTGGCAATGTTCTTCTTCTAGTTATACTTTAAAAGAATTGATTATGATTTAAAGTTCCTGGTTTGACTACTCTCATGAATGGAGAGGTGGACCGCATATGAGTCACAACACGAAGATTTTTCTTTATTTCAATAATCACTGGATGGTGTAAGAACCAAAGTCAGTAGGACGCTATGAAATGCTAGGACGCAAAGGTATTGTTCAGCCTATATGTAAAAAATGTAAAACATGTAATCAAAAAAATACAAATCATATTCTGATGCGCGTTAATTTTACAGGTAAGACTATTTTAACCACTCTGGTATTTAATTATATATATTTAAAAACTCTCCGCGAGTGTCTAGTCGTTAGAAAATACACACGTATATATAGAACTAAACTGCATTAATCAATTATCAATCGTCTAGCGGCTTATAAATTATATTAAGCATCGCTCACTGGGGAACAAACGGGTAATTAAATTTACGTTATGGCTGGAGAATTTTCTATATGTTTATTTAATACGTTTTCAATACACACAGAAATCCCAGTGAATTAAAACGAAACTTTAAACGATAAAATCACTAAGATGCTAATAATTATATTATTACCGCAAAAACACAAGAAACTAGAATTTATTTAATCTCCACGAATTTCTGTAGGAAGTCTGATAAATTTTGACTCCGAAACTGCGCGCTAGACCATTCCAGAAATCTTCATTTGCAAACTGACCACTGAATTAGATTCTCCCGACTATATATTTAAAATGACTATTCTTTCATCTCCTGCGCGGAGTTTAACACCTCTGTTCAATTTTGGGAAGTTTGCTGGTCGATTTTTGTATGAAGGTCCGAAATCACACCGTCACCGCCCGTGGACCATTACACTCGCCGGCGGCTGCCTTAAGATCTTTCTCTACGAGCAAATTGCGTCCCCTGAGAGCACGATCAAAGGAAATGCAGTCGCTACAAGCGGTTAATGCCCCTATACTGTCATAAACAGACCGTTGACTCTCTAGAACTACAAAACCTTTTATGTCCCGCCCTTCCCGTGTTTCAGTTGACGTGCTGACGTAATCCTGACAGCAGGTAACCCTTTTTAAAAGGAAAGACAGTTTATGCATCTACATATCTTAGTTCTTAGTGTATGAAACCAAAGACAGGATGGGTGGCTAGACTAAGAATTGGAATGATGGCTACAGCGAACCTGGCTTCCACGTGTTTAACTGTGCATACCTTAATTAGCCCGCGAGGACACTCTAACGTGTTAATCTTGCTTGAGTCCAAATAGTGAGAGCCCTTCATGATATTAAAGAGAAACGATAAGGGTTGCCCATTTTTATCTATCACACTGGCCATCTACGCCAGAGGTGTAAATTCCTGGATGATACTCTAATCCTTTTCTTGTATACTTCAGGTTCGTTAAGTTGCTTCTTTGATGTTAATAGTGACTTCGTACACTGGTAGTTTAAATTTACATGGCATACGATCAGCAACTCATAAAAATGGAATCAAATTCATTCTGTTCCTTCAAAAACTTTCAATAACTTAATAACACAACAAGTATAATGGGTCATTCAAATGATAGAGTTCTCATAGAAACCGTTACTGGATCTTTGGTACTTCAGGTTAACTCATTAATGAACTCTATGTCTCGTAACTTCCGTATTCCTCTTTAACTTATTCTTTTCTCCGTAGACTTCCTTAGTCTTCCCAAAATCTGCTCCTATTTCCTCATATATAAATGCTCTTTATTAGCATTCCATACTTTATTTGTTACTTAAATATCTTCCTCGACGAACTGGTCAAACAGGTCTCTATAACTGTTCGTAGCAACAAAACTCATCTCATGCATAAATAATTGTATGTAAACCATTCTGATACTTACTAATGAGAAAGCATATTTGAAGTTCTTCTATAAAAGTCGACATTCACTTTCTCTTGATAATCATATACAATTCTGGACACTTCAAACCTTGTTCAATATGGCTCCTCTATAATATCTCCAGTTTCCTTCAAATATTTACAGCCTCTTGGTTACTTTACACATAGTCGTTATAACCATCCGTTTTTCTTAGTATATAGTCGTAAAGTTCTCGTAATGAACTGACAAATCGTGCTTCTGCAAGATTCTCCTGTAAACAAAATTCTACTATTTGTAAAATATAATCTTAGTTCAATACTTACAAAAACCACAGCATAAACGCTGATTTCTTTTCAGAAATACACCTTAACTGTGAACTACAGAAACAAATACTTTCTCCCTATAGAATAACACTGGCTAGTGATGGCTGGACATCTAAATATATTTTCATATCAACCCTATCTGTAAAACCACAGAAGGTTCATCTTGTCCGCACAGCGATCACACCTTCTTCCTGAAGCACAACCCAGGACTCACTGTCATCTAATGACCTCTGGTCATTTCGCGTGGTGTGTTTCTCTCGCTTTCTTCTGATTCGCTGACCCAAATCTTTTTACTTAAATTTATTGGTCGAGCCTTTTTTTCTTGTTCTCGAACTTTCTATTTACAACTCAAGATAATAACTCACTATTAATTAACGTGAGCCGGTATTCTGAACCGTTGTCAGTTAGCAATATTATTTTTTGCATTCATTATTTTCTCTTGTGAGCTGTCCTAACTGTTTATCTCCCCTTCACAATAGCATGAATAATGCTTGGGCAATCCCCACCGTGACAACATGTTTAATATTTTAGATGTAGTGGCAGGTCGTTGATGAACAGTGCGAAGAGTAGGGGTCCAAGAATAGAACCCTGCGGTACTCCTGTATCTATCTTCGAGAAATCTGATGTCGAGTTGTTGTGGGACACTAACTGTTGTCGATCTGCCAGGAATGATTTGATGATGTTTAGTGGATTAGGACCTATTCTGAGGGTTTCTAACTTTTAAACCAAGATAGTGTGGTCAATCATGTCAAATGCTTTTTTGAAGTCGAGAAAAACAGCACCACATAATTTTCCATTATTTATGTTCGACAGCCAGTTATCTGCCATTTTGGTGAGAGCTGTGTGACAGGAATGTTTGGGTCTGAAACCTGACTGGCTCTCAATGAGCAGTTTGTTTGATGTTAAGTGTTGAAGTGTGGTATTGCATCCCCTGCTTTGCAGTAGTGGTCCGACAGTCGGAGTGGCTAAGAGGTATAGAGTCCGCTTCTAATTCTAAAGGTGCCGGGTTCGGTTCCCAGTGTCGTGAGATGCCATCTGTTTCACATCACGAATTCGAAAAACTCTGGTCCTAACGGCGCGCCATACATAGTTAACAAGATATGATACACCAACCAATGAAAACGCTCTTTTTTCTAGTGTGTATAAGGAAACATTTTTAGGCGTAACATAGAGGCCCATTTTGTGTAAATGAAAGTACGAATTTATTTAATTTCTTAAGAACTAGAGAGGTTTAAAAGGAAAGGTATAGATAGTTTAACAACGGGGAGGTTACTTAAGAAGTAGGTGCAAAGACTTCCTCGAATAGTAGTTCATTTAAAGAGAAAAATTGTTTAAATTGACATCTATACATCAGGGTAGTCCCAAATTTAGTTAGTTAAAGTCTGCATAGATTTAAATGCATTTTGCTAACTAAACAATTATTAGATAGAACGGTAGAGATAAATTCACAGTATAATTCTAACTTTAGATGATCAAAATCGGTTCAGAATTAAGAGAGATAATAAATATAAAAATTGTGCACATTGTACAAGCAGGCAAAAGATGCCTCGTTTTTGGATTCCTAACACCGGTTTTTGGCCATGTTCTCCGATACGGGGGGAACGACGGTATAAAAGTCCTTGAACTTGGTTGATTTGGAGCCACAACTTTTTTAAACACTAAGCGTTACAGAAGAGAGCGGCAAAAGGGTGCTGTCAAATACTTTGCCATTGTATCTGCGTAGCAGACCTAAATACCTTTTGACAGCCTGTTACAGCTTGTGTGTATTGCCTGAGGGGAATAAAGAATATATATATGTATATAATTGTGTAATTTTCTTGTGATTAATCCACTGGTGTGTTCTTAAGTGTGTTGAGCGTGCAAAGAAAAAACTTACAGGACGAGTGTATTGCCATTTCAAAGCAAGCCTGTGTTGACTTTTAGAGACGAAAGCCAGCATTGGGAAATGTGCAGAATATTTGAGAATTATGGCAAAAATACGACTGTAGGTTTAATAATGTATTTGAAGGAGTATGTCCTAAAGGAAAGACACATGAGAAGGGATCACAGAATTTGTTAACATGTATTAATCAAGATGTCACTTAATAGTTTATACTAAACCAAATCATTGTATGGAAGCAGATCATGGACAAATGGATCTAACGTAGGATTTATAAGGAAAGTGTAATCACATTGAACTGGCTGTGAGTGGTATTGAGGTAAATTGTCCTGTGCAACTGTTAGCACCATGTCTGAAACTGTTTATTACGTCCATTGTGTGTGTGGATAGCATAGTGCTGGACCATACAAGGGTTGTGATTATTTATATTACAGGTTTTATCCTGCAACTACTAAGATTGAACGAGATATTCACTTCTGAGGGACTCTGTGTTGCAAACGTTCTCAATATACCTAGAACTAGACAACCTATGTTCACCAGCCTGGAGATCCAGACCTTGTGTGATCCTGGCTATAGTGGATGCTTCGCATTTTTGGAGATAAGTGGTAACACCATACCACGAGTCAGCCTATCCAGCAACTTAGTAATAAGAAATAACTTACTAATGACAACAAAAACAGTTTAAGTGATGACTCATGAAGGACTTTATTAAACTAAGAATTAACTTCACAGTCCAGCGAAAGTGATTTTATATATATATATATATATATATATATATATATATATATATATATATATATATATATATATATAAATATATATATATATATATATATATATATATATATATATGAATGTAAAATGAATAATTAATATTGGAAATATAACTTTATCATATTTAACTAGTGTGGAAATGGACATTCCATGTTTATTTATTTTACGACGGATGGTCAAAAAGTAATGCCTCGTAATTTTTAATTTCATTCAATAGGCAAGAAAACATAAAATTCACATTGAAATGTAGCCCCAAGTCTGAACTTCAAAAATTTATTTCTCAATGTAGTCTCCGTTATTTGTTACAGTTTTTGTCCATCTTCTCACAAGGTCATGTAAAAATTTGTGTCGTTTTTCCTAAACCACTGTCGTACGGCGCGTTTAAGGGTCTCGGTGTCCTCAAAGTGATGTTCGCGAAGATCTTCTTTCAGTGGTCCAAACAGATGGAAGTCAGAAGGTGCAAGATCGGGACTCTTAGGGGGATGTGGTAATAATGTCCATCCAAATTCTGCAATCGCATCAATGGTGCGTTTAGCGGTGTGTGGCGTGGCATTATCGTGCAACAGTAGTGCAGTTCTCTGATATTTTAATGGGTAAAGTCGCCGAAGACGACCTCTAAGCTTCTTCAAAGTTTCAATGTAACGGTCTGCATTCACCGTGTTTCCCTGTTCCAAGAAGTCGAGAAGAATCACGCCCTTCTCATCCCAAAACACGGAGGCCATAACTTTCCCTACAGATGGTGAACTTTTGAACTTCTTTCTTGTCGGCGATGTTGTGTGATGCCATTCCATTGACTGCCTCTTGGATTCTGGTTCAAAAAAATGAAACCAAGTCTCATCTCCTGTCACAATATTCGATAAAAACTCTTCTCCTTCAGTTTCGTAACGGTGCAGGAGGTTGATGGCTATGGTCTCGCCTTCAGCATTGAGGAATTCTATGACATAACGTTGTTTTAACCGAACGTCTTTGGCAGCCATTTTTAAACTGTTACAGTGGTGCCACCTGTTACTGAAACAGGTTGGTAATGCTATACAGTGCAGAAGAGTGTTTGAGGAATCCTGCTAAATTTACAAATTGCACACCGATGCAGTATTTACATACATAAAAAATAGGAGGCATTACTTTTTGACCTTCCCTCGTATCTTGTAAAAACATTTGAATTCTTTATCATTTTCCTAACCGAAAAGAGAAACGGTATAGGATCAATAAATTGTAAATAGATATATAAACAGTCTTACTTAATTATTGAGTTACGGTTCTGTTGGTTATATATATCGATTACATATTTAATTAATTAATCCCCTAGCAGAGTCAATACAAAAAATAATAACCATTATTCAAGAAAGGATCTTGAGAGGTAGCACTTAGACCTTCAGGAACAAACACTATCATCATACTTGAAGGTTTATACAGCTTGACCCTACCTTTGATTGTCGATACACCCTTGCTCTTTTCAGAGAAGGGGGTATTTCTCATAAGACCAGTCTCTTATCTGGCACTATTCTGGTATCACCTGATACATCTTTTTGTCCAGGATATCTTTCATTTAATAACATCTGAACCTCTCGCGACACCCAGTACAGGGAATATATTCGAAATTGTTCATAACCTGTGGGTCTTAATGATGTAATACTCCCCCCGATCTCATCAGTAGCAGGATTGGATGCCTAGCCTTCTCGGATAAGGGCGAAAATATAGGAGGTCCCGTGTGCAAGTTGCGCATTTTAAAAATCCCCCAGCAGTTGGAAATCGTAAAGAAAGTGTGATTCCCGTATATACACACTGGGATCCTCGCCGGTTGCTACGGAGTTCGTACACTGTGCTGTGATCCTCCTTGTGTGATCTACGGGAGGAGATCGGAGCACTAATGGAGTGCAATGAAGATGATCCTTCAAATCAAATCAAACTAAAGCAGATCCACATGGCTCCTGGGTTGCCAGCCGCTGGTTTAACATATAGCTAGTAGACAGGTTCTAACATATAATGGTTGAAAGGGTAGGAAATCAGTGAAATGACATGAAATCAGTGAAACTGTATGAAATCAGTGAAATGGTATGAAATCAGTGAAATGGTATGAAATCAGTGAAATGGTATGAAATCAGTGAAATGGTATGAAATTGGTGAAATTGTATGAAATCAGTGAAAGCATATGAAATCAGTGAAATGATATGAAATCAGTGACAGGGTATGAAATCAGCAAAATTTTATTAAATCATGAAATGGTATGAAAGTGAAAGGGTATGAAATCAGTGACATAGTATGAATTCAGTGAAATGGTATGAAATCAGTGGAATGGTATTAAATCAGTGAAATGGTATGAAATTAGTGAAATGGTATGAAATCGGAGAAAGGGTAGGAAAGCAGTGAAATGGTGTGAAATCAGTGAAAGGGTATCAAATCAGTGACATGGTATGAAATCGGTGAAATGGTATGAAATCAGTAAAATGGTATGAAATCAGCGAAAGGGTATGAAATCAGTAAAGTGATCTAAATCAGGGACAGGGTATGAAATCAGTGAAATGGTATCAAATCAGTAAAATGGTATGAAATCAGTGAAATGGTATGAAATCAGTGAAAGGGTATGAAATCAGTGACATAGTATGAAATCAGTGAAATAGTATCAAATCAGTAAAATGGTATGAAATCAGTGAAATGGAATGAAATCAGTGAAATGGTATGGAATCCGAGAAAGGGTATGAAATCAGTGAAATGGTATGAAATCAGTGAAATGGTATGAAATCAGGGAAATGGTATGGAATCAGTGACATAGTATGAAATCAGTGAAATGGTATGAAATCAGTGAAATGGTATGAAATCCGAGAAAGGGTGTGAAATCAGTGAAATGGTATGAAATAGTGAAATGGTATGAAATCCGGGAAAGGGTATGAAATCAGTGAAATTGTATGAAATCAGTGAAAGAGATTAATATTTAGATAGTGGATTTCTTTAGCTATCTTCACAATTCAAATAATCTTTTTTTTTAATTTAATGATAAAAAATGCCACGTTCAACCTCTGACGGGTTATAATTAGGATATATATTGTTTTCAATTCCAAATAATATGAATAATAGCCGATACGGGAAAGTGGTACCACGTGTAATTCAAATAAACGATGAAGTTCTCGGCAACGGGATAAAGAAGTGCAATAGAGAGAGAACTGCTCATGCCAGACATCTTCACGGAGGAACTGAGGCGTGCAAGATAAGGGGGACTACATTTAAGACGAAGTCAATCAACGCACGTGCCGAAGAGCAGCACCCAGTCCCCGAGACCAGCTTAAAAACGATAGTAAATTAGCTTAAAAGAACGAAATAAAAATAAAAACCGCTTCCCAGACTGTCGTTTTGACTTTCTGACATTTTCATTAAGCTGAGTTTTACGGAGATAGACGTCAATATTACGGAAGGTGCCGTAAATGAAATGTCCATACACATCAGATAGGGGACTTAACAAATCACATTCGATAAGGCAAACGCAAAGTTCGATGTTTTTATACGAACTATCAGAGTAAATGTCTTTTTGTGTGCTTGTTTGCTGGCATGCCATCCTACATATGTAGGCCCAAAACTAACAGTGGCGTAACTGCCGCCTGGGTTAACCGCGCACGTCCCAGGGGCCCCTGTACCGAGTGGCTATGGCCAAAATAGACTCTCCTCATTATATACATCTTTTTCCCCCTTTGTTCAGGCTGACTGATTGGCAAAGGAATGTGGAAGGTTACCTCAACTTGATACAAGCTTAACTTTCGAACACGCAACGAATTTTATTGTAATCAGATACAGAAGCAAATAAGATACAGAGCATCCAGGTCACACATAAAATGACGCATATTACCAGCAAAGCAGAAGAGAACAAGTGATAATCTTTTGACTCCCGCACAGGGCACAACAGATTGAGATATCATCTATTCAACAAGCTAAACATAGGAACAACCGCTGAGTGTAAATGCGGCCCTTTTAAAACGACTGCTGAACATCTGCTTCAAAGAAGCCCAACAAATGAAGAACATAGAAAGCACAAAATGCCATCACCAGTACCATTTTCAGAAAACTCTGCGGAGATGCAAGTTGCCTGAAGCTGACCACTGATTTCTTTGGAAATATTTAAGTAGACGTCTGAGAGTGAACGAAGAAACAGAAGAAGAAACAGAAGAAGAAACAGAAGAAGAAGTAGTTGTTGTGCCCTTTGAAAAATCCATAAGGAAGTCTCTGGTTGTAGTTACGTTACGCGCAACTAACAATTTGTTTATCCAAATTTGTAACTTAAAATGAAATACAAATCCTGTTTATGAAAGCGCACTGAATGGTGCATCTACCTGTAAATTGTGTTTGCATAAATCCCGCGCCCCCCCCCCCCCTTTTTTTCTGCAGCTGGCCTGATCTGAGATTAGTTACGTCTTTTTGTGCGATCACGCAATCCTAGACCGGTTGTTACATCTTACAATCATGCATTAATAGACCTGCTGCTTCATCTAACAGTCGTGCCTGTGTTTCCCAAACTTACAGTCATCGTGTACCCCTTACGAGAGTTTAGTCTTACCGGCGTACCCCTCTTGGCCGAAGGTAATTTGAGAGTAGTTTTAATACTGTTTTATCTATACTCCACGTCCTGCCTTCTTGTCGCTCCAAGCAGGGCATGGCGCCAACACTGTAGTAAGTTCTGGAGAGCGTGCTAACTCATTCGCTCCTTGAGGAGCATGAAGTCGATTTCCAAGCATACTTTATCCGGAATCCTTCACCAAGCATACTTTATCCGGAATCCTTCACCAAGCATACTTTATCCGGAATCCTTCACCAAGCATACTTTATCCGGAATCCTTCACCAAGCATACTTTATCCGGAATCCTTCACCAAGCATACTTTATCCAGAATCCACCAAGCATACTTTATCTGGAATCCTTCACCAAGCATACTTTATACGGAATCCTTCACCAAGCATATTTCTTAATGCCTTCTACAGTGCTGGTTTGTGAGGCAATTGTTTTACTTGATAGTCTGCCAGCTCACACAAAACCTCAAAATCATTTTTATTGGTATAAATCATGCATGGAGAAATATCTGGAGTCATCCTTATATGACCATCAGCTATGCTACAATGCTACAATATATGTACGTTGAAGTGAACCTCTGTCTGTGAGGCTAATTACATCCTCATTGACTCTTGAAATCATTCACACACTTCCAGGGATTACCCCTGTGGTGAAACTTGTTGAGAACCCAGCATTGCACACTAAGCTTGGAGAAGTCACATGAGCCCCAGGCGTAATTCTTTGGCTTTGGCTTGGTTGACTGCATGCAGAAGGATCTCACTATGGACCCAGTGATAGGCATGGGAAGCTGAGACGTGGCTCTGTGCAGGACGTGACAATTCCTTGGGAGAGCACATAATCAGAGTACAGTATTTTAGCTCTGCATAGTTGGAGAGCCCCCCTTGGATGGCGCGGAATGCACAGTATGCCACGCACTTCTTACTCCTAGCTTGGGGCCAGATGTGACGATCCTTTAAATGCAAACCAAGTTGGAGAAACTGGAGCTCATGACTTCAACTGAGCTCGTTTCGGAATGGCAGAAAAGCCACAGGAAAATCCTAGATCTACAGTGTAGATAATACCAAGGAGTCTTCAACTTGGTATTGGCTGTTAAAGAGCGAGAAGCTCAGCAGCTCTAGTTAAACAACAACAACTACAATAGGTATAAATCTCAACTCATTCAGCGCGTGACTAATTAGATGACGAGGCACTTGGCTACCTTAAGAGAGTCATAGTTACTCCTACCGTTTACCCGCGCTTGGTTGAACTTTGATATTCAGAGCACTGGGCAGAAATCACATTGAGTCAACAACGGGTGACAGCCGTCACAATGCATTGTTTTAATTAGTCGGATTGCCCAGGTCCATACCAGTTCAGAAGTGGCTGTATAGAAATAATAATTTTTTTAAACTAATTAAAATAACTCCAGAAGGAAAGTGAAAGAAAGGACGGTCAAAAGCTACCTGAGGGAGAATTGTGGAGGCAGTGATGCTGAGCAAGAACCAGAGTTGGGGCACAACACAAAGAATGGCTGTTGACCGCGCAAAGTGGAGACAGTTTGTTGCTGCCCTATAAGACGCCACCAGGCGTGATGGCCACTGACTGCTTTGTCAGTCAGCGGTCAAGAACCAAAGAAGAAGAAGAAGAAGAAAATAAAAATAACATAAGTAAAAATAAACATCAAGAAATATTTTGACAGGACAGCAGGTATATAAGATGGATTCGTAGAACATATGAAATTAAAATATGCACGCTAACTTGTGATGTTAGCACATCTTTTTACTTATTATTTGTTTAATTTTGATTATAAAGAAACGTGCAATTGTTCTACATGACACCAATCTTATGTATTACATTTTACTGAACTGTTTTCTGTAGCTTAAAAAAAGGTATGATAAAGTAAATAGAAAATTCCCTTGAACCCCTATCGCATACCATCGGGGGTATGTGTAGGACACTTTAGGAAAGACCGAAGAGTGAAATTATAAACAGGTTTTGGGAACAGTGCGCCCTAACAATCCTGATGCCGGATAACACAAGCCTGCTTCACGGAACCAAATCGAGGCCACGGACTGATAGGATCCGCAATCAGAGAAGGACAAATTCTAATTTTACGACACGAAATACCGGAGAGCAGAAACGTGTGATACCACATCCACTTAATTGTTCTCCCAAGCACGTAATCTATTAGTTCCATGTTCGTGTAACAGATTTAGAGACATTACTGACAATTCTCACAATTTCCTCCAGCATGGCTCAAATAAAGCACAGTCTTCAGAACAACTTCCCCAAAAATTACAATAGCAAACAGTGGCGTAACTACAGTGTAAGAGCGTGATACGGTCGTCCATTAGTAATAGTAATAGATATTATGCGGAACAAAGTCCGTGGCCAAATACAAATATAGGGGTATGACGACAGACACGTATCAACGTTATTCTTCAATGCAAGCCAAACTCCTCTTGGACGTTAACAGGATACACTTTATTTAGGTACATTGACATATCTCTATTAAACATCATAATAGGTTCACGCCCAATGGCAAAGGCAGTAATACGCAGTCTTCATAAAGTCGTAAGGCAGTCCGTTCCACTATGGAGACGCTGTCCTTGCATTCTCACCTGTTTAATATATTGAATACATTCGACACAATAATGAAAAGTACTTCCTGATATTCAAAGAAGCTAGGAACACCTCAACAGAGTATATTGGTGCCCTAGAGATGGTAAAATTCATGTAAAACACAGTAGACTGCAGGAGCTAAATACACACGAGACCGCTCTCTTCAAAACACAATCGGCATGTCTCTTGCAGATGATAGAACCCCACTTCTGCTCAGAATCAGGCGTCTGCTACCGTCCTTTCCCGGCATGACGTCATTTCCGTTTATTGTAAGTAAAATCCGTAATAAAATATAAGAAATGAAGCTCTGTCGAGCTGAAAATACTTTACACATAATCGTTATGAATTTAACTTATAACGGAGGGCCTATGGTAGAAACTAAATGTGGTCCTCCTGGTGAAATAAGCTCAACAACTATAATCAATATACAGCAAATCTGTAAAAAGAATGTAACTGCTTACGTCATCATCAGCTCCTGACGTGCAAATTGACAGCCGAAGTTATTTTCATATTTTTAATATGTTTTCTAACTTAAATAACCATTTTTTTTTAATATTTCAGTAGCAATATGGTGTTGCGGACTTTTCTTTGATGAAGTGGACCAATATTATATTTCGTGTTATGTACTGTTAATTCATCTGTTCTGTCATACAACCTGTATCGATTCTTTTGCCGCAACAATGGATTCGTTGATAGTTCGTTTTATGTTTTAATATAAACTTTTCTTTAATAAACTTCTTTGGTATTCATCTTACAGTGTTAGATTATTTCAATTCTTGTTTGACCAATACATTGAAGGTCAACTGTTAAACTTCATACAACATTCGAAACTGGAACTGTAGAACGCCTTCAATAAAATAAGTCCAGTTTTGACGACTTACAATGTTTAATAAATATTCATTCTTTCAATATGGATAAACGATAATCATATAGTTCATATTCAAGAGCGCTAGATACATCATAGCGTAGAGTCTACTTTTTCTTAGACATTGCATGTCTATTACTTTGCCGTTTTACTTAACGTTCAATTATATTCCAACCAAACTGCTTGGCATAATTATTATTATTCACACAGTATTAAACTGTCCGCTTACAGTTCTATTAGGGTCTCTGCCTAACATATATACATATCACAACTATGTGCATATTATATTTGACATTGCTCGCCAGGCTCTATCAGCCTTACATATTCTACCCGCGATCGTACTTCACGATTTTCGCGTTTAATAATTATTGCGGTTAATAATACCTACTTATATCTTCGGACTCAGTGGCCCTTACATATTATTTATTTATTGCTTTACCAGCATTACATTTACGGCTATACACTATCATACGTTAGTGGCCATGCCATATTTTCCAAACACTGCCATAAGGCTCGAAGGCCGCACAAAAGACTCCCCGTAACTAAGTCCAACGCGTCATGCATCGCCACACGCGAACTATTTCATTTCGGTCTAGTGAGGTGCTGCATGGTGCGACCATCTGAATCAAGTTCAAACCAAAATGCTCGCAGCTCATGCAACAATCTTCAACATATGGATTCGAAACTAAAAATAGGAGAACGTTCAGAGATTGTTCTCATGTACGCAAGACAGGGATCTTCACAATTATTTAAGGTAGAGTAGAGATAAAATTTATTTAAAGTAAACTGCCTATAGATTCAGACTTTTCTTTTGGGCCACCCTATATATATATATATATATATATATATATATATATATATATATATATATATATATATATATTATATATATATTTTATATATATATATATATATATATATATATATATATATATATATATATATATAACATTTTTTTTTTAATTTTATGATGTTTTATAACTATCCTCATATTACTAATTGTCTAAGTGAAACGTCATGTAACAAACACTGAAAAAATATCCCGGCCACCTTTTCGAAAAAAAAATACGGAAAAGCCGTGCATTGCAGTGCGAAGTGTAAACGCTAAACTGAAGGCCGATTAAAACATCACGTAGGCCTTACAGTTACTTTCATGCTGCTCTGACCATTGACCATAAGTCACGATAAGTTTGACAACAAAGATCCAATCACCTTGAAATTAACTGGAAATGAATAAAATGATCACAGGGGAATTAAATATCGTCATCAGGACATGCAACAGAAAGAGCACACTATAGTTATTTCCCCTTCTTGTCTTAGTGGGTTGCCTGCTCAATATTTATTAAAAACTATTATTAAGCAGGTACGAACGTCACCAGTGCCATTCTTGGAAAAACTCCATGTAGATACAAACAGTTTCAAGCTTATCACTGCTTTCTTTGAAAATTATCAAGTAGACGTCTGAGAGTGAACGAAGAAGAAGAAGAAGAAGAAGAAGAAGAAGAAGAAGAAGAAACACTATTTTAATGTAAAAATTAAGTCCAGCACTGTCAAGGAAACCCAAAGGCTAAGGAAGCAGTCCCAAATAAATGCATGCTGAAGACGGATGCACTGGGCCGCAAGGCGCACAACATTGCGCAACGGAAACCGCCTTGACAGGCGAACGAGGAAGAAAAAGAAGTATAACATGTCAGAAATACCTGCGTTATGAGTTGCTGGAGTTGCCTGTCAAAAGTTTGGAACGAATTACAGGAAATCAACGTCGATATTTTCCACACATAATAGAGTTTTTGGCCTTTGGCCATTTAACCAATTTGACACAACCAGGCCCCGCGCTCGCTTCAAAGCGCCCCGATAAAAAGGAAGGAAGATTCAAATGAGATATTAGGGTAATATGATATTAGGTTCTATTACAAATGAAGCATTATTTATATATATAAGCTACATTTTGACATAAAATGTGTTAGAACAAAACTATAATCTTAAGTGAAGGGGGCCCATCAGAATGGTCGAAACCGGGCCGTTCAATTACTAAGGTCTGCCCTTGGAATGAATTACCATCGAATTTTGAGGCGCCACTGTGCGATTTCGAAAATTCTCGTTTCATAATGAAGTAGCATTCTCTTCATTCATCGTCCACAATTTGACATATCTTGGCCATTCACACCCATGCTAAAGGTACAAATCAATAGACCTAGACGGTTAGTAAGGTCAAATGGAATTATTAAAATCATACTTGGTCTAAATGTCATAACCTCCCTCATCATTAATCTCATGGGGGTGATATTTGCTTAGAATTCTCAGAGGTTCGATTTCTTTCCGGTACTTTATAAATAAATCCACTTATTTAAACTTCGTAAACCGTGTAATTTCATAAACTTCTGACAAGACTCGTCAGAAAAGGGCTACTCACCATGGATTCTCTTAGGACATGAGTATGTCTTCTCGGCTCGACCTCTTCTCTTCCCGTTACAATTTTGTCGTCCCAAAGAAAATTCTTTATTTCCTGCCATATTTTGGCTGGTTACTTGCTCGTAGATATTCATCGGTTATATTAGGGCAGATGGCCAAATACAACAGATTTTCTGATCGGGTAATGGTGTAATTGTAAGAAGCATCACACGAAATCAGAAGTCCAAAAAAATCTGCACATCAATCAGTGACGATCTTCTCGGCGCAAAAAGAACCACGATCTCGGCAGAAATTCTACATACCCTCTATTAGTGATTCAAATCTAACATAGAGACACCACCTTGTAGGAAGCCTACTTGAAGAGTATTTGCACCGGTAGTTTCTGCAATAATTTGTTTTTTAATTATGAAGCTGCCAGCCTCCTCTGCAAGCTCACATTAGTAGCTTCTTACGACGGGCATGAGAATGCAGTTTTCCCATTCTGTTTTTTAATCTTTTTACAGAAACATGAGAACCACAAGGGGGTCTGCTGAATGAATTTAAAATAACTAAGAAGGAAAATAAAATATAACATAGTTTGCAGAATTTGGCAACCTTACAGAATGCCAGTACGAAGCGCACAAACAAAGATTAGTGCCATAAACGACTGCAATAACAGTTAAATTTTTAAATATATTTCTCTCATTGTACTATCAAAAGTCATCAGAAGACACGATTCCGTTCGTTGTGAGGCCTACTGCCTTGCCTAGCGTCAGACTCTGTTTCTTCAAGACTGCATTAATAGCGCCAATCCAACTGCTTCTTCTTTAAGTACCAAGACAATGCATGGAGGCATATCTGGTGTCATCCTTATATGACCACCAGCTATGCACAATGCTATAATAAACGTACGTAGAAGTGACCTTCTGTCTGTGAGGCTAATTACATCCTTATTGACTCTTGACGTCATTCACACACTTCCTAGGATTCCCTCTGTGATGAAGCTTGTTGAGAACTTGACGTTGCACGCTAAGCTTGGAGAAGTCACATGAGCCCCAGGCGTAATTCTTTGACTTGGTTGACTGCATGCAGAAGGATCTATCTGTGGACCCAGGGATAAGCAGGGGAAGCTTAGAAGTGGCTCTGTGCAGGACATGACAATTCCTTGGGAGAGCCCAGAACCAGAGTACAGTATTTTATCTCTGCATAGTTGGAGAGCCCCCTTGGATGGCGGGGAATGCACAGTATTCCACACACTTCTTACTCCTTGCTTGGGACCAGATGTGACGATCCTTTAAATGCAAGCCAAGCTGGAGAAACTGGAGCTTATGACTTAAACTCAACACGTTATAGGAATAGCAGAAACGCTACAGGAAAAGCCTAGATCTACAGTGTAGAAAATACTAACTTTGTATTGGCTGCTAAAGAGAGAAATTTCAGCAGCCCTAGTTAAACAACAACAACAAGTACCAAGACTGGTGACGTAAGTGATCATGTCTCTCCACAACTTCTGGTCTCCAGCACCGTTTATCATCTCTGTTGTTGACGTATTTCTAGGCTATTGTGTCAAATTGTCCAGTATCTGCTCTCATTGTCATCCTTAATCTCTGTTTCCTTCAAAAGTTCCCGTTGTTACGATATTTTCTATCGTTTTTCTGTTCATGATATGCCCAAAGAAAGTGGATTGCGTCCTTCCAGAGAGAGTAATAAGCTTACTTTATGCACTGGTTACTTTCAAGACATCCTCATTACTCTTTTCAGCTGTCTCTGGTATTGTTAAAATTCTTCTATAAAATCCCATCTCTGTGGCCTCCAAGTCTTTTCCTTTACTTTTTTGATGACTCGATGACTCGCTTTCCTATGTTAGGATTGGCACTACATAACACCAAAGAACTCTCTTTCTTACTTCTATTGGTAATGAGCTGTTGCATAAAATACTTGTACTATTGTGGAACACTGCTTTTGTCAGGCCGATTCTACTCTTCGCATCTGCGATGCATTTTCCACCCGATGTTATTAATTAACGTGCCTAGATATTTGTTGCAGTGGTATAGTTTCTGCCAAGATTGTAGTGCTGGCTGTTGATACTGTTTGAGACCAGACTAATGTTTATTCTACTTAATTATCAACAACGTACTTCACAGTCACTTTGAATTACAAGCTACCGCTTGAGGTGTTGAGATCGAAGGGTATATGTATTATTTTAGTATTTTGCTCCTGATCTAATGGAGTACCTTGTTCAACCTCAGACTCCAGGTGAAGGCTTCTGGGCTTCTTGTTTGTTATTGATAACTCTTGGCTTCATGTTATAGTCTTTTATTCTTCTTTTCTGTTGCACGAACGAGAACATGATGGTGAATATAAGGCACTCAAATATCTAGTCGATCAAACGTCACAAACATTTATTTGGTCCCATCATTCTTTCTCAATGTACACTACAGCAATATCTGACTTGTACAATAATAGGCAGTCTAATATTTGGTAGAATTGTACAGTTTTCTAATTCTTATACATCGTGGCAGTGCTGTCTTCGACTATGATACCATCTCTTAACTGCAATATTTCAAAGGTTGATCAAAATGTTCAACTTACTGTAAATCATGAATCAACACACACAATGTTCATGGGAATCTTGACCAGCACACACAGAAGGTGCTTTGATTTATGTTCCATAACTAGATTACTTCACGAATCCGGTGTCATACAGAGACTTTCTTCAACATAATCAGTTTCTCGCTTTATCGTATAAAACATTTCTTTTAGCACTTTAAAATGTATGACCTTTTCCTGAATTTTACACAAGGTCTAGGTTCTACAAAAGCTTACAGGCAATTTCTGCTCCGCGAATCACTCGCTATGTAATTACGTCTTGATACGTCTACTTCGTCTAACGGTCTATATCATAGGTCTACTCAAAGTAAGAGTTCTTAGGCCTACATACAAATTCTGCACGAAGAATCACTCGTTGGGCACGTACGTCTTAACTCTTCTACATCTTCTAACGATCATTAAACACCGTAACGATGAGAAAGGAAATGAAAAGAAAGTGTGACCGCTTGACCTTTCACGCTAGCTTTGTCCCTCCTACTTCACGATAAGCATTTATATGTGCTAGAAAATGCTACATGTAAGAATGACAGACCTTAAACGCAAATAAGACGTTTTTACACAAAACGCAGTATTCATTCAAAGTTCAGTTGCCGTTACTGCTCTGACAGGGTAAACGTAGGTCAGTCCCAGATAATAATGAATGGGTTTTATAAGCGCGAAAGTGGGAAATGAATGTTTGTGTGATCTGTTTTTTTTTAATCCTATTGTTAAGTTGGAAAAGATCACACATGTGAAAATAAAGTCGAAATAACAGAATGTCGGGTGCAAAAAGGTCTAAAAGCTGAGGAACGGAGTGCAAATGTTAATTATTGTGTCGTGTGAAGAAAAAAAACGGGTCGTGTGAAAAAAGGCGGGAAAAAAGGAGAAATAGTATAAATAGAAGAGTTGTGGGCGATAGGTAGCGATTTCAGGACTTATGATTCCAAGGATACCATGATTTTAGACTAGAGGATTTTTACAGATAGCGTTAGGAGAACTTCGTCTTTGAGGATACCAAGACAAGTTTTTGAGTAAACAAATCAGTAAATTATTTCTTGTGGATATACATATATTATTCTATATGGATGTACCTACATTATTCAGTTGGATTACATATTTTTTTCATATCGGATAACCAATCATCATTGTGAAATTTACAGTGTTTGTCTAATTACATCAATAAACTCTAATTGAATTTTTCTACATTGCTGTTTGTGGAACTTTACAATAATTTCTTGTGGATATACGTTGTTGTGCTGAAACTGTTTTGCTTATCACCAAACTTAAAGGGAAGAACATTCCTGGGTTGAAACAAATAACAAAAGGTCAAGTATCACCATCTCTGGCGGAACGCCAGTCAGCACTTGAACCACAACATATGAAGGATTAACTCTGACTACATAAAATCAATATAACTACTAGTGCCGCATTCAACTGACGCGGGCACAAATCTTCAAATTGGCGCCGTGACCTGCCCTTTTTTTTGGTGAAGACAGACAGGCATAATCAATAAAATGGATCCAAGCCTAGAACAACAACAGCAACAACAAGTGTTGTATACGCTACAGCAACAACAGCAACAACAACAACAGGCGTTATATGCACAGCAGCTACAACAGCAACAGGAAATGCAACAGGCAAACGTCCATCCTGCTAACATACCCTTACCTGTAGAGTTCGAACCCACAATGACCGCGTTGCAACGGATAACAGACACGCTATCCAATGTAGATCACTATAATAAATATAACCAAATTCGCTCGGTTATAACCCCCTTCACGGGCGATTCTAACACATTTCGGAGATGTCTAATGAACAGACACAGATATACGAGCAACAATACATATTGCCGGAGTGAATCAGAGAGCACACCACATAACTACAATAGAAGATCCCAGATCAAGTATCGAGACAACAGCAACAACACGGGTCGCATAGCCACTGTCGGCAGCCACTGGAACAGTCAGCTGCAGTTTCAGCAACACCAACAGAGAATAGAGTTGCAGTTTCAGCAACACAAACAGAGAATAGTGCTGCAGTTTCAGCAACACAAACAGATGTTGACCTTAACACTGACACATCATGCAGGCGTATGGTAACAGCAGTAAGAGGGAATCTTATAAAAACAGATCCACAAGAAGTGCAGGACATGGATACATCTTATAGGCGTACAAGAACAGTACAGAAGACGAAACAGGGAGGTGTAAGCACAGAGGAGATGAAGATAGCACTCAAAGGCGAACTGAAGGGAGCTAAACCTGACACAGTAGTACTAAAATATGTACAGAGATTTCTGGAGAAGAAGTTTGATACAGACTTATCAGAAAGGAAGGAAGAAATTTGCAGACTTGTGGTGAGAGTAATGGAGGAACTTAATTACTGGGGAATCAAAATAGTGGAAAGACCCGTGTTCTCAGATTCATCAAGTTACTCAGACGGGGTATCGTCAGATGAGGAGGATGAGTTAGAATACACGGAGAGGTGCGAAATGGTGGAAAAGTTGGGAAAAGAAGTGAGAGAAGAAGTGAATGACACGAGTAAGAAAATGGTTAAAGTGGATGAACCAAACATGGAGGAGTTGAAACCGGTGATAGCAGCCATCATAGCAAGGCCTGAGGTTCATTTATCAAGGAGTATAGTCTGGAGACTGCTACAGGAAAAATATCATACAAACTTTCCACAAACACGAATTGAAATAGATCTGGTTCTAACAAAAATGTTAGATGAAGAACGAACGAACGAACGAACTTTATTTTCAAAGGGTTGAGAATTGGGCACGCAGGCCCGTCTGACATTCTGCCCTTCCTTTCTCTCACCTTTCATACTGAATTCATTTATTCCCATATGCATTTTACATATCAATGTCAAGGAATTCAACGTTGCGAAGTAAAATAAAATAGCACACTCATATTAACATTATTAACTACTTATAAACATGACATAAAATATGTAGAAAAGTACAAACATCGTCATTAGAACCTACAATTGATATTATAAGAAAAGATAATCTGATTAGGGGGGCATGTAATCAAAACTAATAAAGTATTCGAAAAGTCTACGATTGTATGAATAGGGACTGAAAGAGAGCGAACAAACTTTATTTTCAAAGTGTTGAGAGAAAGGAACTTAGGCCCGTCTAAGAGAGAGAAAGAAAGAGAGAGAGAGAAAGCGAGAGAGAGAGAGAGAGAGAGAGAGAGAGCGAACGAACTTTGTTTTCAAAGTGTTGAGAAATAGGAACATAGGTTCGTCTAAGAGAGAACGAACGAACGAACTTTATTTTCAAAGGGTTGAGAATTGGGCTCACAGGCCCGTCTGACATTCTGCCCTTCCATTCTCTCGTCTTTTATACTGATTTCATTTATTCTCACATATATTTTACCCATCAATTCAAGGAATTCAACGTTGTAAAGGTAAAATAATAGCATACTCACATTCACAGTATCTAATTATAAACATGAAATAGAATATGTTGAAAAGTACAAACTAAGTATTACCATGAAACAAAATATGTTGAAAAGCACTAACATCATCATTAAACCTGCACTCGATATTATACCATTTGTTCGGAAAAATAATCACATTAGGGGGGCAGATAATCAGAACTCATAAAGTATTCGAAAAGTTTACGATTGTATGAATAGGGACTGAGGTTGTTATGTTTTAGATAATGTGGAAGATAGCTCCTAAGATGAGCAGCAGAGCACGCTAAGCTTTTCTTGAATAAGTCAAGCCTAGGCTTGGGCACTTGTATTTTGTTAAGGCGTTGACTGCGTCTTTCATTGTATTTGAACATTAGCCACAGATATGTTGGAGCATTCTGTGACAGGATTTTGTGAACAAATTTAGCTTTGTTGAACAGAAAGCGCTTTCTTAGAGGCAGTATTTTGAGATCTTTAACATGAAGAGACACAGAATAGAGCAGGCAAATCGCAATCGAAGTCAGACAATGAAGAAAAGAAGGAAGTAATACAGCCTCTGATCGATGTGATGCAAGAGGAGTATGAAGACACAGTCAAGAAGAAACAAAGAAACAAGGATGATATGAGAGCCTAGCTGCACTACACAGAAACAACACATCGGTGTTCGCAACGTTATTCACAGGATCACAACCATCATTCCCTACCCTCTTATCAGCCCCCAACATACTCCCTACGCGACCCCCGTCGCAACCCCAGTGATTATGTGAAGCGAACATTTGATGACAGAAGACATACCATGGAACCCAGAAAACAAATATACTATAGAAATGAACAACCTTCAACAAGCAACTACCACTCTGATGAACAGTGGGATAGTGAAGAAGAAACGCCCCTGGATAATGAAACTCGACACACACCACCAGCCAATGAAGAAGCACAAAACGCAACACACACTTGAGGAAGATATTAACGCAACCTCCATTGACACGAATCTGACCTAGATACAGCAGATCCCGAGAGTGACCACGAAAGCATGAACAGTCCACACAACACTGAATCTTGCACAGCAAACAAGCGCCCATATTCTGGAACAACAGATGACTACCCTCGACAACTGCAGCCACCACCCACTCGACAGTGCGAAATACGCCATCCTCTTGTGATCAACGATTGACGATGAAAAAAGTTCTCTTGATGGAAATCGCCAACTTCCTCATGTCAAATTCGTAAACGTCCAGTTCAACGATTATTGGTTTATTGGAGAATCAATCTTCTCTAATAACAAAAGGTACTCACCCAGCTAAAGTACCCAACGAGTGCTCTCTCTACAAATAGCACTCTCCCTCGTTACCCCCATCATCTAAAGTCAGTAGTGTCCATTCTTTTTTTGGTAGGAATTTTTTTTTTTCAGAAAGATGTCAGCCTCAGTCAAGATCCTGCTGATGATACTGATGATACTGACGATATTGACAGTTACGACGTCTGCAACACCCACATATACTAACAAGTTATTATGGCGTGGCGCCACTGTGTTTTAATGTTATATAATTATTTCATATTCTTCGTCAACATGGACTGTCATTATCATTACATCTTTTACACCGCTATGTCAAGAAATTGAAGAACTTTTGCAAACATTCTATAACACTATATTATCCCGGTTAAACAAAACTTTAAATTATCACAGTTCTCTAGTTATACAAAAAAAATTTTACAAGTGTTAGGTACGAAATCTTTATGATTAGAAGAGTACCCACTGTACAAATTACACCACTTTTGCCTTTGAAAATCTTTATAAATGACTTATGCTTTACAACGGTTTTTATTTTTTTTTTTGGTTCTTTTTCCCCTTCTTGGTGAATCTTGTGAAAAAACAAAATCACAAACACACTATGCCATGCACAAACATATTTTCCCCTTTTTGACACAAAATCAAACACACAGCACACACATATTTTTCCTTTTTGACACATCAGAGATTTTTTAAAAATGTGTTAACTCACCGCTTTCCTTTTGTGTTATGGAAAAGCCGTTTTATAATGTTCAATCGCATCGAGCATGTATTTTGGCGATTTTATTTTCTTAATGATGCTTTTTACAACCTGAATGATCGTATATGGCTTCTCACGTTATTCAAGCCAACGACCATTTCTCACAGATATACGACGAATCAGACGTCAAATTTATTCTTCCCTACACATCCAAACGCCTTTTCATTTCCTGTCACCTTCTCCGACATGCGTCATCACAGACGGACCGTTTCTAAATCAACGCACTATTCCGAGCATCCCCCACTTCAAAACGAATTTACCTATGTTGACGTGTCTATCAAATTCTATAAATACTTCTTCGTAGTCTGGGAAACACCCCTTCTCGCATTCCTGAATCCAGTGAGACACACCAGAGGTCATGACTCGACGAACTAGAGTGTCAGGACTATTGATTGTGCCTAGCATAGTTGGTGTTTTGAATTTTAAGCGGTTTAGTGTATAAATACCATGTGTACAAGAAGATGAAATGTCCACAGCGGACATCGGTAAAAGATAATGAGGACATTGTTACCCCCCCCCCCCCGGACACAGCTAACGCCCCTAAGACCCCCGAGTACATTCCCATGACTGACATTCATTCCCCTCTGTTGAGGATTGTTTCGAGGTTTGCAAGCATGTGAATGTCTGCAGCATTTGCATAGTTGCACCACAACCACCTCAGCTGAATGAGTACTGGAAAATCGCGCACAATCCTCAATACCCTCCCACTGTGATAAACCATACTCCGTCATTTATCCCAATATACACCCCCCCCCCTATACTCCACTAAATAACTGAGACATATATATATTTTCACCTAAATTTGACTTGGTGATATGCGAGTATATTGCAAGTTGGGTAAAACTTATATGCTAATAAACACAGTTTGCGGATTGGCGAAATACTACATTGTTACATGCAAACCATGACGATTTCATGCGAAATCGCTAACATGATAACGGATATGTTCACATGTTGATAAACCTTGTATTGAGAAATAAACATCACATATTGATGTGCATGTATTTTTCTGACCATTTGTCACGTTGTAAGCGGAACGCTACAGTATACTTTCTTGACAATTTGTTGTCCATTATACCTTGTATTGAAAAATAAACATCACATATTGATGTACCTGTATTTTTCTGACCATTTGTCACGTTGTAAGCGGAACGCTACAGTATATTTTCTTGACAAATTGTTGTCCATTATTATGAACTTGCATTTGTATGCGGATTTTATATTTGAGGACGAACCTATAAACAGTTTGGTACTTTGTTCAGGGTAACTGAGATAGTTCATACTCCAACACCCGATAATTTTTTATATCGGTATAGTTGTCCTCCCTCATAGTAACGACTATTACATAAGTTGGAGATTAGAGACATTTTTAAATAAATACTTTGTAACTCCATGTAACCAGATTAATAATGCTATATTTATATTTTACGACGAACACATAGACAGTTCACCAAACTTGTCCAGATTTTTGGTGTTTAAGACCCATATACATCCTGGTAAATCACTGACCGCAGTGGCAGGATTGGGGTCGCCTGTATCATATGATTGTATTATATTTACCACGTTCTATATTGACAGTTATGAGAGCGTACAGCTCCAGTTCATATTTTTTATAATAAATTTATAGATTAACATTGCCATGTATGTTTATTCCCATGTATATTACATTTTTTTTTTGCGTCCCAAGGTCTGATGTTTGACCATTAGTTCTATGCTGTTAGGCTGATGTTCGTTGCAGCTACTACATTTTAAGATTGTTAAATACTAAATGAATATTAGTCAATGCTGTTAAATATTGCCAAAGTATTTTTGTTTTATTTTTATTTGTGTTGTTTGCACAACCCATGAAAATCGTATGCGATTATTTATTTTATTTTTTTAATTTTTTTTTTTTAATATTATTTTTTTATTTAAATGTTATCATTAAGTATGTTGTTATCATTAAGTGATGTTATCATTGCTGTTGCCCTTGCGTGCCTCTGACTGCTTGGTCGGTCTTTGGCTAAGGACGGAAGAAGAAGAAGAAGAAGATTAAGTATGTTATCATTATGGTGATGACTAACGCACAGCGTTGTTCATATTGATATTGTTAAGAAGTAGTGTACATCAATACTGTTCAATGGCGAAGTGTATCAACAAATTTTATATATCCCCCGTTTTACGTATTATAAATATACTGGGATCAATCGTTTTACGAACATAATATTTATTATTATTTTTTATTTATTTATTTTTTTTTTAGTTTTTTTTTCTCTCTGAGAGACTCTACCAATAGGTTAGACCTAGTCGTTTATAACAGTCACTAGCATGAGGTACTTAGTTCATAGTACGCAAATGTCTCCCTCTGGGATACATTTGTGTGGCCAGGGGCATATGTGACCGCTTGACCTTTCACGCTAGCTTTGTCCCTCCTACTTCACGATAAGCATTTATATGTGCTAGAAAATGCTACATGTAAGAATGACAGACCTTAAAAGCAAATAAGACGTTTTTACACAAAACGCAGTATTCATTCAAAGTTCAGTTGCCGTTACTGCTCTGACAGGGTAAACGTAGGTCAGTCCCAGATAATAATGAATGGGTTTTATAAGCGCGAAAGTGGGAAATGAATGTTTGTGTGATCTGTTTTTTTTTTAATCCTATTGTTAAGTTGGAAAAGATCACACATGTGAAAATAAAGTCGAAATAACAGAATGTCATGTGCAAAAAGGTCTAAAAGCTGAGGAACGGAGTGCAAATGTTAATTATTGTGTCGTGTGAAGAAAAAAAACGGGTCGTGTGAAAAAAGGCGGGAAAAAAGGAGAAATAGTATAAATAGAAGAGTTGTGGGCGATAGGTAGCGATTTCAGGACTTATGATTCCAAGGATACCATGATTTTAGACTAGAGGATTTTTACAGATAGCGTTAGGAGAACTTCGTCTTTGAGGATACCAAGACAAGTTTTTGAGTAAACAAATCAGTAAATTATTTCTTGTGGATATACATATATTATTCTATATGGATGTACCTACATTATTCAGTTGGATTACATATTTTTTTCATATCGGATAACCAATCATCATTGTGAAATTTACAGTGTTTGTCTAATTACATCAATAAACTCTAATTGAATTTTTCTACATTGCTGTTTGTGGAACTTTATAATAATTTCTTGTGGATATACGTTGTTGTGCTGAAACTGTTTTGCTTATCACCAAACTTAAAGGGAAGAACATTCCTGGGTTGAAACAAATAACAAAAGGTCAAGTATCACCATCTCTGGCGGAACGCCAGTCAGCACTTGAACCACAACATATGAAGGATTAACTCTGACTACATAAAATCAATATAACTACTAGTGCCGCATTCAACTGACGCGGGCACAAAAGAAAACAGAAGCGAAGTCCCCCAGGTTAAAGCAACTATCTAGCGAACTGTACAATCAGCTGGACAAGGAAGTTAAACGCCAAACCCGAGCCAACAAAAGGAATTTCCTATACGATCTTGCAAGACAGGCAAAAGAGGCAGCACTGAGAAATGAACAAAGCACAATATATAAAATAACTAAAACCATCAGTGGAAAACGAGGTGCAAACAATATTACATTAGTAAGAGATAATCAAGAAAATCTCATCGCGACAGCAGAGGGACAGGAAACAAGATGGGCAGAGCATTTCAGAGAAACTCTGAACGAGGAACCACCAGAGACACCGATGAATGTTCCTCAGGCTGAAAACGATCTAGATGTTAATACAGACATTCCAAGAAAAGAAGAAATCATCACAGCAATCAAAGAATGGAAAAGCGCCTGGTCATAACTTAAATGCAGAGCTATTTAAAACAGACCCTGAGCTAGCAGCAGAACTACTAGAACCACTATTTGCACAAGTCTGGAAAGCGGGGACAACACCAACGGAGTGGAACAAAGGAATAATTGTCAAATTGCCCAAGAAGGGGAGATCTTGCAGACTGCAATAATTGGAGAGGAATCACTCTTCTCTCAGTTTCCAGCAAAATATTAGGCAGGATAATTATACAGAGAATTTCAAAAGCAATAGACCACAAACTGAGGAAAGAACAAGCAGGATTTAAAAAAAAACAGAAGATGTGTAGATCAAATATTTACCCCCAGGAACATTATAGAGCAGTGCTCAGAATGGCAGAGACAGCTGTACATTAATTTCGTTGATTTTGAAAAGGCTTTTGACAGTATACATAGGTGCAGTTTATGGAAAATACTGAATGCTTATGGAATTCCAAGCTGCATAATGCCAATCATAAAAAGCCTCTATGCCAACTTTACGTGTAGCGTAGGGCAGAGCAACCTAACCTTTGAGGTGAAGACAGGAGTACGACAAGGATGCCCCTTATCAACCACTCTATTTTTAACAGTCATAGACTGGGTGATGCGCCAGACAACAGAGGGCAGTCCAAGAGGAATACGATGGACTACATGTTCTACATTGGAAGATCTGGAATATGCAGATGACATTGCACTACTAGGACATTCACATCATCACATCCAGAAAAAAACGGATAGACTTAATAAGTATAGCTAGCAGGTGGGCCTGAACATCAATCTAAAGAAGACAGATGTCATGACACTCAATGTGAGGACCCCGAGCCCATAACAGTAAGGAATCAACAAGTGGAACAGACAGACACCTTCACACACGTCAAACTCTGCATACTCTTTTCCTATGGTAATTATCAGAAAGAAAGATAAGAGTATTAGACTGTGTATTGATGTCAGAAAACTTAACAGTATTACTGAGTCTGACGCAGAACCAATGCAAGTTCTGGAAGACTTGTTGGCAAAATTGTCGAAAGCTACTTACTTTAGTAAATTCGACCTCTCAAAAGGTTATTGGCAGGTTCCTCTTACCGATAGAGCTAAACTTTTAACTGCTTTCTCCACTCCTATGGGTCTCTTCTAGTGGAATGTTATGTGCTTCGGTTTGATGAATGCTTCTGCCGCTTTTGTCCATATGATGCGAAAACTCTTCTCACATAGGTCTGATGTCATTTCCTATATTGATGATATCTGCCTTTTCAGCAATTCATGGGAAGAATACTTTTCGGGCCTCATATCTCTTTTTGAAACACTTCGTACCCATAACCTCACTGCTAAACTCTCTAAAATTCATATAGGCTTCAGTGAAATATCTTTTCTAGGCCACAGGGTTGACAATGGTTTGCTCAAAACCGAGGAACACAATGTTTACAAGATTCTTAACCTATCCATTCCGAAGACTAAGAAACAGGTGCGTAGTCTTCTGGATTTTGTTCAATTCTATGGCACGTTCATACCTAATCTTTCATACATTACTGCTAACTTGTCTGCTTTGTTAAGGAAAGGCATACCCAACAAGGTGCATTGGTCACATGCTTGACAAAAAACCTTAGCTTATATTAAACAATTGTTTTCGTCACCACCTATATTAAGATTGCCTGATAAGACTTTACCTTTTGTGCTCCGAACAGATGTATTGGAGGTTCACTAATGCAAAGAGTGGATGGAATTTTGCATACTGTTTTATGTGTCTCGAGTAAACTGTCCAAGGCTGAGAGCAAGTATTCTGTCACAGACAGAGAACTCTTGGCGGTAATTTGGGCTGTCCTGAAGCTACAAAGATATCTACTCGGCTTTACTGAAGAGGTCTGATCACAAGACTGCTAAAGCCGCCAGGTACGCCATCGACATGCAGGCATTCGATTTCGACATCAAGGCAATCATAGGCGAAGAGAACGTCCTCGAAGACGCCCTGTCCAGAAATCCTCAGGCAAATGTCGACGATGATGATTAACTCTATTTCTGAACAACTCGTTCATGTAATGCTATAGACCAGTCTATAAAGACTGGTAAACTTCAAATGATATGTCATGCACAAAACATTCTTATGGTCGTTGGAATAATCTCGTTGTACGAACTAGATACCTTATTCATGATGCTGGAACTTGGTCCACGACTACTGTACATATTCAAGTTATGTTCTTCTCATGGACATTAGACAACTTCTAGTGACTTGTCGCTAACATTTAACTTTTACGGACATACTTGTCTACATTAGGTTTTCAGAAGAACTATTGTCACATTGCTCTTCGAATAGAATGGACAGTGGCATGCATTAACCGCTTGTCACAGATGTTTCAGACCTGCATTTTTGTCGGTTCCATAAAACATTCATGGACATGGTTTTACACCCATTCGGATGCTGGATTACGAAACATTATAATAATGAACAATGCAGCATGACTTTATTTGCTGAGCTGCAAGTCGTACTAACATTTCACAATAAGACTGATATTATTTCTGAAGAACGGTATTGACAGTATCCGCATTCTAGTGAATAACCATGTGTTTTCCAGAATAATGATAAACTCTTTGATACACTCTAGTTAGATTATACATATCTATAACTAGTAATTAGTGCATTGCTAATTTCATTCATGCCCATTTCTCCACTGGCGTACCAAGATAGATAACTACATCGCATTTCATTCACTTCACTTTTCGCATACGATTATTTACCTTGATGTGTTCTCAAAACTCATCTAATTCTAAATAATGCATTTTTACGATTTTTCTCATCTGAAATTAGATCGTAATTCCATTAATATTTGTCATCATTATGTCATATAATCATGACGGTTCTCACATTTTCATGTCATCTTAACCATGTCTTTGATATACTTGACTCAGACATGACTTTAATTGTGTAATTTGATGATGAGGCTTAGTTGGCCGATGTAGTCTCGGGAAAATGAAAGGGAAGGGATGATGTTACGCCTCGTTCTTGCACACAGACAAATGCCCGTTTAGGAGATGCATCTGTGCGCACCAACGAGTAGTACGATAATGCACTATTTGTGAACAGCGCACCATTGGTGTTGGTGTGACATAATAGGTAGCAGAAGTGTGACGTATGCAATGTCTGCTCTTAGAAGCAACTTCTTAACTTTCTGTCTCTTTTGGGCTGTGTCCGTCAAGCTGTGTGGACGTGTATTTCATGTGCTCCGTGAATTTGGAGATATTTTATAAGTGCTTGTAGCCTTCTTCGATATGATGATCGCTACTGATATATTTAATGGCTAGTGTTCGTTCGCTACTCTCAAGGAGGTATAGTAACCCTTTTTAACAGTTTTTACGATGTCAAGATTTTATTAAGCTCTATTTCATATCAGTCCGGTATGGACTTGGAAGAATATTGTCGTCCAGATCTAACTAAGCACATATGATATTATAAAGGACGGACCATAGAATGTATCAGAACATCTTTTTGGACATATTTTATTTAAGATGTGGAGTCAAATGTTCCTGTGTTGAATACGTCATTAAACGTTGAAATTGTTAGACAATCTTCGCTGCAGATTTGATTCAAGTTACAATTTTTATAGTGTTCGATGTTTGCATGTTGTATCTGCTTTCAACCTTCGCAAATCACGTCATGTATCCTAACTCCAGCAATACATCGTAACAGTATTGTTTTTCTCTTCTCGTCTCGTCTTCGTAAACAATTCAAGACTAAACACAATATCTATACTATGTTTAGTTTTAGAGTTACAATTATAGCTTACTGTGCCTGTGGCCTACAGTGATGGTTCTAGTACGTTATCTTCTTAGGGCTCTATACATTCACGGCTACATATTTGAATCTATTGATTTTTGTTAAAACTGTTCAGTTTACTTTGATATTGCATTCTGGACATGTAATTTTATTCGAGATAACCAATACTTCTGTCTTTTTGCAACTCAGGCCATCTTCTTTAGTCTTTCGGCACCAAACAAAATAGCCGGAATATCGGTCTGTCGCCTGACACAGGCGCCGATATAACTTTAGCTGCTCGTTAAATAATGAATATAGCATATACAAGTATACGTATAGCGTTTGATACACGTACAAGTACAAAACATACATCTTACTACCAGAATGTTGACTCCAGAGCTTAGACGTCCAAGAGCAGCATAAAATGAAAATGGCTAACTAATTTAAATGAACAAAATAAGAAAGAATAATATATATCGAAGACAGCATGGGAATCTTTGCCAACCGATATGCGCATTAATTATTTATTCTTTCACATTCAATTGAATTAACGCTCCTCTCTGTTATTTTATTTTCTTTCTTTCTTTTTTTTTCCGCTTCCAAAACTTGCGATTCAAATAGTCTCTGACAGTAAAAGCCCAGCTCTGAGCATTTAAGTGGCAACTGTTTTCGCTAACAAATGAGAACGAAGGCACGTATCTGGCACCCTAGAACCAAAATCATCATCTTCATCATAGCCTTTAAGATTTCTATGGAGCATAGGCCTACATCAAATACATGCCAAGTCTTTATGTCTTGACAGTAACAGCATATATATATATATATATATATATATATATATATATATATATATATATATATATATATATATATATATATATATATATATATATATATATATATGTTATGATTAAAATTCATAACGATTATGTAGGTATTATAGTAAGCTCGACAGGGCTCCTTTTCTGATAATTTTATACGGAATTACTAATAAAGGAAATGACGTCATACCGATATGGTGTAGAAGCAGATGCGAATATTTAAAGCAGAAGTGGGTGATCGTTTGCTAGAAGAGATGCGGCTTGTGTTTTAATTGTAGCAAAGTTAGATTTTGCTGGGGAGGTTATGATGGTATCCTAAAAGAATGAAATCCGTGTATGTATTAACCGTGTGAGGTCAAGCACATGTAGGCCCCTGACTCTATAAATGATGATGATGAATTATGTGCAGGAAACCTATCGCTACCTCCCTAGATCTCACACGGTCACTATTTTGGCTCTAGTGTCTGGTGTATGATGTACCTAGTGTCTAGGGGAGAAATGAAATGATGGTACACAACACAAAAACGCTTTAAGTTTCTATGAGGAAGTGAATAAAACCTGTGGTTAAGTTTTTCTTTAAATTTGATAATTTTTTTTTTTACAATTTATTTTGCCTGTCCAGTCATATCGTTTGGACAGGTCTTTGAAAATGAGGACAAGATAGTTTACATAAAAGATTTGAAAGATAAGATATTGTGTAGTTGTCGATATCACTCACACGCCCAAGCTCCTGCTGTTATCTCTTGAAAGCATACTAAGTGCCACCCGTTATCGACAGGTTTCCTGTGGTGAAACGAAACCTTGCAACAAAAGGAAACCCTGGTGTAAGATGTAGGTGTCTTCTCGACACCTGTTTTAGATGATGTCTTCTCTGATTTAGGATGTTGCTGTGTATGTGGTAGTGGAACAGTTCAATGGGTTATCACACAGGCAACATGACGTGTAGAGTCATAGAAAGGGTAACTTCGTTGTATAAGTTTCTTTCATTTATTGCACGCCACAAAACAGTCATGATACTTATGACATCAACATGGTTAACGAGTTCAGCAAGATGATATGGCACATTGAAAACAATTTCTGTAGTCAGCAATGATAGCTGTTGTATATATGCGTCATAAGACATCACAGTTCAATAGATTCAGAAATTCATCAATCATCGAGTGCTAGTTCGTGAAGCTGTATAAATAATAATAATTTCTATAACTTCTGCAACAGTGTCAGCTACAGATCTTCAATGTTCATAAACAATAATAAATGCTCCCATTCTGATGCTAGCAGATCAGTTGTATACAATAAGTCCGTTCACTGTCTGCACGTGAATAGCATACATGGGCTACAGGTCAGCTCGACCTTTATAATGTTCCTAAGTCTAACCATCTGACTTGGACGTGATCTCTGATATAACGAATCCTGGAACACAGACAACAGTCTTGTTGGTCTAGAGCGACCCATATATATTTAACTAGTTCAGGTATACAGATACTGGTGACTTAATCCTAGTCAAAGTACCTCTCCATTTTGCATCACACAGGCGAGCAAATAGGCGACAAAATGACGAACCTCTAGATGATAGCATAAAGTTCGATACAAGAGGAATTACCTTATTTCGGAAAATCAACCATGAACATATGCCTCCAGGCAGGCTGCATAATACTGGGAAATAGTCTAGTTAGCTAACTAACTCACTAAGACACTGTATTTCCCTCAGAGAATCACAAGACGCAGTTGCGTCTGCTCGCTTCTTAAACCATTTCTAAACTCCCCAACTGGGCGGAACACACAGAACGAACTCCCGGTTTTGACATGCGCAGAACGACAATCTCTGAGTTGCCGTTCACAATAAGACGATTCGAAGAACATTCGAGATAAAAGTCTTACACAGTCGCGCCTTTTATGGTCATGAAAAGAAGCGTTAAGAAAGGTTTCAGACATCTACCATAGTTGACTGATACTACCAAATAAGGAGATGTGGTCACGCTTCGTTCAAGAAATTATAGACCGAACGTGTCTCTATACAAGAGAAGGCAACTCCTAAAAATTGTAGTTTCGATAACTCGGATTATGTCCCTTTGACCATAGAAAACATAATACACACTTCAGTCAAAAAAATGATCATACATATGAAAAAAATGTTTATACAAACGAAAAATAATAATGATCCGTGCGTAACATTACCGCACCCTCCCTGGAAAAAAAAAATTAAACATTTTTTTTTAAATCCTGGAGCCGGAAAAAATCTAGGCTCCTAACGCACGTATGATGCGTGGATATATACCTAACAAATTAGCTCAACGCATGGAGCGACACTGAGATCATATCTCAGATCCTTAGAGAAAAAATTTATCTAAGTATACGCTGATATATTCCAGGAAGGTGCCACCAACACACGCCACAATGATGGCAACAACATAATGACAATCAAATTATACTCATACCAATATATGAAATTAAATATATTATGTGTTATCATACAATGTGTTGCAAATAGCGGTGTAATTTACTAATATACCGCACTATATTATTACATTATATAAAGTAACAGTAATTAATAAGTAATACATGTGTTGCTCTTCGGTGACATAAAACATTCAATAGAAGAAGATGTGGACATCATCCGCTCCCAATGTAGGACAGGACTTGATATCCTCAAAGTTCCACAATGGACATAAACTCGCAGACTTCAATGATGTGCTGCGAAAATATCAATAACACAAATCTTAAAGACAACTGGTAAATTTCTTAATACAATCCTGAAAATAATTTATTTAAATGTGGCCGAGTGATCTTTTGGCCCGTATATCACTAACTAAGCCTTCTTAGATAATTACATGGTACAATGTTATAAATTTCCCTCAAAAAAAAAAAAAGTGAGACAAAATCTACTAACATGTCATTATAACATTGGACTGTATATCAGGAAAATATATATATATGACAGAAGAATCATGTGGAATCGTGTGGACATCTGGACAGAATGTCTGCCATTACATTATCCGAACCACGGATAGCTCGAACCGAGAAATGAAATGGTTGAAGAGCTATGGCATAACGAGTGGACCTCGAGCTCTTCAAGTTTTTGCTCTGAATAGCAGTAAGCGCTTTCTGGTCGGTTTCCACAATGAAATGTGCGCCTAGAAGAAATCTTTGTAACTTCAGAATAGACCATACCATAGCCAATAACTCACGGTCTAAAACCGAGTAATTCTTTTCTGCAGCGTTTAATTTCCTAGAGATATACATCACCGGATGCAAAGTATCAGAATACTCCTGCATTAGTGCTGCCCCAATCCCTGTTGACGAGGCGTCACTTCGAAGAACAAAAGTCTTCTCAATAGTAGGTAACTTAAGAATAGGTGGAGATGAAAATAGGGCTTTAACCTGGTCCAATGAGGATTGACATTCTTTAGACCAGCGGATCAGATTAGGCGACCCTTTCTTCAATAAAGTAGAAAGCGGTGCCATAATGGAGGACAGATTCGGAATGAATCGTCCGTAGAATTGAATCAAACCTAATAGACTCCTTACTTGTTTCTTCGTCTTAGGGACCGAAATGTTAAGTATTTTTGAAACATTGTGGTCCTCTGTCTTTAAAAGACCATGACCAACCCGATGACCTAGGAAAGAAATCTCGCTAAATCCTATAAAGGCTTTAGAGGGTTTTGCAGTCAAGTTATACTCGCGAAGAGTAGACAGTAATTCGTATAAACCCAAATAATGATCTTCCCAAGAATCACTGAATAGACAGATATCATCTAGGTATGCTATGACATCTGTACGATATGCGAGAATTCGCCGCATCATGCGTACGAATGTAGCAGGGGCGTTCATAAGACCAAAAGGCATGAAATTCCATTGGAATAAACCCCTAGGTGTAGAAAAAGCTGTAAAAGGTTTGGCACGTTCAGTTAGCGGGACTTGCCAATAACCTTTAGACAAATCTAGTTTGGTAAAGAATCTAGAATTAGAAAGTTTATTGAGTAGCTCTTCTAATGAAGGCATAGGTTCAGCATCGAACTTCGTAACTTGGTTCAATTTGCGATAATCTACGCAAATGCGAATGTTATTATCCTTCTTTCGAACAATAACCATAGACGAAGAGTATGCTGAAGTGGATGGTTCAATGATTTCCAAACGTATCATTTCATCCAACTCTTTTTCGACTTGAGACTGGAAATGAATAGGTATTGGATATGGTCTGACTCTGATAGGATTGTGATCAGTTAGCACAATGTCATGTTCTATGACATGTGTGTGTCCCGGGATGTCTGTAAGAACATCCTGAAATGTTTGCAACATCGAAGAAACTTGTCGATGTTCCTCAGCGGAAAGATTTGGAGAAACGGTCACGTTTTTCCAAGATTCCGTAGAATAAAGTGGGACCATAGAAAGAGGAAGATTGACATCAGAAAAAGTAGTTTCCTCATCCTGTATAACTGACAGAGATGAGTACTGACCACGAGTTGCTTGTGAATTGTCCGTAGCCTGGAAAATAGGCTGCAAATAGTCAGGTCTTTCATAAAATTCTGTGAGCATATTTATGTGGAAAGTTTTATGCTTTCCATCAATATCGACAACATAGTCGACATCAGAAATTTTGGAGACTATTGCATATGGACCTTTCCATGCAATTAGAAGTCTGTTCTCCCTTGAAGGAAGTAGAACGAGAGCTTTGTCACCTGGACAAAGTTGTCGTAGACATCTATTCTTATTTGCAAACTGCCTTGCCTTTTCTTTAGCAAATTCTGAAGACGAAGTTGCTAGTTTGCATGCCTCGATGATCTTTTGCCTAAGAGCAATGACGTACTCATAAGAAGATTGAGTCTCATCGCTAATATTATCGGCAGTGATTAGATCGTGAAGTAAAGACATAGGGCCGCGCGGTTGCGCGCCAAAGACAAGTTCAAAAGGGGAAAACCCCGTATGTTCATTGGGGACCTCTCTATACGCAAAGAGAGCCGCGGGTAAGACCCTGTCCCAATCCTGAGGATGATCCTCAGTTATTTTACCAAGTAAAGTTTTCAGAGTCCTATTTAAACGTTCGACCAACCCATTAGACATTGGGTGATAGATACTGCTGAGAGACCTTTTAATGTGTAGCATAGACATTACCTGTGACATAGTGTCTGATATAAGTTGAGTGCCATGGTCTGACAATATTTCTCCGGGAAAACCCAAGCGAGAAAATATCAGCCAAAGAGCGTCTGCGATATCAGCAGTTGAGATGCTCTTGAGAGGTATTGCCTCTGGCCAACGTGTGCACATATCGACACATGTAAGGATAAATTGATGTCCTCTAGCCGACTTAATTCTAAAAGGACCGATAATATCTATTGCCATTTTTTGAAAAGGGCGAATAGGAATGTCAGCAGCCTGGATAGGCGCAGCATGTCGTGGTCCTTTAGATTTGACCTCCTGACATACTTTGCAAGAGCGACAGTACATTCGTATGTCCTTGCTCACAAATGGCCAAAAGAAAGCCGCAAGAACCCTCGACTTTGTACGGGAAAAACCCATATGTCCAGCACATTGCGAGTCATGAGCATGTTGCAATATTTGCAATCTCATGCTCTTAGGCACAAGAATTTGTGAATGAGTGGACGTAGTCGAGTCTTGTACCATACGTACAAGTACGCCGTTCTTCATAGAAATCCAAGATTTCCTATTAGTGTTCTGATTAGGATCACCTTTTTTTGCTAGAATGAAGAATTTTTGTAAAGAAGGATCTTCTTCTTGCAATTTGATAAATGAGTCACGTGTAATAGTCAAGTGACTATCTTGGTCATTTACTTCATCATTATTAGTTAATGAAGTTTGAGGTGGATCCAGAGCATGTGCTCTTGTGACCACCGCATTGGTAGCTTCAATGTTTTGCTCTTCCCAAACAGCAATCTGCTGTGGGGTACATTCCCTAACTCCGTGAATACGACCAATAATAAGGTCCGCAATAGGGTTTGGAAGTAGACACGCGTGGACCTCTCCCGTGAAGAAAGGAGTAGCAATGTGTATTATAGCAGTAGGATACTTTTCTAACGTGCCACCAAATGTGACACATTTGATGACTTTTCCTGTAGCACAGGATGGATCTACAAGAGATTGCCTAACGCCGACAGTAGTACATCCAGAATCAAACAACACTGAGACTGGATTACTATTTACTAGCCCCTTATGTAATATAAGAGAACCTCTCCCATCATGAGCAACATTAGCAGGAAGAGCGGGCAAAGGATGACCACAGCTTAAAGTACTAACGGTTTTCGGATCAAATAAAGTACTGCATTGGATACATTTATTTGCCCTACCAAAATCAAAAGATGAGCATCCGATAGCATTATGGTCTTTATCATTATTAACCTGTTTATCTGCTCCCTGAGATTCTTGTTGAACAGAGTTTGTCTGTTGATATCTTTTTCTCTTATGTTGCGATCTACCGCGACCATTATTGCCTCTGCAATTATCATTAAAGTCCCTACTGTAATTTTTATCCTGGTTTGAGTTCCAGTTTCCATAACTGTCATTACTATCTCTATGTTGTTGAGAACCTCTATTATCTTGGTATTGAGGTCTCTGCATAAAATATTTTCCTCTGTACCGATTACCTTTGTGAAAATTTCTAAAGTTAACCGGAGTAGAATAACGTGTAGTATTAGGTTGTCTCCAGTTCTGGGAAGAAGAATCACCCTGGAATTGATCACTATGGTTCTGGGCATAATTACGATTACTCTTTTTATTGAAATTTTTCTGGCTACCCTGAAATTTACGCATAAAATTTGGGCCATAAGGTGCTGCCGAAGCAACTGGCAGACCTTCTTTCACCTTAGAGTTACTAATGGTTATGTGCGGATGCGCAGTAACATACTGGCTACAGTATTCTTCCATTTCTTTTATGTTTTTAGGCTTACGCTCATGAAGAAAAGATAGAAAAGCTTCATTAACAGAAGACATAACCTTATCTCTAAGTAGTAAATCCATAAGAGCTTCAAATGTATTTTCTGTCTTAGACAACTCAACCCATCGTAAAAAAGTAAGACGGATGCCTGAGATGAATTCAGAGAATTCAACTCCAGTTTCTGGTAACATGGTTTTAAATTTAAGACGATATCCGTCCTCGTTAAGTTGGTACTTCTTTAACAATGCCGCCCTGACAACCTCATAGTTGTTTTTGTCAGGCACATCTACCATACTCAACAAAGTCAAAGCATCACCTCTAAGTATCTTGGACAGATGATACACATATAATGTTTTATCTATATTATGCACATTACATGCACTTTCAAATCTATCTAGATAAAATGTTATATCATCGATTGAGGGATTAAATGCTGGTAGATTAAGCTTGAAATCCTTAGCATTAGTCTTATTTGACACCTTATTTGCCTCATTAGCATTACCAGTGTTCAATAACTTTAACTTCTCTAACTCTAAAGCTAAGACTTTTTCATCATGTTCCATTTTTGCTTTTCTCTCATCAGCCTCTCTTTGTAACCTTCTTTCTTCAGCCTCAGCCTGTAACTTTCTTTCTTCAGCCTGGGCCTGTAACTTTTTTCCTTCAGCCTCTATTTCAAGTCTCTTATTTTCAGCTTCTTTTTCAAGTCTCTTATTTTCAGCTTCAGCCTGGGCCTGTAACTTTTTTTCTTCAGCTTCTTTTTCAAGTCTCTTATTTTCAGCTTCAGCCTGAAGCCTCTTCTCCTGAGATTCTGCTTCTCTTTTTTGTTTTTCCATTTCCATTTGAAATCTTTTTTCCTCCACCTGCATCTGCAGTTTCTTTTGTTCTATTTCAGCCTCTATTCTCTTTTGTTCAGTTTGTTCTTTCATTTTCTTTTCTTCCGACTTCAATGCCTTGGCATATTGAACAGTCGCAAATTCTTCTAATTTATCACCTGTCTTCCCAAGGGCTTTACCCTGCTCAATAAAGTACTCAAATGTAGACATGATGTCCAAAATGTGAGTACAGAACCTGAAATAATTAATTATCTTATTTCAATGTTAAATAGCAACAAGACTTAATAAAGTGCTTGTATAATCTCTATGTTGAACCCAATCTCTGTGGGAAACAGGAGTTGACACCAACTTGTATTATCAAATGTATAATAATATCACAAGTCACCTCTTAATTAACAGTGCACTACCCAAATCAGTGCATAATCATCAGTTATTTATCATAACTGCACTACAATAGTGCATAAGCAAAAAACACCAGTTTGTTATGATAAGTGCACTATAGACCAATAGTGCATGAGCATATATCAACAATAGTGAAAGCTAACTATGCAAGAACTATGTAAACAATAACAAGACAATGTAAACAATAGCAAAGGTCACCAACAATGTAAACAATAACAAAGATCAAAGTCAATGTAAACAACAACAAAGATCCGAGTCAATGTAAACAATAACAAAGATCAGAGTCAATGTAAACAATAACAAAGATCAGAGTCAATGTAAACAATCAACAAAGATCAAACAATACGAAAACATTCGCATAAGTCAAATACACAAACAGCAAAACTAAAAAGAAATATGCGAAGATATGACTAACAAATGACGCTACAGTGTATACACAAAAATATACGTAAAGAACTGAATAATAGCAAAGGGGAGACCTACAAATACAAACAATCGAAATCGAAACTAAAAACACAAAGAAAGAGAGAGAAAAGAAAAAAGAAAAAAAATATATATATATACAAGAAACAAAAATAAAGCACAACTCGTCACAACTAAACAGATATAGCAACGATTGTCGCTAGCAAATTTCACTGTAGGAAATTCGCACAGTCCCTAACGAAAACGCTAACAGTAGAACCTCTGTGACGTGGTATCTTCTACTGTAAGACTCCGCCCAACCGAGAAAACCCGCTGAAATATAAACATATAAATATACAAATAACAAATAACATATAACATATAAACATGTATCATGAAAACAATAGGAGAAAGTGTGAAAGTACAGAAGGCTCAGTTAGAACATAAGGGCACAGTTCACAAACAAAACAGGCCACTTAACTTCTATAAATCCAGCGTCAGCACGGTGCAGAACAGGATGTAATCAGCATTCTGAGGATAATGATCCAACGTTGATTAACTTCTGCTCCCATAAACAGCCATGACGAAGGAAAAGAGCTTCTAATACTGCAACAGTTATTACGGCACTTGACCTTCTGAATCTTCTAAATTGATTTAACCGGCACTTGACCTTCTGAACCCGCAGCAGTACCCCTGAGACCGGAACAGTTGTTACGGCACTTGTCCTTCTTTTCACCAGATCAGGAAATCCATTCGCTCGGTACTTGTCCTTCTAATTTTACATAAACTTCAATATTGCCGAGCAGCGCCGGGTAGTTTCAAAATCAGCAACTGTCAGAAAATCCGGATACTTTCAATAAAATTTCTTGTAAGGTGGTAGTTGATGCTGTAGTTGTATCTAGTATGATGATGATGTCTGGGTTTGCTGACCCCCTTGATAGCTGGAATCAGAGTGAACCAACCTATGGCCACCAACAATGATATGGTGCGCCAAAATATCAGATGATAGAACCAGCTCTGGCCACCAAAAATGATAAGGGTGGATTTGTGCTGAAGTGGTAACTTGCCACCCTTATCGACACCTGGTGTTAAAGTGTAAGATGTAGGTGTCTTCTCTGATTTAGGATGTTGCTGTGTATGTGGTAGTGGAACAGTTCAATGGGTTATCACACAGGCAACATGACGTGTAGAGTCATAGAAAGGGTAACTTCGTTGTATAAGTTTCTTTCATTTATTGCACGCCACAAAACAGTCATGATACTTATGACATCAACATGGTTAACGAGTTCAGCAAGATGATATGGCACATTGAAAACAATTTCTGTAGTCAGCAATGATAGCTGTTGTATATATGCGTCATAAGACATCACAGTTCAATAGATTCAGAAATTCATCAATCATCGAGTGCTAGTTCGTGAAGCTGTATAAATAATAATAATTTCTATAACTTCTGCAACAGTGTCAGCTACAGATCTTCAATGTTCATAAACAATAATAAATGCTCCCATTCTGATGCTAGCAGATCAGTTGTATACAATAAGTCCGTTCACTGTCTGCACGTGAATAGCATACATGGGCTACAGGTCAGCTCGACCTTTATAATGTTCCTAAGTCTAACCATCTGACTTGGACGTGATCTCTGATATAACGAATCCTGGAACACAGACAACAGTCTTGTTGGTCTAGAGCGACCCATATATATTTAACTAGTTCAGGTATACAGATACTGGTGACTTAATCCTAGTCAAAGTACCTCTCCATTTTGCATCACACAGGCGAGCAAATAGGCGACAAAATGACGAACCTCTAGATGATAGCATAAAGTTCGATACAAGAGGAATTACCTTATTTCGGAAAATCAACCATGAACATATGCCTCCAGGCAGGCTGCATAATACTGGGAAATAGTCTAGTTAGCTAACTAACTCACTAAGACACTGTATTTCCCTCAGAGAATCACAAGACGCAGTTGCGTCTGCTCGCTTCTTAAACCATTTCTAAACTCCCCAACTGGGCGGAACACACAGAACGAACTCCCGGTTTGACATGCGCAGAACGACAATCTCTGAGTTGCCGTTCACAATAAGACGATTCGAAGAACATACGAGATAAAAGTCTTACACAGTCGCGCCTTTTATGGTCATGAAAAGAAGCGTTAAGAAAGGTTTCAGACATCTACCATAGTTGACTGATACTACCAAATAAGGAGATGTGGTCACGCTTCGTTCAAGAAATTATAGACCGAACGTGTCTCTATACAAGAGAAGGCAACTCCTAAAAAATTGTAGTTTCGACAACTCGGATTATGTCCCTTTGACCATAGAAAACATAATACACACTTCAGTCAAAAAAATGATCATACATATGAAAAATGTTTATACAAACGAAAAATAATAATGATCCCGCCACTGTACGTTTACATAGTTTCCCTCAATAATATAATGTGGGGTAACCACATTTCCTGTTATATATATTTTTCTCATCTTTTTCTTTTTAAATATAAATGCTTCAGGCATGTTGAACAGTGTTTCTTGAACACGGAGGCTTACTAATATACTCTAATACAATAATATTCAAACATAATCATGACAACATACATTAGTTAGATACATTTCAACGTGAGGACTCAACAATGTCTGCTCCCGGCACGTCCTTCACTTTTTCCCAATAGCAGTATCTAACTTTGGTAATGGGATTAAACATATTAAATTCATAAAGCATTCTTACCACAAATCAAGAAATATAAACAAATGACGCTGACTTTGCAAAGAAATGGCCTCAGTTTCTTCTGCTCCGTCCAGACTGTGAAATACTCATATAGTTATTTAATTTACTTTTTTAAATTTATCACAGCTGTTCTCAGCGTATCTGAATAAAAAATACAGTTCAACTGGCAATGAAGAGTGAAAGCTTTTTGCTAATATTTAGTAGCACTGGCCAATCGAAAGCTTGCGACTACCAGAATTCAAATGCAGTTTTTGAAAAACAAAAATAATTCCAAACATACTCTGCGTCTGGTAGTCGATTGGCCAGTCCGCTTTAGTTATGCCAATGCAAAACGATGTTAGTTTTAGGTAACAATTTTCCTACCGCTCCCCTCTCCTCCTATACTCTTGTTACCCAAGCTAATTTGAATTTACCTCAATGCCTCCCTTCTAAGCCGGTGTCCCCACTAACGTTAAGAAAAAAACAAGCAGGAACAACAGTCTGTCTGGTCGTGCGTTCGTAGACATTTAGTATTTTCTCAACAATTTGGGTAATACTGGGACTATCATATTATTTAAAACACATTCTTGCTCAGTGAATTCTAAGCTATACTACCATATATTTTTTTATGTTCAGTTTCATTATGGTTTTAGATTTTCAATTTTGTCACCGGTCATCGTCAAATAAATATTTTGCACAAGACGGCCATCTTCCCCTCTCGCCATCTCGCTAGCATGTATTTTTCAAATAACTAACTTGTTTTTGTGACGTCAGAAACATTACCGCGAGGAGGCAATAAAATTGTCTGCGTGTTTTGCTTCTGTTGGCTTTGTCGCCACGTGTATATATGCATGGCAGAATGTGTCAAGCGAAGTGGGGTTGTTCATGGCGGGTTAAGAATTGGCGTTAATAATTTGTATTGTATCGTGTAACACTACCAAAAAATGTAAGGATTACTACTAAATTTTGCGTTAAAGTTGACAGAATACGTTAATTCAGATAGCAGTTTGGCGGCATACTTCCGCAAAATCGTTAATTATAAGTCTTGGATGCCAAATGTATGCAGCAGATCTGGCAAATGTTAAATGTTGGTAGTAAGTTTTCGAAACCGAAGCTAAAACGCGTGTTAGATTTTTACCGTGGAATCGTTCTATAGGCGTTAGCACTGCACAAAAGGCAGCGTTGCTGGTGTGTGAGAGCATCACCGTCAGACACAATAGGGCGGATTTATTTATTTCATTTTATGACTAAAATCTTACTGAAATGAGCGATTATTCTCGCAGATTTCACTTCATTAATGTGAGCGGACGTATGTGTATTGAGCTCCTGCAGTCTACTGTGTTTTTCCTGCATCATTCCATCACTAGGACATCAAGATACTGTGTTGAGGTGTCCCTAGTTTATTCTAGTCAGGAAGTGTAAATAGTTACGAAGATGTCAAGTGTACGATGAGAATAAAGACTGTATGAATTACAGGACAGCGTTTGATAGTGAACGGACTGGAAGTCTGCCTATTACTTCAATTGCCATTGGACCTATATTCTATGTCATGAAGCTTTGTTTCCAGTAAAATAAACTATGTATCGTAAATTGTGAAGGAGGTATTGTCAGCTCACTGAAGTTATGCTGATACGTGTTGTTTGACTACCCCTAGTGTGTAATTTGGCCACGGAAACCTTCTCCGAACTTTGATATATGACGGCACGCATCAATATATATATATATATATATATATATATATATATATATATATATATATATATATATATATATATATATATATATATATATATATATATACTTAACCGGGTTTCTTTGTAATAAAATGTATTATTTGCATGTACCATTTTTAATTATCCATGTCTTCTTTGTCTTTGATCCTTAGTCAAAGCAGTCAGTGGCCATCACGCCTAGTGGCATCTTGTAGGGCAGCAATAAACTGCTTCCACTTTGCTCGGTCGGCGGGCATCCTTCGTACAGTGCCCCAACTCTGGTTCATTCTTTGCATCTCGGCCTCCACAGTTCTCCACCAAGTTGTATTTGGTCGGCTACTCTTGCGCTTTCCTTCAGGCCAATCCAACTCCAGCGTCCGCCAGCTATGATGGTGGTCGTGTCTTTTCTTGTTGCTCCGAGTAAGCAGTTCTTGGCTGGTGACGGTATTCGGTCAAAAAATTCGGAGAATTTTCCTTAGGCAGATTGTGTGGAAAAGCCAGATCCAAACCTCAGAAATGAGGTATCTGAGGAAGGTGGTTGAAGTAACAAGAAGAGACATGGTCTGCAACCAGACGATACGTCAAGGCCTAAAATCCCACCCGCTGCAGACCCAAATAGAACAGTCCCAACTAAGATGGTTTGGCCATGTCTGCAGAATGGGAGAAGATCGGCTACCACGACAAGCATGGGAAACAAAGAGCCAGGGATCCAGACCTCCAGGACGACCCAGAGTCCGCTGGGAGGACAACATTAGACAATCTTTGAAGGACCGAGGACTAGAATGGAACCAGGCCAGGAAGAAGACAGCTGATAGAATAGTCTGGCGCTCTCGCTTCCAAACCTCTACACCTCACGGTAGAAGGGGAACGACTAAGTAAGTAAGTAAGTAAGATTGTGTGGAAAGAGGATAATTTCAACATTTCCTTCTCTGTTACTCTCCAGCATTCCGTACCATAGAGAAGCACAGAAAGTACATAGCTCTCATATAATCTTAATTTGGTGTTCGTGCTGTAAAGGACTTCCAGATGTATTTAGACTAGCAAAGGCTGTTCTCGCTTTATTCATTCTGTTGTTGATGTCTTTGCTTGTTCTGCAGTCTGGTGTTACTATGCATCCTAAGTATGTATATGTGTCTGTCTGTTCTAGCTTCTGGTTCTTTATTGTTATGGACTCAGGATTGCCGACGTTGAGTGCCATTACCTCTGTCTTCTGTAGATTGATGTTCAGGCCCACCTGTTGGCCAATATATTACATGGTTAACGGGTTTTCTTTGTAATAAAATGTATTATTTCCATGTAACATTTTTCATTATCCATGTATGTACATATTTTTTTCCTAACAAAAGATCCATCGCCTTCACCGGACAAAAATAGGGATCCATGTCACAAAGAAGCTAAGAAACCTGGCTCTGTAGCATGTCAGTACCTTGCAGTTGCCCACTGTTATCTTTAAGCATATTAAATGGATGTCTGACGGTGGTCGAAGAAGAAAGAAGGAGAGTTAATCCTGCTTCTTCTTCTTAAGAAGCACGAAATTGTTAATATTATTGTTGAAGTTTGTGTGACTACACTATATTGTAGCCGGCCCAATGCCCAACCTTCCTTAATCGCCTCCTATGACATGTGCGGTCCAATAAAATTAGAACTTGTACGGATAACAAAGGAAGGGAATAATAATAATACACTTGGTATGAATATGTTCAAGGCCCATGCTCCTTGGTTTGGTTTGGATTTAAGGATCTTCGTGATTGCACATGGACAACTCCATCAGTGCTCCGATCTTCTCCCTTAGATCACACAAGGAGAATCTCAGCACAGTGCACAACTCCATAGCACCGACGAGGATTCCAGTGTGTGTATACAGGAATCACACATTCTATTAATATTTTTTTGGTAAGTAGGTTTCCTAATTTGTAAATTTTCCAGGGCAGCGGCCGTGTGGCCTACTCTTTACGATTTCCAACTGCCGAGGGATTTTTAACGTTTCAACTTGTACACTGGACTTCCTATTTTTCGCCCTTACCCGAGAATGCTAGACATCCAATCTCGCTACTCAGGAGATTAGGGAGAATTATGACATCATTAGGAATCACTGATCCTGAAAAAAATTTTCATCAGTTATACTCCCTGTGCTGGGAGCGAACTCGCTACCATTAGAATTAGAGGCTGGCGTCATACCTCTGAGCCATTCCGGCCCCATCCATGCTCCTTAAGGTAATAGACTACCTTGTAGGGTAAAAAACTCAAATTTTCCTTTCAGAATCAAACAACCATGGGTATAGTGTTAGTATGGACTTAACATTTTTGTCCACATAATGACCTCATTAATTATGCAAATTAGCTATCCAATATGGCCGCCGTAGTGAATAAATTATACACCTTTTTTAAAACATCATAAATATGTTATTTTTACAAGGATCTGACTGAAACTTGGCAAATTGAATTAGTATATATAGCTTGAGGTTTTGTCCTAAAATAACAGATATTGACTGAAAGGTTGATTTGTAATGAATTTTCAAAATTTATATTTCTTGAATGTTTGATATTTGTGCCTCATTATATATGCATGATGGTCATAAAACTAAAATTTTGAATTCAATTGTATCCATTTTAGGTCATAATCTGTAAGATTATATGATAACCAACTGTGTTAATTTTCATGTCAATTGAATGTACAGATCCAGAGATATCTTGTTTCAAAGATCACCAATTATGCTAAAAAGACAATTCCGAGAAAACAAAGAAAAAACAGAAAAAGAACTCACAAAATGAAGTTTAATGAGCTGCTGTTGAATAAAGGTCTCCTTCTACTGCAGCTGCAGTGTCTATGAATCCCATTTTCAGTGCTCTCAGGGTCTTTCCATTGCAATGTCCTTACTTGCTGAATAGATCCTGTGCAGCGTTCTCCTGTATGCTTTCTTTGCCATGCGTTGACTTGTGTTCATGTATATCGAAAAATTCTGCAATGCACTGTGGCCTTTCCCAATAGAACGCACAAATGCCACCATTCGCACATTTACTTCTTTGTTTGTGAGTAGCTGAAGATGAAACATCAGAAGTATTGAAATTGGCAGTCCATTCGCCACTGTTTGTGCGCTTGATACTGATTTCATGACAAAAGCCATTCCGAGTCTCTTCGACGATCTCACAGGTCAGTGAGTACTGATAACATTTGTCACATCTAAAGTTAGCGCATAAAAACCCAAACAGTAGTTTTACATCCATAAGGATAAACCCATTTCCTTTGTTGTCATTTTTAGCTTGTCCTTCACTTTCTTGGACCTTTATGACCTTTATTTTCTTTGCTGAGGAGCACAGAGGTTTTATAGCGTCACTATCGACAATAGGTGTCTCATTTTCAGGCAACGGTTTGTTGGTGTACACGCCTCCCAGTCTTTGTCTTATTTCTCATTGTGAACAAAAGAAGCTCTGCTAACTACTATTATACAGAATCAGTATAAAACTAGCAATAAATAGAGTTGATGTTGGTGAAAATGCACTATGCATGTAACAAATGTTGAAATTTACGATCAAAGCTTTCTAGACACACACTTTTGAAAAATTCACAAGAAATCATTGAGTGATTCCCCGTGGAAAAGTTATAAATATCTTTTTCCTGTTGCCTATGTATAATTATAATTTCGCAGTTTTACAATTACGCACCTTCTTGTTGGGTCATTATTCACATGGTAACCAACTATAAACATTGGTTGCTATGCAAATCACTCAAGGAGGCGTGTGTAGAAAAACACTGATTCCTATCAAACCAGAGTATCTCTAAGCTTCTATGAATTATTTTTAGTTCAAGAACATGTTGACGATGATTTAAAGCATGAAAATGAAAATTGTTGGATTTTTATTTTTTTTAAGCTTTTCTGGGTATACTTCTACCTTAAGGGACCGAAGGGTAATAATGATGAAGCATAGAGCTACCTGGAAGCAGTTTGTTGCTGCTAATCAAGACGCCACCAGGCGTGATGGCCACTGACTGCTTTGACAGTCGGCGGCTAAGGATCAAAGAAGAAGATAGAGCTACCACGGCATTTGGGTTCCATACAAGAAAGCTCAGGCAGAGGAGGTTACATGCCGCTGTACTGGGTTTTCTGCAACAATGTGTTATACATGATGAATTTGCTAACAGTATGCAAGACCTCAACTTAACTGTAATTGCCGCTTATGACACGCCATGTGGAAACAGTACACATATTCTTAATGGTCTCGGATATCTCTGAAAACTTACGAGCAGCTCGTTTAGTTTGACATTGCCATATATGGTTCTCTCGTGTACGTCACACCCCTGATGAAGGTCATCAGTCCCTCACGTTTTATTTAAATACTTTTATTTAACTAGACACGAGCGTTGCTTTTTTACACGCTTTTCTTTAACTTGCCTTGTATGTCACTCTCGAGTCACCTTCAAATCTTGCAATCGATTTTTCAATCACTTCCAGATGAGCAATAGCTCTGAAACTTGGCATAGTTGTGTATTCCCGATGACAATACAATAATCAGTCGTAAAAATAATAAAATTAAAATTAATAATCATTTTTTTATTGTATCAGCACGGAAATGGGCGATAACTGCAAATAATCTAGGTGTATTCTTTCCAACAAGATTGTTTCCCTTTAGAGAAATGAAGAAACTTCTCCCCCCCCCTTTTTTTACACATACACTATCGCACGCGCGTGCACAGACACACAGACATACGCACAACTGAAAAATACATTTTAAAAAAATTTAATTTACAACTCTTATCAAAATATTTAAAAAAATAAAAAATAAAAAAATATTAACTTTCCGTGTAACATAATGAATAATGAAATCCGCCTCCTGTGCTCTGGACTCGTTTATCGCAAACTGATGATGTCATTAGCGGATCGATTACATTTGACTTACATTTTAAAACAACAACAAAATAACCCTAAAAAGAAGAAAATAAAAAATATTTTAAACACACGCTTTTAATGCACTAAATAGCCCCAAATAATAATAAATAATTTTTTCAAGGAGTTTATAGCTTGCAGTCAAAAAATGTAACATCAAATTGACAAAAAAATGCTAAACTACTTTAACTTTGCGAAGGCGTTCCCTCTTCATAGCGCCCAGCCGATATGATACTCCCTCATCATAGTATCCAACGTAGTACGCACTCTTCTCTACACAGTACGTGACAGTGTATACCAATATTATTTTTTTTTCCATTACCATATTTAACCTTAATGAATTTTATGTGCAAAGCGCAAGAGTTACTTATGTATGCTTCTCAAACTATGATGACCTTTGAAGCTCAAGTAGGCATGCTAAAACTTTATCGCATACCCTATATTTTTTTTTCTCACACCAATGGATTTATAGTTCAGTGTCGACCAGCTCACTAACTGCCTCCCATCAACCCCGTCTTAAACCCCACCGCGCTGTAACCCAAATTCTCACCACGCTGACGTGCTTTAGTAGAACATTTGATACATCGTGATAAATGCTGTATTGCACAGTGACGATTAAACCCCCAGCCACCAGAGACGAGAATATTGTACCATTTTACTATTGTTGCACAGAACCTCGTTCATCCAAACAGATCATACTTAGGAATGATTACCTGATGAGTAAGATTACTTTGATTACAAGCATTTATGGCGGTATGCAAATTGAAGGACACTGTTACTAAATATCCATACGATACTAAGTAAATTGTGTTGAGCCCTATAGGGACTTATTTATGTCCATTTTCATGATTGTGGTAGTTTTTTTTCTTTCTCATATATGCAGAGTTTTATGAGATTGTTAGGAAGACATCACACTTTTTTTAAACTGTTGTTATTGATTGAACTCATAATAGATCATTGTTCTGAACAATAAGAGAGTTGTTCTGACAGACACCTGATTAATAACTCAGACTGTAGTGTGCATTCACAGCCACGATCTGTCGGGCACAGTAAGCAGCCAATACTATCATCTGTTTCTTTTACCTCTCCCTAGGCGTCCAGGCTACCATCGGTCGAGCTTGCTCGTTAGAGTTGCTCTTTCTAGTTGTATTGTTAACACTTTTGTCTTTACTCACATACACAGTTAAGAAAGAACAATTGTAAATAAACAATTTTTTTTATTTTATTTAATTTGGTGTTTTGAGATATTTTGCCTAACTTAGGCTAAGTATATATTCTTGTTTACGAACAACCATAAACAAACTTGTCCGTATTATTCGCTTTATTGAAAATAAAAGGCTACTATATAACCACGTACAGTTCAGATCAACTTGAAATCTTTAGTATATCCATTTACTTGTACAACCGATATATCAAGAAAAAAAAATAGCACCCAATTATAATAAGGTCACTCAGACGAGTGTTACAGACACAATATTTCCTGACAAACCACGGATCAGAGTGGCTGGATAGTGTCGACATTGTAAATATTTTTTTTTTACTATGGCAGTGTTGTTTCCACACCATCAGCAGTTATTACTCATGTATGTATTCTAGTTACTCTTTAAGTTCAGATATGTTTAGTTTCCTAAAAAAAAAAAAATTACTGTTTTATAACCAGCTCACACATTGTAGCCAAGTTCATGATTGATGACTTCTTTTAAAGCCAAGCAGTTCATATATGATAGGTGTATGTTACCTTAGTCAAAGAGACTGTTATAATTGTTCACCTTCTATAATTACCGTTAAGGTTTTGTTATACAGTCGTTTTGTTTATATTGTAATGATTTTATGCAGGCATCCACTAATGTATATATACATTTGCCATACATCTACGTGAGCGTTGTATACCTACGAGAGTTTCTGTTTAGCAAACATGTTCGTGTAGCGAATATTTCAGGTTTTTTTTTTTTATTAGCAGAAGATTTTTTTTGTTGTTAACATTTTTTTGGTTGATAAATGTTTTTAGGGTCTTAGAAATTTTTTTGATAGAACGCAATTGTCTCCGTACGGGATACATTTGTGTTGCCCGGGACCTATATGTGACAGTGAGGCCTATTACCCCAGCATTATCCGTGGCAATGAAATATGCATACATTTTAGTAGCACCAATCAAAACCATCGACGGTGACAAGAACTCACAACACCGTCGAGCTAACTAAAGTTAAAAATCTTAAGGAGAGTTCCAGATAGCAGGCCTCGGCGAAGGTTGTGTTTTGTACTTGTGAGTTGTTGAGAAGCCATGTTTGAGCAGTCTCATTTACGCAAAACCACAAAGGCATTTCTAAGTTGTAATTCTTGAAGTTTTTCAGAATGAAGTAGGTTGTGTTTAAAGTTTAATGCTATCATTTTCACAACAGAATATAAGCAGTCGCTATATTTCTGAACTAGGAGCAAGGACTGTGTAGGGTAGTAACTCAAGTATGTACGTCTCGATTTCTTTCAGTCCCCAGCTAGATTTGATTTTATTAGGTGAAAAAAAAACCGAGAAACAGCTATAAATCACTTGAAGGCTCAGAAACTGAAGAAGATATCACATTTAAGTATTGAAAGTAAAAGGCGCAACTATTTTAACTGAAAAGTTGTGGATGCGAAGGTCAAAGTAAGCTAGGTCGTGAACCACATGGGATTTTATTGTATCTCACACGATTTACGGAGAGAGATAAGGAACATACGGATACATGCAGAAAACTACTTTCAAAATGAAAGAAACTGATTTGATTCCAGCTGCATTTTGTTTATCATGTATTCTGTAAATAAACTTTGTTATATGAGTCGGCTGGGTTATGCAGATTTGTCGAGTTGAATTCAAAGATACAACACTGTTAGTGAGTACTCCACTATATCATCTTATAACAGCTATCGAGAGAAGAACGAAGCTGGCGTAACTCTACAAGAATAAAAACCTCTAGCAGACGGCAAGTAACTAACTTGCTAGATAGAAAGAAGCAGACACATATATATGTACTATTAAGTGGAGCCGTGACTATCTCACGGTCACACCTTGCTTTTAGTTCTACTGCATTCCTCCTAATATTTGCACAGGGCTGGCAACCTTATTGTATAAAACCGATTACTACAGAAACAACCACTGCAACATGGATGCTTTTCTGCAGGCTTCTCGTTAGAGAGCCAGATGCAGTTGTGGCTTTATGCTCCATGGGAGGCGAAAAGGAAAATGATGATTGCGAAATAGATGATGATGATGATGACAGTTCCACAGATTCTTAAAGATACCATAACATTATTTAAGAAATAAATGATATAGAAGCTGTAAAGAGTAATACTGTTACAACAACAAATAGTGAGGTCGGTCCACATACTGTAAAGCTATACATAAAACTGTATGGTACACAGAAGAAGGATCTTATGATATTAGGCAGAAAGAAAACTTGACTATAGTACTGGAAACCACGAGTCATATGAATAACTTTGGGATTTTAATTAAAGTTATACCTCGACCACCTGTAATACTGCCTCTTAAAACCAGTGGCCCGACACTATTCGGAAGTTTTCCCTGTGCAAGGAGTCTATAACTTCATTTCCGATAATCGGGGTAAGTAATGTAACCTTTTACGGTTATTTACTTTTGCCTTTAACATACGTAAATTTCTTGCGGATGTACAGGTTCATACGAGGCTTGCAACCTCAGAATATAAAATAATTGGATTCATGAACCACAACTGCAAGCGCTGGTGACTGCTTCATGCGGGTTTCCTCACAAGAAACCCCAAAACAGAGGTAGCCCCATGCTCCATGTGGAGAAGGAATTGGATAATGATAACACCCTGGTGTACATATTTATTATATTAACATTTTAATAAGTTTTTACGTGTATTCTTCTTCTTCTTTGATCCTTAGCCGCCGACCGTCAAAGCAGTCAGTGGCCATCACGCCTAGTGGCGTCTTGTAGGGCAACAACAAATTGATTCCACTTTGCTCGGTCGGTGGCCATCCTTCGTACAGTGCCCCAACTCTGGTTCATTCTTTGCATTTCAGCCTCCACAGTCCTCCGCCAGGTTGTTTTTGGTCGGCCTCTCTTTCGTTTTCCTTCAGGGGTCCAAAGCATAGCTGTTCTTGTGATGGCATCGGGGTCTCTTCTGAGGACATGGCCAACCCAGCTCCAGCGTCTGCCAGCTATGATGGTGTTCATGTCCTCTTGCTTGCTACGAGTAAGCAGATCTTGGTTAGTGATGGTATTCGGCCAAAAGATTCGGTGAATTTTTCTTAGGCATGTTGTGTGAAAAGAGGACAATTTCGACATTTCCTTCTCTGTAACTCTCCAGCATTCCGCACCATAGAGAAGCACAGAAAGCACATAGCTCTGATATAATCTTAATTTTGTGCTTGTGCTGTATTGGGAGGACTTCCAGATGTTGTTTAGGCTAAAGAAGGCTGTTCTTGCCTTATTCATTCTGATGTTGATGTCTTTACCTGCCACGCCGTCTGGTGTTACTATGCTTCCTAGGTATGTGAAGGTATCTGTCTGTACCAGTTGCTGATTCCTTACTGATATGGGCTCAGGGTTGCTCACATTGAGCGTCATGACCTCAGACTTCTTTAAATTGATGTTCAAGCCCACCTGCTGGCTAAACTTATTAAGTCTATCCGTTTTTTCCTGGATGTGTTGATGTGAATGTGCTAGCACTGCAATGTCATCTGCATATTCCAGATCTTCCAATGTGGAAAATGTTGTCCATCTTATTCCTCTTGGACTGCCCTCTGTTGTCTGGCGCATCACCCAGTCTAAGTGTATTCAAGCATGTTTAAACAATGTAATTGTCGTTTTCCGCTGTCCAAATGCATTTTCATTCGACTCATTGAGTTTAATTTTAAAGCTCAGGGAGGGTAAAGTTTCTGGGAAAGATGAAGCGGTGGAATGGAAGCGGAGGGCTCCTGATTCTCATGTCAGGAGACCCTATACTTAGATGAGGCATTTGTTTTTTCTCAGTTTGTGGTACATGTCTGTGGTACAAGTTTGTGGTACAAGTCTGTGGTACAAGTCTGTAGTTCAAGTTGCCAGCAGTCTCCGTTAGACGCCTACATCAAACGGGTCTTGAAGACGCTTGCCTTGACAATTGGAGTGGTTACTCCAAGCATTACCACCAGGGGCGTGCTACCGCCACATAATTTGACGACTGACGGAACAGTTAACAACACCCTTGGAAATCAACAGTGACGGAACCCAACACTAACAACTAATCATCATCAATAACTGGCTAGTTAAGTATAACTGTCAGGACCAGAAAAAGATTTTTTTTTAACGAAAGCCACTTTAAAGTCACGACCAGTGGTGAAAACATCAGTGCTTCATTGTTTCATAAAAACCCTAATTTAACTTTGTTATTTATAATTGATTATTAAATTTATTATCTGTATTTACAAACTGATAGTTGATTTAATAATTATTGAGTGAATTGCACCAGTATGACTCAGTTAATTAAATACATAATCATCCAGAACTATTAAAGTAATATTTTACTGAATCATTTCAGTTGGGGGCTCAACAATACGAGCAAATATCTTTTTCCTCACAGAAGGGGCGGGAAGGTAAAAGTTCATGACAGCCTAAATGATCTCAGTTGTTATGCTTGCTATCTTAAAATTCCTGTGAGGTTCCCTGAAGTGGAAGCCTCATTCTTCTATTTGTATCTCTGCCAAGAGTCATCTTGGGCGACGGTTGATACTTTTGCCAGCATGTTCCTGGATGTGTTGGGTTCCGTCACATTATACTCGAAGTTGGGCCATTGTTTGACCACAGCTGCGGAGCAGGGGAGACAAACACGCGACAGTGGTACATGTATGTGGTACAATTATCCAGCAGTCGAAGCTAGACACCAACATCAGATGGGTCTTAAAGACGCTTGACTACCTTTGTAATTATTTCAGCCTTATTGCATAAGACGCGTTATTGCCACCAGACTTGACTATCGTAGAGAAGTACAATTCAAGGCACCTGTGGGAACTAACAGCGACTGAAGCAGACGCCAACCGACCCCACACCGGTAGCTAAGTACCATAACAGCTCAACTAAAGAACATTTCAATTTTTTTTATATTTGCCACCACAGTTTAAATCATCCGATGATGATAAATACCATCGCTTTTTTTCTTTATTTATTTTACATTGTTAAACTATAGTTGATTATTAAACCTGTTTATCTGTAACTGTAAAGTTATAGTTCGTTTAATCACTATTGAGGAAAGTGTATGTTTGCACTCATGTGACCCATATTGTTCTAAATACATAACCAGAGAGCTACTAGATTAAGATTTTTCTGAATCACCTTCTGCTGGGCGCTCAAAAATACGAGCGAAAATATATTACCTCACAAAGGGGGCGGGAGAAAAATACGTTCATGACAGCTTAGATGATCTCAGTTGTTATGCTTGCTTTTCTTTAAAATCCTGCGATGCTACCTTAAATAGAAACATCATTCTTTTTATATATCTGCCAAGAGTTTTTTTTTTTTTTTTTTTTTTTTTTTTTTTTTTTTTTCGTTCGCCCGCTAATACTCGAGGCGAAATCTCAGGTTATCATTTATGTCTAACCTGACATTGATTTTACGTGAGTATCCCTTTTATTTCTTGTACAGAGACAAATGTCCCTCGCCATTCAGGCAAATACTCGCCGATTTCGGAGGTACCCATTGCAGCTGGGTCGGCTCAGGAGCCGCCAGTCCCTGGTCGACGACACTCCTTCAAATGTCCTCGCCAGGTCTCGAGTTAATCCAGTCCAAATCCCGGTCGACGAAAAATCCTCAAATGCCGTCGCCCGGGTTTGATCCTGTATCACCCGGTCGCCAGAGCGGTGTTGTAACCACTACGCTAGCGCGGCTGCCAAGAGTAATCTTGAGTGAAGGTTTGATACCTTTGAAGACGCTCGTCATTATACTCTATGTTTGGCCAGTTTTAGACCACTACTACGTAGCAGGAAAGACAATAGAAATAAGGAAAAGAAGAAACATAAACAGAAGAAGAAAGAGTAGGAGGAAAAAGAGAAGAAAAAGAAACTGTTAAAAATTCACCTACCTTAGCCAGAATGACAAAATTTAAGACACTGATGAGCAGAAACGGTCCAAATCCATACAGCAGTGCGTCCACCCAAGGCCATACGTGGGAGACCAGATATTCAAACCCAGGAATCGGACCACACCTTGCGTCGAAGACGCCATCCACTCTGTCGGGGTCAAGTTGTACGTCGACGCTAAAGAAGAGATGGAAGTTTATCATAACGAAGATCACGACGATTCCCAGCACGACTTTCTTGGCCCTGGCCTCCTGGCAGAAGTGGGGTGCCTGCAGTGGGTAACATACGACGATGTATCGTTCTACGGTCACAGCCACAATAAGCCACACTGACACGTCGCTGCAGGTATAGCCGGCCACAACAATTCCTTTGCACAGCCAGCTATTTGCGTTCCGGACATCAGATCCCGTGACCTCGCCGAGCCAATGCCTCAGAAGGCCAACATACAGAACCAAACTGTCGAAGATGGCCAAAATGCTTAGGTAAACGTAAATCGACTGCTGCCTCATAGATTTATGGCGTAGGATGAAGAAGCTGAGGACAGTTGGAAAAGGCATTAGCTGTCGCGTCTTCTGAAAATAATAACTGGAAAAAGTAAGCGAATAACAAATTCAATAATACTAACCACTTTTCTTAAGATTATCGGTGCTATAGTTTACTTTTTCGGTCGGGTTTGAAATCCATGGCAGACTTAAATGACCTAAGAGTAGTGCTCCACAGACAATTCAGAAGAGTTGTGATCCAATGAATCCCATCTCATTGTAACATCCCCGGCAATGAAGAGGCTGACAGATTGGCAAAGGAAGGTGGAAAACTACCTCTTGATACATGTATAACTTTTTAAAAGCAAAGAGTTTTATCAGAGTTAGGCACAAGAACAAATGGGATACAGAGTATCTAGGCCACACACAAAATGATGCATATTACCAGCTCAGCAAAAGAGAACACGTGGTAATCTTCAGATTCCGCATGGACCACAAAAGATTGAGATACCACCTATTCAACAAGCTAAAGATAGGAACTACCGATGAGTGTAACCGCGGCATAGATAAAATGACTGCTGAACATCTGCTTCAAAGATGCCAAACATATGAGGAACATGGAAAGCACATATGGCTGTGATAAGTACCGTTCCTGGAAGAACTCTAAGGAGATACAAATAGCCTCAAGCTGGCAACTGATTTCTTTGAAAATACTTAAGTAGATCTGACAGTGTAAGAAGAAGAAATCTTTCGCGCTCAAAATGTCTATGTTCTTCTCCTCGTAGGGAGCTAAAACTTTGCATGCAGCTCAAAAGACAATAGGAGCCACTAGGTAGAGAGCTAGAGAGTGAGTGCGTGCAAGCGTTTGTGTATGTGCGTGTTTGTGTGATAAATGAAGTCAAGAAGGCTGACTTATACAAGAAACTGAAAAAAGCCACATCAAAACAGATAAAACTAACTGGCCAAGACAGCTACCGCTGATAAACCAAGAGATAATAATAAAGGAAGCAGACAGAGTGACCGGGAGACAAACCCTGGGCGTTGATTTAAAGAGACTGCAAATCACATGGGGTTTGACACAAATAAGTGCCCAAGCTCACAATACATTACATGCTGGATAACTACATCTTCTGTTCCAACAGTTTATTCTTAAAAAGTGAAGATAACGAAGAAGATCATTAAAAAATATAATTACTTTGTAAATTATTTTAACTACTAATATTGAGTCATTATAACTTGTTAAAGATTTAAAATTTTTAAAGGTTTTCTTTCTTCAGTTTAATTAACAGATGCGTTGACAACCAGGTCACGGAATCTGTCGAAAGTGGGTCTAAATATCACGCGCCGAATCTCCGTGGAGGGAGTCAATATCACGTGCGGGGAACGTTATAAGTCCCAGGTCTAATCAATCGGTCTAATTTTTCATGGGTGAGCCAAGATCAGCAAAGTAATTCCTGTTTTCTGTTTTCCTACGTTAAAAACTTCACACCAAAAGTCAGAAAGATTTATTTGCTTTGATCTCAGCACTGTACGTGCATAATATTTCCTTTGTTTTCAATATTTCTTATAATTACAGGTTGTTAATAAATGTTGTTAACTGTGTACTTTTTGGTTTTTAAATCCCTTGTTACTTAATTTAATACAGTTTTCCGGACTTCGGTAACGAATTGATTTGATTTCTATTAATTCTTATGGGGAATCAAGTTTCGTTTAACACTTTTTCTGTTAGCGCTCGATTTTTCAAGAACAAATTAACAGCGCCAAGCGGGGGGAATTACTGTGCATATCTTTATTTATGCCACAACTGTTACCTATCATTAATTTTCATTAATTCATTTATGCAAATGTTATTTTTAATAATAAAAATATAACTTAAACAAATAATAACAATTCACTTTATGATGAGCGTTCCCTGCAGTTTCCAGGGAGGGGGCCGGGGTGCCTTGAGGACGCAAAGAAAGAAGACGAATAATGCAACCTCGTGCTTATCGTAAGAGGCGACTAATATGAGGTTGTGCAAGAGACTGGCAACCTCACCATGTAAACTAGATTGCTTCAGAAACCACGATTGCAACAGCGCATGAATACATTTATGCAGGCTACCTATAAGGGGACCAGCTGCAGTGCTTGCTCCATGCGCCGTAAAAAGTAACAAGGTAAAGATGGTGATATTATAATGATAACAATACAGTCCTGCGCCGCATAACGTTCGTTCGGACAACGTCCGACCACATATACGTCCGTGGTCCTATAAGGTTATAATAGAGTTCAGAAATCCCGATGGGAGAACAGGACGAAGCGGACGTATCCGGACGTAACGAAAGCAACAGCTTCCCGCACGCAACACGTATGTCTCATGTCTCTTGTATACAGTACAAAGCGATTGCGATGCCAGGTGTATAATGGTACAGTACATATATAACCTATAATACAGTACATATGTCTTGATAGTCATAATAAACGCCTATGTTACTGGTCTATGTATGTACTTGATAGTCATAATAAACGCCTATGTTACTGGCCTATGTATGTACTGTACTGTACTTACTATCGTTATTTTAATGTGAACTTTCGAAAATACATTACCGTGAAGTGCATCATGGCTCCCAAACGCAGCAAACCCAGTTCTAGTGATAGCAGCAGCAAGAGATAAAGGAAAAGTATCGATTTGGAAGTGAAACAAAAGGTAATTAAACATCACGAAGGTGGAAAACCAGTGAATGCTATAGCTCGTGATTTGGGCATGTCGCACTCGACAGTCACGACGATCCTTAAGAACAAAGAAAAAATTCTTCAAGCTGTTAAAGGATTGGCTCCAAAGAAAGCTACAAAGCTTACGAACATGCGAGAGGAACCTGTATCAGATATAGAAAAATTGCTAATGACCTGGATTGAGGACCAAACACAAAGCGAATCCTTCTCAGCATGTTCACGATCACTGCTAAGGCACGAAGCTTGTTCGAAAAGCTTAAAGAAAAAGCAGGACCAAACTACAATATCGAGTTTAGTGCTAGTTCTGGGTGGTTCAAGCGCTTCAAACAACTTTTTTCGCTGCATAATGTGAAAGTGGGTGGTGAGTCTGCGAGTGCTGATGCTAAGGCAGCAGATGATTTTGTCGAAACCCTAGATAAACTAATTGTAGAGGTAGGTTATTTGCCCTAGCGAATTTTTAATATGGTCGAAACCTCCTTATTCTGGAAACGAATGCCTGAAAGGACCTTCATCCATAAGGAGGCCAAGTCAATGCCAGGCTTTAAGGTTTTAAAAGACAGGGTTACATGTTGCTAGGAGGCAATGTTGCTGGCTACAGATTAAAGCCTTTTGTTATTTGGCATAGTGAAAACCCCAGGGCTTTCAAGAACATTAATAGAAACACCTTACCTGTTTATTACAGGTCCAATAAAAACACCTTACCTGTTTATTACAGGTCACGGGAGCCGTGCTGGTGTAATGGCTACAACGTTGCACTGGCGACCAGGTGTTCATGGTTCAAACCCGGCCGTCGGCGTTTGAAGAAATGTTTACGACCGGAAATTTGACTGAATAACCTGAACGGCTCCTGCACATAAATCCCGTGTGGATGGGAAGGAGCGAAGCTCCTGACCGGGTTGGAAGGAAAGTCCACTGACCCCCCAGCCTCGCAATGACATGTCATTGGGCCGGAAGAGCTGGAAAGCTCGAGTGCCGCTGGTTATAGAAAAAAAAAAAAATTACAGGTCCAATAAAAAGGCCTGGATGACACAAGTGCTTTTCCAGGATGCACTCGATTGCTATGCCAGGGAAATGGAGTACTGCTTGGAAGAAGGCATATCTTTCAAAATTTTTACTGATTATAGCCAATGTTCCATGGCACCCTCCCCCCCCCTTTTTTTTCATTGGTGACCTCCACAGCAACATCAAAGTGGTGTTCCTCCCATCAAACACCACCTCTTTAATCCAGCCAATGGACCAGGGGGTCATTGCGGCTTTCAAGGCCTACTACCTGAGGAGGATTTTTGTACAGGCTATTGCTGCAACTGACGGCACTGGCAAGACACTGATGCAGTTCTGGAAGGAGTACAAGTACAACATATGCCACTGCATAAAGAACCTTGCTTGGGCCTTGGATGATGTGACCAAACAATGCATAAATGGTATTTGGAAAAAAATGCTGAAGCAGTATGTGCACGATTTTAAAGGTTTTGAAAAGGATGAGGAGGTTTCAAAGATTAAGAGAAATGTTGTCGACATGGCAAACAGCCTGAACCTTGACACAGACGATGAGGATATTGAAGAACTCCTAGAGGTGGTACCCGAGGAACTGACTAATGAAGAGTTGCTGGAGCTAGAACAAGAGAGAATAGCTGAAGAAGAGGCAAGGGAAAAGGAAACTGCAGAAGGAGAAGAAGAACAGGTGCAGAAGAGGTTCACTGTTAAGGGGTTAGCAAAATTCTTTGCAGACCTTAACAGTTTGCTGAAGAGTGCTGAAGAGATGGACCCAAACACTGAACGGTTTTCATTGAAAGGAAATATATGAAGAGAAGAAAAAACAAACTAGGCAAACAACAATTGACATATTCCTGAAGAGGCCAACACCTCCCCAAGAAGAGCCTCAGCCAGGTCCTTCAGGCATTATAGGAGATGATATTGTCATTGTTGGTGACAGTTCATCAATGGAAATTATTGACCTGAAACTCTTCCAGTGGAACACTATGAGGAAGCTGAGGACAGTGATGTAGATGATCCTGCTCCTATTACTTAAATTGTGTGTGATATAGGCTAAGAAAGTGTTTTACATAAAAGTTTAAAAAGTGAAAAAAAAATTAAAACTTTAAAAATAAACAAAGTTTACAAAGTAGCCTAAGGTTAGTTTATAGAAATAAAATAAGAAAAGTATTTATTGTACATACAGCTGTACAGTGTAGTATAGTGTACATAAAGTCATTTAGTGTAAGTTCAGTATCTTGTACAGAACAGAACTGTACCAGCAACAGCCTCCAGACTCACCCAACGTTAGCCCTGCAAGCTCCAATTGTGGTCAGTACAGATTACATTTCAGCATATGTACAGTATACAGTATTTTACATTATTTTTCTACTTAACCCATATACTGTACAGTATTACCTTGCCAGGTACAGTACATTAGCTGAAATACTGTACTGCATGTGTACAGTATCTTGGCTATTAAGTCAAAACAGGTACACTACAGTATGCCATATAACTTTGCTAAGTATAAAGTATGGTGTTCGCACGACGTCCAAATCGCATAACGTCCAATTTCACAGAACGTATCGTGGACGTTAAGCGGCGAATAACTGTATATAAAATCCCAGCTTTTTCTGTCAGTACGTAACGCTAATGGATGCAACTTTGGTTGAAAGTTAGACATTAATTGTATTGCTTCCCTTATATGCACTCTCCCGAAAATAGTAACACTTACCAAAGAAGAGTGCGCATATGACGGTGTGCACAAAAATATATTTATAGAATGTGTGATCCCGTATACACACATTGGGATCCTCGCTGCTGCTACGTAGTTCGTGTACTGTGGTGATGCACAGTGGTTTTTTTTAAATACTTTTGAATAAGTAAAACTGCCGTTAGGTATTGGTGCTTTTGAATTTAATTCCCGTCTTATGACGGGCTTTTACACTAGTGGTAATATAATACAAACACATAATAAGAAGACACACAATTTGTGTGTTACCAAGGCCTGATAGGGGAGACAAGAACAGTAACATTGTAACCTACTCAGATGCGGATCTACTATAAAGCTAATAAAGCTTGAGATTTCCCGCCCCCAAGTAAAAGGAGAACTTTTGTTGCCTTTTATGTTTAAGAAGTTTCCAGTTTGCTCTGTAATACGTTTCTTCCCCGTCCCTCAACACTTTTTTTTTAATAAAAGGGGCCCCTCTAAGAGTTCAAGCTTCAAGGGCCCAAAAATGTCGATCCGCCGCTGAACCTACCGGGCATGTCGAAGAAGTTCTTTCTTTTCGTCAGTAATCAACTAGTGTTCGTTGAACACTGAGGAGGTACTTCTTTTAAAAGGTATGGGAGGAGAGCGGGCTAGCATTAGATGATCTTTATTTGTCTCCGCTCATCCGGCATCAGGGCCTACCCTGTTCAACCTAACTCATCATCTCATCTCAACCCGTAACCCGTCATGGCTCATCGGGGTGCCATGGTGGAAGCATCAGCAGACAGGGTCCTCCACTGCCTAACTGTCGGTTATAATTAGGGTCTTTAGTGTCATTTTATTTTCATTTTTGAGTTATATTCAAACTAGCAATAACCCGTCAAACTTGATGGTTTTTTAATTATAGTATGCTGTTTCCGTTCCCAGATGAGCAGATAGAAGTACATTCTTAGAGTGTTTTTTGGTTTCTTTCCATTATACAGTGTAAATTAAACTGTTCATGAACACCGTTATTTGAACTCTTTTCTTTGTTGATTGTAACTATTTTCGGGAGAGTATATATAATGGAAACAATATAATTGTTCAACACGGTTGCATTCCTCAGCTGTAACCAACGTACACACGGCGAGAATTATGTTATTTTAGATTCAATTTAAAAGTTCTTTGATGACAACATTTCTTGTGAAAGTGCGTGGATTATTTTCAAAGAGTGTTCCCTGATAATGTGGTTTTAACAAAAACTTTCAGGTTTTCATGATTTGTACATCGGGTGAGGGCTCATGCACACCAATTTTTACGCACTTTTTCTTTGTCGAGCGCTACTAATTTCGTGAAAGAATAAAAAAATAAAAATAAAAAGTATTTGTTTTATATAACACCCACGCCGCGCAAGTTGCACACCGTGCGTTGCGCACTTTTTTTTCTGGCGCGAGTTACTATTTTGAGTGAGACCGACCGACGTAACATACATCTGTAATTATGTTATAGTGCGTTTCAAAAAGGTCGGTCGACGATTGACTTCAAATATCTCCATATTCCTTGCACTGATAAACATGATTTTTTGCATGTAGTCTTATATTTTCAATGTCCCAAAGGTTTTATAAAATTAAATGTTGTAGGTAGTGTGCTTTTCTTGCAACGGCTAATTCCTTTGATCTTTTTTAACGAAGTAATTATTTTGTCCTGGAAGAAAATAATATACCGTAAATGAAGGAAGTTGCGTATTTTCGGCATAGGCGTCTATACAATTCAATTGTTAGAGGGGTTTGTTAACTGATTACTACGTGAGGTCCTTTTTTATTTCTTCGAAATATTTGAGAGAAAAATAACGCCTATTCGTTGTAAATGTTCCTTTTTATACTAAAACGTGAATGGATGCATGAAGAGGTGAAAGTACTGTGTATGTTAAGTATAGTAGTGAAATCGCGGAGATAAAAAGGAAATGAATTGGTTTACATATACACATAGATGGAGAAGAAAACATATAAAACATATAAGGTATTTACACACTTATTCCGAGTCAGACGAATCTAACATATTGATGACTATTCTCGGCTGAACGAACGACAGTCCATCTTTTTTCCTATAGTCATTTTCCTCTTTTAAGATATGATCTTCACATTTACACCAATAATCTTTGTCTATCTGCGAGAGGGCGGCATATGTTAGTTCTTTCATATTGCATAGTTTGAAAGTTTTATTTTCAGCTGCCACCTGTCCTTTAACTTTTGCCCAAATGAGTTCAATTGGGTTTAAATGTGAATGATAAGGTGGCAGTCTCAAACACGTATGACCATGAAGTTGAATCAACTTGTCTATATGGAAGATCTTGGTCTTTTGTGATTTCTTAACAAGGGACAGTAATTCAGGTTTCAGAAACCCCTCGTTAAATGGAATGTCTTCTTTTTTGAGCCAAATCTTTATAGCATCTTTTGTACTCGAAGATGTCGGGATTTTGTCTTCTTCTGCCACAGCGTTGTAGTATGATGCGTTGTCCATTATCAGACAGGATGGTCTGTCTAGGGACGGAAGAAGAGTATTTTCAATCCACTCTTTAAATATGTTACCGTTCATCTCGGTATGATAGTCCCGGTTGTCCGTATAATTGGAAGTGAAAATAAGTTCAGCATTTTTTACTAGCCCATTATGTCTGCTGCCCATTCAGACGTTGTCCTTTTCCACTGGGTACACATCTTTTAATCGTTCCATCTGATAACTGCCAATGTGGTGAGCATTGATCCAAGTTTCATCCACATACACAATATCATAATCTTTATTATGCATTTCCCGTACTTCACGTAAATATTTAATTCTCATACATACTAAGTGCGGCTTCTCGGAGATGACGTTTCTTCCACTAGCGTACTTCCTAAACGTAAAGCCAATGCTTCTAACAGTTCTCCATAATGTTGATTTCGACACATCAATGTCATTGTGTGTTCTCGGCCGAATTTTCAGTTTTCTTAGTGTCACAGTTTCTTTGGAATTAAAGATTCTACAAATCTCTCTTCTAATCACACCCCTGTCAAAACTATCTACTACTTCCTTTCTTCCTTGCGTCCTGGTATTGATTGAACTGAGAATTCCATTAGATTTGAGTAATTGATAAAATGAGCGTTTACTTAAACCCAAAGCGTGAATAGTTCTCTTTTCAGGATTTGAGAGACTCCGATACAGTTTAACCACGCTTAGCTTCTCTGCAGAAATATTTATACATCTTCACTGCCATTGTATGCAGTGTAAGGAACGTTACTTTCATACCCATTGTATTACAGACCTAGAATACCGCAAGATACGCCTATGCACGGTAATACACAATCAGTAGAACGGTAACTGAACACACCGGAAGGATCAATGTAAGGCGCAAAACAGTGCGGTAGTGAGCTGATACACCGGGAAAATCATTTGAAATGCGTTCAAGATGTTAAATCGAAATAGTTCACAAATATGAAGGGGTAAGCCCTCTCAATACATGGTTGGACTAGGAGGTGGTCGATTTTGTATACTTTAAATAAAGAAAATTTAAAACCATAAGTTTGTTAAAGAGGAAAAAAAATGTCCCCCTTGGGACATAGCGATCATTAGGTCATATGCAAAGTTGCAACAATTACGATCAAGTGGTTGCAGAGATATTGACTATTCATCATCTCATCTCAACCCATAACCCGTCATGGGTCGTAGGGGTGCCATGGTGGAAGCATCAGCAGACAGGGTCCTCCACTGCTCTCTATTCTCAGCAATGCGTACAAGTGTGGAGAAACTGTGTCCTGCCCATTCTTTGATGTTATCAGCCCAGGATTTTCTTTGCCTTCCTCTTCTCCGTTTACCTTCGACTGTTCCCTGGAGGATCGTTTTCGAAAGGGAGTCATGACGAGTTACATGCCCAAACCAGGCAAGCTTTCGACGTTTCACTATTGACAAAAGTGGTTCTTGATGGCCTGCATAGGTGTTTATCTTCTCTGTAACATAGACATTTGTTTTGTGCTCTTTATAGCAAATGCGCAAAATTCTTCTATAACATTTATGCTCGAAAGCCTGAATCCTTCGCTCCGTATCTGCAGTGAGTGTCCAGCCCTCACACCCATACAAGAGAATAGATAATACAAGTGATTTGTATAATTTGATCTTCACAGGAAAACTGATGTTACTTTTCCAGATCACATTCAACCTTGTCATGGCAGCTGAGGCCATCTCAAGTCTTGTCTTGATTTCTTTATTTGATCTTCCATCACTACATATAGTGGACCCGAGATATTTAAAGGTGTTAACTTCTTCTACACCCGTGTGTTACCGGGGCCCGAAAGGGGAGCAAAGAATAGTAACACTGCACCCTACCACGCATGTCGTAAAAGGCGACTAAGGAGGGTATGGGCATGGGGCTGTTTACCCCATCCCGTAAAAACTTCGCACAGTGGGCTGATCACCTGCTTGCCAACCAATCTGATTACGGAAACAATGATAGATTGTTTGGTCTGTTTTTGTTCCACAAAGACGCCACTAGGCGTGGTGGAAACAGCGATAGATTGATCAATTTGTTGTTGCCCTAAGACGCCACTAGGCGTACTGGCCACATACTGCTTTGCCGGTTGAAGGCTAAGGATGGAAGAAGAAGAACTTCTTCTAACGTTTGCCAATTTAACGTAATGTTGGTCGGAACATGTTTCTTATGGCTATTCACCAATATCTTGCTTTTTTCTATTAAACAGCGACAAACATTGTGAAACGCACTATAGTTGGGATGGGATGGGATACCTATAGTCATTTGTAATTTATTGCTGTTTGTGGTGACAATTTATATCAGAATGTGCTGTTTTCTTAGTTTTGTTACAGGCAGTTTTCACATGTCGTGGTGTCTGTATTACTTCATTGTTTTTGCTCACATTATGAGCAGTTAATAGTTTGTTGTTATTTATTTATTAATTTTAATGTTTCGTTCCTTTTTTAAATGGTGTGTTAGTTTTTGTTTATTAATTATTAGAACTTTTTGACTATTTTCTTATTTCGTTTCATTTGTTTTGTCTTAAATAGTATTACTATTGTTATTATTACCGCTAATATTTACTGAGGAGGAGCGGGCAGCTTTGGCGTATTTGGCAGTCCTTTTCAGGACAAGTCTTAATCAGGGCTTCATCATCCTAGCACAGCGGTCGGCAACCCAGGAGGTGTTGGGATGTACTTTAGAACCACTGACCTGTCTAAAAATCTGCCCTGATTAAATCATGTTTGTCTCCAGATTTCGGAGCCGCGGTAGCGCAGTGGTTAGTGCACTGGCTTCCTATCTAGGTGGTCCATGGTTCGATCCCCAGTTGACCGTAAACGGCTCCGGGGTCGACCCAGCCTCATGAATTGGGTACCAGAGCAACTCTGGGAAGGTTAAGGCGGCCGGCGTGATGCTGACCACATCACCCCTAGTGTGCCGATGGTCAAGACAATATGGGACTAACACCATATTCCCAATATACCTCAATAGGCGTGTAACGGGATCCTTTCCAGATTTCAGAGAACAGTATCTAGGCAGTAAGTCCGGTCTGTATGTAACTTTCATCTCTGCCGTGCTATTTGTTTCCTGTAACCCCATCATCAGAGCGGTGACAAATTAAAACTAAATATTTTACTGAAAGTTAACTTCCCTTCAAAGAAAAGATCGTTTTTTATCTTATTGTTGATCAGAATCGATATCATTGCACTCTGGGCAAACCCATAAGTGTTCAGTCTCCCTCAGCAAATGTCGAAGGGTATGAATGTTAATTGTTTCTGTTGCGCGCTGGCTGTATACACGCCTGATGCATCCTCTTATACGTCCATCTCTGATAGTATTACTTATTCTTTGATCCTTAGCAGCCGACTGTCAAAGCAGTCAGTGGCCATCACGCCTGGTGGTGTCTTGTAGGGCAGCAACACACTGCTTCCACTTTGATCAGTCGACGGCCATCCTTTGTACAGTGCCCCAGCTCTGGTTCATTCTTTGCATCTCGGCTTCCACAGTTCTCCTCCAAGTTATTTTTGATCGACCTCTCTTTCGCTTTCCTTCACGGGACCATAGCACAACCGGTCTTGTGATGGTATCGGGGTCTCTTCTGAGGACATGGCCAACCCAACTCCAGCGTCTGCCAGCTATGATGGTATGCATGTCTTCTTGGTTTCTCCGAGTAAGTAGTTCTTGGTTGGTGATGGTATTCGGCCAAGAGATTCAGTGATAGTCTTATATTTGATGCCAAATTCCAGCAATCTTAGCCTTGATGATTCATCACTTGCAGCGTCAGTCTCTGTCTTATGCAAATTCACGAATAACGTGAATTTTAGGTTAGCTAGCTAGCGTATTTTTCACTGGAAATGCGATGAAAGTACCTTTAAACCTAGGGACACAGCATTTTTTAATTGTCAGTTTGGAGGGTTAATCCGAAATTTACCAAGGTTAAAAATCCTTTTTACTCCTTCCTTCACTTAAAGATCTACCGAATAATGCTTTGGGATCTACCGGTAGTCAAGATTGACCGTTTACCGACCTCTGTCCTAGCAGATATTATTAGTACATTTCAGGAGTTAGTATCTATCAACGCTGCACGACTTAGCAATGCTTTTCAGACCTGCCTCTGCACATGAATTGTTCATGCCAGCTGATGGAAGATGGTAGCCCTTTTCAAGACTTAGTTTTTATCAACACTGTGCTTCAAGCAACAGAGTTCACTAATTTTTGACAAGCAAATTGCGCTCTGATATAACCTGCGAACTTACGTCTATGTTTGAAAGAAGCGTACCTCACTAGAAGAAAGCAAAACCCTCAAGGCAAAAAAATAAAATGTCAAAGAAGGCCATGAAGGAGGGTTGTGCATTTTTTGTGCTAAGACTACCCCATGCAATAGAAACTTACAGGCAAAAAAAAAAAAACAACAACAACAAAACCCAGCAAATATGAATAAGAATTCATTAACTTACCTGAACAAATTTCCTAAAGATCCCAAAATCAGCAAAATTGGAGGGACGTAGAGGAGGAGAATTTTGTGAGTCCTGTACTCGGTATACTGCGTGTACAGGACCTGAGAGTCAAGGTCGGTTGTGGTAGGTGCATCAATGAAAAGTTGCCCGATATCCTCCTCACTGCGGAATCAGCAAGATAGAAAGTATCATATCATTATGTAATAAATAACAAACATTGTTATTGTTGTTGTTATAGATCCAGCGGTATTTAGGCTGTTGCCATACGGCCCATTGCCATGCGGTGGTATATGTATGGGTTCGCAAGTTGTTGTTCCGCTACATATAAGGTGTTCCATTTATCTGACCTAGGAGGAAGGAGCACTTTCCTAACATCATTGAAAATAGTAAACATAAATGTAAATGTTCCTTGCAGAATACATAATGGTAGTCTTATAGCAGTGAAGTGTTAGAGACTTCTCTATAACTGAACCTCTGTCTGTGAGACTATTTACTCATTGACTCTTGAAATCATCCATACACTTCCACGGATTCACCCTGTGGTGAAACATGTTGAGAACCCAGCACTGCACATTAAGCTTGGAGAAGTCACTTGAACCCCAGACGTTATTCTTTGACCTTGTTGACTGCGTTCAGGAGGATCTCACTATGGACCCAATGATGGTCAGGGGGAGCTGAAAGGTGGCTCTGTGCAGGACGTGACAATTCCTTGGGAGAGCTCAGAACCAGAGCTCAGTATTTTAGCTCTGCATAGTTTGTGAGCCCCCTTTGGTTGGTGGGGAATGCACAGTAAGCCACGCACTTCTTACTCCTAGCTTGGGACCAATATGTGACGATCTTTTGAATGCGAGCCAAGCTGGAGAAACTGGAGCTCATGACTTCAACTAAACACGTTTCGGAATAACAGAAAAGCCACAGGAAAAGCCTAGATCTATAGTGTAGATAATACCAAGGAGTCTTCAACTTGGTATTGGCTGCAAAAGAGAGAGAAGCTTAGCAGCCCTAGTTAAACAACAACAACAACAATAAATCCAGATAAACCTGTTCCCTTCATCTCTGCCTTTGCCTTCAATAGTTCAAGACTAAAGCATGATGCTACCACGTGGTTTCAATCTCGGAACTCGATAACTGCCGAAGGGGACAGCAGCTCTAACAGCTTAACCAATGAGACGCTCAATATAGAAGTGATAGGCTGACCCGGAAACCACACCCAGAACCATCTGAACGGCGCTATCGCCTCGCTACGGAAGTGAATCGTGATTAAACACACTGCCAACTCAGCACCACGCTTATAATCTTTCGTGGATAGGGCTCATTGTCACGACACTACACAACTGTGTAAATATATATACACCACTGGGAAACGACCGAGTCTAATTATTGTCTCAATCACCCTACAGCTCTGCTACACGCCAGTCCAGGCCAGATAATAACACAAGACATGAACCGTATCACTGTGTCTAGTAAATTATAGACGATCGAGCAAGTAACCCGCCAAACAATACCCGAGAGGAGGGAAGGGGATTAATATATTGTGATTTTGCTGCTGCGTGTCCTACTGACGGCACGAATGCTCTGGTGGTCAATCCATTCTTTTCCATTTCCTTTCAACTTCACTGGATCTATGTAACCAAACTTATCATGACTTGTGGTCAATGCAACAGCTTTTTTTTAATAGATGTTCAATGTATCTTTCACGGTGCAATGCACATCTTTTCTGTATGTTCCCGAAAAACTGGCGGAGATTTTTTTATTGCGCATTATAGGGCGTTTCACTTAGGTAATTAGTGTTATGGGAAGATGAACAGGGTTGAATGGCTGCTGGATTTTTAGTTTCTAGTAATACATCATGCCAAGACAAAGTCAGACAGATTTAACACAATGATACTATCTGTTGTAATGTCACATCAGTCCTATTGTATTGCTCTGAAACATGGAGAAAAACAAAAGCAACAAATAAAAAAAGCTACAGACTTTCATAAATGGATGCTTGCGAAGAATAGAAGGATTAAAGTGGTGTGACAAGATCACAAACGTGGACCTGATGACTGTTAAAGGAAGAATATTAATGTATTTTGTATCATGAACACACATAGGCTATTACCAGTTAATTTTGCAGTAATATGTCTCTGTGTTAAATCATGTTTTTGCACGGGTTTTCACTTATATTGAACGCTACATATTTAATACGTCACCAGTTGTTAATGACGTAACGCGTTCTGCACTAGTTTATGCTAACGGCTAAGATTCTGGGCCTTTCGTTATCTGTGGTCTTCATGGTAAGACGTATTTTATTCAAGCTTCTAATATTGCGGAGCAAGAGCTCTAAGTGGCATGTATTACATTCTTCGAAGACCGCCACTAATTCATCTAACATGATTCAGAACTTAGCGAGAAGTTCGTGATATTACTGAAGAAATATTCCAGTATATTTTTCCATTCACGTTGTCTGGCCCACATTACTTGGGTGGAATTCACCTCTAGTACAGCGGCCAGAAATGAATGTTTGAGACGAGACTGTTGAAGGATTTTGACGATTATGTATGTACAATATGCCATGCCAATACCCAAGATGTTGTTATCTCTGATGTGAATTAAACGTACGAATATATTGTGGACCCTCCACCTGACGACTTGAATTCTTCAACAATTGATGTACTGTGTAATCATACCCATATACATTCGTGTTATTAGTACGATGCATGTACTTTGTATGATCGTTATTTTATACTCAACTATTACTGCAAGAAGATTAACCCCATCCGTAACAACAAATATCTGGTGGCCTCCAGTGTGGGGAAACGAAATCAAGATCAAGAACGATTTGAAGAAAGAAATTAAGATGAAGAACGATTTGAAAATAAAGAACTAACAAGGAAAGACGGATCGTGAATGCAGAATTTTATCCAGTACGTTCTGTGACCTTTTCACAGTCGACCCTGATCTCCATATTCTGGTACCTTCTGCGCATGACTGCCGGCTTTCGTTTTCAAACGGTCATTTTGTTCGTCCTGATGTCTTTAATGATTTTCGAGATTCAAGTTCACCTTCAGATGTTATTTGTCAAGTCTACCGTCGTTTACAATTGATGTTCGTGGCCACTACTTGTACTAGCACTAAGATCTACACGTCACTGTGGCATCGGTCTTCAGACAGCGCCGAATTTGTTCTTCAAGCAAGCATCTTCTGGAGTCCCGATTTATCAGATAAGTGGCCTGTCTTTTTAATGCAAAGTGAGCAGTTACATGTTGGTAGATCCTTCCATCACTGTTTTTCTAGTACTATTCATGTTCTTTTGTCTTTGTGTGAAAGTTGGGTGGCGATTCAATGTTAACGAGAACATGTCATTGAAAGATGACGCACATTGAATGTTCAATAGGGCTGTTTTTGTAAATCTCATTCAGTGGTAAATTCTGGTTTGAGCAATCTCACCGACGTTTTTCCGACCACTGATTGTCTTTTATAATATAATTCACGTTAGTTGTGAAGTTTTGTCTATTCGTTTGTAAATGCATTGTTGGTCTGTTGCTATCTTTCTTATTTGGTAACTGTTTTGTTCATGCTGTTTTCCTCATCTACCTATCACTTGGTTTATACAAGCTATCTGTTTATACCTTGTCTGGGTCCTGTGTTGTCTATTCTTAGCAGTGAGATTGTCCCATTTGCTGTTTTTCCCTTTTGTTCTCCATTAGTATTTTTTTCCTTGCTGCTAGTGTTTCACTGTTTGTCCATGTTCTTTACTTATGCTATTGCTTTATATATAATTTTTTTTTCTTGCACCATATTTTTTTTCTTGCATCATATTTTTGTTTCCTTCTTCACTACATTGATATTACATATTTGCATTGCTGTTATTGTCATAAACGATTGCCACATTCTTTGCTTACATCAAACTGTAAAGCAATAAGCCATTATATTATATTTCGACTAAGTAAGTCTTAAACAGCCTTTCATTATGTCTACTCTGGAGGATTTTATCCAGGAGGGTGAGGAGGAAGGATTACAAGGCCCAGATCTTGAAGAATTTGTCATGGACCGTTTCTTGTGTCAGGCGGCATCAGATCTGGGGGATTTTGCGAATTTTCATTTTCATTCTATTGATCATATAATAATGGCTAGGGAGCTAGCTGATTTACTACGTATGGATCTTCGTATGTTTCTGGGACGATACATCCATGTAAAACATGATCATGTATTCAAAAACGTACGACACGCAATACTGGACGAAAATGGTCATGAGCAGCAGGTAAAAGATGAAAAATGGTGTGCACAGGAAAAGGAGAAGTTATTAGTAGATATTGCTGAGGAGAGAAAATTACATAAGATACAGTCCAATCTTGATAGTGTCTAATTGAACAAATTAGAGTTGGAGCTTACAAGTTCAAATGCTGCATTAAATTCAACCTTACATCAAAATACAGCTCTGGAAAGTGAGATAGGAGACAGAAATGTTGAGGTGACAACTCTCACTCAGGAGGACGACCAATGGAAAGAGAAGTGTGTGGAATTGATACTGATATCTCAGAGAAATGAAGCTTTGGAGTCTGCAATTGCGAAACTAAGAGAACAGGTTTCACAGTTGGCTCATCTGGAATCAGATGCTCCGACACGAGTAAGGGGTGACCTCAATAATGAACGTTCTTGGCCTCAACTCAATGATGACTCTAAGAGCAAATTGCCTGTTCTTGAACAAAAAAATGGAGACTTTAACTACCTTCGGGGTCACCATAACAACGGGTTTCGTGCAGAGGTCGCTACTACTGAAAGATTACTCCTTGCAGAGAAAAGAAAAAATTCTAAACTCGAAAAAGTAAGTGCAAGTCGGATTGCAGAGATATCTCGTAAAGATCTAGAGATTTCCAAGTTAAGAAAAAGAATTGATGGGTTGATTGATGTGATATTAAACAATAATGTTTTATCACACAGTCGCTATAACTATGCCGACAGTACTAAGTGTGACATGGACGGGGTCACACGCGCGAAAACAAAAAAAATTTCTTTCCGGGGTCATTATAATTTCTCTCGAAATGACTATACTGCCTCTTATGAGAGTGATTATTGGCGACAGGCCAAAAACAATGATCCTATTGTGACAGTCGGTCTATTTAATGAAGGTAAAACCTCTGAGAAAGTTAAGGTGAACCTTCCACAGACCCATCGTGCATCGAATTTTCAGAGTCCAGATAAGGTTGTCACAGGGGACAAAACTATTACTTCTCGGTGTCAGACTAGTTCTCATTATGTCATAACAATGAGGATTCTATCCTACCTGTGCACAGGGGTATCGCTAGTACTATTACTCATCATACTCAGCACAGGCATTATGATGCCCCTATTAAGCAAGTCATGACTTGCAATAAGAAAATAAATCACCGTGTTTCTCCCTCGTTAGTGAGAGAACACCATCCTCCCAGCGCACATTTTCGTTCTAATATCGCGAATGTCGTGGGTTCGACCCCCACATATGGTGGTATCAATTCACGCACCGTACTAGTGCGCAACCTACCACCTCATACTCCATGGCATGCAGTAGCTGAATTTTTTCACTTCACTGCAGACGTAAAGTTTGTACGTATTTTGCCATTTCCCAATACTCAAGTATAATGAGGCTTTAGTTTCCTTCCATACCAATAGCGACGCTCGTATGGTGGTTAAGCAGGACAATGGTGCTTCTTTTCACCACCGTTCCCTCAATTTGCAATTGGTACCTGACTCTGCTCCACGCAGATATTAACACGTTTATATTTGCATTTTTTTTTCTTCTATACCATTATATAGCTTTATGATTTTCGGGCTTCTGAACGCCCCTGCCACATTCGTCAGAATGATGCGCAGAATCCTTTCCCATAGATCTGACATCATTGCTTACATAGATGATATCTGTTTGTTCAGCTCATCTTGGGAAGAACTCTTCGTGGGTCTACGTTCTCTATTAGACACTCTTCGTCTGCATAACTTAATTGCTAGGCCTACTAAAGTTCAGATAGCCTTTCACAAACTTTCCTTCCTGTGTCACACTGTTGGTTCCGGTCGCTTCCAGACTGTCCCACAAAATGTTTCTAAAATCTTGAATTTGTCTACTCCTGCTACGAAAAAACAAGTTCGTAGTCTTTTGGGACTGATTCGATTTTACAGTCGTTTCATTCCAAATCTATCAGAAATCACTGCTGTCCTATCCTCTCTATTAAGAAAGGGTTTACTAAATAACGTACATTGGTCACAAGATTGCCAGGCCGCTTTTAACCATATATTGCATGTTTTTTAATCCTTCTATTTTGAGGTTACCAGACATAAATCGTATTTATTATCTCCACACAGATGCTAGCTCTCTAGGAGTGGGTGCTTGTTTGGTGCAAGACTTTCATGGAGTGCTACATCCTACGTTGTATATCTTCCGCAAGCTGTCTGACACAAAGAAAAAGTACCCTGTGTTAGAGCGGGAACTTTTGGCCGTCGTTTAGGCCATTCAGAAGCTGGAACGCTACCTTCTCGGAGCAACGTTTATTATACAGACTGACCAGAAGTCTGTAGCTGCTCTCAAGCGTGCTAACCACAAGAACGCCAAACTTGCCAGCTTCGCTATTTTACTGGAACCATTCCAGTTTGAGATTCAAGCTATCCCGGGATCCACTAACGTGATAGCTGACATTTTATCTCGCTGTGCTCAATCAGAAATTGAGACGATGAACTGACACAGCTCTCAGAATTATTTACGGCACTCTATTTACGGGTCCTTGATGCTGATGAACAGACAAACAGACTGTCTTGAATAGCTTTTATTCATCTCCGGTGTGGATATGCAACATATCCCAGTACCTAATGCATCCTCTGAGATAACTGATATTTTTTCTGTGACAAGTGTTTCGCCATTTCTGATGCGATCTAGCAGCATTTCCTGCTCTTACTTTGGTTTGACTATCATGATTCAGTGCGATCCTGATACATTCTAACTATACACCCTGATCGCGCACCTTTGGAATGTGTCTCTAGGAACAGTATCTTACGATATACATGAAAGTTGCACGAACTATGATTTTGTGGTGGCTTTAATATGTACACAATAACTTAATTGTCCTGTGGACTATTTCGCAGTGGTTTTATGAACTCTAGCAGTTTAAAAAACATTTTTCGTGCTAGTAAGCATTATTCTCTTGACATTATTGGTATATTCGCTATAACTTGCATATAGTTTTCATTTGATATGTGACCTCTTTCGTTGACACTTCACATTTCTACATATTTTAATTTGTTTATGGTTTTCATATGTACATTGCCTCAGGCTTGGTTTTTTTGTTTTTTTTTTTAATCCATCAATTTTTTTGGGCATTGTAGTTTCATTAAGGGAAGATAACACATAATAATTTTTTTGTGCCATGCTGTTATCAGTTACTTCTCTTTTCTCCTGATTTCTTGTCTCATATCACACACATACACACTTGTGTTCATTTACATTTATCTTCTTTATTTTTGTATGATTGATATGTTCGACTTTTCTTTTCTTGACTTATGACGGACATCTTTCTGTTTTGCATCATTACTTCCATTAGTACATATGCAAACAGATGTTGACTCTCTCTATTTACGCAGTTTGACGATGACAATATTGTTGACAATATTATGTGATCAATTCCGGCCGTTTTTCCGGTTCCGTATTTTGACTTAATCGATGTAGTATATCTCATTTACTGCGAAAAAATTCAAATTCTTTGATTTTTTTAAATCCGACCGACAGGGGTATTGTTAAAGAAAGAATATTAATGTATTTTGTATCATGAACACACATAGGCTATTACCAGTTAATTTTGCGGGAATATGTCTCTCTGTGTTAAATCATGTTTTTGCACGGGTTTTCACATATTGAACGCTACATATTTAATACGTCACCAGTTGTTAATGACGTAACGCGTTCTGCACTAGTTTATGCTGACTGCTAAGATTCTGGGCCTTTCGTTATCTGTGCTCTTCATGGTAAGACGTATTTTATTCAAGCTCCTAATATTGCGGAGGAAGAGCTCTAAGTGGCATGTATTATATTCTTCGAAGGCCGCCACTAATTCATCTAACATGATTCAGAGCTTAGCGAGAAGTTCGTGATATTACTGAAGAAATATTCCAGTATATTTTTTTATTCACGTTGTCTGGCCCACATTACTTGGGTGGAATTCACCTCTAGCCCAAGATGTTGTTATCTCTGATGTGAATTAAACGTACGGAGATGTTGTGGACCCTCCACCTGACGACTTGAATTCTTCAACCATTGATGTACTGTGTAATCATACCCATATACATTCGTGTTATTAGTACAATGCATGTACTTTGTATGATCGTCATTTTATACTCAACTATTACTGAAACAGGATTAACCCCATCCGTAACAATGACAAGAACCAGACAAGTGCCAATGTAACAAGAAATGTGAAGAAGACGCTGGAGATGGATAGGACACATATTGACGAGACCTGTTGATAGCATTACAAGGCAGTCCTTCTTCTGCAATTCCCCATAGTAAGTGTGGTAGATGAAGACAAAAGAACTCGTGGAGAAGAGTACTGGAGACTTATATATTAAAGTGATGAAGAAGACATAGAAAGACCTTGACCTGATGGCACGTGACAGGAAGTCTTGGCAGACGTTTGTTAAAGGTCTATCCTCCTTGAGGAGTTGAAGGGTGAAAAATGAATGAATGAATGAACAAACGAACGAACGAACTACTTGCTCTATTAACCACAAAACATCCCTTTCAGCGGAACGTCTTTATGAATCAAACATCGTATTAAATCATTAAGTTCATATCACTTTCATTTTTTCTCATTCAGAAAATGGAACAAAAATGAAGAATTGCTACATGACACATTTGAAAACGATAACTAAGGTATTTATTTTATCTTAACCTTTCTATATTTCTCGTTCTTGTTTCTGACTGTAGCTGACAAACGTTTACCCCGAAACGTCCCGTGCTGTGACATATTGTTTATTAGCAAAACTTACTCAATACCATATTTTCGTTTCATTTAACTTTTTATTATCAGTTTTACAACAGCTCTCTTTTTTATTTACCCATGTCGTATTACTTGGAATGGGGTCTACTGGTGTCTGATTTAAAAAAAATAATAAACCAAATTGAAAAAAATTATAAACCGAGTTGAAAAAAATAAATAAACCGAATTCAATAGTAATAAACCGTCTTAACTTCCGTACTCTAATTGATCTCGAGTTCGATCTATATAGTGGACTGGGTGTCTAGTTATATGCCCTTTCGCATTTCTGATAGGGAGTATATCGACTATTTCTTGTAGTATATACAGGATCGGTTTTTACTGCCAGGAATTTCCATGTCAACAATCTGCATATTTGGGAACAAGATAAGGCAGATTTTTTGTTTTTATCTCTGACCGGTAACGCGATTTTTTTTATTTATTTTTTTTTGGGGGGGGGGGGGGGGGGGAGGGAGGACTTTACAAGCGATACACTTTACTTACTTACTTACTTAGTCGTTTCTCTTCTAACGTGAGGTGTAGAGGTTTGGAAGAGAGAGCGCCAGACTATCCTATCGGCTGTCTTCCTCCTGGCCTGGTTCCATTCTAGTCCTCGGTCCTTCAAAGATTGTCTAATGTTGTCCTCTCAGCGGACTCTGGGTCGTCCTGGGGGTCTGAATCCCTGGCTCTTTGTTTCCCATGCTTGTCGTGGTAGCCGATCTTTTCCCATTCTGCAGACATGGCCAAAACATCTTAGTTGGGACTGTTCTGCTTGGGTCTGCAGGGGTGGGATTTTAGGCTTTGACGTATCGTCTGGTTGCGGACCATGTCTCTTCTTGTTACTTCAACCAGCTTCCTCAGATACCTCATTTCTGAGATTTGGATCTGGCTTTTGTGGGTTGTAGTCATTGCCCATGACTCGCATCCATATGTCAAGACTGGGACATAGGTGGAGCGGTATACAGCCATCTTCGTTTTCTTACCAACCCCTCTCTCTTGCTGAGGAATCCTCGATTTGTGCCCTGAAAAAGTCTGCCAGCTGCTGCTTTTCAAGTGGCCAACTCTTCTTTGATGCCTCCCTTTCGGTCTATAATAGCTCCGAGGTATTTAAAGTGGTCGACCTGCTCCAGGACCTGTTCTCCAAGCTTAATCTGATTTCTTCTTTCTTCTCGTGATATCACCATGGATTTTGTTTTAGAGCTGCTTATGACCATCCCTCTCTTCTCCAGCTTTTCCTTCCAGACTTGCAGGTTGGATTGGAGATGTTCCTCTGATTTAGCAATCAGGGCAACATCATCAGCAAATGCCAGCTCTGAAATACAGACCTGTCTCATTTTCCAGTACCCCACTGAATACTTTCTTGTTGTCTCCTTACATGCCTTGATGACATTGTCCATGAGGAGTATGAAAAAATAAGGTGACAGGATATCACTTACACCAGTGGTGGTCCTGAACTCTTCTGATTTATGGTTTGCTGTCCTCACATAATTTCTGCAAGACTTGTAGAACCTCTGTATAGCATGAATCAGATGTGCTGGAATGTTCTTCCTTGCCAAACAGTCCCAAAGTTTGCTCCAGCGGACCCTGTCAAACACCTTTTCCAGATCTATGAAACAAAGATTGATCTCACTCTTATACTCAAGGGCCTTTTCACTCAGCTGTCTGAGTGTGAAGATTAGGTCTTGAGTACTTAGTTAGCTCGGAATCCGCACTGGACCTCATCCCATTGTGGCTCAGCTAGGCGTCGGAATCTCTTCCCTAGGATTCTAGAGTAGATTTAACCAGGGACACTGAGAAGGGATATGCCTCTGGTTTCCACACTGTCGATTGTCACCCTTTTTGAAAATGAGTGTTATGATGGCAATCTCCCAATCCTTTGGTATGGCCTTGTTGCACCAAGCTGCCTGTAGGACCCTTAAGAGTAATAGGTCGCCTGATGCTCCCATGCACTTAACCATTTCTGGTGTTATACCATCATGCCCTGCTGCTTTGCCCATCTTGATTTTCTCCAGTGCTGCCTTCAGTTCTTCCATCTTTATGTCATCTTCACCATCATTGGTTTTCTCTTCTGTGCTAGTGGTTATCATTTCTGATGCTTCACCATGCTCACCATCAAGGAGTTCTGAGAAATATTCTTTCCATCGTTCCATTACTTCCTTCGGGGCAGTAAGCAATTTGCCTTGCTTGTCCTTTATAAATTTGAGAGGGCATTGTTTTTTCCTTCCTCGTGTTCTTTAGGGTCTTATAGAACAATTTCTGGTTTTCTTGCGCATCTTTTTTCTAGCTTTTCTCCAAATTCTTCCCAGGACTTCTGTTTTGCTGCTAGCACCTTGTTCTTTGCTTCTGTTCTGAGTGTCACATATTCTCTATATTTCTCCATTTGTCCTGGTGTTTTTAGCTCCGAAGTATTGTTTCCATGCCATTTTCTGCTCTCTTATTTTCTCTTTGACTTCCTCTGTCCACCAAGGTGTCCTCTTTCTCTTGTTCCCAAGTCGGACTTCATCTCATGCTTCTGCAGCATCTGTCTTTATGATGTCCTTGAATTTAAGCCAAAGGGTTTCCGAGTCATCAGGTTGTTCTTCTGTGTTTCTCACCGCTGCAGCAATAAGCCCCTGATATCTGGTCTTAATTTCTGGCCCTCTCAGCTTGCAGGTCTTAATGCTCATTTTTCCCGTTTGTTTACTTAGTTTCTTGCGTGATGTTGGGCAGTTTCTAAGCTGAGCAACTCTTTCAGTAATTCTTTTGATTGTAAGCAGGTAGTGATCACTTCCAATCTCTGGCCCCCTCCAGACTATAGCATCACGGACATATTTGAATGAGCTCCTCCTAACAATGGCATAGTCGATCACTGACTTCTCATTCTTTGTTGGTTCACATCTAGTGTATGCATGAATGCTCTTAAGGGGGGACTTTGTGTTTGTAATGATCAGATTCTGCCCACTGCAGAATCTAAGGAGTCGCTTTCCATTGTCATTGAGAGTATCTTCTCCATATCTTCCGATAACTCCATCCCATCTAGCATGGTCATTTCCAGCTCTTGCATTGAAATCTCCGAGCATGATAATTTCATCTAGGCAGTCATCCACTGTCCTTTGAAGCAGCTTGAAGAATTCCTCCTTGACCTCTGCTCTCTCATCCTCATTTGGCCCATACACTATGACCAGGTTGACTATGGTTTCTCTTTCTTTTAGTTTTACAACCATAATGCGCTCCGAGACAAAGCTCCATCCCTTGATACTATCTTTTTGGTTTTTGACCTCAATGCAACCCACGCGCCCTTTAGCTCTTTCAGATGTGGGTACACCACTGTAGAGCAGCGTGTTGCCATCGAGATCCATGACTCCTTGTCCTTTTTTCTTTGTTTCCGTTATAGCCAGGATTTCTAGTTTTGCTTTCCTCATCTCTTCCACCAGCCCCTCTTCTTTCCCATTTATACTTCTTGTGTTCCAAGTTCCATAAGTCGTAGTCCGTAGTCCGTTCCAGTTCGTCGCCTTTAAAATCAGTCCGGTTTTCTCTCTTGTAGTTCTCGTAATCAAAAGTTTAAAGCAAACAGGTGATTGACCTGTTGTGCCTTTGCATGGTGGAGGGGCTGCCTCCTTACTGCCTCCATGCAGGCCGCCCTCCTTCTTTTTCAGCCGAGCTTGGAACCGGCCTAGGCGGAGTTGCGATACACTTTAAATAGCTATATTCTTACTTACGTACTTACTTACTTAGTCGTTTCTCTTCTACCGTAAGGTGTAGAGGTTTGGAAGAGACAGGGCCATACTATCCTATCGGCTGTCTTCCTCCTGGCCTGGTTCCATTATAGTTCTCGGTCCTTCAAAGATTGTCTAATGTTGTCCTCCCAGCGCACTCTGGGTCGTCCGGGAGGTATGGATCCCTGGCTCTTAGTTTCCAATGCTTGTCATGGTAGCCGATCTTCTCCCATTCTGCAGACATAGCCAAACCATCTTAGTTGGGTCTGTTCTACTTGGGTCTGCAGGGGTTGGGTTTTTAGGCTTTGAAGTATCGTCTGGTTGTGGACCATGTCTCTTCTTGTTACTTCAACCACCTTCCTCAGATACCTCATTTCTGAGATTTGGATCTGGCTTTTGTGAGTTGTAGTCATTGCCCATGACTCGCATCCATACACCAAGACTGGGACATAGGTGGATCGGTTTACAGCCAACTTCTTGCCAATGTCTCTTTTGCTGAGGAATCCTCGATTTATGGCCTGTAAAAGTCTCCCAGCTGCTGCTATTCGGATAGCCAACTCTTCTTTTATGCCTCCCTTCCAGTCTATGGTAGCTCCGAAGTATTTAAAGTGGTTGACCTGCTCCAGGATCTGTTCTCCCAGATTAATCTGATGCCTTCTTTCCTCTCGTGATATCACTGTGGTTTTTGTTTTGGAGCTGCTGATGACCATCCCTCTCTTCTCCAGCCCTTCCTTTAAGACTTGCTCGTTGGATTGAAGATGTGCCTATGATTTAGCAATCAGGGCAACATTATCAGCAAATGCCAGCTCAGAAATACAAACCTGTCTCATCTTCCAATACCCTACTGAACACTTTCTTGTCCTCTCCCCACGTGCCTTGATGACATCATCCATGAGGAGTATGAAAATCCATGAGGCCGCCATCCTCTTGTTTCAACTGGGCTTGGAACCGGCCTAGGCGGAGTTAAATAGTTATATTCGACAACTTAAAATTCATCACGTTATTTTCTTCGTGGACTGATCGAAGATTTGGTCCCCGGTTGAAGTTTGGACACGAAGCAATCACTGTCAGCGTTCCAAAAGAACTTTTGTGATAAATCGGAGCTCACACTGTCAACTCCTGAGAGATGTTTTGATGTAAAATTGGAACTTTCACTGTCAACTCAAGACCAAGAGAAGTTCTGACATACATCGGAGCTGTCACTGTCACCTCAAGACCAACAATAGGAGTTTTTACTGTCACCTCAAGACCAACAATTGGAGCTATCAATGTCACCTCAAGACCAACAATCAGAGCTTTTATTGTCCGCTCAAGACCAACCATCAGAGCTTTTATTGTCCGCTCAAGACCAACAATCAGAGCTTTTATTGTCAGCTAAAGACCAACAATCAGAACTTTGGCTGTCAGCTCAAGAACAAGTGATGCTGTGACATAAATCGGAGCTATCAACGTCACCTGAAGTCCAATAGATACGTTGGCAAAAATTATAACCAGAAGTTTACTAGTGATGATGATCAGTGAGTGCCATAGAAGCCTTGAAGCTTGGATACAGTTTATTTCCAAGACTTTCTGTCTCTTCATTTTGTGTTTCATATTTGTTACTTGTAATGCCTTTTTTACGTTTCATATTTCATTTACATATTTGTCATTTACGTCCCCATTACGGTCTTCCTGTCCCTTCAGTAAAATATCATTATTTCATGAAATTTTCTAAATATTGTTATTATTTCTTTTCTTTTTTTTTAACTATTTTTATTTCTTTGTGGATTTTTTCTTCTTTTTTAATGAACTCTTTGTCTGTTTCCTTCTGTTGCGATGAAATATGCAATATAATTCCTTTAATAAGCTCATGGCCACGATAACTTAAATGCAGAGCTATTTAAGACAGACCCTGAGCTAGCAGCAGAACTATTAGAACCACTATTTGCACAAGTCTGGAAAACAGGGACAACATCAATGGAGTGGAACAAAGGAATAATTGTCAAATTGCCCAAGAAGTGCGACCTTGCAGACTGCAACAATTGGGGAGGAATCACTCTTCTCTCAGTTCCCAGCAAAATACTAGGCAGGATAATTATACAGAGAATTTCAAAAGCGGTAGCCCACAAACTGAGGAAAGAACAAGCAGGATTTAGAAAGAACAGAAGATGTGCAGATCATATATTTACCCTCAGGAACATTATAGAGCAGTGCTCAGAATGGCAGAGACAGCTGTACATTAATTTCGTTGATTTTGAAAAGGCTTTTGACAGTATACATAGGGACAGTTTATGGAAAATACTGAGGGCTTATGGAATTCCAAGCTGCATAGTGTCAATCATAAAAAGGCTGTATGCCAACTTTACGTGTAGCGTAGGGCAGAGCAACCTAACCTTTGAGGTGAAGACAGGAGTACGACAGGGATGCCCATTATCAACCACTTTATTTTTAAAAGTCATAGACTGGGTGATGCGTCAGGCAACAGAGGGCAGTCCAAGAGGAATAAGATGGACTACGTTTTTTACATTGGAAGATCTGGAATATGCAGATGACACTGCACTACTCGCATATTCTCATCAATACATCCAGGAAAAAATGGATAGACTTAATAAGTATAGCCAGCAGGTGTACCTGAACATCAATCTAAACAAGACAGAGGTCATGACGCTCAATGTGGGCAACCATGAGCCCATAACAGTAAGGAATCAGAAATGGAACTGACAGATACCTTCACATACCTAGGATACATAGTAACACCAGACGGTGGAGCAAGCAAAGACATCAAAAACAGAATGAACAAAGCAAGAACAGCCTTTTTTAGTCTAAACAACATCTGGAAGTCCTCTCAGTACAGCACAGACACAAAACTAAGATTATATGAGAGCTGTGTACTTTCTGTGCTTCTCTATGGTGCGGAATGCTGGAGAGTAACAGAGAAGGAAATGTTGAAATTATCCTCTTTCCACACAATCTGCCTAAGAAAAATTCTCCGAATCTTTTGGCCGAATACCATCACCAACCAAGAACTGCTTACTCGGAGCAACCACGAGGACATGCACACCATCATAACTGGCAGACGCTGGAGTTGGGTTGACCATGTCCTCAGAAGAGACCGCGATGGCATCACAAGAACAGCTATGCTATGGGCCCCGGAAGGAAAACGAAAGAGAGGCCGACCAAAAATAACTTGGCGGAGAACTGGGGAGGCTGAGATGCAAAGAGTGAATCAGAGCTGGGGCACTGCACGATGGATGGCTGCCGACCGAGCAAAGTGGAAACAGATTGTTGCCGCCCTACAAGACGCCACCAGGCCTGATGGCCACTGACTGCTTTGACGGTGGGCGGCTAAGGATCAAAGAAAGAAGACGATTCCTTTAATAGCTATATCAAGGAATGACGGCTCCACGAGAGCAGTAATTTGACAGCATGGTGTTCCTCAACCCCTGTGACGGAGAAACTGTAATGCGATGCGAGAAGCCTGAGGTAGACTGTCAACTTTATCAGAGAAATACTCGTAGTTGTGGTTATATGACAGAAAATGACGGCGAAAATAGAAGCTATACAGAGGGATTCGCTTATCAGTGGATTCGCTTATAGAGGGATTCACTTATAAAGAGATCCGCTTGTCACGAAATTCACTTATAAAATACGTAATTCGCTTATAACAGAAATACGCTTATCAAGAGAGTTGCTTATCAGGGGATTCACTTTTTCCTTCGCTTTGCTTATACTGTGCTTCTGTTTCTTTGTCGTGTAATTACACATTCACATTTTCTTAGTGTCCCGTCCGTTCGTAACAAATTCCAACCAACATGCAAACTGTATGGTGCATTTTCGAGAAATTACGGAATAGCCCCCATAATATACCCTGGAAACTAACTTGCATACTCCTTGAAATTACGCGCATTTCTACCCATCTCTTCATGGCGCTGATGTGTTTTTAGAAATACTCATGCTTTTTTTTTTTTTTTTACAAAATTTCTAAACTATCCCCCATTTATATTTAGCATGTATATATGTGAATACCTATGCCCATCTAATATTTATATTTAGCCAGGGAAACATCGTTTCTCATCAATGATGAAGCTTCGATGCTCTCGTACCACTCTTTGCGTGTCCTTGATCTACCTCTGAAGGAAAATGAACATAAATAAAATGACCACAGGAGAATTAGTGACGTCATCAGGATATCCAGCAGACAGAGCGCAGTATAATTATTTCCCGCCATGTTTTAGTGGGTTACTTGCTCGTGTTGAAAAGTGTTAATAATTAAGTTCTTATGTCTCCTTTCTAGCCTTCACTTTCTTTCTTTTCCTGACGAAGGCCTTGTGGCCGTAACGTAGACTACTTTCTTTGTCTTTTGTCCTCGTAAGACGAATCACCTTTTTTCGATTTTTTTTCAAACCCATCCATTAATAATACCTGAGGAGTGTTCGTTGTTAACTTAATGTGTTTGTTGGAGTGTTAGTATTCGTAATGAACAAGTCAGGGCAAACCTATACACCCCAAGGTAGAAGAGGAACGACTAAGTAAGTCCTGAACATTTCAGTAAGAATGACGGCAGTAAAATATAACAGAAGATTTCAAAGTAAATGTTGGCAGCAGGAAAACATAATGAGAAGAACATTCTGGTTAATACGAGTAAGTCACCCGTCATTAATCGGAAAATAATCATGAAACGGCACTAAATTCCTTTGTAGTTATTTCATTCATTTCCATTTTGCTTCAGGAGTATGAAAACACAGAAACATTGTGGCACGAAAGCAAAGAAGCAATGAGGCTTCACTGGCTATACATAAAAGCGTGTATATTAATAAGACAAAGCTTGTACACTAACCAGGCAAAATGTGTACACTAACCAGACAAAGCTTGTACACTTACCAGGCAAAGCGTGTATACTAAACAGGAAAAGCGTGTACACTAACTAGGCAAAGCTTGAACACTAACCAGGAAAAGCGTGTACACTAACCAGGCAAAGCTTTTACACTAACCAAGCAAAGCTAGTACACTAACCAGACAAAGCTTGTACACTAACCAGAAAAAACTTGTACACTAACCAAGCAAAACGGGTACACTAACCAAACAAATCTTGTACACTAACCAGACAAAGCTTGTACACAAACCAGGCAAAGCTTGTACACCAACCAGGCATAGATTGTACACTAACCAGGCAAAGCTTGTACACTAACCAGACAAATCGTGTACACTAACCAGACAAAAGCGTGTACACCAAGCAGGCAAAACTTGTACACCGACCATTAAAGCTTGTACACTAACCAGGCAAAGCTTGTACACTAACAGGGCAAAGCTTGTACACTAACCAGACAAATCTTGTACACTTACCAGACAAATCTTGTACAATAACCAGACAAAGCTTGTACACTAACCAGATAAATATTGTACAATAACCAGGCAAAGCTTGAACACTAACCAAGCAAAGCTAGTACACTAACCAGACAAATCTTGTACACTAACTAGACAAAGTGTGTACACTAACCAGACAAATCTTGTACACTAACCAGACAAATCATGTACACTAACCAGACAAATCATGTACACTAACCAGACAAAGCTTGTACACTAACCATACAAATCCTGTACATTAACCAGACAAATCTTGTACACTATCCAGACAAATCTTGTACACTAACCAGACATGTCGTGTACACTAACCAGACAAAGTGTGTACACTAACCAGACAAATCTTGTACACTAACCAGACAAATCATGTACACTAACTAGACAAATCTTGTACACTAACCAGACAAGTCTTGTACACTATCCAGACAAATCTTGTACACTAACCAGACATGTCGTGTACACTAACCAGACAAAGTGTGTACACTAACCAGACAAATCTTGTACACTAACCAGACAAATCATGTACACTAACTAGACAAATCTTGTACACTAACAAGACAAGTCTTGTACACTAACCAGACAAAGCTTGTACACTAACCAGACAAAACTTGTACACTAACCAAGCAAAGCTTTTACACTAACCAAGCAAAGCTAGCACACTAACCAGACAAAGCTTGTACACTAACCAGACAAATGTTGTATACTAACCAGACACATCTTTTACAATAACCAGATAAAGCTTGTACACTAACCAGACAAGTCTTGTACACTAACCAAGCAAAGCAAGTACACTTACCAGACTAATCATGTACACTAACTAGGCTAAGCCAAAGAAGAAACATAATATCCTCAGTGTAAATACTAAATTCATAATAGAACACACTGTCCTATTGGCATAAACAAGGAAGCGACCCAAAAAAAGCCAAAGCTAGCTAAACTCACCAACCTGACATAAACAATAAAGCGACAAAAAAAAAATATCCAAAGCTAGCTAAACTCATCAACCTGACATAAACAATAAAGCGTCCACACACAAAAAAAGCCAAAGCTAGCTAAACTCACCAACCTGACATAAACAAGAAGCGACCAAAAAAAAAAAAAAGCCAAAGCTAGATAAACTCACCAACCTGACATAAACAAGAAAACGACCACACAAAAATAGCCAAAGCTAGCTACACTCACAACCTGACATAAACAAGAAAGCAACCAAAATAAAGCCAAAGCTAGCTAAACTCACCAATCTGAAATAAACAAGAAAGCGAACACACATAAAAGCCAAAGCTAGCTAAACTCACCAACCTGACATATAAACAAGAAAGTGACCAAATAAAAGCCAAAGCTAGCTAAACTCACCAACCTGACATAAACAAGAAGCGACCAAAATAAAGCAAAGCTAGCTAAACTCACAAACCTGACATAAACAAGGAAGCGACCAAAAAAAAAAAAAAAAAAAAGCCAAAGCTAGCTAAAGTCACCAGCCTGACAAAAAACATATGATAAGAAACGGAAATTAAATCTATCAAGACCTAAATTGTTAAGAGTACTCTTGTAAGATACACGGTAATGTTAACATAAGCGTAGATCTATTACTGGAAGATGTTAACTTAATCTGAATACAATTTTAATTCTCATTTAGCACAAGGAAACTGTATTCGTTACCTGAAACCCCTGCTGCGAAGTTGATATAGGACATCCTGTTTCTCGTCATTGGTCAGTTGTCGAAACTTGGCCAAGTAGATGGACTCGTTGACATATCTAGTTGTTGACGTCATATCTTGGTAATCGGTTTCCGGTTGCTACGTATTATCATTCTGTGGACATAATTAAATTTCTCTTAGATTTGTTTGTAGTTTGTTCTTCAAAGCTTGCTAAATGGAAGGCACTAGAACTCTGTACACGAACTCATATACAATGATATAAATTAGTAAGTATTGTGTTCATTTCTTCTGAATTGTGAAATCACAGCCGACTAGCTTGAAATGTTACCACAGTAGTAGTCTATGATCGTGTTTTTTTTCCATTAGATTTTCCCCGTCTTGTGACCAGGCACACTGCTTTCAACCTAGATCGAAGTCCGTCGGTTATCATCAGCTGCCAACTCTGCAACGAAAGTCAGCTTTAATGGGCCTCCAACGTCTTCTGTCTGAATAGGTTATAAAGCATTGATTTCCCACTACAGCTTAAAAAAAAAAATCTGACAAAAATGTCTTTTTTAATTTGGGTCCTAATATAACCGACGAACTCTGTGTAAAACGGGATGCCTTGTCAAAACAAAAATTAGGCTAAGTAGGCTGAAAGCTAGGAGCCCGGAGCTCTTTGGGGCCCGTGCATAAGTTAAATAAAAAAATGCATAGACTTTTCAATAAAATGTGTTTATTATATTTACCGTAATAATAGTAAATATAATACTAATAAACGTAAATAAAAAATAAATACTAATAAAAGAGGTAAACTATGCTAACTAACTAATATACCAGCCTATTAATAATACTAGTATATACCATCACTATGGTAACACACTAACATACCAGTCTATTAATAATACTAGTATATACCATCACTATGGTAACACACTAACATACCAGTCTATTAATAATACTAGTATATACCATCACTACGGTAACACACTAACATACCAGTCTATTAATAATACTAGTATATACCATTACCATGCTAAGGAGGTTTTAAAATAAAATATTAAAATTATTGTCTATTAGATGAAAGGGGGGCCAAACACCAAAAAGCCTAAAGGCCCTTAGTTTAATCCGGCCCTGGCTTCGGTTGTATCTTTAATTTACAACGCGGCCCTAAGTATCATCGGCTTACTGACAATGACTGAAGATTGGGCAAAGCTAGCCGCCATCTTTTGTCTCGGGTAATGCATTTTAGTGAGTGATCAGTTTGCCCATTTCTAACACGAAAGGAAGAAAAAAAAAACAAAAAAGAAAGAACACAATAATTGTAGTGAAATTGACCGAGATACAACGGTAAAATACTCCAAAGATAACATTTAAGGATAAAAAACATAATGCGTAAGCTGCTGATGTACATGATCGCCTAGACCGCGGGTCATCATCCTCTATAAATTTTGCCTTGCTAGACAGGAGGGGAACGGAGGATCAAAAAGGAAAAAATATGACTGGAAAGATTGCGTAGCAAGGCTAAGGAGACGCAATTGGGGGGGATGGAGGAAAGTAAAAAATTCACGTCCCCCAAATTGACACGAGGTACGGAAATGGACGCTTTTGCGATACTAAGATTTTGATTTGAATTGAGCGGCAGAACGCGGATGGTAGGAAAATTACAAAAATTTAAAAAGTAAATTTTCTTAATATTAATGTTAGGAATATAAAAATTAGCTGGCCGGATGGCCTATTCTGAGCAGTGAACTAATATGATCTTAATTTTACAAACGGATAGATAATATTGAAGATAATGACAAAAGACAGTGTAGTTCACATCATCGCTAGACTATATTGAATCTAAAAGTGTCACAATTTGCACACAAAAACACGACCTTGGGAACAGGTGTTCAAAGTTACTTATTATGGAGGAGAGGGGTTTTGAGCGGTAGCTGTGTCTAAATATAACTTTTTACGACAAAATTTTAAGGGGAGAGAAAGGTTGCTTCAAAAATCAAGCACATTTTTTTTTAGAAACACAAGTAGAGACGGACAGACTAACAGATAACCATCCATACTTGACTGAAGCATGACTGAAATGACTTTAGTGTAGAAATTTGAAATTAAAAATAAACCTTGGCAGTGATTGGCCACAGACAATCATATCATTAGCGCTCAGAGCGCATTTGGGGTCATTCTTCAATAATTGTTCAGTGTTAGACACAGATTTTAAAGTGTGGTGTGTTCCCATATGAAAGACAGTGAATAAATTTAGGGACGCCATACTATAGCCAGCAGCTCAGCTGAGTTTTGCTAGCAATTCTGTGTTATGTATTCTTAATCTGGTAAGATTGAAATTATTTCTTTATATATTTTGAATATTGTTTCATGTTCGAGTGATTTGATACTGCCATATCATAATATAGCCTTACAAACCAGTAGGGATTTTGCTCTAGACCCCCCGCCCAAGTCAGGGTCTAGGGACCAACAAGGTACATAAACTACAGCAAGGATTATGCAAGATATATCAAGCGTTGAAACAGATTACCTATCTTCTTTTAGGGCCAACAACTAATAAATATTTTTCAGAATCTATAGTCTGGGAGGATCTATCTGAGGTAAACCCACCATGGTAACTGTGCTGTTTGGTCAGAGAGATCTGACCTGTCTGTATGATGTGGTTGTTGTGTCAGTGTGGTGTCCAGACGTGGGTATAGAATAGATTTTGACACATAGCCCATACTTTGATTGCAGAGCTGTGAGTTTTCTATCGACAACAAAGCAGAGTCTATTCGGTGGGTGACTTTACTCGAGTGTATCTGTGCAGTTCTTGTGACAGAGACCACCATTATTGCCCGCCAGCACGGAGAGGTGGGACCGCAAGTTTTCAGCACCAGAGCTACAAAAAGATGAGTGAGCCTCTGGTCTGCTGGACATTCACCAACTATTGGTAGTGACTAATATCCCCATAAAAATTCCCACCAGTTTCTGGACACGGTGTAGTCAATATAGACAGGTGTGATGAGACCACCCCAACAGCACAGACAATAAATATCCTCCCTAGTAGCTGACTACCAGAACATTTGAATAAAACTAACTATTCTAGTACTTAAATATGTACACTTTTGTATTTATTATGTAACATTCCATGCATAATTTTCATAAATTTTAAATCCTTCTTTTAAAACAAGTTCTGGTCAAAATAAAACTTGATCCAGAACAAATAAATGTAATATAATTATATCAAAAACTTTATACACGTGAGTTAGTTCAGTGTATTTTAACACTTGTTAATCTTATTAGTCTTCTTAAATGCCTGTGGGTGTATTTATAACTAACACACCACATTACACATCATTACCCTAGACACTTTACGTAGCCACATTCATTAAAAAAAAAAAAAAAAAAATTAAGTGTGAGGTCGTAGTGGTAGCAAGAAAGGCCTTCTGATAATTCTCAACCACATTTTATCTCAGGAGCCTTCACAGCTGGCCTCATACAAGTTACATGTAGTAATAACACCATCATACAATACCATCAACACCACTACATAAATTGGGGTCTTGTCCAGGGATAATTAGCCCAACAGTAAAATTAGGATCTCCTGGTGGGAGAAATAAAAGTAGGGAAATAAATTGTAAAATTTCCTTTAAAATTAAAAGTGTCCCTGCAGATAAAAGTTGGTGAATCTTCACAGCCAGTAATAATTAATTAGTTAACTGGTTAGTTAGAATTAGTTAGACTATAGTCATATAGTAATTAGAAGTACTTAGTGTATTTACTGGTTAGAGATTTATCTTGTATATTATTATATTGTCCAAAAAGTATGGCAGAGCTAGCAAAGTTTAGATCAGCTGCTGTGCTCACTGCGAAGGAGATGGGGATGGATGGTCAAATTTTAATTCAATACGTAACGACTGAATGTGATAAATATATTGAACGGGAAGAAAGGAGATTAGAAAAAGAGGCTGAAAGAAAATTAGAGGCTGACAGGTTAGCTGAAGAAAAGAGATTACAAATTGAGGCTGATAGAGAAATTAAGAGGCTGCAGATTGAGGCAGAAGAAAAACGACAGCAAAGGGAGGCAGAAGATAAAAAGGCCGAAAGGGAGGCAGAAGATAGAAGGTTGCAGAGGGAGCACGAATTACGACTAAGGGAGCTGGAATTACAAGGCCCGGCCCCTGAAAATGGTGCCAGCCCTTTTGCCTCAGATGCTACGCCCAGTATGGGAGCCTCAAACTCCGCTATGGGGTTTCATTTAGACCATTTTGTTGAGAAAGACGATGACATAGAGGGGTACCTGGGACGTTTTGAGTTATTAGCTACTACATATGGGTTAGAGAGAGAGAGAGGTGGAGTTTAAAGCTATCACAGGGATTGAGGGGTGCTTCTTATGAAGTATTTGCCAAAATGAACAGAGAAGACCAAGACAATTATGACATGTTAAAGCAGGCTTTGTTATTAAGGTACGAGAAGAATGGTGAATTTTATCGTAAGAGATTTAGAAATGCCAAACTGTTGTCTGGGGAGACATACCACCAATTCTCTGCCAGACTAGAAACCTATTTGGAGAAATGGACGGCTCTGGGGAAGACCCAAGATCTTAAAGAAATGATCATGATTGAGCAATTGAGAGAGTCCATGGCTCCAGACATGAGAAAATTTCTCATGGAACAAGGTGCAGAGAAGTTGGGGGAAATTTTAAATGTTGCTGAGAGGTATCAGGCAGCTCAGGCAGAGGTAAGTGGTGCTAAGAAGAAGCACATAGACAATTTTAAAGCTCCACAGCAATTTAATAAATTTGATAATAGAGAGCAGGGAAATAAGGGTAGGACAAACTTTGAGCGGCCAAGAAATGACTATCGCGACAGACACTCACAGTTCAATGACCAAAAGTTCAATGAAAGAAAACCGTTGAACCAAGGAAAAAGATGGTGCAAATGGTGCAAGAAGGATAACCATAACACCGAATTTTGTAGAAGGAAACCTTCAAACATTGCTGCAATGAAGTCGGGGACGCAAAGATTAAAGGTTAATCCTAAGGGACAACAGGAACCTTATCACCCCCCAGTTTGTGAGGATGTTATTTGTAATGGGGTCACCATAAGGTGCCTTTATGATACAGGTTTGGATTATGATTCAGTTGTGAAGTCTAGCCTAGTGGACCCAAGTCAGTATACCACAGAAACAGTGGAAATACAAGGGGCGACTAAGGACATACCACTCATGACACTTCCCATCGCAAGGATAACGGTGAAAACTCGCTATGTGGAAGGAGAAATCAGAGCAGCAGTGATAGATGAACCAATCTACCCTCTGATATTGGGGTGTAGATACGTCTTCTTGGGGAATCCCGAGAAACCTGTGATCATGGCGACAGTGCAGACCAGGTCACAGAAGAAGGAGGAAGAAGGTGAACCTATAAATGCTCATCCAGAGGAGATGAGGAAGGCGCAGGCTGAGGATAGGACACTCAAGCCCTGTTTTAAAAAATTGCCCAAATGCCACACACCTCCGAGCAAGGGGGAATATTTCATGAAGAACTATTATACAGGAAGACAGGAACTAGGTCCACTGGTCACGGACAGTTAGTTCTGCCCAAAAGATATAGGGCAAATTTGATAAGGAGCTTACATGTTGGAAAAGATGGTGACCATGAGAAAGTCGGTACCATCTGCCAAAAGATTGCTCTAAAATACTATTGGCCCGACGTAAATGTCGATGTTGAAAACTTTGTAGAAGCATGTGGCGTATTTCATGAGGGAACACCCACAAAGGGAAAATATGTGCAGGACCTAGAACCGCCACGGGGCAACTTTAGGCCTGAAAGGAAAACTAATTATACACGGGTAGACAAAGTGGAATGGGAGCCCCCTTTTCACACCCAGTCTTCACTTGAATGGATTAACATGGCCGCTATGCGAAGAGTACAAAGAAGAAATTTAACCCAGGATAGGATGACAATCCCTCGGTCAGACTTATATAAACTGGAGGAACAGACAAGAGAGCGAAGATCTCTCATAAACAATCTTAAGTGGGGAGACAAACCCCAGAGAAAAATTGGTAGTGGTCGATTTGTGAGTGATGATTCTAGGAAGAAAAGTCCTCATTATAGAGCTTCTAAGGGACGGGACCCGATGGGTTCCATGAAAAATAAGTATGGTAAATTAAAGATCCAGATGTAACTCTATTAAGGACCTGGACAGATGAGAAGGCGGAAGAGACTGTTACCTCATCGTATCAATACGTGAACGAACTGACCACTCGTTTGAAAGCTGGATGGAAACTGGCAAATGATAATTTGAAACAAGCCAGGAAGAAACATGCAGCATATTTTAATAGGAAGGCAAAGGACAGGGAACTGGCAGTCGGAGAGAAGGTGCTGCTTTTACTACCCGGAAGCCAGAATAAATTACAAATTGGTTGGCAAGGTCCATATACGGTTCTAGAGAAGGTGTCTAGAACAAACTATAAAATTGACAAAAAGGGGAAGGAAAAAGTTTATCATGTAAACCTGTTAAAGAAGTATCTGGACAGACCACTCCAGGAAAGCACCCCCTTATTGACCTTGGCTATTGCAACCCAGATGCAAAAGGAACCACTCACCTCACATGAATACCCATTACATCCTTGTGAAACCGCAGCACAGGTAAAAGTCAGTAAGCACCTGACTAAAAATCAGAGGGAGAGAGTTCAACAAGTTCTGGAGGAACATACAGATGTATTAACAGATAAACCAGGCCATACAAATTTGCTACAGTATGACATGAAACTGGTAGACTCAAACCCAATCTGTATGAGAGCCTATTCTATTCCGTTCGCGAAGGAGAAGGCATTAAAGGAAGAAATAGATTATTTATTGAAGGAGGGGATTATTTCGCACAGTGAATCATCTTTTAGTTCTAGTGTCGTTTTGTTGAGGAAACCGTCTGGGGAACACAGACTGTGCATAGATTACAGGAAACTGAATGCTGTCACAGAAGGACAAGTGGATCCATTACCAGACACAAAACAGTTATTTGCCAGACTGAACAAGGCAAAATACTTTTCAAAAGTGGATCTTAGTAAAGGCTATTACCAGATCCCAGTGAAGCCTGAAGTGAGACCTTATTTGGCTTTTAGCACTTCGGATGGACATTATGAATTCAATATGCTACCATTCGGACTGAAAAATGCTCCGAGTGTGTTTTCAAGGATGATGCGAAAATTGTTGGACCCCCTGAATAACCCATGTATCACGAATTTCATGGATGATATACTCGTCGCCACAGAGACATTTGAAGAACACATTGAAGCTCTGGAGATGTTGTTTGATAGACTTCGGGAGGCGAACTTAACTGCTAGGCCAACAAAATGTTGTATTGGATGCAAAGAGTTGGAATTCTTGGGGCACACTGTATATCAGGGTAATATGACCCCTGATCCTAAGAACTTGGAAAAACTGCAGAGAGCACCTAGGCCGCAAACCAAAAAGGACGTGCGATCATTCGTGTCGTTATGCGGATTTTATCAGAAATACATCAAAAATTTTAACGCCATTTGTGCTCCTCTGACTGATCTGACTCGCAAGGGACTTCCAGATAAAATTATTTGGACTGCACAATGTGAATTAGCGTTCCAAGAGTTAAAGGAAAAACTCACTAGCAAGCCTATTCTCAAACTGCCTGATTTGACACAGGACTTTGTCTTAAGAACCGATGCCAGTAATGTAGGACTTGGAGGGGCTTTGTTGCAAAGATCATCTTCACCTGATGGGGAACTGAAACCAGTCGCTTATGCAAGCCGCAAATTGAATAAGGCGGAACAAGGATACTCCACAAGCGAAAAAGAATGTTTAGCATTAATCTGGGCAATAAAGAAGTTTCAAATCTATCTGTATGGTAGGACTTTTGTGGTGGAGACGGATCATCAGCCTCTCGTGTTCTTGTCTCAGGCTAAGCATGAAAACGCAAGATTGCTGAGGTGGTCTTTATTGCTTCAACCATATCAGTTCAGTATCCAATATATCCCAGGCAAATTGAATGTCGGTGCAGATTTCCTCAGTCGGCACCCCTGTGATCAAAATTAGAGTAGTGGCAGACGTGAGGAGTAATTTTACCTATGTGTATCGCTGGTTTTGGAACTTGCCATAGGCATGTTTTCAAGTGGGGAGATGTGTAGTGAAATTGACCGAGATACAACGGTAAAATACTCCAAAGATAACATTTAAGGATAAAAAACATAATGCGTAAGCTGCTGATGTACATGATCGCCTAGACCGCGGGTCATCATCCTCTATAAATTTTGCCTTGCTAGACAGGAGGGGAACGGCGGATCAAAAGAAAAAAAAATATGACTGGAAAGATTGCGTAGCAAGGCTAAGGAGACGCAATTGGGGGGGATGGAGGAAAGTAAAAAATTCACGTCCCCCAAATTGACACGAGGTACGGAAATGGACGCTTTTGCGATACTAAGATTTTGATTTGAATTGAGCGGCAGAACGCGGATGGTAGGAAAATTACAAAAATTTAAAAAGTAAATTTTCTTAATATTAATGTTAGGAATATAAAAATTAGCTGGCCGGATGGCCTATTCTGAGCAGTGAACTAATATGATCTTAATTTTACAAACGGATAGATAATATTGAAGATAATGACAAAAGACAGTGTAGTTCACATCATCGCTAGACTATATTGAATCTAAAAGTGTCACAATTTGCACACAAAAACACGACCTTGGGAACAGGTGTTCAAAGTTACTTATTATGGAGGAGAGGGGTTTTGAGCGGTAGCTGTGTCTAAATATAACTTTTTACGACAAAATTTTAAGGGGAGAGAAAGGTTGCTTCAAAAATCAAGCACATTTTTTTTAGAAACACAAGTAGAGACGGACAGACTAACAGATAACCATCCATACTTGACTGAAGCATGACTGAAATGACTTTAGTGTAGAAATTTGAAATTAAAAATAAACCTTGGCAGTGATTGGCCACAGACAATCATATCATTAGCGCTCAGAGCGCATTTGGGGTCATTCTTCAATAATTGTTCAGTGTTAGACACAGATTTTAAAGTGTGGTGTGTTCCCATATGAAAGACAGTGAATAAATTTAGGGACGCCATACTATAGCCAGCAGCTCAGCTGAGTTTTGCTAGCAATTCTGTGTTATGTATTCTTAATCTGGTAAGATTGAAATTATTTCTTTATATATTTTGAATATTGTTTCATGTTCGAGTGATTTGATACTGCCATATCATAATATAGCCTTACAAACCAGTAGGGATTTTGCTCTAGACCCCCCGCCCAAGTCAGGGTCTAGGGACCAACAAGGTACATAAACTACAGCAAGGATTATGCAAGATATATCAAGCGTTGAAACAGATTACCTATCTTCTTTTAGGGCCAACAACTAATAAATATTTTTCAGAATCTATAGTCTGGGAGGATCTATCTGAGGTAAACCCACCATGGTAACTGTGCTGTTTGGTCAGAGAGATCTGACCTGTCTGTATGATGTGGTTGTTGTGTCAGTGTGGTGTCCAGACGTGGGTATAGAATAGATTTTGACACATAGCCCATACTTTGATTGCAGAGCTGTGAGTTTTCTATCGACAACAAAGCAGAGTCTATTCGGTGGGTGACTTTACTCGAGTGTATCTGTGCAGTTCTTGTGACAGAGACCACCATTATTGCCCGCCAGCACGGAGAGGTGGGACCGCAAGTTTTCAGCACCAGAGCTACAAAAAGATGAGTGAGCCTCTGGTCTGCTGGACATTCACCAACTATTGGTAGTGACTAATATCCCCATAAAAATTCCCACCAGTTTCTGGACACGGTGTAGTCAATATAGACAGGTGTGATGAGACCACCCCAACAGCACAGACAATAAATATCCTCCCTAGTAGCTGACTACCAGAACATTTGAATAAAACTAACTATTCTAGTACTTAAATATGTACACTTTTGTATTTATTATGTAACATTCCATGCATAATTTTCATAAATTTTAAATCCTTCTTTTAAAACAAGTTCTGGTCAAAATAAAACTTGATCCAGAACAAATAAATGTAATATAATTATATCAAAAACTTTATACACGTGAGTTAGTTCAGTGTATTTTAACACTTGTTAATCTTATTAGTCTTCTTAAATGCCTGTGGGTGTATTTATAACTAACACACCACATTACACATCATTACCCTAGACACTTTACGTAGCCACATTCATTAAAAAAAAAAAAAATTAGCATTACATCTCGTATTTTACTGACTACATCTGGATTAGGTGCCCTTTAGCGGTGTAATGACCACCTAGCCAGTAAGGCTCAACTACGACACAATAAAAGTTACTAGCTATCAATCAGCTAGGGCAGGGATTCTTAAACTGTAGCGCAAGGACCCCATGTGGGTCCCTCAATGGATTTGTGTACATTACTTAAAAAATTTGAATTTTTTTTAAACCAAAATTTTTAGCTCGGAGAATTATCATATATTTTGGCATTTAAAGAAACGTATTCTTTTAACAGATTGTTTGAATATTTCAAAGATAGCTTATAAGGAAGCTGGACGATCTGTATTTGTAATAAAATGTATTATTTGTAGGTAAGGATCCCCATACATGCCCATTGAGGCATATTGGGAATATGGTGTTAGGCCCGTATTTTCTTGACCATCGGCACACTAGGAGTGATGTGTTCAGCATCTCGCCGGCCGCGTTAACCTTCCCCAAGTTGCTCTGGTACCCAATTCATGAGGCTGGGTCGACCCCGGAGCCGTTTGCTGTCTAAAAAATCCCACCTCAACTGGGGATTGAACCATGGACCACTGAGCTAGGAAGCCAGTGCACTAACCACTGTGCTACCACGGCTCCCGAAATTAGTATAAACAACAATGAAATAATCCCATCAGCTTTTCGGGAAAATACGAAAAAAGACGCGCATTGCACCAGGAAAGCTAAAGTGAACACCCATTAAAAAACGCGAATGTCTTTTAGTCTTGTCGTGATGCACTGACCATTGATCATAAGTCATGGATAAGTTTGACTACAAAGATCTACTGAAGTTCAAATGGAACGGACAGGAATTAAATAACCACAGGAGAGATTATTCAATCTAAAGAAGACAGAGGTCATGACGCTCAATGTGAGCAACCCTGAGCCCATATCAGTAAGGAATCAGCAACTGGAACAGACAGACACCTTCACATACCTAGGATGCATAGTAACAACAGACGGCGGAGCAAGCAAAGACATCAACAACAAAATGAACAAAGCAAGACCAGCCTTTTTTAGTCTAAACAACATCTGGAAGTCCTCTCAGTACAGCACAAGCAAAAAATTAAGATTATATCAGAGCTGCGTGCTTTCTGTGCTTCTCTATGGTGCGGAATGCTGGAGAGTTACAGAGAAGGAAATGTCGAAATTGTCCTCTTTTCACACAACATGCCTAAGAAAAATTCACCGAATCTTTTGGCCGAATACCATCACCAACCAAGATCTGCTTACTCGAAGCAAGCAAGAGGACATTCACACCATCATAGCTGGCTGACGCTGGAGCTGGGTTGGCCATGTCCTCAGAAGAGACCCCGATGCCATCACAAGAACAGCTATGCTATGGACCCCTGAAGGAAAACGAAAGAGAGGCCGACCAAAACCAACTTGGCGGAGGACTGTGGAGGCTGAGATGCAAAGAATGAACCAGAGTTGGGGCACTGTACGAAGAATGACCGCCGACCGAGCAAAGTGGAATCAATTTGTTGCTGCCCAACAAGACGCCACCAGGCGTGATGGCCACTGACTGCTTTGACGGTCGGCGGTTAAGGATCAAAGAAGAAGAAGAAGGAGAAGTAATGCCACGATCAGTACACGCAACAGAAAGAGCATATCATAATTCATTTCCGATAATTTTGGCGGGTTGCATGCTCGTAATCAAAGATTGATGTTCATTACGATAGATACCGCGTACCACGACGAAGTATCGAGGGAATAATCAAACAGTCTAAGGAAGAATCTTGTCAAGAAATAGGAAAGCTTCGCTAAGAAATTACCATGAGAATTCTGCAGGTGTCTTAAAGTTACAGAATGAGAGATTCAAGTTTCAACTTTTGAACTATTATAAATCAAACAAGGCCAGTATTCTACGAAAAAAAAAAAAAGAACTTCGTGGATAAATATGTCAATGAACTACATCAATCTAGCTGAAAAGACGGATACAGACCGCATATACTTGGAGGCAAACATTGAGAATCCAGCAAACTGCTCCATAAAGTTCGCAATGTAAATTATTACCAAGAATAGTCTGCGAAATAATTCGCCAGAAAGAGATTGAATAATATCACAAATCATGCATCTTACTCGTCTGGTGCCGAAGTAATTTACACATCATACTTTCTTGTTTCTCCGTTCAATATCTTTCTATGTCTTCTTTTTCCCCTTCATGTCTGAGTCTGATTTCCTTCTCCATTTTGTTCTTGGTTTTCCTCTTTTTATCTTCCCCTGGGGGTTCCAGAACACGGATTGCCTTGTAATGCTATCAACTGATTTCCGCAGTGGGGTTTTTTTTTTTTTTTATTTGATGATGGAAAAATATCTTGTTCAACCCCTGGAGGGTTATAATTAGGATATATAGTGTCCAAATAATATATACAATTGCCGATATGCGAAACTGGCATCATATCGTCTGTTCGATCGTTGTACATAGCGCAAATCAAAATTATCGAACTGTTTGTGCGTGTATGCCGCCAAAAGAAATAATTAATTAATTAATTAAAGACTAAAGAGAAATTAAAAACTAAAAACACCAATCAAAAACAAGAAATATGGGGAGGGGTATAAAGGCCTGAGATCCTTAGCCATATATTTAATCGACTATAATTTGTCATATGTTTTATAAGAACACCACTAGACCTTCACTCTACCTGCCTAGTGTATGCTCGCTCTATCGAACGCCAGGGTCTTCTAACAGCTCTTCATCATCATCATCAGCTGCCATCCCCACAACGAAGGTTGGCTGTAATGGATCTCCAACGTCTTCTGTGTCTTGGTGGTGCACTCTGATAGACTCTTTCCTGTCCATCTCTTGATGTTATCTTCCCACTTATAGCGCTGTCTTACCCTTGCACGTTTGCCTTCACCTCTCCCTTCTATTATGGTCTTCTGCAGGGTGTTATGTCTTTTTATGTGGCCAAAGTATTTTAGCTGCCGAACTTTGATCTCCCTCATTAGTTCTCTTTTCATTCCTAGATTTTCTAGGACCTCCTTATTTGTTTTCTTCTCTTTCCGTGAGATACGCCCCTTTCTTCTATATATCCACATTTCAAGAGCCTCAATTCTTTCTTCCAATTGCTTATTCATCGTCCATGTTTCTACACCATACAGAAATGCATAATATATATAACACTTTATGATTCTCAGTTTTAATTTTGGGAGATAATTGTAACAGCTCTTACCAATGGTGAAATGCACAATTAACTGACTGTAAATCCAGCAACCTGGCAGGATGAAGATGCCAATCGAACCAGTTGGCGTTACTCGTTATGGCGCCACCTCAGATTTGGCGAAAAGAAGCTCTCACAACAAGCAGAAGAGATCAGGACATACAGAAAGAAACACAAGATAAAAAAGCAGCCGAGGGCTATCACTTCAGGGGCGCATTCCCATAGTCAGTTATGACTAAAGGGGGTACTACAACTAAAACTGGGTCGGTAGGCCTTAATCTTTTGATATCTTGTGCCTATTTCTTCGTAATTTTTCCCATCTGTAGCGAAACGGATTCAAATAAATTGCAGTAGGATATGGCGGTCGGAATGGCTAAGAGGTATGGCGTCCGCCTCGAGTTCTAGAGGTACCAGGTTTTTGTCTATTTATGTCAATATTTATTTTTCAGAACCAGTGGTCCTAATGATGTCATACTCCCCCCCCCCTGGTCTCCTGGGTAGTGAGATCGGATGCCTAGGCTACTCGGATAAGGGCGAAAAAAATAGGAGGTCCTGTGTGCAAGTTGCGCACGTTAAAAATCCCACGGCAGTTGGAAATCGTAAAGAATAGGCCTTGCAGGACGCTGCCCTGGCAAAATTTAAAAATTAGAAACCTACCCACAACAAAAATATTTATAGAATGTATGATTCCTATATATACACATTGGGATTCTCGCCGGTGCTACGGAGTTCGTGCACTGTGCTGAGATCCTCCTTGTGGGATCTAAGGGTAGGAGATCGTAGCACTGATGGAGTTGTCCGTGTGCAATGAAGATAGTCCTTAAAAACCAAAGCAAACCACACCAGTACAACCAGCCCACATTTTCAAAACCACGTGAAGTTCTTGGAAGATTTCCTGCCAAATTCAGTGGTGACGCCCGTGCTCCATCTGATACATAAAACAGAACAATGAGGAGATTATGTTGTACCAGGACATAAACATATTACAAAACCATAAACAGTCGTTTCATTATGTCATGTGACGAACCCGGTACCTTTGTCACGACAGGCCAGCGCTCTAACCACTCTGCCAATCGGACAAAGATACAACATTTTAAAAATAAACTTTAAAATTGAATTTAAAGTTAATTTAAACATTTATCATCAGTACCACATGACTAAGCACAGGGTGGGCTTAAAGTACTGCCAAGTCAGGCTATGGCCCGGCCGCCAAGCGCTAGAAAGCACACTTTTGCTTGTCTGGAATCTTCTGAATACAAAGTGTGCGAACTTTTTCACATCTGTAGCGAAATCTGTGAAATAATCGCTAAATTCAGTAAGATTTTAATCGTATGACAATAAATAAACCCGCCCGTAGTTGTTTGCCGAACGTCGTCTCTACGTCAGTAGAGCGCTGCCTTTTGTGCAGAAGAAATGCTTATAAAATGATCCCGCCGTAAAACCTAACACGCTTTCCTAGTTTAGTCCTTGAGACTAACATTTTTAACATTTTGCCCGATCTGCTGCACGAAACTGCGGCAAGACTTATAATTAACATTTTAACATTTTTCCTGATCTGCGGCACGAAACTGCGGCAAGATTTAACGCAAGATTAACGCCGCCTTGCAAACACCCCTCTTCGCTCAACACGCCGTTCCATACATATCGACACGCTGTGGGACACGCCAGAATATATAAACACACATACAGTTTTCAATTCTCGCCGCGTAGTGTATTTCTGACGTAACCCCAAACTAGTTGGTTTATTTGAATGAAAAAATGATAGAGAAGGAGGGGAAAAGATGGCCGACTTATGGAAAAGTTGAAATTGACGATTAACAGTGACAAAACTGAAAATCTAAACGACAAATAATATAGCCATAAAAATCATATATAATGATAGCTTAGTGTCTCCTGAGCAATAATATGTTTTAATATACAGGGTAGTCTAATTATTAGCCAAGATATAGAAATAATACTATATGTCTACGAACGCATAGACGGACAGACTGTTGTTCTTGCTCATTTATCCATAACGTTAGTTGGGGACGCAAGTTTAAAAAAGAGGCATTAGATTAATTCAAATTCGATTGGCTGGTAGAAGAGTATAGGAAGGAGGGTATTGGTTAGGCAAAAAAGCTAAATATATTTTGAAGACTCACTCCTAGAAGTTTGGAGTTTTGTTTTTTTTAATTTGAATTGAAAAGCTAGACCCTCGCTGATTGGGCCAGTCTAGTAATATTGGCAAAAGCTTTCAAAGGCTTGTCGCCAGTTGATACAGAAGTTTTTGTAAGCAAGCTGCGTTGAGAACAGCAGTGCTAAAAGTGAAATAATAAACCTTGGCAGTCTGGACCGGGGCAAAGCTAAACTTATACATTAATGCTAATGCCAGTCAACGTATGTTTGTGATATTTCTTTGAATTGTGGTAAGAACGAATTTATTAATCTTGTTATTACAACAAACTTTGGTGTATGAGATACTGCTTGATTGGGAAGGCTTTACGACTGAGTACAGAGGTCCCCAGCAGACTTATGCAGGGCCTGTGGTGTTGCACACAAGCAGTAAAAATTGACATGAGTTGTATAACTTAAAATGATTTCCACAGTTACCAGTGGGAAGGCTAACCCACATTATTCTATGGGAGAGAATCATTTGTTGCAGTGTCAGAGGCGTTGTAGCCATTAGGGAAAAAAATAGGAGCACTGGTATGAGTTGTTATCTCAGATGAAAATGGTTGAAATGGGGTGGTCAGAGAGATCTGACCCTTTTCTTCTATTGAATTATGCCATGTATTGCTTGTGGAATAATATTGTAGATATGTTATTAAGAATCATAACCTTGTTTCAGGGTTTTTTGTTCTGGTGCTACGTTAGTACCAGAACCCTGGTGAATTTACTTGAGAGAGAGCGAGAGAAAGTGAAACTTTGCTGGACCAAGCGGTCTACTATACTATACTACACTACACCAGGGACTGTGACAGTCTGGTCATTCGAGTGAACGAAAGGAAATTGTCAGCATCATTCCTACTATCTACATCCAGATAAGTGCCTATGTGTCGGCACTCAAAAGTTCATCCGCTGACTGTATTAAAAAGAACATAAAACATTTGATTATCCAATAAATATTCCACAAGAGACTAATAGAAAGAGAGGGGATGATTACAACACCCACCCCCACCATTAGTTACCAGTGTTACTTAATTTAGAGAAATGACCAAATATAATTAGATTATAATAGTCCTTTGTATGGACAGAAGATCCATTGTGTTATTAATCTTTATGTAAATAAAACCATAAAATTCATTTTGTTGTTGGTCCTGACTCAGAAAATTCTGAATCAGGGCAAAATAAATTGTAATATAGCCAATTACATAAAATTCAGCCACAGACTTCTATAAGATATATAATAGAGTGTTAGTCTGTTTGTGGTTGTGGTATTGACTCAGTCCTATATATATATATATATATATATATATATATATATATATATATATATATATATATATATATATATATATATATATATATATGTGTGTGTGTGTGTGTGTGTGTTAGAATTTAAATGTATTTGTAGTAATTTTACTTACACTACATTACACACTGACATAACCCTAGACATTATACGTAGCTATCATACATACTAGTCAAGAATAGGTCTGATTGAGGTCATAAGGTGGTAGCAGAAAGGTACTCTGATAACTCAACCCAAAATTTGTTATAATCAGGGACATTCACAGCTGACCTCATTCAGTACACTAGAAATATTGAATGATAACATCAGTAACACCAAATCCACCACAACATCTGAAGTCAAGAAATTTGTTGTTTTGTTTTTTTGTTTTTTTTTTATAACTAGGATAAAGAATCTCTTTCCTGTAAATATTGCCTGTTCATATTATAATACGAGCACGTAACTCGGTCAGTAGACGACGGATAATAATTATCGTGTGCTCTTTCCACTGCATGTCTTGACAACAGCACTATTTCCTCTGTAGTCATTTGATTCCTTTCAATTCCATTTCAACTTTACTGGATCTTTGTAGTCAAACTTATCATGACCTATGGTCAATGCACCATTAAATTTGTTTAATGGGTGTTCAATTTAATTATCACGGTGCACTGCGCGCATTTCCCGTATTTTCCCGAAAAAGTGGCGGGCTTTTTAATTGTCGTTGCAGGATTTTTCACTTAGACAATTGCTACGGGTGCTGGTTCGGAGCTGATTCTTTATTTGTTTGAGTTGCGAATGCGTGCTTCGTTCGTTGTATAAGTATTCAACTGAGGGTCAACGTTATATTGTCTCATTGTGTAATAAATGTCCAAGAAGACATTGGTTCCTTACGGATCTCATTATTATAGTATACACCTTCTTATAGGAAGAGTTCTTCATGCACAATAATAATAAACATTGTCAACTCTGACGAACCAACCGTAACGTTATCGGTGTGGGTAAGTCTTCTGGTTTGAGTCCAATATTTATTAACAAGTTCACATACGAAGACATTTCAAGCAGATATAATATTAACATACAGTTCATTAGAATTTACTTGAATATATATGCTTATCCGTCCGTGTCATATCGAATTCATGTCAACAGAACATCATGGCTGTGTACATGTGCTGCTGGGATCCAGACAGCCAGAAATGAGCGCATGAGTCTTGACGAAAATAATCAAACAACTTATCAATTATCCTTCCTTCCGTAACGCAGGTTAATCACAAACCTTATAAATTCCTTGAGTATAATATTATCTGGACTGACCCTGAGTCCTTATATCAATTTACATAAATACGGCTATTAGCAAAGCCTAACCTTGGAAGGAAGTAAAAACACGACTTCTCGGCTTGACGGACAACGTAACAAGGGTCCGGTATCTAAGTCACGGAGCGTGACATTATCAACGCTAACACGTCACAATTCGACCGTGTTCACAATCCGTGAAGTATCAATTATTAATCTATAATAAACTCTATCACCCTAAAATTGCGCACTGCCAACTATAGCAGACGATATCAATAAAACTACCGTAACAACAATTAGCAATAATATATGAGGAGCATTTACATGTACAGTTTTCCCCACTTTTTCGTAATGAACTTGACTGAATACAGTATGTTCCGGCATAGAATGTATGCTTCATTTTTGAGTTTTAATTTTTTTATTATTGGGTTTTATTTTTAACATGATTTCCATTGAAACACGTATTCTTATAAGTCAGTGTTACTTAACCTTTGAGAGGTCCCGCACCTTTTCACGGCATCTTAAGAAGCCTCGCGCCTCTTTACAGCACCTTAAGAAGCCTTGCACCCCTTTACATCATCTTAAGAAGCATCGCACCCCTTTACATCACCTTAGGAAGCCTCGCTTCTCATTAAACTCGCAAAATGTGACAGAAAAGTGAAAAAAGAGATACAATTAGGCTTTGAGAAATTATTATTTACAAAATGTGACTAAAGTTCGGTATTGAATTCACGTTGTCAGTAATCTATTTTGTACAAATACATTTAAATTCTATGTGTAGTATTGTGCATATGATGATTCGCCTTCTAAAATAATTAGCATGTCTCGTACCCCTTGAAGGTAGGTCTCACACCCCAGGGGGTGCATGCGTCCCTGGTTAAGAAGAACTGTCATAATTTGTTGATTCACTTTTATAGCCATGAATACAAAATATCAATTAGTGAGAACTCATGAAATATCACACTGAGTTGGCTTATAGATTTTAATCATTTCCAAGTAAATAGTTATTACATATGTCTACCCATAATGTCTTTGTACACACGTCAATAAATCTGGTTAGTTATTTTCATTTACGTCTTCAGTAGTTCTCAGGGGCCATCTGAAGAGACAAAGAACAGGATTACGTCAACTTCAGGCATGTCGTATAAGGCGATTAATATGAGGTTGGGCATGCGGCTGGCAACCTAATTATGTCAAACAAATGTCTACAGAAAACACCGCTGCGGGAGTATGTGACTGCTTGGTGCAGGCTTCATACGAGGGTCATGTGACTGCTTGGTGCAGGTTTCATACGAGGGTCATGTGACTGCTTGGTGCAGGCCTTTATACGAGGGTCATGTGACTGCTTGGTGCAGGCTTCCTACCAGGGTCATGTGGCTGCTTTGTTGCAGGCTTCATGCCAGGGTCATGTGACTGCTTGTTGCAGGCTTCATACCAGGGTCATGTGACTGCTTGGTGCAGGCTTCATTCCAGGGTCATGTGACTGCTTGGTGCAGGCTTCCTATAAGGGCGCTGTTATGATTGAAATTCATAACAATTGTGTCGGTATAATTAGGTAGCTCGACAGGGCTCCTTGTTTGTTTATTTTATACGGAATCATTTATTAATACAGGAAGTGACGTCATGCCGAAATGGTGTATTTGGCAGACGTGAAACTAAAACTGCAGAAGTGAGGAGATGGTCTGCAGGCCTTCTACCATTGTGTGTCATGGCGAGTGGACGCATGTGTTTGAGCTCCTGAAAATAAATATATTGTACATCCCTATGTTGTTCCATCACTAATACATCAAGATCTTCTGTGAGGTGTATCTAGTTATCTTCATTTAAAGGGAGTATGGCTTCTCAATGTCGAGTGTGAAAAAAATATTTATAAAAATTGTGAAAAATGAAAAGGACAGCGTCCCAGACATGAACGGACTGCATAAAGTTTTATCGACGACTGCATATAATATGCCATTTGTATATTGAACTGAAATGTATTCAATTTGGAGCATCGTGAAGTTTGAATAAAAATGTATACTGTCCACTTCGTCCATTGTGGCTCAAATAAGGGTGATTGATTTTGGCTTGTTGCGGTGTCTGATACGTTTGCTACCCTAGACGTGAACTTGGCCTAAAGAAACCATCCTGTCACTAAATATTAACATTATCAAGATAAAAGATACGTAACAGGCACTAGCTACCGTAGTGGCCCTATGTTCCGTAAGGAGCGCTAAGGAAAATGAAGATTTCCATTTATGTTATTATCAGTCTTTACCCAACTATTAATCCATGTGGTTATCAGTAACCTGGTAGGATGAAGCTGCCGACCGCACCAAGTAGCAATGCTGTCTACGGCGCCACCTCAGTGGGCGAAAAGAAGCTCTCACAACAAACAGAAGAGAACAGGACACGCCCACAGGAACACCAAAAACAAAAAAATAAATAAATAAAAAAGCAGCTGAGGGCTATCACCTCAGAGTCACATTCCCAAAGTCAGTTATGACTGAAGCCATTCCCAAACACTGAAGATTCCCAAACGACTGAAGGAGGCCTATACTTGGCAGCGAACTCTGTGCTGTAAACCGAATAAAAGTTTCAATCAAAAAAGCTTAGTTTTGCCTTGGGCGCCTGCAACCCTATCTACAAATTATAAAAAATAGGCGTGGTTTAGACACCTCCGTGAACATAACCTGAAATGGCGTTATCGGACAATCAAAGGGGTCCATAGCCTTCATCGGATAACACTGACAAACAGCATTTTTCTTTCTTATATAAGAATAAGTTTTCTTAGGTCAGTTTCTTGCGCTGATTTCAAATTTGAAATCCGTTTATCTCTATCACGTCGGGTTCTTAAGATATTTGTGAATAAATATATTTTTGGGAAACCGTTATTTGCTCCGTTTCATTTTTACTATATAACTTTTTAAAAATTAATAAAATGCAAAATAATTCTACTTTTTATACTGCTAAAAGATGCATGACCAAGTAGTACATTTTGAAATAATTCCGAGTGAAATATGGCTGTTAGAAGGTGTAGAAATTCGGCTGTTCTGTTCTGTTACGTTGGCGGATATTTCGATTCGAAAGTTGATGATGCAAATAAATCTTGGAAGCCAAATGCAGTTTGTTCGACTTGTGCAAATACAAGGTTGGTTCGAAAATCAGTCGATGCCTTTTGGATAGATGGCGTGCGACAAATCAGCTTGATTGTTACTTTGCTTGACAAATATCTATGGGCTGTGGTTTATCCAAATATTGAATGTTTCGAAACCAGTGCCCTATCTACGTGTCCATCCCAGTTCCACCAGAACTAAACGTGAATGAAATCAGAAGTGATTTCTTAGAAACCGTGGTTTACGGACACCTTGAGGGTCCGTGAACATAACCTGAAATGTAAAATCAGAACTTTCAGATCTAATACGTGATCTCGCTCTCACCAAAGGACAAGCGGAATTACTCGGTTCGCGACTCAAAGAATGGAATCTTTTAGCGCCCAATACTCCGATATCTAAATTTCGCCATAGACACAGAGAACTTGTTCAATACTTTGAGATGGATGATGACATTTGCTATTGCAAAGATGTAAAAGGTCTAATGGTGCACCTCGGTCATGAGCACATAGTCAACGAATGGCGACTTTTCATCGACTCTTCCAAGACTAGTCTAAAAGCCGTGTTATTGCATAATGGAAATTTATTTTCATCAATTCCAGTCACCTACTCTGTTCATATGAAAGAAACTTATGACAATATGGCTATACTTTTGGCAAAAATAAAGTACAATGACTACCAATGGCTGATTTGTGGAGACCTAAAGGTCATTGCAATTCTCACGGGCATGCAGACTGGGTATACTAAATTTTGTTGCTTCCTATGTGAATGGGACAGCCGCAACAGACAGGAACATTATGCAAGAAAGGTGTGGCCTATCAGGGATCATATGCAGCTCGGGCATAAAAATGTAATACACGAGCCATTAGTTAACAAAGACAGCATCATTTTACCACCGTTACATATAAAGTTGGGGCTCATGAAGTGTTTCATAAAAGCGTTAGATAAAACGAGCAAAGCTTTCACTTATCTTCGAGAAAAGTTTCCGCAAATTAGCGATGCAAAGATAAAGGAAGGTATCTTTGTAGGACCTCAGATTAGGAAAGTTATTGCAGACAAACAATTCGAGAACTTGTTACATGGTAGTGAACTTCGCGCATGGATGGCATTCAAATCGATCGTCGATAACTTTCTGGGAAATCACAAATCTGTCGACTATCCATATTGTTAAGCAGTGCATAGATGCATACAGAATTATGGGCTGTAACATGTCCCTCAAAATCCATTTGCTCGATTCGCATCTTGACTTTTAAACCTTGGCGAAGTCAGCGATGAACATGGAGAACGATTCCATCAAGATATCGCCGTAATGGAGTCACGTTATCATGGACGGTGGAGTGTGACCATGCTTGCCGATTATTGTTGGATGCTTCATCGCGATGTACCACATGCCATTCACCGACGAAAGTCGACTGCAAAGAAATTCAAGCCTACATAACTGTTATACTTCTTGTACAAATGATGTTGTAATACTGTATGCGATTTTAAAAAACTTCAATTGCGTATTTCTAGAGATCCCGACCTGATAGAGAAAAACGGTTTGCAGATTTAAAAACAGCGCATTAAAATTGACCAGAAAAACATAGAAATGTTAGAGAAAGAAAAAAAAAGTTTTTTTTTGTTAGTCAGTGTAATCAAAGGGGTCTATGACACAAAAACAAGTTAAGAAACCCTGACGTATATGTTGAAATAGCGCGCTTAATAATACAAACCTTTGTTCATACAGGCTTATATTATGTATTCACGTTGCCAATCATTTTCACAGATATATCAATCAGGTCATACTTGTTCCTGGAAAAGTTCACAAATATCCAAGCTACTTTTTAATTTTGGAATATTTAAAAACAAAGTTACTGTGAGTCAATTTCTGCAATAACAATTTATTTATCCGCCCAATCAAGTAGGAAATGAGTAGCTTCGCTCAGTAAAAACTCGTCAAACGTTCTTTTAATGTGTGTTTGGCTTCCAGTAAAGAAAAATCTGCCTGGGATTTGGCATAAACCACACTCGCGAGTTTCGCCGCACGACTTAGTGGTCAAAGGTCAACCCTCGCTCGCTTGCGTTTGGCCGGCATGGATTACAAGAGTCTTCGATGAGCAAATGTGTCCCTTAATAATTGCATCACAACGAATAAGTTCTGTTTCCGCGTCGAAAATTGATTGTAATGGATCTGCAACACGTGAAGTGTCCTGCTGTAATGTCGACTGTTCTCTGTCAACTAGTTTTTTTTTTCTTTAACTCTTTAAAGGATCGTTGCCTCGTTTTGGCGTTGAGCGCCCTGTAAAACACTGACTTAGGCTCGTCTGTTATATTAAGACGCAATATAAATGAGGTTTTTTCATCTTTTCATTCATTGACATTATCTTCGTACAACATGTCTGGACGATCAAGACAGCACTATAACCAGCGTCCTTTTCAGGACGATCAAGACAGCACTATAACCAGCGTCCTTTTCAGGACGTACACAGCGCTCACCCAACAGACCATTATACGTTAGCAGTATACCAAAATGACTCGTACCAAGCAACAAGCGAAAAAGAGGAAAGTATATACAAGCCCTCAAACACTTGTCAGCAGCATCAAACAAAGTCAACCAGAGAGCAAGAATACTCCAACTACCAACTTCGTGGCCAGTCCTTCTCAGAAGGCAAACAAAGCACCCGTTGATACTACAACCGATGAGCGACCCGAAGCTTCGAAGGAAAAGGACAAGAGCAGATTGCCGGAAAGCAGTGCGGCCCCAAGTGCTAGCGTGGAAGTAGATGATGATGAAGACCCAGAACGTAAAGAAATATTGAGAGCCTTACAACAGTTGGAGCAGATGTTGGAAAGAATACAGAAAAGAGCAGAAGCAAACGTCTCTAGCCAAGATTATAAAGACCCAGAATATAAAGACATGTTGAGAGCGCATCAGCAGATAAAGCAGATGCAGGGAAGACGAGAGAAAAGAAGACAGGAGCCTGAAACCATGGGGCCACCACCGCACATACCCGAATCGTCAGCAGAAACCCTATCTACCACAGAGATGCTGCACCAAATACCGTTGACACCACCACACGATGCCGAGATGACAGCCGACCCACCTGCAAGCACCATGAAAGAACTGACAGAGACAGCTCCTCAGCAAAGACAGATACAAGAGGAAGATATCGAAGAGACCAATATAGATACACTTCGAAGAATTGACGACGGAGACGAGTTCCTTAGGCTCGCTCTTCAAGAAGCGATAGTAGAAGTAGACCCAGGAGTGCTGAACATCGAAAACACTGAGAAGCAAGCTACCATTCCTGGTCCTAAGGAAACAACAGCAGACAACTCAAGGGCCCAGAAGCAAGATATAACACCTTATAACAAAGAACGGGAGAAAGATTCGAGCCAAGACTGTGGAGGGGAACAAAGATCAAACACCAAAGGGACCAATAACGCAGAAACGATACGGGAGAGAATCGTAAAGATCACCCAGACGTCAGGAAGCGAGGCCTCACTCAGGGCCCTACCCGACAACAAAGTGATCAACATCCTCGAGGTGATAACTGGAAGAAGAGGTATCGCTAAAGTAGGGAGGCACGAAAAGGGAGTCGTGCTTTCACTCAACAAAACAGACAAAACCACCTCGCTGATGATCGAACTGGAATCTAGTCCAAAAGAAGTCCAGTTGCCCCACCAAATAAAAGTGGTGGTGGAGAAATACATAACAACAAAGAAGTTGGTCATCAGAGGGGTGGATACCAGTTGTTCCGAAGCCGAGGTCCACAGACGCCTTCAGGATGAAAACGCAAATCTAAAAATCAAGCAGGTCGAGAGACTAAAAACCTGGGCCAAGAAAGATACCAATCTGATGATAGTTACGGTAGAAGGATCGACAAGACCCGAGAGACTGACGCTCGAAACCACAACCAAAAAGACAGAAGCCTATATCCCTCCGGTGATGCAGTGCTCCAACTGCCAGCAGTTCTCGCACACAAAGAAGACGTGCAGGAGGGATGCAGTCTGTCGATATTGTGCGGGTGGCCACCCATACCGCGATTGCCCCAAGGCGAAGGAGGACAACAACTACAAAGCAATAAACTCAAACCGCACCTGTGCAAACTGCCTCGGAAACCATGGGGCTAGATACCGAGGCTGCCCGATGTTCCAGGAAACCAAGAGCATCCTGAAGGAAGCGGTTTCCAAAAACATCCCCTTCAAGGAGGCAAAACACAGAGTGGCTGCGGATGTTGCAGAAAAACAACGCACGATAGACAGACGAAAGTTACACAAGCTGACCGCTGAAGTCAGAGAAATGAAAATGAAGCTGCGAATCGAAAAAAACAGCAAGCAGGCCGCCGAAGAACCAACCGACAGTGGAGAAGATGCGATAAACATGGAGAACATAAAACACGTGATGGAAGAAATGAAAAGAATCCAGCAACAAGTAGAAAAAGATGTCAAGAAACTGAAAGAGCTGACAGAAGAAAACACAAAAATACTCAAAAGAATAGAAGCAGAAAGAATAGCCATTGAGGAAATATCATCAAACAGCACGCGAGAAACTAAAACGAACAACCAAGCAGTAAAAGAAATCATCCAAGAAACGCTAGAACAGCTACTACCAACGATAATTGAAAAAGCACTGTCACAGATACAGGGGAGCAAGAAGACAAAAGCAACAGAAACTAGGAGCGTAGAAACACACAAAACCAAACAAGCCAGATAGTGAGGCAGGACATAAAAAACACCATGAGCGCGATACGGCACCACAAACGGACAAAGAGGAACCCAGACAGCCAGCTAGTGGTCCTTTTCAGGACCGATCACCTCCAGGACTACGAACAAGATACCAGTGAAGACGATAACACCCTATATACCCCAATTATAACCAAACTTTCAGGTTGAACAGGGTATTACAGCAGCATAGTAGACGAAAACAACAACAACAACAACAACAACAACGAGGAAAAAGACCGTGCGGTTTGGAATGCCTCTGGAAGCCTCCTTCCAACTTCAAGCGGTCACTACTGTGGCGAAATGGGCGTTAGATAGAAAAATAAAAGATAGTGTTCACAGAAATGGAGAAGAGAACTGGTGAACTAGTGTAGGGAGGGCAAATGACAAGTTAGATGGTTAACCGCACAGTTTTAGATTGTAGCTGTAGAATAGAGCTGTGAAGTAAGTCGCCGTCTCGCTAGACCTTTCCTATGCTACAAGGGTTTCTCGAATGTGAAATGCAGTTCGTTAATTATCCCTACCAATTTAAAATATTAAATAATTCTCTGTCAACATTTTTTCATACCATAAATTTTAAAAAAAAAACCACAAACACACACACACACACACACACACACACACACACACACACACACACACACACACACACACACACTCACACAAACACACATGATATAAAGAAGATACCATTTTATGAACTTAAAAAAAACCAAGACACACACACGCTCACACGACAATTTTAAAAAATGGTGTTACCTTGATACAATACATAAAGGAAAGGGAGACTGCGGTACCTAAGATTATGGACACAATATATCATATTGACATCAGATGGCAGATGCGACATAGAGATAAAGAAAAGGATCGCCATGTCCAAAAAAGCCTTTACTAGGATGAGCAACGTAATGAAAAACAGAAACATCACCATAAGCACAAAAATTCGCTTACTAAGGGGCTACGTGTGGTCCGTTCTTTTATATAGATGCGAATGCTGGACAATGCGTAACCAAATGGTTAAAAAACTGGAGGCAGCGGAAATGTGGTTTTTGAGAAGGATACTGAGAATATCGTGGGCAGAGAAGAAAACATATGCCGAGGTATTGACAGCTGCGGGTGTTAATAGATCGCTCATCAAAACCATCAGGAAAAGACAAATGAAATTTATCGGAAATATTAATTTAACAGAAGAGGAGGAGTGGAGGAATTAGTCTAATGTGGGAAAATACCAGGTAGGAGAGGAAGAGGAAGGCAGAGAAAGATGTATGTGGAAAGCTTAAACAACTGGGCAACAAACAACAGCATGGGCAACAATAACCTCATTAGACTATCAAAAGACAGAGAAGATTGGAGGGTCATGATCGCCAATGTCTGTTCCAGATCAGGCACATGAAGAAGTAGATATCATAATTGGTCATTAACTTTCTTTGAGTCTGTTATGATAAGACGAAAGCTGAAATACATTGTGATAACAGGAAAGATTAAGGGAACAGAAAGAGAGAGGACGACAAAGAGAGAAGACAAATACAGTTTGACAACAGAACTGATAAATAATACTGGAGACAGATAGTCGTGGTAATACATGATCGCCTACGCCACCGGGCATGGTACTTGAAGAAGAAGAATTACCTGGAGTCTCTAGGAAGACAATTAAAGAGTAAGACCTCTGCTCTATTAAGCATGTCGTAGAATAGGGCTAACATAAAATTGCGTCTCGGGCTGGCACCTACTCATGTAAAACAAATTGCTCCAGAATCAACTACTACAACATTACGTGGTATTTGCTACAGACTTCCTTCAAGGGACCCAGCTGTTAGTGGGGGAGGGGCGCCTATGCTCCAAAAGGAGCGACAAAAAAAGTCACATGTATATCCTAATTATTACCACTCCAGGTTGAACATTGATATTTGTATCCATCAATTAAAAAAAGAATTTGATTCTCAGTCGTGTGTTACCGGGGCCCGAAAGGGGAGCAAAGAAAAGTAACACTGTACCCTACCACGCGTGTCGTAAAAAGCATCTAAGGAGGGTTGGGCATGGAACCGGTTGGTTAGCCCATCCTGTCAAAAAAAAATGGTAAACTTAAAAACTTCAACAAACATATTAACAGGTCAAGTAAGGAAAATAAAACTCAATAGTCCAAGACAGGAGAAGGTCCTCTGGCAGGGAGGCGCATACTGTAGCACAGTGAAAGCGGAAAGGTGTCTGGTTGCTGACTAACCTTCTTTCTTCTAGGAGAATGTCCAGATTTGGTCCCTGGGGTAAGAGAACTGGAGACTGACTGTCATGAAAGGTTTGAGATGTTATAAAATGAAAGATATCCTGGACAAAAAAGATGTATCAGATGATACCAGGATAGTGCCAGGTAAGAGATTGGTCTTATAAGAAATACCCCCTTTTCTGAAAAGAAATAGGGTGTATTGACATCAAAGGTTAGAATCAGTTGTATAAATCCCAGGTGTTGGAAGGATATGTCCTGAAGATCTATTTGCTCCTTTCGTGGATTCACCTTTGGTAATATGTGTTGTTATGTTGACGAGTTTATCTAGGTGTATTACTCGTATATCATAAATCTAAAGTAAATATCAAACAAACTGGAACTTTAATTCAAATAATTCAGCAAGTCTGTTGATAAAGTTATTGACAATTTATTTAGCTAACCCTGTTCTCTTTTGGTTAGGTAACTTAAGAAAACTCAAAGGTATTTACAGTTTTAAATAAATAAGATATAAACTTAAATTTATAAACAAAATCTTCTTTTGAAGTTTCCACTGTCTTCCACACTGATGAATATTTATAAAGTTAATACAATGTCAATGACTGTGACGGTAGGATGGATTCATACTGTCTTAGAATTCATCATCAGCTGCACTGTTCTTAATCTTTGTATGTTTCTTTTATGGTGATAGTCTATATTTATTTGATTTGAATACTTGAATACACTATTGGAATACACTGATCAGTGGCTATACAAGGCCACTTATCTGGATTCCAGGAAATTCCACACTCGTCTGCCGTGGTCGAACAATTCGTTGACTTGTTAGGTAGTGGACTAATGTTGGCTAGCTACAAGAACATCATGAGCAGTTACTCTTCAAAGTCCATAACGAGGTGTAGAAATAAAATAATTCGAGTCCTTTGCAAGGTACAACGTTTACAGGATCAAACGATTGTAGGACAAAACCCTCAGGCAAAACACACAAGGCTGTTAATGGCTTCTATGGTCTGCGCAACAGTTAAGGTCGGCAAAGGCAAAATATGATTAATGTTAACCGCTTCTTTTTAAACAGCTTGTGGTTTGAATTTGTGATAGTGCCATGAATAGCCAAAGGCCAAGGCCTTTTATTCTCACGCACTCGCCGTCAGAGGTGACAGGGTCAGGAAAGGCGTAATAATTTCCCAAAATGAAACAACTTTTCCCTCTCTGTTCAATGTGTAAAAATTAGTTTTTTTCAAATATCTTCCTTATTTATGGGACGACTTTTATCATTTAAAGATGGAATTATACTGTGAATTATGTTGTATCGATCTATCTATAAATTAGTTAGTTTGCACAATGCATTTAAATGTATGCATGCTTTTACTAGCTAAGTTTGACAGATCCTGATGTAACTCAGCTTGTTTATTAGTTATTTCTATCTTACTAGGATATTATTCGATAAAGTGTTTCCACCTACCTCTAAAGTAACATTCCCGTTTGTGAATAAAATAATCCTTTCCAGTGGTACTTCTTTAGTTTTTATGAAATTAAATATTATTGTCCCATCGTTTACACAAAATAGGCATTAGTTTTAAGCATATTAAATTTTCTACAACAATGATAATAAAGGTACGTTTTGATTGGTTCTAGTATCAGAGAGTTTACCCAACTATGGCGTGCGGTATGATCGGATTTAGAAAAACGTGTTGTAAGACAGATCCAACTCAAGACACTGACATGAAAGGAGTGAAGAAGACATGGAAAGACCTTGACCTGATGGCACAGGACAGGAAGGATTTGGCATATGTTTATTGAAGGCCTACACTCCTTCAGGAGGTGAAAGGTCAAAGAAGAAGTGTGATTCTCTGTTCGTGCAATGGACTGACTTTTCTGTAAATCCACACTTCAAGGGCTTCGGTTCTTGCTATCAAATATTAAGATTTTTTAAATCAACCCCAGCCCTATTATTACCCGCTCAGTATAAGTGAACAAATGATAATCTACAGTCTTCGCACGGGTCACAACAGACTGGGAAACCATCTATTCAACAAGCTAAAGTAACACTGGCACCAATAAAATGAAAGCTGGACATATGCTTTAAAGGAAAAAATTGTTCACCATATACGGAACAGGCAGCGTGATGCTGACCACATCACCCCTAGTGTGCCGATGGTCAAGAAAATATGGGCCTAACATCATATTCCCAACATGCCTCAATGGGCATGTAACGGGATTCTTTACCTCCTTTTTATGTACGGAACAGAGGAAGCGTATATGACCATCACCATTACGACTTCTGGAGATACCAAAAATTTCAAGCTCACAACGGCTTTCTATGAACATCTTCAAGCTGATGTCTGAAAGTGTACAAAGAAGACGATTGACCAAATATTTCCAACCTGCCAGATGTCACACCGAGGTAATTTTTTTATTTTTATGGATTTGTGATTGATTGAAGGAGCGATGGGAAAGTAAATTATTAGGAGGCTGAAGGGACGCGCCCGTGTGTTACCGACGCCCGGGAGCAACGAAAAGTAACATTGTACCCTACCACGCATGTCGTTAGTGAATGACATTAAAAAGTATTCTCCTTTTTTTCTTGATGGAGACATTGAAGGTGCTTATTAACTCTCAAAATAACAACATTCCATCTCGATTGATTATCTCAGTATTTAAACTTTGTACAGTACAGGTATGTGCTTCTGAGATACTGTGCAGTTGCGATTGCTTCTCAAACTCAGCCCTCTCTTTTACGAGAATTTGATGGTTCCTGTTTAACTTGGGCTGCAGCGCATGTTGCTCTTTCGCAGCCAATGCCAAATTGAGGAATCCTTGCGCAATATCTACATTGTAGATCTAGGTTTTTCATTGGCTTTTCTGTTATTCCGAAACTTGCTGAGTTGGAGTCAGGAGATTCGGTTTTTTCCCGGTTGTTTTATCCTGGCTTGTCTTGCATTTAAAGAATCTCCATATCTGGTCTCAAGCTAGAAGTGACGCGGAATACTGTGCATTCCTCACCATCCACGAGGACTTTCTAAATATGCAGGGCTAGAATTTTGTGCTCTAGTTCTGGGCTCTCCCAAGAAATCGTCACGTCCTACCACAGAGCCACCTCCCTAGCTCCCCCGCCTGTCACCTATTCATTGTGAGATCCTCTTGCACACAGCCAACAAAGTAAAAGTCGAAGTATGGGGTTCAAATCATTATCCCCAAGATTTGTAGCAGAAGGTCTTATATGTGTGGGATGATAGTGCTAGAGTAGAAATAGTATTCTCTCCAGAATGTGTGAGGTCCCAATGACAGAAAAGTACACTGGTATCACTCGATAGTCACGGCTGTGAAAGTGTGTGGACTGAAAATATTCAGAGAGCAGTCAGACCTTACTGCGCCACCTTCGCTATGTGACCACCTGTAATATTAATAACAATTCAACAAAACTCAATTTCAACTATATTGAATGAATAAAGCTGGTGAATACAATTTATATATCTTTATTTACATCTATCTAATTGTGGTTATTGTGAGTGATTGTTGATTAAAAAAAATTTATATTTACATAAAAAACCAAATTGGTAGAATCAAGTACAGTTTTCACAAGTTTAAAACTAAAATGTCATTTCTTTAGAATCTTCCAATTTGATGGGTAATAGACTTCTTCACTGTCTTATTCACTGTATAGCTTTCACTAGTTTATCATACAAATTGTCATCATAAAACTCTGTTTGACAGTTATCACTTCTTGGGTGCACGATTGTCACAAATATCACTCAACTTCTATGATAATTATCTAAAGATAATTATATTCTCTGATTATAATTAGTGTTCATATTAGATATACAGCCTCCGTAGGTCGTGCTTCTACCAATCCATACACTGCTGTGGCGATTAGCATTGATCATCGAGCAATTCTTGATCATGGACCTCTAACTTTGGGTTGATAAGTATGAAAAAATATAGCATCACGGAAAATATATCCATTTTCACTGCAGAGATGGTGGCAATACTAAAAGCACTAGAAATATTCTCTAATAACCCTCCCAAAAAACTAACAGTTTTAACTGACTCTCTTTCAACAATTAAAGCACTTAGAAACTTACGAGAATGTAGTAGACCTGATATAGCAGAGGAGATATTTCTGGCAGCTACATACTTATATTCCAGAGGATGTTCAGTCTTAATTGCTTGGATACCTTCACATGTTGGCATAGACGGAAATGAAAAGGCAGATAATGAAGCAAAGAAAGGTAGATCTGATAAAAATCTAATAAATGTAGGGACGAGTAGATCAGAGATTAAGAGCTTAATTAAAGATTTAATAACAGATGAATGGAAAGCAGAGTGGGATAAAAATCTGAAAGGAAGACATGCTTATAAGATGTTCAAGGCTCCAACAAGAAAATGTCAGATATCTAGGGAATTGAAAATTCTCAATAATAAGAAACTTCTCAGACTACAGCTGGGAAAAGGCTATTTCAGAATAGAAGAATCTTACAGTGCAGGATGTCTTCAAGACAATAATATAGAACATTTCTTGTTAAAATGTAAGAGGTATGAACAAATGAGAATACCAATATTAGATTATTTGCAAGCATCAAACTTACCTACAAATATAGAAGTGTTGTTGTTAAGAATAGACAGACCTAGGGAGCTGCATAATATAGTCAAACAATATTTAACATGAACAAATGTTAATATATAGTGGCTGGGAATGTGAATGTCTGCTGCTGTTCTTACAATGCATATGACTTTTAACAGATGAAAGTCAATTAAATATCTGTTAAAGTCAGTTATATAACTGGAACCACCAGGCCTTTACACCCCTGCACTTTAATATTATTCTTGTTCACAGTTTTTTTCTTGATTTTTTTTTTTTAATTTTTTTTTAAATTTTATTTATTTAACGTATATGCATAATTGTGATTGTTCCTATTTACAATGATTTGACAAATGTGATGCCACTTTCTCATATCGGCAGTTGTTCAAATTATTTGGAATTGGAAACAATATATATCCTAATTATAACCCATCAGAGGTTGAACGGGATATTTTTCTTCTTTAATTAAATAAAGAAAGAAATCTAACACTGGAATTCACGCAGGAGCAGCGTGAATTTCTTAGCATTGCGATGGTACCGGATATGAAATACACGTTACATGAATTTACCCATAATATGTGTGAAAATCACCAAAGCCATATGTGAGTATCAACTTTAGAATTCACTCACCTCTTTATAAATCAGGTTTTACCTTCTGGCAAGTCATGGCTTTTTTTCTTCTTTTTCGTCCCGAACGCCCTTTGCCGAGTAACTCATCAATTGGAAAATGCCAACCTTTTAGTTGCCCATTTATGTTGACCCATTTTATCGAGTGGCTCGTGTAGTTCTCAGGGGTGTTTGAAGAGTCAAGTAAAGAAAGGACTATTGAACTTTCATGCTTGATGTCTTCTTCCTTGATCCTTAGCCGCCAACCGTGAAAGCAGTCAGTGGCCATCACGCCTAGTGGCGTCTTGTAGGGCAACAACAAATTGATTCCACTTTGCTCGGTCGGCGGCCATCCTTCGTACAGTGCCCCAACTCTGGTCCATTCTTTGCATCTCAGCCTCCACAGTCCTCCGCCAGGTTGTTTTTGGTCGGCCTCTCTTTCGTTTTCCTTCAGGGGTCCAAAGCATAGCTGTTCTTGTGATGGCATCGGGGTCTCTTCTGAGGACATAGCCAACCCAGCTCCAGCGTCTGCCAGCTATGATGGTGTGCATGTCTTCTTGCTTACTCCGAGTAAGCAGATCTTGGTTAGTGATGGTATTCGGCCAAAAGATGCGGTGAATTTTTCTTAGGCATGTTGTGTGAAAAGAGGACAATTTCGACATTTCCTTCTCTGTAACTCTCCAGCATTCCGCACCATAGAGAAGCACAGAAAGCACACAGCTCTGATATAATCTTAATTTTGTGCTTGTGCTGTATTGAGAGGACTTCTAGATGTTGTTTAGGCTAAAAAAAAGGCTGTTCTTGCCTTATTCATTCTGATGTTGATGTCTTTGCCTGCGCCGCCGTCTGGTGTTACTATGCATCCTACTCCTAGGAATCTGAAGGTGTCTGTCTGTACCAGTTGCTGATTCTTTACTGATATGGGCTCAGGGTTGCTCACATTGAGCGTCATGACCTCTGACTTCTTTAAATTGATGTTCAAGCCCACCTGCTGACTAAACTTATTAAGTTTTTCCATTTTTTCCTGGATGTGTTGATGTGAATGTGCTAGTAGTGCAATGTCATCTGCATATTCCAGATCTTCTAATGTAGTCCATCTTATTCCTCTTGGACTGGCCTCTGTTGTCTGGCGCATCACCCAGTCTATGACTGTTAAAAATAGAGTGGTTGATAAGGGGCATCCATGTCATACTCCTGTCTTCACCTCAAAGGTTAGGTTGCTCTGCCCAACACTACATGTAAAGTTGGCATAGAGGCTTTTTATGATTGACACTATGCAGCTTGGATATCCATAAGCCCTCAGTATTTTCCATAAACTGTCCCTATGTATGCTGTCAACAGCCTTTTCAAAATCAATGAAATTAATGTACAGCTGTCTTTGCCATTCTGAGCACCGCTCTATAATGTTCCTGAGAGTGAACATATGATCTACACATCTTCTGTTCTTTCTAAATCCTGCTTGTTCTTTCCTCAGTTTGTGGTCTACTGCTTTTGAAATTCTCTGTAAAATTATCCTGCCTAGTATTTTGCTGGGAACTGAGAGAAGAGTGATTCCTCTCCAACTATTGCAGTCTGCAAGATCTCCCTTCTTGGGCAATTTGACAATTATTCCTTTGTTCCACTCTGATGGTGTTGTCCCCGTTTTCCAGACTTGTGCAAATAGGGGTTCTAATAGTTCTGCTGCTAGCTCAGGGACTGTCTTAAATAGCTCTGCATTTAAGTTATCATTGCCAGGAGCTTTTCCGTTCTTTAACCCTTTGATTGCTGTGATGATTTCTTCTTTTCGTGGAATGTCTGTATTTACATCTAGATCGTTTTCAGCCTCAGGAACATTCAATTGTGTCTCTGGTGGTTGTTTGTTCAGAGTTTCTATGAAGTGCTCTGCCCATATTGCTTCCTGTCCCTCTGCTGTCGTGATGAGATTTCCTTGCTTATCTCTTACTAATGTAATGTTGTTTACACCTCGTTTTCCGCTGATGAATTTAGTTATTTTGTATACTGTGCTTTGTTCATTTCTCAGTGCTGCCTCTTCTGCCTGTCTTGCAAGATCGTCTAGGAAATTCATTTAGTTGGCTCGGGTTTGGCGTTTAACTTCCTTGTCCAGCTGACTGTACTGTTCGCTATATGCTTTAACCTGGGGGACTTCGCTTCTGTTTTCTTTCTTTTCATTTCCTTTCTCAGTGTTATGGTGTTTAATGTTTCAGGTGTTATCCAGTCTTGCTTCTTCCTTTCCTGGAATCCCAAGCATGATTTGTTGCTTTCCTTATATATTGTTGAAATGGTGTTGAATTGCTGGTCTACATCATCAGTCAATGTCTTTTCCTGACTTTTGGCAAATTGATATCGTTTCTTTATGTCAGCCGCAAAAGCTTTTCTGGTAAGGGGGTCCTTCAATTTGCTGATGTCAAACCTTTTCTGTGTAGTTACAGTTGGTCCAGCCCTTCTTAGTTTCACTTTCAGTTTTGCTACTACTAAATGGTGATCACTTCCCACATCTGCACCTCTTCTTACCTTCACATCTTGTAATGCATGTCTCCATCTACCGTTAATCATGATGTGGTCTATCTGGTTTCTGTCCCGACCATTTGGTGATTCCCATGTTAATTTGTGAATTTCTTTATGTGAGAAAAGTGTTCCTCCAATGACCAGGTTGTTAATACTACAGAAACTTATTAATTTATCCCCATTTTCCTTTGCTGTTCCGCTGCCGCATTTCCCCATTACTCTTTCATTATATGTATTGTGTGTACCAACTTTCGCATTGAGGTCTCCCATTACTATAATAAGATCATATCTAGGTGTGTCTTCCATTTCTTTCTGCAGTTGTTGATAGAATTCATCCTTGACCTCTTCATCGCTGTCATTCGTTGGTGCGTAGCATTGTATTATTGTAGTGTTGGTGAATCTACCTCTCAATCTTAATCTTATCAGTCTGTTGTTGATGGGTTTCCATTCCAGTAATGTCCTTTCTATTCCTTTCTGTAGAATAATGGCTACACCTTCATCGTGCTGTCCATCCTCTCTTCCAGAGTAAAGTACTGTTTCTCCTGTTGCTGTTTTAACTTTTCCTGCCCCTGTCCATCTGCTCTCGCTTATCCCTAGAATGTGTAGTCTATAGTTTCTCATTTCTGCAGTGACCTGTTTTAGTTTACCCGTCTCATTCATTGTCCTGACATTCCAAAATCCTATTCTTGTATCATGTTTTGCGGTCAGGACGTCCGTTCTCATGTCAGTGGCTTCCTTTCGGCTTTCACCGCTGACAGTCATACGAGCCTCAGACTCCGGATGTCTGTCACGCAGCATAGTTTGTTTATTCGTTGTTGTTTCCGTAACTTCAATTTTTTTTTACATAGACAGGGGTGTCAACCCTATGCTAAAACCCCCAACCTGGAGGACCAGGGTACCAGCTTTTGTCTGACCCCTACCCACGCAGACCAGTCCAGCTTGGTTGAACCTACCAGGAGTAAAACTCCCACTGGCATAGCTCTAATATGAATCTGTTCTTAGGACTAGCAACCTTATCATGTAAAACAAATTGCCACAGACACCACGACTAGAAGAGAATGTTTGGTGTAGGGTTTCTGTAAGCAGACGAGCCGTAGTGGTGGCTCCGTGCTTCGTTAAGAGAGCAAAGGAAAATAAATGAATGAATTTACCCAGTAACCTAACCAATGAAAAGAAAGACAAGAGTTAAATTGCATTATATGAAGTTGCTCTTATCACAGAGACAGTGTAGCAACCATGTAACAGAGACAGTGTAGCAACCATATAACAGAGACAGTGTAGCAACCATATAACAGAGAAAGTGTAGCGAACGTACCAGAGACAGTGTAGCAACCATATCACAGAGACAGTGTAGCAACCATACCACAGAGACAGTGTAGCAACCATACAACAGAGACTGTGTTATTCGTCCATCACGGGTGATGAAGACCCCTCTATTCATCCAATTATTAGGAATATGTTAAGTTAGTCTATGAGCCCGATGCGGGCCAGGAAAAATCTTCGACAGTATGGATAGGGAATGTTCGCTTAAGGTGAAGGTTTTATTTCACGGGCTTTTCTAGCCTGTCTCCGCTGTTCCGCTGCTGCTTTCCTTGATAAATAAATATTAGACAAACATAAAGGTTTTCAGGCACTCGTAAGAAATAAAGAAGTAGAAGACTAGACAACAGAAAAACAACAGACGTGAGTAGCTTACCCAGGACCTTCCGTGCGATAACCTCGCCTAGCTATGCAAGCGAATCACACTATCCTCCCTGCCATCTAGGCATCACCAAAAAATAATGCTTCGATGACGGGTCATTAGTCCGACCCGCAACACATAGCACCGGAAATTTACCATAGGCAGTCCAGCCTATTAATGACGCAATCACTTCTGTTATTCCCCTATTATACAGTATAGGTCAGACCACAGAAAGACAGTGTATTCCCATACTACAGTGTACGCCAGTACTACAGAGACAGTGTAGTCCCATACTACAGAGACAGTGTAGTCCCATACTACAGAGACAGTGTAGTCCCATAATACAGAGACAGTGTAGTCCCATACTACATAGACAGTAGTCCGAAACAACAGAGACAGTGTAGCACCATACTACAGAGACTGTGTAGCACAATACTACAGAGACAGTGTAGCCCCATACTACAGAAACAGTGTAGTCCCATACTACAGAGACAGTGTAGCCCCCATACTAAAGAGACAGTAGTCCCATACTACAGAGACAGTGTAGCCCAATATACAGAGACATTGCAGCCCATACTACAGAGACAGTGTAGTCCCATACTAGTGAGACAGCAGTCCTATACTAAAGAGACAGTTTAGCCCCATACTACAGAGACAGTAGTCCCATATTACAGAGACAGTAGTCCCATACTACAGAGACAGTGTACTCCAGTACTAGAGAGTGTAGTCCGGTACTACAGAGAAAGTGTAGTCCCATACTACAGAGAAAGTGTAGTCCCATACTACAGAGATAGTGTAGCCCCATACTATAGAGACAGTGTAGCCCCGTACTATAGAGACAGTGTACTCTCGTACTACAGAGATAGTGTAGCCCCATACCACAGAGACAGTGTACTCCAGTACTACAGAGACAGTGTAGCCCCATACTACAGAGACAGTGTAGTCCCATACTACAGAGACAGTGTACTCAGTACTACAGAGACAGAGTAGTCCCATACAACAGAGACACTGTACTCCAGTACTACAGAGACAGTGTACTCCAGTACTAAAGAGACAGTGTAGTCCCATACTACAGAGACAGTGTAGTCCCATACTACAGAGCCAGTGTTACCCCATACTACAGAGAAAGTGTAGACCCGTACAACAGAGATAATGTACTCCAGTACTACAGAGACAGTGTAGTCCCATACTACAGAGACAGTGTAGTCCCATACTACAGAGACAGTGTAGTCCCATACTACAGAGAGAGTGTAGTCCCATACTACAGAGACAGTGTTTTCCCATACTACAGAGAAAGTATAGTCCCATACTACAGAGACAGTGTACTCCAATACTACAGAGACAGTGTACTCCAGTACTACAGAGACAATGTAGTCCCATACTACAGAGACAGTGTTTTCCCATACTACAGAGACAGTGTACTACAGAGACAGTGTAGTCCCATACTACAGAGATAGTGTAGCCCCATACTACAGAGAAAGTGTAGCCCCATACCACAGAGACAGTGTACTCCAGTTCTACAGAGACAGTGTAGCCCCATACTACAGAGACAGCGTAGTCCCTTACTACAGAGACAGTGTACTCCAGTACTACAGAGACAGTAGTCCCATCCTACAAAGACAGTGTGCTCCAGTACTACAGAGACAGTGTACTCCAGTACTACTGAGACAGTGTAGCCCCATACTATAGAGACAGTGTAGTCCCATACTACAGAGACAGTGTAGACCCATACTACAGAGACAGTGTATTCCCATACTACAGAGACAGTGTAGTCCTATACTACTGAGACAGTGTAGCCCCATACTACAGAGACAGTGTACTCTATTACTACAGAGACAGTGTAGTCCTATACTACAAAGACAGTGTTTTACCATACTACAGAGACAGTGTACTCCAGTACTACAGAGACAGTGTATTTCCATATTACAGTGACAGTGTAGCCCCATGCTAGAGAGACAGTTTTGTCCCATACTACAGAGACAGTGTATTCCATTACTAAAGAGATTTACCACGGGCAGTCCAGCCTATTAATGAATAAATAACTTCTGTTTTTCCCCTATTATACAGTATAGGTCAGACCACACAAAGACAGAGCAGTCCCATACTACAGAGATAGTGTAGCCCCATACTACAGAGGCAGTGAAGTCCCATACTACAGAGACAGTGTACTCCATACTACAGAGATAGTGTAGCCCCATACCACAGAGACAATGTACTCCAGTACTACAGAGACAGTGTAGCCCCATACTACAGAGACAGTGTAGTCTCATACTACAGAGACAGTGTACTCCAGTACTACAGAGACAGTAGTCCCATACTACAGAGACAGTGTACTCCAGTACTACAAAGGCAGTGTACTCCAGTACTACAGAGACAGTGTAGTCCCGTACTACAGAGACAGTGTAGTCCCATACTACAGAGACAGTGTTGCCCCATACTAAAGAGACAGTGTAGACCCATACTACAGAGACAGTGTAGCCCCATACTACAGAGACAGTGTAGTCCCATATTACAGAGAAAGTGTAACCCCCATACTACAGAGACAGTGTATTCCCATACTACAGAGACAGTGTAATCCCATACTACAGAGACAGTGTAGCCCCATCATACAGAGACAGTGCTCTCCAGTACTACAGAAACAGTGTAGTCCCATACTACAGAAACATTGTTTTCCCATACTACAGAGACAGTGTAGCCCCATACTTCTTCTTCTTCTTTGATCCTTAGCCGCCGACCGTCAAAGCAGTCAGTGGCCATCACGCCTAGTGGCGTCTTGTAGGGCAACAACAAATTGATTCCACTCTGCTCGGTCGGTGGCCATCCTTCGTACAGTGCCCCAACTCTGGTTCATTCTTTGCATCTCAGCCTCCACAGTCCTCCGCCAGGTTGTTTTTGGTCGGCCTCTCTTTCGTTTTCCTTCAGGGGTCCAAAGCATAGCTGTTCTTGTGATGGCATCGGGGTCTCTTCTGAGGATATGACCAACCCAGTTCCAGCGTCTGCCAGCTATGATGGTGTGCATGTCCTCTTGCTTGCTACGAGTAAGCAGATCTTGGTTAGTGATGGTATTCGGCCAAAAGATTCGGTGAATTTTCCTTAGGCATGTTGTGTGAAAAGAGGACAATTTCGACATTTCCTTCTCTGTAACTCTCCAGCATTCCGCACCATAGAGAAGCACAGAAAGCACACAGCTCTGATATAATCTTAATTTTGTGCTTGTGCTGTATTGGGAGGACTTCCAGGTGTTGTTTAGGCTAAAAAAGGCTGTTCTTGCCTTATTCATTCTGATGTTGATGTCTTTGCCTGCCCCGCCGTCTGGTGTTACTATGCTTCCTAGGTATGTGAAGGTATCTGTCTGTACCAATTGCTTATTCCTTACTGATATGGGCTCAGGAGCCCCATACTACAGTGACAAAATTCCCATACTACAGAGAAAATATAGCCCCATACTACAGACAGTGTACTCCAGTACCACAGAGACAGTGTATTCCCATACTACAGAGAAAGTAGTCCAAAACCACAGAGACAGTGTAGTCCCATACTACAGATACAGTGTGCTCCTTTACTACAGAGACAGTGTGCTCCAGTACTATAGAGACAGTGTAGTCCCATACTACAGAAACAGTGTTTTCACATACTGCAGAGACAGTGTACTCCAGTACTACAGAGACAGTGTACTCCAGTACTACAGAGACAGTGTAGTCCTATACTACAGAGACAGTGCACTCCAGTACTACAGAGACAGTGTACTCCAGTACTACAGAGACAGTGTACTCCAGTACTACAGAGACAGTGTATTCAAGTACGGCAGAGACAGTGCACTCCAGTACTACAGAGACAGTGTGGTCCCATACTATAGAGACAGTGTACTCCTGCACTACAGAGACAGTGTACTTCAGTACTACAGAGACAGTGTAGTCCCATACTACAGAGACAGTGTAGTCCCATACTACAGAGACAGTGTAGTCCCATACTACAGAGTTAGTGCTGCCCCATATTACAGAGACAGTGTAGCCACATACTACAGAGACAGTGTATTCCCATACTACAGAGACAGTGTAGTCCCATACTACAGAGACAGTGTAGCCCCATCATACAGAGACAGTGTAATCCAGTACTACATAGCCAGTGTAGTCCCATACTGTAGAGACAGTGTTTTCCCATACTACAGAGACAGTGTACTCCAGTACTACAGAGACAGTGTACTCAAGTACTACATAGACAGTGTAGTCCTATACTACAGAGACATTGTATTCCCAAACTACAGAGAGTGTATTCCCATACTACAGAGACGGTGTAGCCCCATACTACAGAGAGTTTTGTCCCATACTACAGAGACAGTGTATTCCCTTACTACATAGATTTACCATGGGCAGCCCAGTTTATTAATGACGCAATCACTTCTGTTGTTCCCCTATTATACAGTATAGGTCAGACCACACAAAGACAGTGTAGTCCCATACTACAGAGATAGTGTAGCCCCATACTACAGAGACAGTGTAGTCCCATACTACAGAGACAGTGTACTCCATACTACAGAGTTAGTGTAGCCCCATACTACAGAGACAGTGTAGTCCCATACTACAAAGACAGTGTACTCCATACTACAGAGATAGTGTAGCCCCATACCACAGAGACAGTGTACTCCAGTACTTCAGAGACAGTGTAGTCCCATACTACAGAGACAGTGTACTCCAGTACTACAGAGACAGTAGTCCCATACTACAGAGACAGTGTACTCCAGTACTACAGAGACAGTGTACTCCAGTACTACAGAGACAGTGTAGTCCCATACTACAGAGACAGTGTACTCCAGTACTACAGAGACAGTGTAGTCCCATACTAAAGAGACACTGTTGCCCCATACTACAGAGACAGTGTAGACCCATACTACAGAGACAGTGTAGTCCCATACTACAGAGACAGTGTACTCTATTACTACAGAGACAGTGTAGTCCCATACTACAGAGACAGTGTAGTCCCATACGACAGAGACAGTGTACTCCTGTACTACAGAGACAGTGTGCTCCAGTACTACAGAGACAGTGTAGTCCCATTTTACCTGCTTTAGAAACTAATTCTGACTCGGATTATATACCGGTGAATGATGGTGTTCACTTAATTAACCATTCAGAACTTTCAGATCTAATACGTGATCTCGCTCTTACCAAAGGACAAGCGGAATTACTCGGTTCGCGACTCAAAGAATGGAATCTTTTAGCGCCCATACTCCGATATCTAAATTTCGTCATAGACACAGAGAACTTGTTCAATACTTTGAGATGGATGATGACATTTGCTATTGCAAAGATGTAAACGGTCTAATGGTGCACCTCGGTCATGAGCACATAGTCAACGAATGGCGACTTTTCATCGACTCTTCCAAGAATAGTCTAAAAGCCGTGTTATTGCATAACGGAAATTTATTTTCATCAATTCCAGTCGCCTACTCTGTTCATATGAAAGAAACTTATGACAATATGGCTATACATTTGGCAAAAATATAGTACAATGACTACCAATGGCGGATTTGTGGAGACCTAAATGTCATTGCAATTCTCACGGGCATACAGACTGGGTATACTAAATTTTGTTGCTTCCTATGTGAATGGGACAGCCGCAACAGACAGGAACATTATGCAAGAAAGGTGTGGCCTATCAGGGATCGTATGCAGCTCGGCTTACACCATTAAAAAAGTAATACACGATCAACTTAGTTAACAAAGACAGCATCATTTTACCATCGATACATAAAAGTTGGGGCTCATGAAGAATTTTAAAAGAGTAGATAAGTTGTGGCGAGCAAAGCTTGCAAACATCTTCCAGAAAGTAGTTCCGCAAGTTTCTTGCGATGCAAAGATAAATGAAGGTATCTTTGTAGGACCTCAGATTAGGAAAGTTATTGCAGACAAACAATTCGAGAACTTGTTACATGGTAGTGAACTTCGCGCATGGATGGCATTCAAATCGATCGTCGATAACTTTCTGGGAAATCACAAATCTGTCGACTATGTGCATATTGTTAAGCAGTGCATAGATGCATACATAATTATGGGCTGTAACATGTCCCTCAAAATCCATTTGCTCGATTCGCATCATGACTTTTTCCCTGACAACCTTGGCGAAGTCAGCGATGAACATGGAGAACGATTCCATCAAGATATCGCCGTAATGGAGTCACGTTATCAAGGACGGTGGAGTGTGATCATGCTTGCCGATTATTGTTGGATGCTTCATCGCGATGTACCACATGCCATTCACCGACGAAAGTCGACTGCAAAGAAATTCAAGCCTACATAACTGTTATACTTGTTGTACGAATGATGTTGTAATACTGTATGCGTTGTTAAAAACCTTCAATTGCGTATTTCTAGAGATCCCGACCTGATACAGAAAAACGGTTTGCAGATTTAAAAACAGCGCATTAAAATTGACCAGAAAAACATAGAAATGTTAGAGAAAGAAAAAAAAATTTTTTTTGTTAGCCAGTGTTATCTATTTTTCGATTATGACCTGTGTGACTGGCCTTGAGGGGGTCAACCGTCATTGAGAACAGTAGTTGTTACGACAAGCTGCTCTAATATTGCTAAAGGAACATTGTTGTATTTATATTGTGCCTTCATAATGATGCACTGACATGTCTCCATGTTTATTACTATGAACTAACCGTCGAGTGTCTGTGGATATATATATATATATATATATATATATATATATATATATATATATATATATATATATATATATATATATAAATATATATATATATATATATATATATATATATATATATATATATATATATGCTGACCGTATTACGTACGTCCACCGCTGTTATGTGCAAGAATAAACCGTGAAAATTGACCTACGAGTTCCAGGATGCTTCATTCGATACTATTATTATTTGACGTGCCCTGTTCTTGTTACTGTTGCCTGATCGCCACCCCAGTATACTAACATTCGCGTATCAGCATAAGGTAATAGTCAGCCACAACAACTACGTGAAGAAAACGACTATTACAATTTGGTGGCCACTCAACGGGGAACCAAAGCGAATCCAATGCAGGGATCAGTTGAAATGTCGGGTACTTTCAAGGCGACAACATCCTGGACTTTGAATCGATACTAGCGGTGATCTGAGGTCAAGGTCAACCCAGGGACTTTAACGGTCTAAGTCAACGTTGGATACTACCACCATTGTACCTTCAGAATGTTCATTATGGCTCATGCATGCAGCGCCCGGATGCGGGGAAAATTTTATTTTTGTAAAGATAAGTAAAACGCTGTGGTTTCTTTTGTCACCGTATTACGTGTAGCTGACCCTTTTCTTGAATATGTCCACTTCAATATTATTTGTATTGCATGTTTTATGTTCAGTGTTTCTCGTGGGCCGTTGGGTCTGGCGGCTTACGAAGGGAACATCCCAGTTTCACCCCAGGGCCTTCGTAAGTGCTCTTTAGGGACACATTTGCAGACTTTCCATAGTGGAAATCCAGCTTCTGTTAGCTGTAGGATTTTTTAGTCCACTGTGTTTGGTTGTCTGTGACAACTGCTTGTTTAGCTGTTTTGTCAATTTTTTACTGTTGTTATCGTTATATTTTTTCTTATACGTACCTTATTTTCATGATGTATATTGTTTGTAACCGTCGTCCATCTCAATCTTGCTATCGCTTAGTTTTTTTTTAACACAATTTGTGTTTTAACATTGTGCTGTCACGTGTCTTGTTATTTTTCCTTCGCAGTTTTCATTGCATTCTTTGCAACATTCTCTTTTTAGTTTTATTTTCTGCTTTATTTGATTTCTGCGAAAGTTTTCATTCGTCCTTTACATCTTGTCCTGTCACTATTATCTACATTGGTTCTTCTATTGTATTATAATAATATTTTAATGCATAATTTGATTCATTGATTAATAACATATTTAATAATTTACTGGTATTGAGTGCCGTTCTACGGACAGGAACGTATTGCACTTATTATAGAGTGATAAAATTATAAATTATTTGAGTAAAACTTTTTGAAGAAGTAGGAGTGCAAAGACACATTTGTCATAATGGCAACTTTTGATTATTTTATTAAGCAAGCTAAAGCCCTTGGTATGACTTCTGAAGAAGTAAAACAGTTCGCAACTGTCGAATATGACAAGGTGCAGAAACTAGAAGCAAAAAAATTAGAGGCAGAGGACAAAAGACTTCAGATTGAGCTGGAGAATAGAAAATTAGAGGCTGCTGAAAATGAAAGGAAATTTAAATTTGAGGCTGCAGAAAACGAGAGAAAAATGCAAATGGAACTTGAGAATAGGAAATTAGCTGCGGCAGAAAATGAGAGAAGATTTCAGCTAGAGACTGCTGAAAATGAAAGAATATTTCAGCTGGAGGCAGCTGAAAATGAAAATAGAAGACAGCATGAAAAAAATATGATGGCATTAGAACTGGAGAAAATTAGATTAGCGAATGAGGGTAACGTTCATAACGCTCAATTGGGTCACAACTCTTTTAACAAAGACAATATTAAGCAGGTAAATTTAAAATTGCCAAAATTCAATGAAAAATCAGATGACATATTATTTTATCTTGATAAATTTGCAACAATATGCGAAGCCCATAAGATTGACAAATCACAGTATTGCGCACATTTGTTGCCATTACTTTCAGGCGAATCATTGACAGTTTTTAATCTGTTGAAAGATACTGACAAAATTGATTACAATATTGTCAGAGCTGCTTTGCTTGAAAAATTTCAACTTGATGAAGATGGTTATAGAAAAAAATTTAAATCGATCTTACCTCATAGTGCAAAGGATTTTGGTGACTTTATTTCACTAATTCGTCTTACATTTGACAGATGGGTTGAACTGTCAAAAATAGAACGCTCATATGATGCACTTGTAGACTTAATACTGCGTGATAAGGTCTTGTCTTCAGTTAACCCATTATTTCTTTCGTTCTTACATTAACGTAAACCAACTAATATGAAGGAAATGGAGCAAAACTGCAAAAATTATTGTACCGCACATCCAGACATGGAAGTTAGCAATTCCCTTGTCAAAGCTGAATTACCTGTTGCGTTCGCCATGCAACAACAAAATCATTCCCGTCATCGTTCTCTTAGCAATGATAGAAAGGGAGATAATAAGAATTACCATTCTTTTCAAGGGAAATCATTTCGACATAGTTCTCCACAAAATCAAAATTGGGGTCAATCTCACAGATCGCGAGATTTTCATAGAAATAATTCTGGATATTATCAAGGTAATAATTACAATAATAACTGGCAGTCCAGGTCAAATTTCAATAATAATAGAAATAATTCCCCAAACAAACAATATGGTCAAATGAACAACAGTCATAACAATAATTGGCGTGTTAACCAAAATGATAATTTTAGCAGAAACAATGATTATAGCAGTTTTAGAAACAATAGCCAAAATCGATCTCGAGGTATAGATAGATCTTCTAACAATAGATCGCATCATCATACAAACTCTGCTCTGCATGATACGCAAGTTAATTTAGATCAGGATACAAATGTTAATCCTCACAATGCATCTTCTTGTTCTCTTGATTATGAACAGGCTAAATTTTGCCAGGAATGTACAACTTTATTCCAGCCCAAGGCGATCACTACGCTGCGTTGCGGACATGTGTTACCAAGTCTACCTGCGATGTCTACGGCCATGCCAGCTACGATTCACAATGGAACAGGATCTCTTAATTTAAATAAGGGTTTTGTCAATGGCATTGCTGTCTCTGTTCTTTCCGATTCAGGTTGTAGCACTATTGGCGTCAGACATTCGTTGATACACCCGTCATGCTCAACTGGCAAGACGGTCAAATGTGTGACATTTGGTGGAACAGTGGAGACTTTTCCAACAGCGGTTATTCAAAATACACCATTTTTTACAGGGAATATACATGCATGTCTACTTCCTGCACCAATTAGCGATTTGATAATTGGATGCATACATGGAGTTAAAGAGTGTACCCCACAGCAAATTGCTGCTTGGGAAAAGCAACACTTACATGCTGCTTATACAGTTGTCACTACGCCTAAATCTCATTACCAGCTACATTCAGAAAACGTGATACGTTCAGCTAATGTGGTGGGAACTTGTATTACTAATGATACCATTATACATTATACTAATTTTGGTGCTCCTTTGAGCCCCTTAAGACATACTTCGCTTCAGCAACACTCTAATCTTAATGATTCTTTATATACTATCCAAGAGGAAGATTCCTGTTGTGTGTGATACGCACACTACCTTTGATACGTCAACTGAATCTACATTCAGTCACGTGGATTCCAATTCCTATCCTTTACAGACTGGTGAGTTCGTTACCACATGTACTGATTTATTTCGTCGTACATTGGTATTTCTTGTAGGACTGTTTAACTTCCTTTCTGGGCCGGTTAGCTTGGTATCTAACTTGTCATGTGCTTTTTATCGCACTCACTACTCTTCTTTTAAATTTCGATACCCATCCAGATTCCCACATGCCTGGTTTGGTATCTGTATTGTACTACTAATGTTTCTTTTGTCATCGCACAGTACACAGGCTGTGACATTAATTCATCCCATACAATCCATACTATTACTGACTGAATTTTCTTCATCTCAGATCTGATACCTAAACCATCTAAAGTATATGTTAGTTGTTATGAACATTTTCGTGGATTGAACACATTACTGTCCACGTTACGGTCATATACCTTAACGGCTAAACCATCGAAAGCATTCGTGCGTTTTCACGACATATCATTTTTAGGTCACCGTGTTGGTCACGGCCTGTTACATACTGAGGACAGTAATGTTTCGAAAATCCTAAATATAACAACACCTAAAACAAAAAACAAGTAAGGAGTCTTTTAGGTCTAATACAATTCTATGGAAGATTCATTCCTCATTTATCTACCATTACTGCACCTTTCTCTACATTGTTAAGGAAGGGCGCAGCTAACGTGATTCGGTGGTCGCAAGAACATCAAATCGCGTTGGATACCATAAAATCATTTTTTTCTAAAGCATGTTTTAAGGTTACCTAATGCGAACCTACCTTTTATTCTGCGCAGTGACGCGTCAAATTTTGGAATTGGAAGCGTATTGCTCCAGGAATATTCGGGTACCTTGCATCCTGTCATGTATGTATCCAAAAAGTTGACGTCTAAAGAGCAGAAGTATTCTGTTCTCGACAAGGAGCTCCTCGCTTTGGTTTGGTCAATTACGAAACTACAAAGATATTTATTAGGATCGCACTTCATAGTAGAGACTGACCAGAGAGCACTCACTGCTCTCAATAACAGAGACGTAAAATCTTCTAAATCGACGAGGTATGCTATTGCCTTACAGCCATATAGCTTTACGATCCGTGCCATACCTAGTTCCCAAAACGTACTAGCGGACATTTTGTCTCGTTGTCCGTATGAATCAAACGAGCTACTACGCCCTACAGAGAGTGAGGACTCTACACAGTCAGTTCCTAAACTGTAACTTTCTGCTCAAGGCACTTTGATTCATTTTATGATTAACGTCTACGCAAGTTTGGTATCTACATTGATTTTCCAATAAATTTTGAACATGCAGTTTTCTGGTCATACACTGGAATAACTGGAATTTATAAATGCTTATGGAGTGGATTTAACAGTTAAAAGTTACAACATTGTATTTCGACATTAACATTATGCATATATATGGACATTCTTCTAAGGTGACATTACGAGTTCGTGACTTTCGTCGACAGTGAATTCTTTATGGATTAAAACTTTTGCTTTAATTAACGACAATTAAACTTAACTTAGTTATGGTTAATATTTAATATATTTAATAGCAATGAGATTATGGCATATCCATAACGCTATTGATTTTCACTCAGAATATTGCATATATTAGCACTCATATTTAATTAGTACCACTAATTATTTCTAGACAATTTTAGGAGTGTTGCTCACATCGCGTCGTTCATTTGCATTCTTTTCTATAACTCATCGATTTGATGCATTCATATTTCATTTATTTGAATTCATTTATTGACATTTTTTTTTGTTTTCACATTCTGTTTACGTTCATCACCCTTAGTACTCTATTTTCTTTATTGTTGCCACATTTATCCCAATTTGGTTGACAGTAGTTGAATGTTTTCTTACATTGTCTTTTGTTTATTTGAGTTGAGTTCAATTTCATATTCATTCTATCACTAGTAATTAGTATTTAGTCTAGTATATTTATATTACTTTTAAGTGTGGATGATAATTTGATTTACCTCTCCGTAGTTATTAAAGTAAAAAGAATAAATAACTTTATTTTTTCGCGGGGGTTGTAAGGTAACTGTTGCGTCCTTTTTGGGTCCTTAACAGTACTAAAGTAGTCATAGGTCCTACTTCTGTTAAAAGAGTACGCATCAACTAAGATGGTAAGAAGATAATTGTAGTTAAATTGTTTGCGCATGAAAACGCACATATTTTGTGCGTGAGTTGCGTGGCCTGTGTTGCTAAACACGAGGATGACGTAGTGTCTTTTGAGTGGAGGATCTTCGCTGATGGTTGTCAGACTGCGGTCTGCTTGTTCGAGTCCCTGATTGTGGGAATCTCTCTACTGTGGTCTTGTTATGCGGCCTTTACTGCCGTAAGACTTTACAGTAAGTTGTTTGTAAGCTTTTGAAGTTATTTTATAAAATTTTAAACTAAAAATCGTATCTAGTCCGTACATCTTTATGGGTCATCGTTACCTTCCATGTACCGAAATGGATTTTACGATTGAAATGGAGCATTAGTATCCAGCCAAGTGAAATTATGCAATTATGTGCTGATTTGCAGTGCATAAAGTATTATTATATGTAAAGAATATTTTTACGTCCGTTTGGAATACGGAGGATAAAATCAGAGGTCAATCAAGTTATTTACTTGGACGTTTATATGCACTAGCTAGAATGAGTCCTCAACTATGTTGCACAGTTGCTTTGGACTTTATTATATACGAGGCCTAAAGGAACATTGTTGTATATCAAATGGAGCATTTTCTCTCCAGTAATTACTATGAATTTTTCGATTATGACCTGTGTGACTGCCCTTGAGGGGGTCAACCGTCATTGAGAACAGTAGTTGTTACGACATAGCTGCTCTAATATTGCTAAAGGAACATATTGTTGTATTTATATATATGCCTTCATAATGATGCACTGACATGTCTATGAACTAACCATGGAGTAGTGTCTGTATATATATATATATATATGCTGTCCGTATTACGTACGTCCACCGCTGTTATGTGCAAGAATAAACCGTGAAAATTGACCTACGAGTTCCAGGATGCTTCATTCGATACTATTATTATTTGACGTGCCCTGTTCTTGTTACTGTTGCCTGATCGCCACCCCAGTATACTAACATTCGCGTATCAGCATAAGGTAATAGTCAGCCACAACAACTACGTGAAGAAAACGACTAGCGGTGATCTGAGGTCAAGGTCAACCCAGGGACTTTAACGGTCTAAGTCAACGTTGGATACTACCACCATTGTACCTTCAGAATGTTCATTATGGCTCATGCATGCAGCGCCCGGATGCGGGGAAAATTTTATTTTTGTAAAGATAAGTAAAACGCTGTGGTTTCTTTTGTCACCGTATTACGTGTAGCTGACCCTTTTCTTGAATATGTCCACTTCAATATTATTTGTATTGCATGTTTTATGTTCAGTGTTTCTCGTGGGCCGTTGGGTCTGGCGGCTTACGAAGGGAACATCCCAGTTTCACCCCAGGGCCTTCGTAAGTGCTCTTTAGGGACACATTTGCAGACTTTCCATAGTGGAAATCCAGCTTGTTAGCTGTAGGATTTTTTAGTCCACTGTGTTTGGTTGTCTGTGACAACTGCTTGTTTAGCTGTTTTGTCAATTTTTTACTGTTGTTATCGTTATATTTTTTTCTTATACGTACCTTATTTTCATGATGTATATTGTTTGTAACCGTCGTCCATCTCAATCTTGCTATCGCTTAGTTTTTTTTTAACACAATTTGTGTTTTAACATTGTGCTGTCACGTGTCTTGTTATTTTTCCTTCGCAGTTTTCATTGCAATCTTTGCAACATTCTCTTTTTAGTTTTATTTTCTGCTTTATTTGATTTCTGCGAAAGTTTTCATTCGTCCTTTACATCTTGTCCTGTCACTATTATCTACATTGGTTCTTCTATTGTATTATAATAATATTTTAATGCATAATTTGATTCATTGATTAATAACATATTTAATAATTTACTGGTATTGAGTGCCGTTCTACGGACAGGAACGTATTGCACTTATTATAGAGTGATAAAATTATAAATTATTTGAGTAAAACTTTTTGAAGAAGTAGGAGTGCAAAGACACATTTGTCATAATGGCAACTTTTGATTATTTTATTAAGCAAGCTAAAGCCCTTGGTATGACTTCTGAAGAAGTAAAACAGTTCGCAACTGTCGAATATGACAAGGTGCAGAAACTAGAAGCAAAAAAAAATTAGAGGCAGAGGACAAAAGACTTCAGATTGAGCTGGAGAATAGAAAATTAGAGGCTGCTGAAAATGAAAGGAAATTTAAATTTGAGGCTGCAGAAAACGAGAGAAAAATGCAAATGGAACTTGAGAATAGGAAATTAGCTGCGGCAGAAAATGAGAGAAGATTTCAGCTAGAGACTGCTGAAAATGAAAGAATATTTCAGCTGGAGGCAGCTGAAAATGAAAATAGAAGACAGCATGAAAAAAATATGATGGCATTAGAACTGGAGAAAATTAGATTAGCGAATGAGGGTAACGTTCATAACGCTCAATTGGGTCACAACTCTTTTAACAAAGACAATATTAAACAGGTAAATTTAAAATTGCCAAAATTCAACGAGAAATCCGATGACGTTATTTTATCTTGATAGATTTGCAACAATATGCGAAGCCCATAAGATTGACAAATCACAGTATTGCGCACATCTGTTGCCATTACTTTCAGGTAAATCACTGACAGCTTTTAATCTGTTGAAAGACACTGACAAAATTGATTACAATATTGTCAGAGCTGCTTTGCTTGAAAAATTCCAACTTAATGAAGATGGGTATAGACAGAAATTTAAATCAATTTTACCTCATAGTGCAAAAGATTTTGGGGACTTTATTTAACTAATTCATCTTACATTTGACAGATGGGTTGAACTGTCAAAAATAGAACGCTCATATGATGCACTTGTTGACTTAATACTGCGTGATAAGGTCTTATCTTCAGTTAATCCATTATTTCTATCGTTCTTACATGAACGTAAACCAACTAATATGAAGGAAATGGAGCAAAACTGCAAAAATTATTGTACCGCACATCCAGACATGGAAGTTAGCAATTCCCTTGTCAAAGCTGAATTACCTGTTGCATTCGCTATGCAACAAAAAAATCATTTCCGTCATCGCTCTCTTAGCAATGATAGAAAGGGAGATAACAAGAATTACCATTCTTTTCAAGGGAAATCATTTCGACATAGTTCTCCACAAAATTGGGGTCAATCACACAGATCACGAGATTTTAATAGAAATAATTCTGGATATTATCAAGGTAATAATTACAATAATAACTGGCAGTCCAGGTCAAATTTCAATAATAATAGAAATAATTCCCCAAACAAACAATATGGTCATAGGAACTATAGTCATAACAATAATTGGCGTTCTAACCAAAATGATAATTTTAGCAGAAACAATAATTATAGCAGTTTTGGAAACAATAGTCAAAATCGATCTCGAGGTAGAGATAGATCTTCTAACAATAGATCGCATCATCATACAAACACTGCTCTGCATGATACGCATGTTAATTTAGATCAGGATACAAATGTTAATCCTCACAATGCATCTTCTTGTTCTCTTGATTATGAACAGGCTAAATTTTGCCAGGAATGTACAACTTTATTCCAGCCCAAGGCGATCACTACGCTGCGTTGCGGACATGTGTTACCAAGTCTACCTGCGATGTCTACGGCCATGCCAGCTACGATTCACAATGGAACAGGATCTCTTAATTTAAATAAGGGTTTTGTCAATGGCATTGCTGTCTCTGTTCTTTCCGATTCAGGTTGTAGCACTATTGGCGTCAGACATTCGTTGATACACCCGTCATGCTCAACTGGCAAGACGGTCAAATGTGTGACATTTGGTGGAACAGTGGAGACTTTTCCAACAGCGGTTATTCAAAATACACCATTTTTTACAGGGAATATACATGCATGTCTACTTCCTGCACCAATTAGCGATTTGATAATTGGATGCATACATGGAGTTAAAGAGTGTACCCCACAGCAAATTGCTGCTTGGGAAAAGCAACACTTACATGCTGCTTATACAGTTGTCACTACGCCTAAATCTCATTACCAGCTACATTCAGAAAACGTGATACGTTCAGCTAATGTGGTGGGAACTTGTATTACTAATGATACCATTATACATTATACTAATTTTGGTGCTCCTTTGAGCCCCTTAAGACATACTTCGCTTCAGCAACACTCTAATCTTAATGATTCTTTATATACTATCCAAGAGGAAGATTCCTGTTGTGTGTGATACGCACACTACCTTTGATACGTCAACTGAATCTACATTCAGTCACGTGGATTCCAATTCCTATCCTTTACAGACTGGTGAGTTCGTTACCACATGTACTGATTTATTTCGTCGTACATTGGTATTTCTTGTAGGACTGTTTAACTTCCTTTCTGGGCCGGTTAGCTTGGTATCTAACTTGTCATGTGCTTTTTATCGCACTCACTACTCTTCTTTTAAATTTCGATACCCATCCAGATTCCCACATGCCTGGTTTGGTATCTGTATTATACTACTAATGTTTCTTTTGTCATCGCACAGTACACAGGCTGTGACATTAATTCATCCCATACAATCCATACTATTACTGACTGAATTTTCTTCATCTCACGATCTGATACCTAAACCATCTTAAGTATATGTTAGTTGTTATGAACATTTTCGTGGATTGAACACATTACTGTCCACGTTACGGTCATATACCTTAACGGCTAAACCATCGAAAGCATTCGTGCGTTTTCACGACATATCATTTTCAGGTCACCGTGTTGGTCACGGCCTGTTACATACTGAGGACAGTAATGTTTCGAAAATCCTAAATATAACAACACCTAAAACAAAAAACAAGTAAGGAGTCTTTTAGGTCTAATACAATTCTATGGAAGATTCATTCCTCATTTATCTACCATTACTGCACCTTTCTCTACATTGTTAAGGAAGGGCGCAGCTAACGTGATTCGGTGGTCGCAAGAACATCAAATCGCGTTGGATACCATAAAATCATTTTTTTTCTAAAGCATGTTTTAAGGTTACCTAATGCGAACCTACCTTTTATTCTGCGCAGTGACGCGTCAAATTTTGGAATTGGAAGCGTAGTGCTCCAGGAATATTCGGGTACCTTGCATCCTGTCATGTATGTATCCAAAAAGTTGACGTCTAAAGAGCAGAAGTATTCTGTTCTCGACAAGGAGCTCCTCGCTTTGGTTTGGTCAATTACGAAACTACAAAGATATTTATTAGGATCGCACTTCATAGTAGAGACTGACCAGAGAGCACTCACTGCTCTCAATAACAGAGACGTAAAATCTTCTAAATCGACGAGGTATGCTATTGCCTTACAGCCATATAGCTTTACGATCCGTGCCATACCTAGTTCCCAAAACGTACTAGCGGACATTTTGTCTCGTTGTCCGTATGAATCAAACGAGCTACTACGCCCTACAGAGAGTGAGGACTCTACACAGTCAGTTCCTAAACTGTAACTTTCTGCTCAAGGCACTTTGATTCATTTTATGATTAACGTCTACGCAAGTTTGGTATCTACATTGATTTTCCAATAAATTTTGAACATGCAGTTTTCTGGTCATACACTGGAATAACTGGAATTTATAAATGCTTATGGAGTGGATTTAACAGTTAAAAGTTACAACATTGTATTTCGACATTAACATTATGCATATATATGGACATTCTTCTAAGGTGACATTACGAGTTCGTGACTTTCGTCGACAGTGAATTCTTTATGGATTAAAACTTTTGCTTTAATTAACGACAATTAAACTTAACTTAGTTATGGTTAATATTTAATATATTTAATAGCAATGAGATTATGGCATATCCATAACGCTATTGATTTTCACTCAGAATATTGCATATATTAGCACTCATATTTAATTAGTACCACTAATTATTTCTAGACAATTTTAGGAGTGTTGCTCACATCGCATCGTTCATTTGCATTCTTTTCTATAACTCATCGATTTGATGCATTCATATTTCATTTATTTGAATTCATTTATTGACATTTTTTTTTGTTTTCACATTCTGTTTACGTTCATCACCCTTAGTACTCTATTTTCTTTATTGTTGCCACATTTATCCTAAGTTGGTTAACAGTGGTTGAATATTTTCTTACATTGTCTTTTGTTTTTTGAGTTGAGTTCAATTTCACATTCATTCTATCACTAGTAATTAATATTTAGTCTAGTATATTTATATTACTTTTAAGTGTAGATGATAATTTGATTTACCTCTCCGCGGATATTAAAGTAAAAAAAAAATAAATTTATTTTTTCGCGGGGGTTGTAAGGTAACTGTTGCGTCCTTTTTGGGTCCTTAACAGTACTAAAGTAGTCATAGGTCCTACTTCTGTTAAAAGAGTACGCATCAACTAAGATGGTAAGAAGATAATTGTAGTTAAATTGTTTGCGCATGAAAACGCACATATTTTGTGCGTGAGTTGCGTGGCCTGTGTTGCTAAACACGAGGATGACGTAGTGTCTTTTGAGTGGAGGATCTTCGCTGATGGTTGTCAGACTGCGGTCTGCTTGTTCGAGTCCCTGATTGTGGGAATCTCTCTACTGTGGTCTTGTTATGCGGCCTTCACTGCCGTAAGACTTTACAGTAAGTTGTTTGTAAGCTCCTGAAGTTATTTTATAAATTTTTAAACAAAAATCGTATCTAGTCCGTACATCTTTATGGGTCATCATTACCTTCCATGTACCGAAATGGATTTTACGATTGAAATGGAGCATTAGTATCCAGCCAAGTGAAATTATGCAATTATGTGCTGATTTGCAGTGCATAAAGTATTATTATATGTAAAGAATATTTTTACGTCCGTTTGGAATACGGAGGATAAAATCAGAGGTCAATCAAGTTATTTACTTGGACGTTTATATGCACTAGCTAGAATGAGTCCTCAACTATGTTGCACAGTTGCTTTGGACTTTATTATATACGAGGCCAATTCAGAATGGAGCATTTTCATAGTAATTATCTATTTTTCGATTATGACCTGTGTGACTGCCCTTGAGGGGGTCAACCGTCATTGAGAACAGTAGTTGTTACGACAAGCTGCTCTAATATTGCTAAAGGAACATTGTTGTATTTATATTGTGCCTTCATAATGATGCACTGACATGTCTATGAACTAACCATGGAGTGTCTGTGGATATATATATATATGCTGTCCGTATTACGTACGTCCACCGCTGTTATGTGCAAGAATAAACCGTGAAAATTTACCTACGAGTTCCAGGATGCTTCATTCGGCACTATTATTATTTGACGTTCCTGTTCTTGTTACTGTTGTCTGATCGCCACCCTAGTATACTAACATTCGCGTATCAGCATAAGGTAATAGTCAGCCATAACAACTACGTGAAGAAAACGACTATTACACCCATACTACAGTGACAGTAGTCCCATACTACAGAGACAGTGTAGCCCCATACTACAGACAATGTACTCCAGTACCACAGAGACAGTGTAGTCCCATACTACAGAGAAATTATTCCAAAACCACAGAGACAGTGTACTACGGTACTACAGAGACAGTGTGCTCCAATACTACAGAGACAGTGTAATCCCATACTACAGAGACAGTGTAGTCCCATACTACAGAGACAGTGTAGTCCCATACTACAGAGACAGTGTACTCCAGAGATAGTGTAGTCCCATACCACAGAGACAGTGTACTCCAGTACTACAGAGACAGTGTAGTCCCATACTACAGAGACAGTGTACTCCAGAGACAGTGTTGCCCCATACTACAGAGACAGTGTAGACCCATACTACAAAGACAGTGTAGCCCCATACTACAGAGACAGTGTATTCCCTTACTACAGAGACAGTGTACCCCATACCACAGAGGCAGTGTAGTCCCAAAACTAGAGAGACATTGTACCCCAAACCACAGAGACAGTGTAGCCCCATACTACAGAGACAGTGTAGACACATACTACAGACAGTGTAGCCCCATACTACAGAGACAGTGTGGCCTCATACTACAGAGACAGCATAGCCCATGTCACTGAGACAGTATAACCCCATACTACAGAGATTGTGAAGCCCCATACCAGTGACAGTATAGCCACCATATCAGTGCAGCCACCATGTCAGATGGTGTAGCCACCATATCAGTGGTCACTATGTCAGTGTAGCCACCATGTCAGACAGTGTAGCCACCATGTCAGTGTTATCACCATCAGTGTAGTCACCATGCCAGTCAGTGTAGCCACCACACCACAGAGATAGTGTAGCCCCATATCACAGGTACTGTGTAGCCATCATATCACACAGAGTATCCTCATTTGACAGAGACTGTGTAACCCAACATTACACAGACAGTGTAGGCCACTGAGACAAAACAAAGACATGAAAAAAAAAAGACGTGGACAAAATGATAATGTGAACATAAATAATTTAATTTAGCAGGATATGTGACATCAGGAAACAAAATAACCCAAAAACTTCACATATCTGTAGATATAACACGTTTTAAAACATCATAAATACACAAAAAATGTTCGTTAATAAATAACCGACATGCAAAAATGGTACGGACTAGCTGAAGTGAATAGGGAACAGCACATAAGCATATGAATAAAGGCAGTAATGCGTGGGAAGTGGTTGTATAATACAAGATGTATTCTAGTGTTAGATGTACAGGTGAGGCTTATGGTTAAATTACTGATTAAACATTGGGTTAGATGCACGGGTGAGGTTTAGGGTGACGGTTAGATTACTGATGAAACCTGATAGTAAACAAAGAATTGTGACAAATAAAACGCAAGAAGATGAACAATGGAACACACAAGTGACACAAGAGAATGTACAACGGCAGCGTTAACAGAAAATCAAGTGCCCATCAGCACTGTGGGGAAGTATGACCACAAACAATTGGGAATGTAGAAAATTACATTTGACAGCAATGATGATTAATATTTGCACACCAAGACATTTCTGAGACTAATAATAATAGACCCTTCAGTCATGACTGACTAGAAATGTGCCCCTGAGGTGACAGCCCTCAGCTGCTTATTACAGAAGACTAATACAGAATGAAATATGATGTAAGTTGAATTTTAAAATTGAATAATTGCAAAATGGTATTTGGAGGGAAGGGGGGTGGAGCAGTGTTAGGGTGAGGCTTAGGGCTTCAGTCCCACCATCATTTACATTTTCCTTTTCACTACCTATGGAGCCATTACTGCACCTGCCCCCCACCCTTTACAGAAGACCTACATTTGTTTTACATGCCTGTCCCATGCACAACTTCATATTAGCCACCTTGTACGACATGCTTAGATGTAAGCGGGTACCTGACTCTGCTCTTCTTAGGGAAGGCAAAGGCAGCAAGGAAGGAAATAGGTCACCCCACCTCACATCAATGAGACCTAGTATAATGAAGTCTCTAACACTTCTTACCCCTAGCAGTATCTGCTAAAGGACTGTCTTAAGCTGGATGAATAAAATGACTAGTAAAATCAAGCATGCATTTGGCTGGAACCCACAAGGGAAGAGAAAAGTGGAGAGATTAAACAGAATCTAAGTCAAATCAAACAGAACCTCATCAGCAGAGCTGAAGTAGAGATCCCAAACAGGAACTGGTGGCGTTCAACTATTGCAGCCTAATGTACTGCATACCTGTCAACCTCTTGAGATGAAAACCTGTACGCTGGACCAGTAAAAACTAGTACAAACACCCAAAAAACCTTACGCAAAACGGTTTTAAAAATAAGTAATTAACATTTGAAATAGTGCTATATAAAACTAATAGTCTCATGCTGTTCTTAATGTGTTTTGGAAATGTTGTGAGTGGAAATAATTTAAAATGTGTTTTATATCCCTCAAAGTTATCACAACCTTCATAACATGGTGATGTTTGTGTTAGTTTTGTAAAATTTACCAGAAAATCAATAACTTTATAACAGATGTCAGATTATAACTATAAATGTGGTGCTGATATACATCGGCCCTATATATAATAATGTAATAAACATGAAGATAAAACACAGCCATGTTTAAAAGCAAAAATATCCTAGTAGTTGTAAAGTGAAGTGCTCTGAGGATGCATAGCCCTACCAATATTTTAATGAAAAAAAGTATTTATTTTGGTATTTTTGTAAATTAAGGAATTCATTCCTTGCATAACACACTATGGCTACTACCATGACTTCTGACCCTATCTACGAGATTTCATTTCTTTGAATTAGGCGCAACCATTATCTGATGGGCGAATTATTTCAGATAGGCCTAATGATCGTAGGAGGTGGAAAAACCAATCACAAATTTACAAAATTATTATTAAAAGTTCGTACACCAGTGGTAATAGATCTCTGTTTTATTTTAAAAAAAGCAAAGAATCTCGACTGCTGATATAAAGTAGGCCCTATTGCATGGATTTACAGTTGAAATGGACAATTGACCAACTGTTTCATACAGCCTTTAAAAAGAATTCAGAAACATAGTAAAAAGGGATAAGGGTTAGGTTTTGGAATCCTAAACGTAACCGTAATCCTACCCTTATCGACATCGGCTGCTTATTTGTATGACATCTAAGAACATGATCCCCTGTCCCTCATTTTAGCTGGATTGACTCTAGAAACAGAAAAACTTAGAGCCAATGCAAACACATTTTTTTTTCTATTTATGTACACAAAATATTTTATCAGACATTAATTTATCGGAAATACATAAAAGGGCAAGATATAACTGGAAAGATTAAAAGAGCAAAAAATAAATGCAACAAAGCAAAACAACAGCAATATTTAACCACATTATAAACACAATATCAAATGCTTAGCTTTTTTTTAAAATGGTGTCTAGGGGTTGCAAGCATTGTTGATAACAGATAACTTTAACAATACGTCTTGTCATGCTGAAAGCCCAAAATGCTCAAACTTACTGCGGAATTGTTGGGTAAACTTATTGCCATTTGTTGGGTATAAAAGGATTTGATTGGTGCTGGGGAAGACCTTGTTTTAAAAACAAACGCTCAGAAATCCCAGGATTTAAAAAAATGGTTAAAAAAAACCTGGGTTAGAAAATATTATTTGATTTTAATGTTTTGTTTTTAAAAAAAAACACGAAAAGCATGGGAAACAAAGAGCCAGGGATCCAGACCCCCAGGATGACCCAGAGTCCGCCGGGAGGACAACATTAGACAATCTTTGAAGGACCGAGGACTGGAATGGAACCAGGCCAGGAGGAAGACAGCCGATAGGATGGTCTGGCGCTCTCTCTTCCAAACCTCTATACCTCACGGTGGAACGGGAACGACTAAGTAAGTAAGTAAGTTTTTTTTTTTAAATTAGAAAATTATTTTCCCGATTTATTTATTTTTTTGGGGAGAAAAACAGACGGGCGTACGCAGCTAAAATTATCCAAAAAACGAACATCGTATGGCAAAAATGTACAAATTGACAGATATGGTACTGTATCTTTGACAAAAACCTAAACATCTGACACTTTACTTCTCCTCAACTTCAGGAATGTACAAAAAACAGATATAACAAAGAATGGACATATATTAAGCCCTGAGATCATAGTCCAACATTTTACATAAATACTTTATTACATGTCTGCAGTAATGAGTCTAAAGAAGAAAGCTAGTTCAGGGATAATACTATTTGTATCAAATTAGATTAGCATCCTTGGCCATCCCATAAAAAGCTGACTGATGGTTGGCTAACAAATTCTTTGGGGAATCAAATTCTTTCACAAGTCCTTGATCCATTACAAGAATTCTGTGGATAAAAAAAAACAGATAAACGGTTAATTTAAAACTCACAGTTTAATCACTTTTTGTGAAGATGAAAAAAACGGATATGTTAGGTCAGGTCACGCTGTTAATAATCTGCAAGAGATTGATGCCATGTTAGAGCTCGGCGGGCAGTATATGACTTCCTATGCTGGTAGGTACGTCCATGAAGAGGCAGTATCAGAGAATTTTCCTGCATGTTCGGCAAAGGAATAGAATGGTCGGCCCTATTATAGGTGGCATTATGATAGTATGAACAGATCTTGCGATGGAAGATCAAGTTTTGACAGTACGTTCTGTGACAATTCTAGACTGAGTAAGTCCTCTCTTGGCGTTTTTCAGTAGAGATCAGACAGTTTGAAATGGGGACAGTGTAGCTGTGGTTCCTGTCCTTGACCTGATGGTCAGACTCCGGCTGTCCAATTCCTGATGGTCCATTTTGAGAAACTATTGTTTGTACACTTCATGACGGTTACATTCTGACAGACTATTGTATGTTCACTTTTTGATGGTTACACTCTGACAGACTATTGTATGTTCACTTTTTGATGGTTACACTCTGACAGACTATTGTATGTTCACTTTTTGATGGTTACACTCTGACAGACTATTGTTATGTTCACTTTTTGATGGTTACACTCTGACAGACTATTGTATGTTTACTTTTTTGATGGTTACACTCTGACAATTTATGTTCACTTTTTGATGGTTACACTTTGATAGACTATTGTATGTTACATTTTTGATGGTTACACTCTGACAGACTATTGTATGTTCACTTTTTGATGGTTACATTCTGATAGACTATTGTATGTTCACATTTTGATGGTTACACTCTGACAATTGTATGTTCACTTTTTGATGGTGACACTTTGATAGACTATTGTATGTTAAGTTTTTGATGGTTACACTCTGACAGACTATTGTATGTTCACTTTTTGATGGTTACACTCTGGCAGACTTTTTGATGATTGCACTCTGACAGACTATTGTATGTTCACTTTTTGATGATTACACTCTGACAGACTATTGTTTGTTCATTTTTTGATGGTTACACTGTGACAGACTATTGTATGTTCACTTTTTGATGGTTACACTCTGACACACTATTATATGTTCACTTTTTGATGGTTACATTCTGACAGACTATTGTATGTTCACTTTTTGATGGTTACACTCTGACACACTATTGTATGTTCACTTTTTGATGGTTACACTCTGACAGACTATTGTATGTTCACTTTTTGATGGTTACACTCTGACAGACTATTGTATGTTCACTTTTTGATGGTTACACTCTGACAGACTATTGTATGTTCACTTTTTGATGGTTACACTCTGACAGACTATTGTTTGTTCATTTTTTTATAGTTACACTGTGACAGACTATTGTATGTTCACTTTTTGATGGTTACACTCTGACAATATTGCATGTTCACTTTTTGATGGTTACATTCTGACAGACTATTGTATGTTCACTTTTTGATGGTTACACTCTGACACACTATTGTGTGTTCACTTTTTGATGGTTACATTCTGATAGACTATTGTGTGTTCACATTTTGATGGTTACACTCTGACAATTGTATGTTCACTTTTTGATGGTTACACTTTGATAGACTATTGTATGTTACGTTTTTGATGGTTACACTCTGACAAACTATTGTATGTTCACTTTTTGATGGTTACATTCTGATAGACTATTGTGTGTTCACATTTTGATGGTTACACTCTGACAATTGTATGTTCACTTTTTGATGGTTACACTTTGATAGACTTTTGTATGTTAAGTTTTTGATGGTTACACTCTACAGACTTTTTGTATGTTCACTTTTTGATGGTTAAACTCTGGCAGACTTTTTGATGATTGCACTCTGACAGACTATTGTATGTTCACTTTTTGATGATTACACTCTGACAGACTATTGTTTGTTCATTTTTTTTATGGTTACACTGTGACAGACTATTGTATGTTCACTTTTTGATGGTTACACTCTGACACACTATTATATGTTCACTTTTTGATGGTTACATTCTGACAGACTATTGTATGTTCACTTTTTGATGATTACACTCTGACACACTATTGTATGTTCACTTTTTGATGGTTACACTCTGACAGACTATTGTATGTTCACTTTTTGATGGTTACATTCTGACAGACTGTAGTATGTTCACTTTTTGATGGTTACACTCTGACAAACTATTGTATTTTCAGTTTTTGATGGTTGCACTCTGACAGACTATTGTTTGTTTACTTTTTGATGATTACACTCTGACAGACTATTGTATGTTCACTTTTTGATTATTACACTCTGACAGACTTTTGTATGTTCACTTTTTGATGGTTACACTCTGACAGACTACTCTATGTTCACTTTTTGATGGTTACACTCAGACAGACTACTGTATGTTCACTTTGTGATGGTTACACTCAGACAGACTATTGTATGTTCACTCTTTGATAGTTACACTCTAAAATACTATTGGAAGAATATTAAGAATACAATGGACAGTTAAGACAACAGGTGAAAAAAGGAAAGAGTTAACAAACAAAGCAAAAAAAAGAAGTATTTAGTTAAAGAAAAAATAACAAGTAAAGAGTTTAAGAAAAGGTAAAGAGTTAAAGGCAAAAAAAGAATGAAAGCTTTAATTGTTAGAAGAGCTAATGAACAAAGCCATGAGAGGTAACTAATATTATATTGGGCATCGTGCTGGCAGCCTCATCATGTAACATAGACTGCTAGAGAAACTACCACTGCAAGAGTAGAGACATGATATGGTATTAACCAAGGCAGCAGATGTATCACATGACTAAACATTCCTCCTTCCCACAATGCTTAACAGCACAAGTGGAAAGAACACAAAGCAAGTTGTTTTCTTTCAGCTTTTTCTTTCTCCTTCCCTCTCTTTTTGTTGTTGTATGTGGTAGGGTGATCAGAGAGCTAGTTTCTCATGGCAAAGTTACCTGGTTCAAAGTTTACTAGCATCTTGCTCCAGTCTACCCAACTGTAAATGGGCACCTGACTCTGCTCTTTAATTAAGGAAGGCAACTTTTCTTTGTACCATGCACCTTTCAACCATATACATGGAGCTGTTGGTTATATCAGGATGCATTTCATTTATTGTAATATTTTCTTGTTTGTATTTATTTTATGCTCTATACTGCATTATTTCTCTAGAAGGTATTTTTACATTTTAGCTATAGTTCATAATGTTTTATTGTTCAGAAAAATTATACTGTCTATACTGGCATGGATTTAATGTTGATGGGAGGTTTAGTTATTGTCAATCCGTATTTATCTGGTGGGAAATCTACCATCACAATAAACCTCTATTTCAATGTCTCATTTGTTGTTGTTGATCCAGCGGGGTTTGGGCTCTCGCAATTCGACCCAATGCCATGTTGGCATCTGCATTTGCGCGCAAGTAGTTCTGCAAGCTGTTCTTTTGCTCATAAAATAAATACGGTATGTGTTACATATTTTTTCTTTCTTTATTTCTCTCTCATGTGTCATTTTTGTTGTTTCATTATGAAATATTTCACCTCAGCAGAGATACTAAAATACCATAATAATAAAGTCAATGTATCAGCTTTTAATAAAAACCAGTAAAATTAAAACTTACCTGTCATAATCCATGATTGTGTTCAGCCTGTGAGCGATGGTCAGTACAGTGCAGTGCTTGAACTCACTACAAATAGTCTTCTGAATTAGGTCATCAGTCTCCATGTCTACTGCAGCGGTAGCTTCATCTAGAACAAGAACTTTGGTTTTACGGAGCAGAGTGCGAGCCAAGCAAACAAGCTGACGCTGACCAACACTGGATGTTGAAGCAAAATAATGAGTTGTCAAGAGTAAAAAAAAAAAAATTGAACACGTGTTACAAATAAAGCACTTTACTTTCATACTTCATAAAGATTAATAAAGTAAGAACAAAATGTCTAACATTTCATTTTTTTAAAGCACTTACTTTCATCTGTCATAAAGAGTAAGGAAGAAAGAAACAGAAATGTAATAAAGCACTTACTTTCATATGTCATAAAGAGTAAGGAAGAAAAAAGAGAAATGTAATAAAGTACTTACTTTCACAATTCATAAAGGTTAGCAAAGAAAGAAACACAAAAGTCAAACACTTCATAGAAATAAAGCCCCTACTTTCATACTTCATAAAGAAAGAACGAATGAAAAAATAAAGAGAAAGATAGAAAGAAATAGACAGAGAGAGAGAGAAAGAAAAATAAAGAAAGATAGAAAGATAAAGAAAGAGAGAGAACTGGGAGAAATGTTACTTCATAAATAAAGAAAGAACGAGTCTGCCATACGAGGCTGCTCAGTCACTGCCAACCACTGTGAGCACTAACATCCCCCAGCGTGCAAACTTTAAAATAAACTACGTATGTTTAAAATTTTTTTTTTTTTCAATCACGATATCTCATGGAACCCCTAGCGACCTCTCATGGAACCTTAGGGTACTCTGGAACCCCAGTTGAGAAATCTTGACTTAGATCATGCTAAATTCTAGCCCCATCTAGCTCCCAAAGGGGGGGGGGGGAGTGCTCTGAGGAGACAACAAAAGAAAAAGACTACTACTCCCTCAGGCACGTTGTATGTGAGGGGCTGGCAACCTCATCAGGCAAAGTAAATTGTTGCAGAACCCACACCTGCTAGACCACATTCATGCATTGATGCCAGTTTTTTTATCTACAGAACCTACCACTGCTAGACCACATTCATGCATTGATGCCAGTTTTTTTATTTACAGAACCCACCACTGCTAGACCACATTCATGCGTTGATGCCAGTTTTTTTATCTACAGAACCCACCCCTGCTAGACCACATTCATGCATTGTTGTCAGTTTTTTTATCTACAGAACCCACCACTGATAGACCACATTCATGCATTGATGCCAGTATTTTTATCTACAGAACCCACCCCTGCTAGACCACATTCATGCATTGATGCCAGTTTTTTTATCTACAGAACCCACCACTGCTAGACCACATTCATGCGTTGATGCCAGTTTTTTTATCTACAGAACCCACCCCTGCTAGACCACATTCATGCATTGTTGTCAGTTTTTTTATCTACAGAACCCACCACTGATAGACCACATTCATGCATTGATGCCAGTATTTTTATCTACAGAACCCACCACTACTAGACCACATTCATGTGTTGATGCCAGTTTTTTTATCTACAGAACCCACCACTGCTAGACCACATTCATGCATTGGTGCCAGTTTTATTATCTACAGAACCCACCACTGATAGACCACATTCATGTGTTGATGCCAGTATTTTTATCTACAGAACCCACCCCTGCTAGACCACATTCATGCATTGATGCCAGTATTTTTATCTACAGAACCCACCCCTGCTAGACCACATTCATGCATTGATGCCAGTATTTTTATCTACAGAACCCACCACTACTAGACCACATTCATGCGTTGATGCCAGTTTTATTATCTACAGAACGCACCACTACTAGACCACATTCATGCGTTGATGCCAGTATTTTTATCTACAGAACCCACCACTGATAGACCACATTCATGCATTGATGCCAGTTTTATTATCTACAGCATTTTAGAAGGGCAGATGCTGGAAATGATAAAGTCATTCCATGACGGCATGAAGGGAACAGTCCAATATGCTGGAAGCACATCACAGCCCTTTGATATACGAAGTGGCGTTAAACAAGGCTGTGTTCTGGCTCCGACCCTCTTCGGAATCTTCTTTGCCTTACTCTTAAAACATGCATTCAGAGATGCAACTGAAGGAATATGCCTTCACACTAGGTCAGATGGCCGTCTGTTTAATCTTTCAAGGCTGAAGGCAAAAACAAAAATCAGAAGGGTCACTATAAGAGACTTGTTGTTCGCTGATGATGCTGCAGTCGTCACTCAAAGCCAACAGGAGCTTCAGAGCTTGATGAATCGCTTCACTAAAGCATGCAAGGACTTTGGCCTCACAATAAGTCTAAAGAAAACGAATGTGCTGAGTCAGGATGTGGGTGCTGCACCAGTTATCACTATCGATAACTATGAATTGGCAGTGGTGCATCACTTCACATACCTAGGGTCTACCATCAATGACAAACTCTCACTGGATACAGAAATCGACAGCCGCATTGGCAAAGCTGCAGCTACCTTTGCCCGCCTCACATCGCGTGTTTGGGGAAACTCTAAACTCACAATGAAGACCAAAGCTGCGGTATATAATGCCTGCGTCACCAGCACACTCCTATATGGCAGCGAGACCTGGACGACCTATGCTAAGCAAGAAAGAAGGCTCAATACCTTCCATTTGCGGTGTCTACGCCGCATCCTCGGCATCTCGTGGAAAGATAAAGTGACAAATGTCGAGGTGTTGTCACGTGCTGGCCTTCAAAGTATGTATACGCTTCTTAGACAACGCAGACTTCGCTGGCTTGGCCATGTTCGCCGCATGGATGATGGTCGCATCCCAAAAGATATCTTCTACGGACAATTAGCAGATGGCAAGAGAACAGTTGGGCGACCACAGCTGAGGTTCAAAGATGTGTGCAAGAGAGATATGAGGGCACTGGACATGGATCCAGCAACATGGGAGGATAAAGCTGCCGATCGCACTAAGTGGCGATGCTATTTACGGCGCCACCTCAGATTGGGCGAAGAGAGGCTCACACAAGAAGCAGAGGTGAGGAGAAAACGTCGAAAGGAGCACCAGGAAAATAAGCAGCTGAGGGCTGTCACCTCAGGGGCGCATTCCCATAGTCAGTTATGACTGAAGGGGCTATTATTATTATTATATTATCTACAGAACCCACCACTGATAGACCACATTCATGTGTTGATGCCAGTATTTTTATCTACAGAACCCACCACTGCTAGACCACATTCATGCACTGATGCCAGTTTCATTATCTACAGAACCCACCACTGATAGACCACATTCATGTGTTGATGCCAGTTTTTTTATCTACAGAACCCACCCCTGCTAGACCACATTCATGCATTGATGCCAGTTTTTTTATCTACAGAACCCACCCCTGCTAGACCACATTCATGCGTTGATGCCAGTTTTTTTATCTACAGAACCCACCCCTGCTAGACCACATTCATGCACTGATGCCAGTTTTTTTATCTACAGAACCTACCACTGCTAGACCCCATTCATGTGTTGATGCCAGTTTTTTTATCTACAGAACCCACCCCTGCTAGACCCCATTCATGTGTTGATGCCAGTTTTTTTATCTACAGAACCCACCCCTGCTAGACCCCATTCATGCGTTGATGCCAGTTTTTTTAATCTACAGAACCCACCCCTGCTAGACCCCATTCATGTGTTGATGCCAGTTTTTTTTATCTACAGAACCCACCCCTGCTAGACCCCATTCATGCGTTGATGCCAGTTTTTTTATCTACAGAACCCACCCCTGCTAGACCCCATTCATGAATTGATGCCAGTTCCTGTAAAGGGACCAGCTGCCTTGGTGCCTTCTGCAGCTGTGGTTTCTGAGTTAGTTTATTTGTACCTAATGAAGGTAACCAGCCCGATGCACAACTTCATAACAGCCACTTGTTACAACATGCCCGAGGGTTCAGTAGTCCTATTCTTTGTCTCATCTGAGACCCAGAGGACCTACACAAGCAAGTTCTTTCCATCCCTGTTCTGAGACCCAGAGGACCTACACAAGAGTCACAGGCTCATCTCATCGGCCATTTAATTCATAATCTTATAGTGGTAGTACTTTTTTTGTAGGTGATAAGGTCAAGGTCAGCAAAATTATCATCCTTCAGCTTGGTCTCCGGCTTCACACTTCATTTTTTTTTTTTCAACGTCATCTGTCTCCATTGTTTTTTTTCTTAATCTCTAACTAAACCACTAGGTATAAGCTTCAAGAGTGTAATCCTTAGCTAATTGCCCATAATCTTCCTAATTTTTCGATTTTGGGTCATCATTAGCTATAGGTCACACATGCTGTGACATAATCACCCCTGGGCTCTTTAGAGAAAATGTGGCTTATAGCAACATTTTCAATAGTCTTCTTCTTCTTGAAGAAAAAAAACCTAGAATCCGAACAACAACAAATATACAGCTCCCCTTTCCCATAGAAATTGGAACTACTAACCATTAATGCTAACGAATGCCTTTAAACATACAAATAAAAAGTCATCAACACTTTCAAAAAAATTTGAATTAAAATACGACACATAACCCCTTTTCTTATCATATTCCGCTCGCTATCACCTAAACTGACACTCGTCTATGCCCGTACTCACTGTACCCATTGGGTATCCTTAATCCTCCCCTTATTTTTCTTTTTCAATTCACCTGAGCCTCGCTATATCCTCTCGTGTTCTTCCGGAGTCTCCCTTTTAATTTTAATTTACCATGATCTCTCTCTAGACCAAACCTCACCATCTCATACTCAACCTTAGGTCCATAGTTAACTCTTATCTTCCTCTGCTTCGTAATTTATTCTTTTCCCTCTCTGGAATTATCCCCTTTATTTTATCTTCTATGTTGCCGGAGAAGACTAACTTCTCGCAGTCTTCTCAGACCTTGGTAGCCGCCGTAACATCTCTATGCTCCACGCTTCCTATTAATCTCATCCCTACTCTGGAACTATCTCTCCTAATTCCTCCCCTATCTCCATTTCTTACCAATTCCCCACGGCCTTGGGCACTTTATGTCTACCAATTTTTTCATGGCCTCTCCAAAATTCACATATTTCCGCCGTTTTCTTTATAGTTTCTCAATATACCATATTTTCTCTATTATCTTACAACTCTTAGGTTCGTCACTTCTCTGTGACTTCTCAATTTTCTCATCCTCACTTATCTTAACCATTCTCTTGGGTTCGCCATCTCCCATGGCCCCTCAATACTTGCCATCTGAACTCTCATCTATCTCAACTCTTGGGTTCGCCATCTCCCACAGCCCCTCAATTCTCACCATCTGAACTCTCATCTATCTCAGCTCTTGCGTTCGCCATCTCCCATAGCCCCTCAATTCTCACCATCTGAACTCTCATCTATCTCAACTCTTAATTTCGCCATCTCCCATGGCTTCTCTCCAGTTTCTCAATTATTCCTGCCGTCTTCCTACAGCTTCTCAATGTCTTAATTCTCAATTAACTCAAAACTCATATTCTCACCATCTCTTATGGCTTCTCAATCTTCTTCCCTCACATAATATCCTCGTCGTATTTTATGGCCTCCAATCCCAGCTTATTCTTTATTCCATATCTTTTGGCACTTCCGTGTCCTTTCCTAAATAATATCCTTGCCATTTTTCCATAGCCTTTAATCCACCTTTATTTATTTATTATTTCCAAAATTTTCATCATTACTGTCTCTTTATTTTTTAAGCGTCTCTAACGCTATATGTTGATCCATACTTATGTTTGCTTTCTCTCTTATTTCTCCTCTATTTCGCACTTCGTCGCCCGCCTGTCTTGGCTCCTCTACTCTTCTTACTTCAGCAATATTTAATTGTTTTCTCTCAGCCTCTGTATCTCTTCTCGAATCTTCCGAATTGGTCTCAGCCTCTCCACTCCTTATTTCTTCGACTGTTTAGCTTACTTTTCCTCTGTCGCTAAATTCTTCATATCTTGTGCTGTCCGAGTTCCTCTCAGGTTCTCTATTCTTTGAATCGTCGCTACCTCGACCTTTACTTGTACTTGTAACATCCTTATCTCTTCTCCTTGCCCTCTGAATCTGTCCTGCCATCCGTTCCAGGTCTCTTAACTTCTTCCTCTTTATTCTTCCTCCCTTCTAAACTCTCAACCTTCTTATTGACATAGGCGTAAGGTACCGTTAACTTTTCTTCCATATCTCTTCTATCTTCCCCATCGTCTTTCTTCTTATCATTTTTTTTCTTTCCCATTCCTTAAATTTTCTATCGATGTAGGTATAAACCGCAGTCCGTTCTTCCTTATTTCTTTCCTTTGTACTATTTTTGATCTCTCTCCTTCATCTCAATTGGCGCAATTTCTCTCAATCTGGCAAGACGCCTCACGAAATCAGATGAATCGTCTGACGATACTTCAGACTTGTTATTATCCCCTCTTATACCTTTAACGCCCAACACTTCCTGTCTCTCTGAAGTCTTTTCTGTCTGATTCCCTAAGTCCTGAGGATCTCCCTGTAGTTTCCGTTTAACTGTGGTTCCTTCTGTCTGATTCACTAAGTCCTGAGGATCTCCCTGTAGTTTCTGTTTAACTGTGGTTCCTTCTGTCTGATTCACTAAGTCCTGAGGATCTCCCTGTAGTTTCTGTTTAACTGTGGTTCCTTCTGTCTGATTCACTAAGTCCTGAGGATCTCCCTGTAGTTTCTGGTTAACTGTAATCCTCTCCAGTTCCGTGTCCTCATTCTTCTCTTCCCTATCCATCAGAAATCTCCTCTTATACTCGTTCAACGGTATCTCGTCTTCGCTCTCCCAATCATCTGTCAGAAATCTCCTCTTATATTCCATCAATGGAATATCATCTTCACTCTCCCAATTATCTTCCTCATCTGCTAGTCCCTCCCTCTCTCTCCTCTGAATTCTCCCTATCCTGCGTTTTATCAAGTGCATCTAATACTCTGCCTCTATTCTCCTCTTCCTTTTCAACATTCTTATCCCACTCTTCCTATCACTACTTTTGTTCCCCATATTTTCCTTTACAGTTTTTAATTCCGATTTTACATTTGTCCTACCAGTCTCAATTCTTACTCTATCGACATCCGTGTCCGAATAGTTCATTATACTCAACTCGTTTTCTCGATCAGTTTCTTTATCATCGACATCCGGTGGTAATACCCATGTAGTCCTTGTTACGGTGTTATTTTTAAATGATGGCGTCTGCTGGGGTTTACCCATGCGCAACGTTTAGGGGTCATTAATATTTATAGAATATGTCGATATTTTACGGTATAGTGAACGCGAAATATATGCGGAGATTATGACGCATTCGCGTTGGGACGGTCACGCCGGGTGACTTGGTTACAGGGCCTTTGTTACGCTATCCGTCAAGCAAGAAGGTCGTGTCTTGTATTTCTTCCAAGGAAATAAGGCTGAGTATATAGCCTATATTTTATAGATGAATCGATGTAGACTTCAGGGTCAGTTCGGAAATTAATCTAAGCATGAGATTAATTAAATTAAACTAATAATGGAAGAAGAATCGTATTATGATTCAATTTGTAGATGTCAAGAACTCATGTGCTCATTTCTGGCTGTTGACTATAACAGCGCACGTATATAGCCACGATGTTCTTCTGACACATTGTTTTGACACGGACGGATACATACTGATATTATTTGGAATTCAAGTGTTACGCTGAATTGTACATGAAACCTTTTGTGAATGTCGATTATCGTTTTGTATGAATCTTAATACATGTGGACTCTAAGCAGAAGGCTTGATCCTTTATTTACGTTTTGGGTTCGGTTCTACAACTGTTGGTGTTTACCTTTGTCAGCACGATAACTCTCCCACAAGGGAAATCAAATAGACATGAGCCTTGATAGTGTGATTCAGTTTCTCATTCCAGATCCTATAATTTGTGATTGAAGTCCTCTCTAGTACTACGTAACCTTTTACCCAACGATTATCAAACTTTGTTGGACGCACATGTTTCTTATAGTACACCCTATCCCCTGGTCGAAACTCCTGTAATTTTGCTTTTCTGTCAGCGTAACATTTTTGCCTGTCAAACTCCTTCCGTAAGTGTTCAAGTACAAATCTGTGCTTTATGCTTTTCTTGTAAGATAACCTCGGTAAAATCCTCTCCATAATATCGTTTCCTGTCCCTTAGTATTTGTTCAATCGGAAATGTGGGATCCAGTCCATATAACAAGTAGAATGGTGACATGCCCCTACTTTCATATACATTGAACCTAATCCCTTCTAGTGCCTGTGTCAAACACTTCTTCTTCTTCTTCTTGCGATCGCATCTTTGATGATTACACCGTCAGACGAGTTCTCATGATGAATTCGACTGTTGTTTGAAGTTCCTCTTTAACTCCATATAGCTTTGAGTTTAGTGTTGAGTCATTGGGCCAGTATATCTTTCTTAACTGGTCATACAGAGGACAGTCCTGTAGAACATGCTCAGCAGTTTGTTCGTTTTAAATCCACATGTGCACAGTGGTGAAGCAGACAATCGTAGCTTGTGCATGTGTTTATTCAGTTTGTTATGCCCTGTCCTGAGTCGAAAAATAGTTATCTGTCCCTGCCGGTCGAGAGTGTGATAGTCGTCTTTGGGTTGGTTCTGTTCTCTTCTGATAGTCTGGATAGCTCTCTTTTTTCTCAAAGTATGTGACTTCATTATCTTCTTGTTCACATTCTCCTCCCTTTTTTTGCAAGTTTATCTGCCTTTTCGTTTCCGGATACACCACAATGAGATGGTACCCACTGAAGTATGGTTCTCTTTTTGGCAGCTACCTTGTTTAGTTCATTTCTCAGATGCGGGAGTTTACCACCCTTGAGAGCTTGCAGGACAGACAGTGCATCTGTGAGGATGACTACCTGGTGGCAGTCAGAGTTGGTGTTATAAATCATATTTGCAGCTTGCTCTCGCGCTTGAACCTCAGCTGTATAGTTGGAACAGAATTTACCAGTGGGAATGTGCCTAGTCTCATAGTGGTTGTCAGGATATGAGATAAAGATACCGGCACCTCCATTCCTAACAGCATTAGTTGCTGATCCATCTGTATAGGCATGTATCCATGATTGATCGGGATAGCTTTCTTGGATCATACTCAATGTAGCAGTTCATTTTTGCAGATCATTATATTCACATCCACTTGTGAGACCACTGACTGATGTATTAATTTGGAGGGCACTGCTGGCCTGCTCCCATGGTACAGGGTATAGGGTGGGCTTCAGTGGTGTTGTCTTCATGGATAGGTCTTCTTGATGCTGTCTTATAAGTCTTTTTCCCCGATGCACAAAGCTGCTACGCTTTAGACGTCCCAATGCCAGATCATCTAGTCTTGCCTTCATTGGGTGCATTGGCATACTGTTGTACTTTTCCATCTGGATCATGGTTTTTGTGTCTCTTCTATGGGACAATGTCTGTAATCCAGCAACCTTCTGCATCTCTGTTATTGGTGTAGTTTTCATGGCTCCTGTAATGAGCCTGAGAGCTGATTTTGCACCTTGTCCAAAGACTGCAGATGTGAGTTAGCAGCTGATGACCATGCTGCTGAGCTAAACTCTAAGTGTGGTCTTATTACTCCATTATAAATCTTCTTTAGATTTCGTTCATTTGCTCCCCAGTTGGTACCTGCTAATTTTCTGAGTATGCCTAGTCGTCTTCGGGCCTTTCCTTCTGCATTTTCAATATGCTTATTCTTTGGTCAAATGTCACCCCAAGATAGGTGGGGTAGCTTTCTTCCTTGATCACGGTTGTCCCTAGGTGTATGTTAGCTGATTTGTCCTTGGGGGCGAGGGAGAACAGTGTTGTGGAGGTTTTGTCTGTGTTTATTGTGATAAGCCATTTCTCTGCCCATGACACTAGCATGTCTGCTGCCCGCTGCATTCTATAATTTGCTGTGGTGACATTTTCATCAGCGCACCAGAGTACTAGGTCATCTGCATATAAGGCAGCTTTCACTCCTGCAGGGAGATCTTTCACCAGGTCATTGATGTAAACAAGGAAGAGTGTTTGGGAAATTACTCCTCCTTGAGGTACCCCCTGATGGAGCAACACTTTTCTGCTCTGCAGACCGTCAAGAGTGACTCTAGTTCTCCTGTTATGCAAGTATGACTGGATCCATTTCATCATGTTGCCTTGGATTCCACTTCTCCTAAGTTTTGCGATGAGGCCATCTTTCCACACCTTGTCAAAGGCCTGCTTGAAGTCGACCCAGATCGTTAGGACCTTTTTCTTCTCCTGGAAGGCATCTTCTATTGCTTGAGACAAGTAAGTAACTTGGTCTTCTATACTGTAGCATTCTCTAAATCCAGCTTGTTCCGGCACCAGGATCTGCTCAGACTCTAAATACCATTTCAATCTGTGGTTGACTATTCGCTCCATAGTCTTCCCAACACAGCTTGTGAGACTGATTGGCCGGTAACTTGCAGCCTCGGTCTTACATTTCCCTTTCTTTAGTATGGGTATTGTGATGGCTTCTCTCCATACTTGGGGTACCGTTCCTTTCAACCAGCTGTGGTTGAATATCTCAAGCAGTTTTGTCTTTGCTGCTGAGCTCAGATTTACTAGCATTTCGTTGCTGATTTTGTCTGGGCCCGGTGACTTTTGAAACTTAAGCTTGGAAATAGCCTTCTGTAGTTCTCCTAGTGTGATGGGTTCCCTCATTGGGGCAGGAGTATCTGTCTGTCCCATGGTTGCCAGTAATTTCTTTTCTTATCTCTCTCTGATGGTCTATGTTAATGGTAAAGTTGCTTTCTGAACTGTATCTTCTAGCAAACAAGTCTGCAGCTTGTTTTTTCCTCTGAAAAGTTTGCCACCTTCATCCAATGTGATAGTCTGCCTTGGGTGAGGAACGCTCTTCATTTAGAGACTTGGACTAATCTCCAAAGTTTTCCTGCCGTCTTTCTCAAGGTTCAGCGATGCCGTTTTTAGTTCTCCAGCTTTTCCGTTTTTCTTCTAGCTTTGTTCTCTGAAACTCTGCTACAGCCTTTTTCCATTTGTTGTGAGTTTCAAGTGAAGGCTGAGACTCTGCGTCCTTTCTAGCCCTGTCCATAGCTTCCTGACGTTCTTGGAGAGTGCTGGACCAGTATGGTATGTAGTTACGCCGGCATCCTTTGGGAATGGTTTCTTTTGCAGCTTGTAGTATGCATCTGTTGAAGTCTTTTACCACTTCATTAATGTCTCTGTTCTGTACCTTGAGGGTAGACAGCAGCGTGTTCACCTGATGCCTGAATAAACCCCAGTTGGCTTTTTTGTAGTTCCATCTTGTAATGGCTGGGCCTGTACTGAGAGTTGCACTTTGGACAGTAAGAAAGATTGGGCGATGGTCGCTGTCAAACACAAATCCCAGTTTTCTACATTTCCTCGGCTGTACGTGCAAATAACATCGTTGATTATCCCATGCATCCTTTTATTCATCCCATTTCCTTGTGGTCGATATATTGTTGTCCTAATATGCTTTATGTGCAGCCTTTCCAGGGTATCCTTAAAGGGGTTACCTAAATAAGCTTTTCTGTTGTCCGTTAGAATAGTTTCAGGACAATTATGTCGTGGGATAATTTCTGTGGTTAATATCCTGGCAATAGTATGTGAAGTCCCATCTGCCACTGCGAAACATTCTGGCCATCCACTATAACAGTCCAGGAAATGTAATATCATGGTGTTCCCTGCATTTGTCTTTGGGTAAGGACCGGATAAATCGATGCTAATTTTCTGCATCGGAAAATGAGGTCTATCCATCTCCTGTAGTGGACACTTTATAGCTTTCATCCGTCTAAGCCTACATGTCTCACAATTTCCCACATATTCAGTAATGTGCTTGTTCATACCAGGCCAGAAGTACCTCCTTTTAATAACGTCCAGCGTCTTATCTCTTCCAACATGTCCATTACCATCATGGTATTGGTCCAAAATTTTCCTTATCAAATGTTTTGGAATGTACTTGCGCCAACTACTTTCATTATCTGAAGCCGCATAGTATATCTGCCCATTGTCTGGCCATAGAAAAAAAGTTATCCACGTCATCTGAGTTTTTTATCAACCATTCCTTTAGTTCTCTGATTTTCTCATCCTTCTCTTGTTCAATTCCCATATCGAATTTTTCTTGCCACTTTTTTATCTCTTCCTCCTCTCTTTCATTTTCCGGTAGTGTCGGGGTCCTCTACTGTTTTCTACCCTTTATTTTCGCTACGGCTTCCACCTTAAAAAACTTATCATTTATCTCCTCCTCATCTCCCTCCTTATTCCAGGAATTCTCGTCCCTTTCTGGTTCAATTCTGACTCTAGATAACAGGTCTGCACATGTGTTCTTCCTTCTGGCGATGTGTTCTATCTTCATGCTGTATCCTTGTAGGTTTAACGCCCACGTTTGTAACTTCCTTGTTCCTTCCTTCTGTTTAGACAGCCAAGTAATCAGCAGCCTATGGTCAATTTCAGGACAATAAACTCCGCTCCTCTTAAGTAGTAGTCTAATTTCTGCACTGAGTAATGTATCTCGAAGGCTTCTTTCTCTGTAGTTCCCCAATTTTTCTGTGAGCCGCTCAGCTTGTGTGACACAAACACAATGGGGTTTCTCGTTCTTTATATGTGGTAATATATCTTCGTCTGCCAGTTTATTGATCTGCACTAAACAAGCTCCTATAGTTGTATCTGGGGCGTTGGTATATAGTATCATTTGGCCATTCAAATCCAGATGTACCAGATAGGGAATCTCAGTGAGGGCTGATTTCAGCTGTTCAAACGCTGTTTGACATTTTTCATCCCACCTGAAGCGAACATTCTTTCTTGTCAAATTAGTCAAAGGTTTCGCCATTTCAGAAAAATGTGCAATATGTCTACTAAAATAAGCGAATGCCCCCAGAGCTCCAGGAACTTCTCTGACATTTCTAGGAGAAGGTATGTTTCAGATACCTGTAACCTTCTCATCATCCGGTCTCACTCCATTCCGGTCAATGATAAATCCTAAATATTTGATTTCTTTTCTCAAGAAATCACTTTTCTCCAATTTCAACTTTATATTATGTTTCCTCAATCTACTGAATACTCTTTTGTTGCATTCCATATGCTCTTCCATAGACCCAGCTGTATGAATTAGAATATCATCTATTTAGGCCATTGCAAACCTGTGCATTCCTAGTAATACCTCATCCATCAGTCCCATGTATGTCGCCGGGCTACCCTTCAACCCGAAAGGCATGACGTTCCACGAGAAGCTGCCCAGATGTGTACTGAAGGTACTTTTCTTTTTTGCTTCTTCTGATAGAGGAATACTCCAAAATCCCGACCTTGCATCCAGGGAAGTAAACCATGTAGAACCACCAAGAGTGCTAAATATGTCATCAATTCTTGGTAGAGGGCAAGAGATCGTCTTCGTCACCCTATTTAACGCCCAGTAGTCACAGCAGAATCGGTACGTTCTTTCCTACGATGACCACCGGAGAAGACCATTCTGAACGTGATCGCTGAATCAAACCCGCCTTTAACATCCCTTCAATTGCCTTTTCAATTATCATCCTGTTTCGGAGGGGTGTGCGATATGGTCTGGACTGTATTGGTTTTTGTTTCTCTTCTGTTTTAATTTCCATGACCATCGTATTCGTCCAAGTAACTTCTTAATCAGGCAAGATAAATACATCTTAGTGTTTTATGACAAACCTTTCTAGCATCTCTTTTCTTTAACCACATTTTCTGCTCTCAACTTTGTCCGTAATTCCTTAATTCTCTCCTCAGACATCAAATTCTTTTGACCCATCTCCTTCTGATCCTCACTTCTTTTCCGCATATAATCAATCTCCTTCTGCGTTTTTGACCATTCCTTAATATTGTTTGAATAGATTCCCCTTCTTGTCCTATATCCTTGATTTGGTCCTTGGGTTCCTGAATCACCAATTTCAGCTATCACTTCTGTCTTGGGTTTTCCTTTACACGACCATCCTTCTCTAACAGTTCTCTCTTCAGCCAAAAAAGGTTTCCTTCGTCTGTATAACTCGGTGGTTTGCTTTATTTGATGAAGGCTCCATTTCTGACTGCTCCTCTTGTCAGCTCCCTCTCGTTCTGCGTTCTCTGTTGTAGAATTATTTACTCTCCTTAATTTTATCCTTTGTACTATACTGCCTCATGGAACTTTTATAGTCTTTCCTGATGTATTTATCAGAATTAATGTTAATTCATTATTTTGTCCTATGCTTTGAATTCCTTCTAATAAAGTGATTCCTGGTTCTTTTTCTATATCCTTACCTTCCAACTACAACACATCAACCGTCTCATGTTTTCTATAATAAAGTTAGTTGCTTATCCTTTACAGGACGTGGCAATCAACCCCAGCTTTTATTGGCTGTTTGTGATTTTTCTAGGCAATTTTTTCATTCAGTAGTTTGTCAGTGCTTTCTGAACGGTACGGCGCTTATACCATTGTTAAAAATCCACACACAGCGATCTGCTACCAAACCGCCTGCAGCAGGTTTTGAAGCTGGTATATCTGAATTATGAAACGCCGACTTTCTATAATAAGGATTTTGTTTACCTTCCCTCGAACAAAATTTATTGAATTCGGAGGCAAGATCACTTGTTTCCCATTCCTCACCAAGGAAGCTATCTCGATATCATTTTCAATTGGGATAGTACTTTTGCCTATCTCCAACACGTTTTTTTCATAGTCCAGTCGTACTCGATACTTGCATAGGAAATCCCTACCCAATATTATACTTCTGTAGACTCCTCTAACAACCTTAAATTTGTGAGTGATCCATTCCATTCCTATCTTGAAGTTCAACTTTACTTCCCCTAAGACTAGCAATGGTTCCTTAGATACAGACTCTAGTTTAAGCTTGCCAATGTTTAGCTTCACTCTATCTCTATTCAACTTATAAACTTCTTCTCTCATTATCGAATGGCTGGCTCCGCTATCTATTAGTGCTCGGAATTTTTGATCCCATAATCATATTACACATGAACTTGGGTCCAGTTCCCCTTCTAAACATCTATTACTCTCCCTTGTTACTGTTAGTACATCTGGCATCTGAATGGGTTTTTTCTTATCATTTACTAATTTCTTCTTACCAAGGGTTTGATTCATGTTGTTAGTTGTTATCAGTCCCCTGATAAAATGCTTCTTTCTATCCTTACTCCCAAGTTGAGGCCCTTGTCGATGAATTCCCCTCAGTCCTGCCTCACGCACTGAGTGGTTGGATAGTTTTTTCGATATATATTCTGTCTAAAATTCCCATGATCCTCTTCTATTCTTCTCCTTGAGGGATCTACATCCGTACCTCTGCCCTGTATCCACCATCCTCGAGTATTACTCACTCCCCTTGGGATGCATACAGTTCTGCCCAAGTTCAGACCGCTTGACTCGTGAGCATCCCTTATCCTCACGTTTCGACCCACATCTTCTCCTGCTCCCCAAAAACCGTCTCTCCTAGGTGGAGGTCTCGGGGTTGTGTCCCGGCTCATTGTTGTTGTTAGGCCCCAACCATTTCTCCGCTCGTTTGATCTTTGACCGCTGTTATTTATGCGCCCATTAGTTATCTCTACAGGGAAGTTTCTATTATAAGGGTCCGCCCATCTTTTATACGTGGTTGCTTCTTCTCGATCCTCCTCAAATCTCACTTTATGTCTTTGACCATTATTTTTCTTACATCCAAATGACAATTCAAATGGGGCCTCCTCATTCTCCAACTCTTCATATTCGGCGTTACCTTGCACCTCTCTCCTCCCACAGTTCCTGGCTAGGTGTCCCTTAGCATTACATAAGAAACATCTCCTCTCATCAGCCACTTGAATCATTCCTCTTCTGTTTTCATCATATCTGCTAACTTCACGATGACTGTGATGTTGCGGTTGATGATCTCTTCCTCTTAGCCTACCTCTGTCCAAGGGCCTCAGCTGCTGATCAATTGGTTCTTTTAATCCTCCTCCTTCCTCATGATCATTCATTCTCAGTCGAAATCTCCTCAATAAGTTCTCTTCTGATAAAGCCAATTTTACAGCCTCGTTTAAAGTTTCTGGGTTTTTTCTCAACAGATGTAACCTTATTCCATCCTTTTGTAGGGCATCAATAAATATTTCGACCAATTGTGCTTCAATGTACGGATGATGCATGTCCCTTCCTAGAAAAACTTCCTCTGCCAAATTTTTCAATTTATCACTAAAGAGTTGTATTACAACATTTTGTCGGAGTTTCCTAAGTAAAACCCAGGAATATTGTGGGTCTGTAATTTCTCCATAGCATTTCAATAAGTCCTTCTTGAGGGTCTCCCATGGTTCCAGGGGCTCCTCCTCAAACCTCCTCCTTATAAAATCGTTCAACGGCCCATCACTCGCCAAAAAGGCAAGTCTTTTTTTTTTCTTTCTCATCCTCTCCGATAGTAAACGCATATCTCTCTATCCTATCAATCCATCGCTTACACCCTCCATCCTCTCCTCGATATGTCTACATTGTGGAATACACTATTTTATCTACTTTCCAGATTCCACTTTTCTAACGTGTTAGTCATTTGTAACAGGGCCATTGTGGTGGGATCCAGTCTTTGTTCCTCCGCCATCCCTAATTCTTATCCCTTCTTTCCTTAATCGTACTTTTAACAATTATCTAATCTTTTACAAAACAAGACTAGGCAGAGTTTTCTTGTTTATGATTGTTTGTTGTTTAAACTAATACAGTGCCCAGGAAGTGTCTGCACAAAACAAAAAAACTGGGTCAGTAGGTGTACCTAACTATCTGATCAATTCTCTAACTAAACTCCGCTATTAATTAACCTTAATTAATCTGCCTTGCCATGTCTCGGCGAGTGCTGAATGCATGCTGCTTTCTCGTCTTGGATGGGTTCCGGTTCGTCGTTGAATTTCTCAAAACTGTCCTGAGTGGGTTCTGGTTCCTCGTTGAGTTTTTTAAAACTGTCCTGAGTGGGTTCTGTTTCTTCGTTGAATTTTCTCAAAACTGTCCTGAGTGGGTTCTGGTTCCTCTTTGAATTTCTCAAAACTGTCCAGAGTGGGTTCTGGTTCCTCGTTGAGTTTCTTAAAACTGTCCTGAGTGGGTTCTGTTACTGTATCTTCTGTGTGGCATGTATCTTCCCATACCAATCCTCGTCATATCGTCTCAAGGATATCATGATCTGAAATTATAACCATCAAATAATTATTTATAGGTTCAGGTTCCTCGTTGAATTTCCTGGATGTATCCGATGAGGTTCTGTCAGTTTCTTCTGTGCTTCACATTCCTCAACGCACTGAGCAACTTGTCAACATCCTCTCCAGTTTTCTACGATCTGAAATTAGACTTCATGTATGTCTTCTTCTTCTTCGATCCTTAACCACCGACCGTCAAAGCAGTCAGTGGCCATCACGCCTAGTGGCGTCTTGTAGGGCAACAACAAATTGATTCCACTTTGCACGGTCGGTGGCCATCCTTCGTACAGTGCCCCAACTCTGGTTCATTCTTTGCATCTCAGCCTCCACAGTCCTCCGCCAAGTTGTTTTTGGTCGGCCTCTCTTTCGCTTTCCTTCAGGGGTCCAAAGCATAGCTGTTCTTGTGATGGCATCGGGGTCTCTTCTGAGGACATGACCAACCCAGCTCCAGCGTCTGCCAGCTATGATGGTGTGCATATCCTCTTGCTTGCTACGAGTAAGCAGATCTTGGTTGGTGATGATATTCGGCCAAAAGATTCGGTGAATTTTCCTTAGGCATGTTGTGTGTTTTGCACAGTGGGCTATCACCTGCTTGCCAACCAATCTGATTACGGAAACAATGATAGATTGTTTGGTCTGTTTTTGTTCCACAAAGACGCCACTAGGCGTGGTGGAAACAGCGATAGTTTGATCAATTTGTTGTTGCCCTAAGACGCCACTAGGCGTACTGGCCACATACTGCTTTGTCGGTTGATGGCTAAGGATGGAAGAAGAAGAAGATGTTGTGTGAAAAGAGGACAATTTTGACATTTCCTTCTCTGTGACATTCCAGCATTCCGCACCATAGAGAAGCACAGAAAGCACGCAACTCTGGTATAATCTTAATTTTGTGCTTGTGCTGTATTGGGAGGACTTCCAGATGTTATTTAGGCTAAAGAAGGCTGTTCTTGCCTTATTCATTCTGATGTTGATGTCTTTGCCTGCCCCACCGTCTGGTGTTACTATGCTTCCTAGGTATGTGAAGGTATCTGTCTGTACCAGTTGCTGATTCCTTACTGATATGGGCTCAGGGTTGCTCACATTGAGCGTCAGGACCTCAGACTTCTTTAAATTGATGTTCAAGCCCACCTGCTGGCTAAATTTATTAAGTCTATCCGTTTTTTCCTGGATGTGTTGATGTGAATGTGCCAGCAGTGCAATGTCATCTGCATATTCCAGATCTTCCAATGTAGAAAATGCAGTCCATCTTATTCCTCTTGGACTGCCCTCTGTTGTCTGGCGCATCACCCAGTCTATGACTGTTAAAAATAGAGTGGTTGATAAGGGGCATCCCTGTCGTACTCCTGTCTTCACCTCAAAGGTTAGGTTGCTCTGCCCAACACTACATGTAAAGTTGGCATAGAGGCTTTTTATGATTGACACTATGCAGCTTGGAATTCCATAAGCCCTCAGTATTTTCCATAAACTGTCCCTATGTATGCTGTCAAAAGCCTTTTCAAAATCAACAAAATTTATGTAAAGCTGTCTTTGCCATTCTGAGCACTGCTCTATAATGTTCCTGAGAGTGAATATATGGTCTACACATCTTCTGTTCTTTCTAAATCCTGCTTGTTCTTTCCTCAGTTTGTAGTCTACTGCCTTTGAAATTCTCTGTATAATTATCCTGCCTAGTATTTTGCTGGGAACTGAGAGAAGAGTGATTCCTCTCCAATTATTGCAGTCTGAAAGATCTCCCTTCTTGGGCAATTTGACAATTATTCCTTTGTTCCACTCTGATGGTGTTGTCCCCGTTTTCCACACTTGTGCAAATATAGGTTCTAATAGTTCTGCTGCTAGCTCAGGGTCTGTCTTAAATAGCTCTGCATTTAAGTTATCATGGCCCACTTCATGTATGTGATTATTCACAAAAGTTCTATTTTTTCATATATCTTCGTTGAGTGGAAGTGACCGTCCATCACTCTTCCATGGGGTTGGAAAATATAATTTTTTTTTCTTCTAATCTCTACACATAGAGTTCTCATCTATTACAGTTTGATTCACGATTACACACTGATAACGCTGAAGAATGAAGATAGTCACCAGACCACTATAAGTTGAATTCTTTGGAGATACCAAGTTAAAATATATATATATTTTTTTTTAATGCCTCGTAGACATCAGGTATGTAAGGATAGTGAATATCAGTGTACGATCAGTCTGGTAACATTTGAATCCTGAAACAGTCACCCCTTCCTATTTGGTCACCGACATCACTTTACCTTCACCATAATGATCCTATGTGGCGACATCCGTTTACCTCCCAACATGTCTCTGTAGAAAACCACCAGAGAATATTAAATCCTCGGTCTCGCGGCACCAGTCTACCTACCCTACGTCACAGGTTCTTCTCATCGGCCATTTAATTCATAATCGTATAGTGGTAGTACTTTTTTTGTGGGTGGTAAGGTCAAGGTCAGCGAAATTTTCATCCTTCAGCTTGGTCTCTGGCTTCACACTTCATTTTTTTCTTTTTTTCTACGTCATCTGTCTCCATTGGTTTTTTCTTAATCATTAACTAAACCACTAGGTATAAGCCTCAAGAGTGTAATCCTTATCCAATTGCCCATAATCTTCCTAATTTTTCGATTTTGCATCATCATTAGCTATAGGTCACATATGCTGTGACACAAGCAAGCTCTTTCCATCCCTGTTCTGAGACCCAGAGGACCTACACAAGCAAGTTCTTTCCATCCCTGTTCTGAGGCCCAGAGGACCTACACAAGCAAGTTCTTTCCATCCCTGTTCTGAGACCCAGAGGACCTACACAAGCAAGTTCTTTCCATCCCTGTTCTGAGACCCAGAGGACCTACACAAGCAAGTTCTTTCCATCCCTGTTCTGAGACCCAGAGGACCTACACAATCAAGTTCTTTCCATCCCTGTTCTGAGACCCAGAGGACCTACACAAGCAAGTTCTTTCCATCCCTGTTCTGAGACCCAGAGGACCTACACAAGCCTTTCCATCCCTGTTCTGAGACCCAGAGGACCTACACAAGCAAGTTCTTTCCATTCCTGTTCTGAGACCCAGAGGACCTACACAAGCCTTTCCATCCCTGTTCTGAGACCCAGAGGACCTACACAAGCCTTTCCATCCCTGTTCTGAGACCCAAAGGACCTACACAAGCAAGTTCTTTCCATCCCTGTTCTGAGACCCAGAGGACCTACACAAGCAAGCTCTTTCCATCCCTGCCTTATTTCTCCAGTTTTACTCTATATTCTATTCTATTCTTTTTTTTTTTTTTGGTGTCTCCAATTTATTTCACCCCGGGGGTTTCAGCATAAGAACTGCCCTGCAATGCTTTTAGCTGGCTTTACTAATGTGTGTGTGTACTCATCACTGCTGATGTCCTTTTTCTCACCTCTATTTTCAAATACAACTGCAGTTTTATACAGCAGAGGATCTACATTTTGGGGGCCCTGAAGGTTGAACTCTTGGAGGGGCCCCTTTTATAAAATAAAAATAGTTTTGTGGGATGGGTTCATAAACAGAAAAAAGACAAACAATATAACCTGTTTATTAGGCCAATTCTAGTAAATGACTGACATTATTTGACTAACTTTACAAAATATTCTTTTTTCTACATTTTCAGGCAGCGTATGTCTGAATAGTCTTGTCATATGATAGTGTTCTTGATATGTCCTTTTCTATTGATGCTCAAATAGTTCAATCTCTGCCACAGAGAATGCAAATAGTTCAATGTCAATATCTCAATGAAAGTATTACAAATGAACATCATGAAACGACTCCTAAGACTATGAACACCATGGAACTTTGGCAATGCTCAAGACAAGGAGCTGGATTGGACTTTAGAACTTTACTCATTTTGGTGAATATCTGGGGCCCCAGGAAGCTCAAGCTTCATTAGCTTCATAGTAGATCTGCCTCTGGTTTTATTATACATTATTACATTGAAACTGTGAACGTATTATCCTGCTAAATCAATTAAATTTACTGAGTTATAATTCCATACCTGAGATTCTTGCCTGCCTCGCCGCATTCATAATCCAACTTGCCAGGCAAACTCTCCACAAATGTCTGCAGATGAGAATGTTTCAGAGCTTCCCATAATTCCTCTGTTGATTTTTCACTGAAGGGGTCAAGGTTCATACGCAGACTTCCACCAAAGATTACTGGATCCTAAAATGAAGATCAAAGTGGTCAATGAAGTACACCCATGTTTCCATCTTTTTTACCTCTTCGGAAGTCAGAGTGGCTAAGATTCTAATTTTAAAGGTACCGGGTTTGCTCCCAGCACAGGGAATTTAATTGATTGAAATTTTTTCAGACCCAGTGATTCCTACTGATGTCATACTCACCCCCCCCCACCCCCCCACCCCCCTCGATCTCCTGGGTAGTAAGATCGGATGCCTAGCCTTCTCGGATAAGGGCAAAAAAAAAATGCAAGGTCCCGTGTGCAATTTTAAAATCCCTCGGCAGTTAGAGATCGTAAAGAGTAGGCCATAAGGCCGCTGCCCTGGCAAAATGTAAATATTAGGAAATCTACCCACCACAAAAATATTTACAGAACGTGTGATTCCTGTATACACACATTGGGATCCTCACTGGTGCTACGGCAGTCATGCACTGTGCTGATTTTCTTCATACACTCTCAGGCGTCCACTTGAATGTTTTCAAAGAAAGCAGTAGTCAGTTTGAGGCTATATGAATCTCCATAGACCTTTTCCATGAATGGTACTGGTGTCGGCCAAATGCGCTTTCTCTGTTCTGCATATGTTGGGCATCTTTGAAGCAGATGTTCAGCAGTCATTTTATCTGTGCTGATCTAAGGGAAGAGATAGGAGCACTGATAGAGTAGTCCGCTTGCTATGAAGATGGTCCTTCAAACCAAACCAAACCAAATGTTGCAGTCACTAAACCTTGCATTTTTGTCTTGGAGCATCAAGGTAATCCATTTATGAAGACATATAGCATTGAATATGGCAACATTTAGTACACTTAGTGAAATCACACCATTTTTACTACAGTCATTTACAAAAAATCACAAAATATGCACAGTATTGTGTACCATAATTTTTCACCAAATAAACTAGAATAATTTCACATAAAAAGTTCTGACTTGTTTGAAGCTTTAACAGTATCTCTAGCTTCATCTTCCACCTGTGACTAGTCATCAGGCATAGATGTGTGACTAGTCATCAGGCACAGATGTGTGATAGTCATCAGGCGTAAACATGTGACTAGTCATCAGGCGTAGACGTGTGACTAGTCATCAGGCGTAGACGTGCGACTAATCAGGCATAGACAAGCGACTAGTCACCAGTAGACGTGCGACTAGTCATCAGGCAGAGATGTGTGACTAGTCATCAGGCATAGTTGTTCATCATCTAATTATGTTGCCTTTTGATGGATTTCTTATTGTTAAATCTAAAACAACACTGTAAGCATTGATCTGGTAGTTGTGACAAAACTAAGCAATGCTGTCAGAATTTCTCCAAACTCAAAAAAGTTAAAACATATCAAATGATCACTACTTAACAGACGTCAAACCAAACAACTGATATCCCTTTTATCTCTCTATAAGGAGCAAGACATCTTCATCTGTTTTATACCCAGCTAACAAGTGGAGTACAAAAACAGGATATCTGTCACCCACCAGGCATGTTGTACACGATGACCAATGAGGCTTAACCACAGAAACTTTCAATTTATCATTATCAAGTCACTAAAACCATTATAACAAATGGCAAGATAAAGATGTTGGCAGTCTACGGACATACATTGGGGAATAACATCACAATGCAGTTCCCTTGGTAAAAGAAATACAGCAAGACTCACAAGGACATGAAGAACAGACCTGGAGATTGTTTTACCAATACAAAGACCTTACGATGTCTTTTCTTTGGCGTAACATTTGAAATTTATATGCCCCTAATTGTTTTTGGAAAACGTGTCACGTATTTGTACATGCAACAACAACAACAAATGTATTTTTAACTGATGTTTTTCAAAATGTCTTGTACATTTTTTTGGCCACCAAATGGTGAAAAAACCCCTTCCAGTTCCTGGAGATCTATGAGAAAGCATAGAAAGAACAGCACCACAGTTACTTTTGGCATGCCAAAACAGGAAACAATAAAAGGTTGTCATATAAAACAAGCTGCTATAGAAACCACAACAGCAAGAGAACATGAATTCATTTACGCAGCCTTCTTGTAAGAGAACCAGCAGCAGTAAGGACTCCATAAGGAGAAGAAAGAACGGACAAGAGGGAACGATTACAACAATGCCGACAAATATATAAAATATAAAGAAATGCAGTAAAGACCAACAAGGCCCTTTCAACTCATTAAAAAGGTCTAACAAACATAAACGGATTTGTGACATTTTTAATGTGTAAGATAAGAATAGTAGTGTCTATATGTGTAAGATAAGAATAGTAGTGTCTATATGTGTAAGATAAAAATAGTAGTGTTTAATGAGTTGAAAGGGCCTTCAGAGTTGGTCTTTACTGCATTTCTTTCGCATTTCTTTTTATTTTATCTATTTTTCGGCATTGTTGTCATCATTCCTTCTTTCAACATATTTCTGCATACTTCTATTTCAAGTGCTACCTAAGCTGTAAAGGGCTGATAAACCTAATAATAGTCTGACCAACCTGGGGCAAAATGGTAATTTTCTTGCGGAGATCATGAAGCCCCAAGGTGGCTATCGGGTGGTTGTCAACGATGATATGGCCTGTAGCTGCTTCCACTAGACGAAACAGTGCTACTGCTAGTGACGATTTTCCTGCACCTGTCCGACCAACAATTCCAATCTGCGAGACATAATCAAACGTGCTCTAATTATTATTTTAATTATCATATTCAAAGAATAGTAATGCTGTAACCTACCATGCATGTTGTAAAAGGCAAGTAAGGAGGGTCGGGCGTGAGGTCAGCTACGCTATCCTGTAGAAACTTGAGGCCAAAAAAAAGTGATGACCAAGAACCAGACAGGTGCCAGTGGAGCAGAGATGAGAAAGACAATGCTGGCAATGGATAGAAAACAAAGTCAGGAAACCTGCAGATAGCACAACCTGGTAGCCCTTATTCTGGAATCCCCAGGGTAAGCGAGGTAGATCAATCAATCAATACCCTTTAGCTCCCCAAGGAGCATAGGCCTTCAACAAACACATGCCAAGTCCTGACACGTGCCATCAGCTCAAGGTCTTTCCATGTTTTCCTCATCATTTTCATTTGTGTATCTAGTTCTCTTCTCCATGTGTTTTTTTTTTGGGTCTACCTCTGCCTCTCTTTCCCTGAGGATTCCAGAACAAGGACTGCCTTGTAATGCTATCAACAGGTCTCCTCAATGTGTGTCCTAAGAGAGGTAGAGGGAAACCAAAAATCATATGACGAAGAGAATTTGAGACAGAAGTGAAAGGTATAAAGAAGACATGGAAAGACAGCACAAGACAGGAAGACTTGGTATGAATTTGTTGATGGACGTCTGCTCCTGGAGTAGTGGTTGGATGATGATGATATTCAAAAGAAAACAATACTCTTACTTACTTACTTAGTCGTTCCCCTTCTACCGTGAGGTGTAGAGGTTTAGAAGAGAGAGCGCCAGACTATCCTATCGGCTGTCTTCCTCCTGGCCTGGTTCCATTCTAGTCCTCGGTCCTTCAAAGATTGTCTAATGTTATCCTACCAGCAAACTCTGGATCGTCCTGGGGGTCTGGATCCCTGGCTCTTTGTTTCCCATGCTTGTCATGGTAGCCGAACTTCTCCCATTCTGCAGACATGGCCAAACCATCTTAGTTGGGACTGTTCTACTTGGGTCTGCAGGGGGTGGGATTTTAGGCCTTGACGTATCGTCTGGTTGCGGACCTTCCTCAGATACCTCATTTCTGAGGTTTGGATCTGGCTTTTGTGGGTTGTAGTCATTGCCCATTACTCGCATCCATATGTCAAGACTGGGACATAGGTGGAGCGGTATATAGCCATCTTCGTTTTCTTACCAACCTCTCTCTTGCTGAGGAATCCTCGATTTATGGCCTGAAAAAGTCTCCCAGCTGCTGCTTTTCAAGTGGCCAACTCTTCTTTGATGCCTCCCTTTTGGTCTATAATAGCTCCGAGATATTTAAAGTGGTCGACCTGCTCCAGGACCTGTTCTCCCAGCTTAATCTGATGTCTTCTTTCTTCTCATGATATCACCATGGATTTTGTTTTAGAGCTGCTTATGACCATCCCTCTCTTCTCCAGCTCTTCTTTCCAGACTTGCAGGTTGGATTGAAGATGTGCCTCTGATTTAGCAATCAGGGCAACATCATCAGCAAATGCCAGCTCTGAAATACAGACCTGTCTCATCTTCCAGTACCCCACTGAATACTTTCTTGTTCTCTCCTTACATGCCTTGATAACATCGTCCATGAGGAGTATGAAAAGATAAGGTGATAGGATATCACCTTGTCTTACACCAGTGGTGGTCCTGAACTCTTCTGACTTATGGTTTGCTGTCCTCACATAATTTCTGCAAGACTTGTAGAAGCTCTGTATAGCATGAATCAGAGGTGCTGGAATGTTCTTCCTTGCCAAACAGTCCCAAAGTTTGCTCCAGGGGACCCTGTCTAACCCCTTTTCCAGATCTATGAAACAAAGATGGATCTCACTCTTATACTCAAGGGCCTTTTCAGCTGTCTCAAGATTAGGTCTTGAGTACTTCGGTTAGCTCGGAATCCGCACTGGACCTCATCCAATTGTGGCTCAGCTAGGCATCGGAGTCTCTGCTCTAGGATTCTAGAGTAGATTTTACCAGGGACACTGAGAAGGGATATGCCTCTATGGTTTCCACATTGTCGATTGTCACCCTTGGCAATCTCCCAATCCTTTGGTATGGTCTTGTTGCACCACGCTGCCTGTAGGACCCTTAAGAGTAATAGGTCGCCTGATGCTCCCATGTACTTAACCATTTCTGGTGTTATACCATCATGCCATGCTGCTTTGCCCATCTTGATTTTCTCCAGTGCTGCCTTCAGTTCTTCCATCTTCATGTCATCTTCATCACCATTGGTTTCCTCTTCTGTGCTAGTGGTTATCATTTCTGATGCTTAACCTTGCTCACCATCAAGGAGTTCTGAGAAATATTCTTTCCATCTTTCCATTACTTCCTTCGGGGCAGTAAGCAATTTGCCTTGCTTGTCCTTTATAAATTTGAGAGGGCATTGTTTTTCCTTCCTCATGTTCTTTAGGGTCTTATAGAACAATTTCTGGTTTTCTTGCGCATGTTTTTCTAGCTTTTCTCCAAATTCTTCCCAGGACTTCTGTTTTGCTGCTAGCACCTTGTTCTTTGCTTCTTTTCTGAGTATCACATATTCTCTATATTTCTCTATTTGTCCTGCTGTGTTTTTAGCTCCTAAGTATTGTTTCCATGCCATTTTCTTCTCTCTTATTTTCTCTTTGACTTCCTCTGTCCACCAAGGTGTCCTCTTTCTCTTGTTCCCAAGTCAGACTTCACCACATGCTTCTGCAGCAGCTGTCTTTATGATGTCCTTGAATTTAAGCCAGAGGGTTTCCAAGTCATCAGGTTGTTCTTCTGTGTTTCTCACCGCTGTAGCAATTAGCCCCTGATATCTGGTCTTAATTTCTGGCTCTCTCAGCTTGTAGGTCTTAATGCTCATTTCTCCCGTTTGTTTACTTGGTTTCTTGCGTAATGTTGGGCAGTTCCTAGGCTGAGCAACTCTTTCAGTTATTTTTTTGATTGTAAGCAGGTAGTGATCACTTCCAATCTCTGGCCCCCTCCAGACTCTAGCATCCCGGACATATTTGAATGAGCTCCTCCTAACTATGGCATAGTCGAACACTGACTTCTCATTCTTTGTTGGTTCACATCTAGTGTATGCATGTATGCGCTTATGGGGGAACTTTGTGTTTGTAATGATCAGATTCTGCTCACTGCAGAATCTAAGGAGTCGCTTTCCATTGTCACTGAGAGTATCTTCTCCATATCTTCCGATAACTCCACCCCATCTAGCATGGTCATTTCCAACTCTGGCATTGAAATCTCCGAGCATGATAATTTCATCTAGGCAGTCATCCACTGTCCTTTGAAGCAGCTCGAAGAATTCCTCCTTGACCTCTGCTCTCTCATCCTCATTTGGCCCATACACTATGGCCAGGTTGACTATGATTTTTCCTTCTTTTAGTTTTACAACCATAATGCACTCTGAGACAAAGTTCCATCCCTTGATACTATCTTTTTGGTTTTTGGCCACAATGCAACCCACACCCCCTTTAGCTCTTTCAGATGTGGGTACACCACTGTAGAGCAGCATGTTGCCATCGAGATCCATGACTCCTCCCTTTTTCTTTGTTTCCGTTATAGTCAGATTTCTAATTTTGCTTTCATCTCTTCCACCAGCTCCTCTTCTTTCCCATTTATAGTTCTTGTGTTCCAAGTTCCATAAGTCGTAGTCCGTTCCAGTTCATCGCCTTTAGAATCAGTCCGGTTTTCTCTCTTGTAGTTCGCGTAATCATGTTTTAAAGCAAACAGGTGATTGGCCTGTTGTGCCTTTGCATGGTGGAGGGGCTGCCTCCTTACGGCCTCCATGCAGGCCGCCCTTCTCCTTTTTCAGACGGGCTTGGGACTGGCCTAGGCGGAGTTGAAAAAAATACTCATTAATCTAAAATACAATATTCAATTGTATACTTTATATGACTCTTCAGTTTATATCAAAGATATAGTTTTTAACTGTTGCCATCTTTGGTGATTTGAGACCGTTATACTTTATATGACTCTTCAGTTTATATCAAAGATATAGTTTTTAATTGTTGCCATCTTTGGTGATTTGAGACCTTTAGTCTCTTTGCTGTAGACACAGAGAAGTGAAATGTACAAAGATAGGATAATTATCAAACATGAAATGCATAAGTATACCAATAAGTCTCCACAATGAGGAGGGTATCATAAGTGTCTGTTCAGTCCATTGGCACTTCTGTGTTACTTTTAGTTCCTTGGCATATTCTTACTTTCCTTTGTTCCATAGTTCTGCATTTCTGACTCTTCTGCCAGTAAGTTAGTTTTCTTTAAAAAAAAAAAAAAAGACCTAAATGACCTGAGCAATGCTCTACAAAATATGTCAGCTATTCAAAAGAGTTGTGATACAGTGGATCCCATCTCATTGTAACATCCCTGGCAATGAAGAGGCTGGTAGATTGGCAAATGAAGGTAAAGCTTACTCAACCTGACACAAGCATAATTTATGAAGAGGCCAAGAGGTCTACAAGGAGCAGATGCTGGAAAAGTGAGAAGCAGAGCTTCCAAGCCACCTAAAAAAATGATGCATTACCAGCTCAACAGAAGTGAACAAGTCGTAATCTTCAGACTCCAAACAGGCACAACAGATTGAGATACCATCTATTCAACAAGATAAAGACAGGAACTACTGATGAGTGTAACTGTGGCACTGATAAGATAACCACTACAGTAAACATCTGCTGGATAAGTGCCCAACATATAAGGAACAGAAAAAGCACATAAAGCCATCACCAGAACCACTCCTGAACAAACTCTATGGAGACACCAACAACAACAGGCTGACCATTGCTTTCTTTAAACACATCCAAGCTGACTTGTGAAAGTGCAGAGAAAGACGAAGCAATGCTCAAGAACTGAAATGTTTAGAAATAAAGATTACTTCATCCTCAAAAATGAAATGCTAAAGAAGCAAAACTTACAAACGAAAGGATAATTATTAAACAAGAAATGCACAAGAATACCAGTAAATCTTTTCCTGATGAGGATGGTAACATAAGTGCCTGTTCAGTACATCTGCACTTCTATGTTCCTTTCAGTTGCTCTGTTTCAAAATTCTACATTTCTGACTCTCATCTGCCAGCAAATTGGCTTTCATTTTTTTTTTTAAATATACTCTATTGCTCACCTTCTCTCCACTGTGAATACTGCATGTGACTCCCCTCAGTATGAGGTCAAGGCCATCTCTGTAACGGGCCTTATAGTCATGCAGAACAATTTCACCATTATGTGGCCATTCAAGAGCAGGGGTCTTTTCAGGCACTTCCCAGGCTGCCTATTTTTTTTTTTTAAATTATTAAAAAACGGTAATTACAAGAGTTATCCTCCTAATTATATTTCATCATGGCAAGGAATGAAGATCATCACTAAAGAAAACACTATTCAAGTAGACATCACTCGAGCAGACATCACTCAAGCAGACATTACTCAAGCAGACATCACTCTAGCAGACATCACTTCAGCAGACATCACTTCAGCAGACATCACTCAGGCAGACATCACTCAGGCAGACATCACTCAAGCAGACATCACTCAAGCAGACATCACTCAAGCAGACATCATTTCAGCTGACATCACTCAGGCAGACATCACTCAAGCAGACATCACTCAAGCATACATCTCTCAAGCAGAATGAAGAACTTCATTCAAGCTGACATCATTTGAGCAGACATCACTTGAGCAGACATTCACTCAAGCAAACATTACTCAAGCAGGCATCACACGAGCAGACAACGCACAAGCAAACATCACTCAAGCAGACATCACTCAAGAAAACATCACTCAAGCAAACATCATTCAAGCTGACATCTCTTGAGCAGACATCACTCGAGTGGACATAACTCAAGCAAAATAAAGATCATCACTCAAGCGGACATAACTCAAGCAGAATGAAGATCATCGCTCAAGAAACCATCATTCAAGCTGACATCATATGAGCAGACATCACTGAAGCGAGCATCCACTTCAGCAGACATCCACTTGAGAGGACATCACTTGAGCAGACATCACTCGAGCAGGCATCACTCGGGCAGACACCACTCAAGCATACATCACTCAAGCAGACATCACTAAAATAGACATCACTAAAACAGACATCACTCAAGCAGACATCGCTCAAGCAGATATTAGCAGATGTCACTTGAGCAGACGCCATTCGAGCAAACGTCACTTGAGCAAACGTCACTCCAGCAGGATCCCAATGTATGTATACAGGAATCACACCTTCTATAAATATTTTTGTGGTGGGAAGGTGTTCTAATTTTTTAAAATTTTGCCAGGGCAGCAGCTGTATGGCCTACTCTTTACAATTTCCAACTGCTGAGGGATATTTAGCGTGCGCAACTTGCACATGGGACCTCCTTTTTTTTGCCCTTATCCGAGAAGGCAAGGCATTGTGGGGGAATTCAACATCATTAGGAACCACTGGTTCTAACAAAAATTTCAATTAATTGTATTCCTTGTGCTGGGAGTGAACCCGATACCTTTAGAATTAGAGGCGGATCCATACTTCTGAGCCACCCCGACTCCCTATTCTTCATTCAAAGGGATGCCTGGTAAACCCTTTTGATTATAGTCAAAGTTTCTCATGTCTGGACTTTGCACACATGTTAAATTAACTTCTTCTTCAAGTACCATGCATTGTGGTGTAGGAGATCATGTCTCTTCACAGCTTCCTGACTCCAGTACTATTCATCATTTTGTTGTTGACGTCTATCCATGCCACAATGTCAAACTGTCCAGTATTTGCTCTCTCTGTCTTCCCCTATCTCTTTTTCCTTGAATCTTACCTGTTGTTAAGATATATTCCAGCTTTCCTCTTCTCATAATATGTCCAAAGAAAGTGGATTGCTTCTTTCTAACCTGTGAAATAAATTTCCTTTGTGCATTGGCCTCTCTCAGGTCATCCTCATTATAAAATCTTCTTCTTCTTTGTCCACTCTCAGATGTTCATTTGAATGTTTTCAAAGAAAGCAGTAGTCAGTTTGAGGCTATTTGAATCTCTGTAGAGCTTTTCCATGAATGGTACTGGTGTCAGCCATTTGCGCTTTCTCTGTTCCGCATATGTTGGGCAACTTTGAAGCAAATGTTCAGCAGTCATTTTATCAGTGCCACAGTTACACTGCACCCGTGTGTTACCGGGGCCCGAAAGGGGAGCAAAGAATAGTAACACTGTCCCCTGCCAAGCATGTCGTAGAAGGCGACTAAGGAGGGTTGGGCATGGGGCCAGTTACCCCATCCTGTAAAAAAAATTTAAACCACAAAAAACTTCAACAAATATGGACAAGTCAAATAAAGAAAATAAAACACAGCCATCCAAGACAGGGGAAGGTCCTCTCGCGGGGAGGCGTATGATGCAACACAGAGAAAGCCGAAAGGAGTCTGTGTTGCTGACTAACCTTCTTTCTTCTAGGAGAACTTCCAGATTTGGCACCTGGAATGTTCGGACATTGAACGAACAAGGGAAAGTGGCACAAGTAGCAGCAGAAATGAGGGAATACAAAATCGAGGTTCTGAGAATGTGTGAAACAAAGTGGAAGGGGGTAGACAGGAAGAAACTCATCACAGGTGAATTGGTGCTGTCCTCAGGACACGAAGACGAAAGTTCACACCACAGTGAAGGGGTAGCTCTTATGTTATCTAAAGAAGCACAGAAAGCACTCATTGAATGGGAAGCTGTGGGACCCAGAATAATAACAGCTATTTTCAAAACAGCTAAAAAGAAAATTCATGTCAATGTCATCCAATGTTATGCACCAACTAATGACAAAGAAGAGTCTGTGAAAGAAGCATTTTATACTAAACTACAGGAAATTATGGATAAAGTAAAAAGAAGAGACATCACAATTTTGATGGGTGACATGAATGCAAAGATAGGTACAGTCAATACTGGATTTGAAGAAGTCATGGGAAAACATGGGCTAGGAGTAATGAATGAAAATGGAGAACTATTTGCAAACTTCTGTGCTTCAAATCAACTGGCTATAGGAGGAAGCATGTTTCCACATAAGAGAATACACAAGGCAACATGGATATCACCAGACCATAGAACAGAAAATCAGATCGATCATATATGCATAAAGAAGAAGTTTAGATCATCATTGCAGGATGTAAAGGTATATATAGAGGAGCAGATGTGGCATCAGATCACCATCTTCTGATAGCCAAAGTAAAAAATGAAACTCAAGAGATATGCAACAATGCAAAATTATAGACAACAGTTTAATGTAGGACAGCTAAGAAATCAAGAAACAAGAGACAAATTTGCGGTCACAGTATCCAACAAATTCCAAGTGCTCCAACAGTTGGAAGATGTAGAGAATACAGAAGACTATTGGCAGCAGGTCAAAACGGTATGGAAGGAGACATGTGAAGAAATACTGGGGAAAAGGGAAAGACAACAAAAAGCATGGATAACAACAGAAACCATCAATAAGATAAAAGATAGAAAAAACAAGAAAGCAGAGTTAAACACAAGCAAAACCAGAAGTTCCAAAGCCAAGGCTCAAGAAGTGTACACAGAAGCAAACAAAGAAGTAAAAAGAAGTATCAAAAGAGACAAGAGGAAGTATATTGAGGAGTTGGCAAGAGAGGCAGAAGATGCTGCAGCCAAAGGAAATATGAGAGAACTGTATAGCAGCACAAAGAAGCTAACAGGGAAATACAAGCAAACAAGTTGCCTCATAAAAGATAAGAATGGGAAACTGCTCAGCAATATACAAGAGCAAATGAAGAGGTGGACAGAATATTTTGGGGACCTTCTCAATAGACCAGCTCCACAAAACCCGCCGGACATCCAGCCAGCAGAAGAAGAGCTACAAATTAACGGTGAAAGACCAACGAAGGAAGAAATAAAGAAAGCCATAAAGCTTCTAAGAGATGGAAAAGCGTCTGGACCTGATAGCATTCCAGCAGAGGCCATCAAAGCAGATATCGACACGGCTACAGAGATGTTATATAAATTACTTGGTAAAGTCTGGGAAAAGGAAGAGATACCAGCAGAATGGAAGGAAGGATATCTGGTTAAGTTGCCTAAGAAGGGAAATTTACAAGAGTGCACAAATTATAGAGGAATAATGTTACTATCAGTGCCAGGAAAGGTATTGAACAGGATTATCCTTGAGAGATTAAAGGAGTCCATAGACAAGAAATTGAGAGATGAACAAGCAGGTTTTCGACAAAACAGATCATGTACAGACCAGATAGCCACTTTGAGAATAATAGTTGAACAAAGTCTGGAATGGAATTCACCACTATACATCGGATTTGTGGACTACGAAAAAGCATTTGACAGTGTGGACAGAGAATCACTTTGGAAATTGATGAGGCATTATGGAGTTCCCCTGAAAATCATTAATTTAATAAAGAAAACCTATGAAGACATGACGTGCAGAGTTCTTCATGAAGGACAGCTTACAGAACCATTTGGGATAAGAACAGGAGTGCGACAGGGATGCCTCTTGTCTCCATTTCTTTTCTTGCTGGCAATAGATTGGGTTATGAGATCATCGACAACACACAACAGAAATGGAATCCAGTGGACTCTGACTAAGCAGTTGGATGATCTGGATTTTGCTGATGATTTGGCTCTCCTGTCCCATAACCGTAATCAGATGCAGGACAAACTGAAAACACTCGATGAGAGGTCACAGCAATTGGGTCTGAAAATACACAGGGAAAAGACAAAAATAATGAGAATAAATGCAGGTAATGAAAACAGGGTTGAACTTGAAGAAACGCCAATACAAGATGTAGAATCATACACATATCTTGGCAGTAATATAGACAAAGTTGGAGGGACAGACAGCGATATCAAAATAAGAATACAAAAAGCAAGAGGAGCTTTCATTGCATTGGGAAATATATGGAGATCAAGAGAAATAGGATCCAACACGAAAATAAGAATCTTCAACTCAAATGTGAAGTCAGTCCTATTGTATGGCTCGGAGACATGGAGAACAACAAAGACAACAACCAAAAAGCTACAGACTTTCATAAATGGGTGCTTGCGTAGAATAGAGGGATTAAAATGGTATGACAAGGTTACCAATGTGGAACTGATGACAAGAACTGGACAAGTGCCAGTGGAACAAGAGATGAGAAGAAGACGATGGCGATGGATAGGACACACACTGAGGAAACCTGTTGATAGCATTACAAGGCAGTCCTTGTTCTGGAACCCCCAGGGCAAGAGAGGCAGAGGAAGACCAAGAAGTACATGGAGAAGAGAGTTGGAAACAGAGGTGAAAATGATGAGGAGAACATGGAAAGAACTTGAGATGATGGCACGTGACAGGAGGACTTGGCATGTGTTTGTTGAAGGCCTATGCTCCTTTGGGAGTGGAGGGTTATGAAATGAAATGAAATGAACAGTTACACTGATTGGTAGTTCCTATCTTTAGCTTGTTGAATAGATGGTATCTCAATCTGTTGTGGCCAGTGCGGAGTCTGAAGATTACCACTTGTTCCCTTCTGTTGAGCTGGTAGTATGCATCATTCTCTGTGTCACCTGGATGCTCTACATTCCATTTGTTTCTGTATCTGATTCTGATAAAATACTTTGTCTCCTCGAAAGTTTACGCTTGTATCAGGCTGAGGTAGTTTTCCACCTTCCTTTGCCAATCTGTCAGCCTTTTAATTGCCGGTGGTGTTACAATGAGATGGCATCCATTAGATCACACCATTTTTGAACCGATGAACTTAATTACTGAATATAAGACTTACAAATCTTCAGAATATTCTTCAATATATATATTAACAAATAAAACGGCATTGAATCAGTTTTACAAATTAACGGTACACAGGAAACACTGGACACTTTGGGTTTCACCCTTCGTCAGCCACAGTTACAAATAGGCAACAAGGACAAGAAATATAGACAGGTTAAAGATAGACACTACAAAAACGTCCTGTGTTTCCTGTATACCGTTAATTTATAAAACTAATTCAATACCGTTTTATTTGTTAATATATATATATATATATATATATATATATATATATATATATATATATATATATATATATATATATATATATATATATATATATATATATATATATATATAGATACAGTTGACATTCAAAAATCCGGCAACCTCCGGACCTGAGGAGTGCCGGATTGTTGAAAATGCCGGATTTTTTTTGGTTATATATGCTGTATATATTTAACAGAAAATGACTACCTGTACAGTCCTTTAAAGAAAGAAAATTAAATGTTTACGTTTTACACCACTTCTTTTATTTGCTGAATCCATAATGGGGCTATACAGCAGCAAATAAATGAAAAAATGAGAAGGAATGAGCAGGAATGCCTGTTAACACATGCAAGCAAGACCCATCAGCTGCATCAAAACATAAACGGCTCCAGAAAACAGTGGCGCGCCAACGAGGTAAATTAAAAAATGCGCTCCGAAATCCATTCCGGAAAACTGAAGGAACCGGATTATCGATGGCCGGATTTTTGAATGTCAACTATATATATATATATATATATATATATATATATATATATATACATATATATATATATATATATATATATATATATATATATATATATATATATATATATATATATATATATATATATAAACAAATATATCTCTATATATACTCATTTCCTTACTGTTTTTACAGGAACCCCATTATTTATTTACTAACAGAATATTCTTCAGCCAATTGTATATAAGTTGTGATACATTTTCTCCTTACTGTATTTGTTTACTGCCTGTTTAAAATAGTGGGAAAAAAACTGACATCCAATTTGTGGCCTTAGGTAAAAGAATACATATCAACCCCCAGAGATAAAAAACCTGTACAAAAAATCTGAAAAACCAGTACAAAATAAAAAAAACCTGTACAAAAAATTTTAAAAACCAAACAAAGACAGAAAAAAACCATACAACGAGAGTTTTTTTCCTTTGAGAAAACAAAAGATCATTTTTATCGCTCATGCTTTCACATAAGTTATTGTTTACTGCTTTTTCCGTGTATGTATTCAGCACAATTGGAACAATTCTTCATGTAGGATAGATAGAATAGGAAACTCAACATGGAGCGTTACAACAATAAATAAAAAGTATGTACAGCTGTACAAATCTGGAAACAAAAAATGCCTGTACAGAATATGGGTAACCTGTACTAGTTGGTATGTATGGTAAAAGCTACAGACTAGATGGGACAGAAAGAGTTATTTACTGATGATGGAATGTTAAGATCTCAGAAGGGGTGACACATACGAAAGCATACAGACACCCACATAAAAAAACCTATTTCAAATTTCTCACTGTCAGCATGTTATGTTTATACTTCTCCCCTGTTTTTGTTCCTTCAGGTGCATAGGGCCTCCTTTGCAGGTGCCACCCTTGCAGGAAGCCTATGTCAAAGCACGACATGTGCTCACACAGTGGTAGTTTCTGTAACTGCAGGAAAGTTCATGTTCTTACCTCTTGAGGTTTGTTGGAGTATTCGGTGACTCTCTCCAGTGACACTAGTTCTTGTTCAGTGTATGATGCATGTTGGACATAACACCCCAGACTTTCAACAAACTGAAGATTAGAGAATACAATAAGATAATCATTCTAATTATGTGGCTTGTAAGGAGGGTAAAGTATTTGCACAAGTCTGGAAATCAGGGACAACACCAATGGAGTGGAACAAAGGAATAATTGTCAAATTGCCCAAGAAGGGAGATCTTGCAGACTGCAATAATTGGAGAGGAATCACTCTTCTCTCAGTTCCCAGCAAAATAATTGGCAGGATAAAAAGAACAAGCAGGATTTAGAAAGAACAGAAGATGTGTAGATCATATATTTACCTCAGGAACATTATAGAGCAGTGCTCAGAATGGCAAAGACAGCTGTACATTAATTTCGTTGATTTTGAAATGGCTTTTGACAGTATACATAGGGAAAGTTTATGGAAAATACTGAGGGCTTATGGAAATCCAAGCTGCATAGAGTCAATCATGAAAACCCGCTATGCCAACTTTACGTGTAGCGTTAGGCAGAGCAACCTAACCTTTGAGATGAAGACAGGAGTACAACAGGGATGCCCCTTATCAACCACTTTATTTTTAACAGTCATAGACTGAGTGATGCGCCAGACAACAGAGGGCAGTCCAAGAGGAATAAGATGAACTACATTTTCTACATTGGAAGATCTGGAATATGCAGATGACATTGCACTACTAGCACATTCACATCAACACATCCAGGAAAAAACGGATAGACTTAATAAGTATAGCCAGCAGGTGGGCTTGAACATCAACCTAAAGAAGACAGAGGTCATGACATTTAATGTGAGCAACCCTGAGCCCATATCAGTAATGGCCACTGACTGCTTTGACGGTGGTCGGCTAAGGATCAAAGAAGAAAAAAAAAGGAGGGTAAAGAATTCCATTACACGCCCATTGAGGCATATTGGGAATATGGTGTTAGGCCCATACTTTCTTGACCAATATGGCACACTAGGGGTGATGTCGTCAGCATCACGCCAGCCACCTTTAACCTTCCCAGAGTTGTTCTGGTAACCAATTCATGAGACTGGGTCGACCCCGGAGGTGTTTGCGGTCTAAAAAATCCCCCCTAATCTGGGGATCGGACCATGGACCACCGAACTAGGAAGCCAGTGCACTAACAACTTTGCTACTGTGGCTCCCACGTGGCTTGTAGTTATTGCAAATGGTTTCGATCAACCAATACCCTTTAGCTTTCCGAAAAGCATAGTCCGTCTACAAACACATTCCAAGTCCTCCACTTGCATGCCATCAGCTCAAGATCTTTCCATGTCCTCTCTATCATTTTCATTAATGTCTCAATGTGTTCTTTGGTCTGTTTCTACTTCAGAAATGTCTTGTGTAAGCATTTTTCTCTTTATCATGTATCTTGTCACAAGATCCTTCATTTGTTTATACTTCTGATTATTCTTTTACTTCCATCAAGAGTAAAAGTCTCGGGGTCTCTCAGGGAATTAAGGAAACATAAAAAACAAGGCTATGGCTACCTCGGGCATGCATAAAAGGTGACATATATAAGACTGTGCAGGGTGTTAGCAACTTCATCATTTAAAACTTTTTAAATTTTTGTAACAAGAGACTCACCCATGCAGAGAAGCTGAGCAGCAATCCAGCATGGGAGGGAGTGATGGTATCATCCCACATCACAATCAAACCTGCAGCCAGGGACACACACTGTGACAGAGTGGATATCTTCATACTAAACCAAATCCTGACCCAAAGCTGCATTATCTCAAACTTCAAACGCTCCTCAATTGTTTTCTCCATTTTACTGACAAAGCAGTCCTGAGCCTTGAAAGCCCGGATAGTTTGTGTGCCATCCAGTGTTTCTTTAAAATGAACGAAGACTGGAGATGAGAATTTGGACCTGTAGCGACGTAGCTGTCGGGCAGATGGAATATATATACGCTAGGGAAGATGAAGTTAACAAAATAGTTAGGACAAGGCTGTGAACTAACAAATTAAGATACTGGCTGTGAACTAACAAATTAAGACACTGGCTGTGAACTTACAAATTAAGGTTCTAATTGTGAAATAACAAATTAGGACACTAGACTAACAAATTAGGGCACTGGCTCTGAACAAACAAATTAGGGCATTGGCTGTGAACTAACAAATCAAGATTGTGAAGTGAATCTGAAATGCTTGGAGACAGTCATGTTTTGGTTATCATATTTTTTTTCGTTTCCAGACGTTGCCCCAAAAGTTGCCCAAAATAGCCAAAGACGCCCCAAAATGTTTGAAAATTGCCTAAAGGTAGCCCAAAGTCACCCAAAAAAAAACTTTTGATCTTTACAGTATTTCAGTTTTCAGATTTAAGGATACTGACCTGTAATATATTGTTAAATCTAATACATGAAAAAAACATTAAAAACTGTTTAAAATATCAATGTTTTTTTTTTTTAGTCCAATTCAGCTTCTCTGTTATCAACTAAAACTGGTTAAATGTGTAAACAAGATCTTAAATACATTTTAAATTACAATATTTCCTACTATTAAATCTTTCATTCATCTATTCCATCTCAAACTGATTTATTCTCTCATTACCTAATACTTCACCTCATCAATTCACCTTCTCACTCAGTGATTAGCCACTTCACTATTGCATTCACTGTTTTATCACACCACTCATTAATTCACACACTTACAACATATCCACTCTAATTCACAAAATCACCAATTCAACCATTCACTACTTCAAAAACTAATTCATTTTTTCATTAACTCACTCAATCATATACACTCACTAATTCACATTCTGATTCACTAACATACTTTCACTCATTCAAACCACCCATATGCACACCATGTCCCTCAGCTGCTCATTGGTCAGTTCATTTTTCTTGTAAAATCAATAAAGCAGACTATACCTGCAGGAATATGTAGATTCCACTGACAATACAAATAAATGGGATCAATTTGGGAGCGATGAGCACAACCATGATTAAATTCGTCACAGCCTCTCCAGCACACTGGATGTACCCATCCAAACCTTCCCCCAATCTATCCACGCTGTCAATGTCTTTGGAGAACCGGTTGATGATACGGCCTGAGGAGATAATGTCATTGGCTATTAAAGTGCTACAATCCAGACCTGTGGAGATATTGCCAGTCTGCTACTATATCTACATTCTAAACCTGAAGAGTTATTGTCAGTTTGATACTACTTTTAAGACCTGAAGAGTTACTGTCAATTTGATTCTACGACATTACTTTTAAGACCTGAAGAGTTATTGACAATTTGATACTTGAATGTTACTTTTAAGACCTGAAGAGTTATTGTCAATTTGCTAATCTCTTGTCCAAAATCCTTGGAGACAGTTATATTTTGAAAACTTTTTCCAAATTTTTTTCAGTTTTCAGATGAAAAGTAGTCAAAATAGGCCCAAAATAAGACAAGTCACAAAACTATAAATCAACAGATAAATAACCAACTTCTCAAAAATAACCAGAAACCACATATTTTGTGTTTGTTATTAAAATACTACATTCAAGATCTGAGGATGTAAGTTTGCTATTAAAATACTACAATTCAAGATCTGAGGATATATTATTAGTTTGCTGCTAAAATACTACATTCAAGACTTGAGGAGATATTATCCGTTTGCTACTAAAATACTACAATCAAGACTTGAGAAGATATTATCAGTTTGCTACTAAAATACTACATTCAAGACTTGAGGATATATTATCAGTTTGCTACTGAAATACTACATTCAAGACTTGAGGATATATTATCAGTTTGCTACTAAAATACTATGTTCAAGACTTCAGGAGATATTGTTAATTGGCTATTACAATGCTACATTCCAGACCTGAGGAGATTGTGAATTTGCTACTATATAGGTACATTCCAAACCTAAGGAGCCATTGTCAATTTGACACAACAATGCTAATTTTAAGACATGAAGAGATATTGTAAATCTACAATCCAATACTGATGATATATTGTCAATTTGATACTAAAATGCTACTATCTAGACCTGAAGAGATATTGTATGTTAACTAATAAAATGCTACCTTTCAGACCTGAGGAGATGTTGGTTTGCTACTCTATTGCTACATTCAAGATCTAAGGAAATGTCAGTTTGCTACTAAATTGCTACATTCAAGATCTGAGGAGATGTCAGTTTGCTACTAAACTGCTATATTCAAGATCTGAGGAGATGCCAGTTTGCTACTAAATTGCTACATTCAAGTTCTGAGATGTCAGTTTGCTACTAAATTGTTACGATCATGATGTGAGGAGATGTCAGTTTGCTACTAAATTGCTACATTCAAGATGTGAGGAGATGTCAGTTTGCTACTAAATTGCTACATTCAAGATGTGAGGAGATGTCAGTTTGCTACTAAATTGCTACATTTAAGATGTGAGGAGATGTCAGTTTGCTACTAAATTGCTACATTCAAGATCTCAGGAGATTCCAGTTTGCTATTAAATATGACATTCAACCTCCAACTCCACAAGATGGGCCCTATCCAGCTTTCTTTTCACCGGAAACATTTGTCATAAGGTGAAGTTTGTTGCACTGTTTTTTTTAGGCCTGGGTCCCAGTGCATCTGATTTCAACAGGCATTTTTAACAAGCCAGTCTTCCTTAGCTTTTTGTTGCCCTCAACCTGCCTGCAGGGCAACAGTTTGTGCCTCGCTTGGTCTGGTCCCTGTGCTTCAACCTGTTTGGTTCGGAAGACCCTACTGATAGTTATGCTACTAGTAACATAGCTCTCAGGGTCAAGGAGACATGCAGACTCTCCCATCCAGCAAGATGTAGACAATTGGAGTGTTTCTATCAACATTTCCCTTTTGACACTCCTTATGTAGCATGGAGTTACCTCTACAGTTGGTCCCCAGAAACCTGCGCGGAAGCACTGAAGAGTTCTAGCAGTGGTTGTTTCTGTAGCAAGTTATTTGACACAATGATATTGCCAGGACCAAGCACAAACTCACATCAGTCACATGACATGCCTGAGGATGAAATAGTTTTATTCTTTCTTTGTCTCTTCAGAGAAACTAACGAGGCCCGACTTTCTGTGGGCGTGAAATACTTACTTAGTCGTTCCCCTTCTACCGTGAGGTGTAGAGGTTTGGAAGAGAGAGCGTCAGACTATCCTATCGGCTGTCTTCCTCCTGGCCTGGTTCCATTCTAGTCCTCGGTCCTTCAAAGATTGTCTAATGTTGTTCTTCCTAGCGGACTCTGGGTCGTCCTGGGGGTCTGGATCCCTGGCTCTTTGTTTCCCATGCTTGTCGTGGTAGCCGATCTTCTCCCATTCTGCAGACATGGCCAAACCATCTTAGTTGGGACTGTTCTACTTGGGTTTGCAGGGGGTGGGATTTTAGGCCTTGACGTATCGTCTGGTTGCTGACCAAGTCTCTTCTTGTTACTTCAACCACCTTTCTCAGATACCTCATTTCTGAGGTTTGGATCTGGGCGTGATATACAATTATTTATTACCTTTGGGTGTTATATATAATTATTTATTACCTGTGGGTGTGATATACAATTATGTATTACCTGTGGGTGTTATATACAATTATTTATTACCTGTGGGTTTGATATACAATTAAATATTACCTGTGGCTGTGATTTACAATTATTTATTACCTGTGGGTGTGGTATGAAATTATTTATTACCTGTGGGTGTGGTATGAAATTATTTATTACCTATGGATGTGGTATGAAATTATTCATTACCTGTGGGTGTGGTATCAAAGAAAGCCATGGGGTAGTGCAAGATGTTGGTCAACAGTTTTGTGTGCAGACGTGTGGCTGCTAAAAGCGACCTCTGATAAAGTGACAAGCCAAATAAGAAAGCCACTACAGCTGAGGAAGGGAGATAATCAAATGAATAAAATGTATTGCAATGTGACATGTCAAGAATGATGACAAAATGTTATCCACACACACAAAAAAGTTACAATCATTGACAACTGAATGCTTGTACCGAACAATCATTATTACTTTTCAGCTCCATTTGATGCACAGGATTTCAACAAATAAATTCCAAGCATTCCTATCTTGTGCTATCTGATCAAGGTTATTCCAAGTCTCCTTTATCCCATCATGCATGTAGCCAGTTCTCTTCTCCATGTGTTTTTTTTTTCTTTCATCTTCTTTCACCTTAAAACTCCCAAAGGAGCATAGGCCTTCAACAAACACATGCCAAATCTTCCTGTCCTGTGCCATCCGCTCAAGTTCTTTCCATGTTTTCCTCACCATTTTCACCTCTGTATCCAGTTCTCTTCTCCGTGTGTTTTTTTTGTGTGGTCTACCTCTGCCTCTCTTTCCCTGGGGATTCCAGAACAAGGACTCCCTTGTAATGCTATCAAAAGGTTTCCTGAATGTGTGTCCTATCCATCACCAGCATCTTCTTCTCATCTCTTGTTCCACTGGCACTTGTCTGGTTCTTGTCATCAATTCCATATGGGTGACTTTGTCATACCATTTCAATCCAATCTATTCTACACAAGCACACATTTATGAATGTCTGTAACCTTTTTGTTGTTCTCCATGTTTCAGAGCCATTCAATAGGACTGACTTGATGACATTTGAGTTGAAGATTCTTATTTTTGTGTTGGATTTTTCTTGACGCCCATATATTCCCCAATAGGACTGACTTGACATTTGAGTTGAAGATTCTGATTTTTGTGTTGGATTTCCCTTGACGCCCATATATTCCTCAATAGGACTGACTTGACATTTGAGTTGAAGATTCTGATTTTTGTGTTGGATTTCCCTTGACGCCCATATATTCCTCAAAGCAATAAAAGCTCCTCTAGCATTCTGTATTCTTATTGTGATACAACTGTCTCACTTTCAGTAAGGAACTGAGTTATTGATTCTTCTTCATCACCACCCTACAGCTCTCTATCCAGCATAAGCCTTCAAAAAAAGATCCAAGCCACTTCCTGTCCAGTGCCATCTTCACAAGATTTGTCAATGTCTTCTTATCCCACATCTGTCTCCAGTTCCCTTCTCCATGTGGTTTTTTCAGTCTTACCTAAGAGATTTCAGAACAAAGACAACCTTGTAATGCAGGTTATAAGAAAACTGGTAAAACAAAACATGGTTTCTGAGAAATTAAATGGTTTTCTTTATAAGAGCATAGTTTTTGTTATATTTAAATATGCTGTTCGAAGCCAAAATAAAAATATTTAAAATGTGTTCTGAAAACTGATCTTGATATACTCAGATATAAAAAAAGGATCCCGTTACACGCCCATTGAGGCATATTGGGAATATGGTGTTAGGCCCATATTATCTTGACCGTCAGCACACTAGGGGTGATGTGGTCGGCATCAAGCCGGTTACCTTAACCTTCCCAGAGTTGTTCTGGTACCCATTTGGGGCTGGGTCGACCCAGGAGCCGTTTGTGGCCTAAAAAATTCCCACCTTATCTGGGGATCGAACCATAGACCACTGCGCTAGAAAGCCAGTGCACTAACCACTATGCTACTATGGCTCCCATACTCAGATATGGGGGATCCTAATTTATCGAAATGTGGACTAATCTCAGTTCTTATTTATTTTAATTTTTTATTTTGAGCTAAAATCTTCTCCCCTTAAAGCACTGCTTCTTAACCAGGGATGCACACACCCAATGGGCGTGTGAAGCCCACCCTCTAGGGGTGCGGGAACCACCCTCTAGGGATGCAAGACATGCAGATATTGAAGAAAGCGAATCATCATAAACACTATATAATGCACAGAACTCAAAAGTATTTGTATAAAATAGAACATTGACAACGTGAATATTTGTCACTGACTAAATAGCATTTTCTCAAAACATACTTATTTCACTTTTTTTTCTCTTTTCTGGCATATTTCGTGAGCTAGAAGATAATGAGGTGCAAGGCTTCTTAAGATGCTCTAAAGGGGTGCTGGGCTTCTTAACTCTTAGTATCCGGCTGGCTTTTCCAGAAGGGCGATGATCGGTCACCATTTTACGGCCGGCCTTTTAGAGCGACCGAAGTCGGTTTAGACGGTTTCCATGACAATAGCGAAAGATTTAACATTATTTACATACTTTTCTTCCCATAAAAGAGTTCTAATGCCATTTCCGGCATACCTCATGTTTGATAATATTGGAATACTCAAATTTGTGTGAAATATTGATCGATTTTGATTACATTTAGTAGAGTTCATTAGTCCAAAAAATATTTTTTTTATCTGTCTGAGAATGGCTTCGTGTTCAAATGGTCGTTCGAAAAGATTATCAGCTGAACATGCATCACAGCTTATTAAATCATGGATTGATAATGACAGCGATGAGTTCTCGAGCACGGATAATTCAGATGACGCTGAATTTAGCGATACATTAGCAGATTCTGAGGACAAGGGGGCGTGTCCCTTGGGTGGACCTAGTTATAGAACTGGTAGGGTATTGCTAAAGAAAGGTAAATGCCATAAAAACGAAAGAGAAGATAGATCTAGATCACAGCTGAGATCAGTAATCACTGAATCTGGTAATGCAGTGCTTCAGAACAACAATATTATTGAACAGGAGGTTGAATGGAATGAAGTTGATAAGGGTTCAACTCAGAATGCATTTTGCTTTGTTCCACCTCAGAGCAGGACTGCTGGTGTGAATCCAGATATTGTCCCCGAAGACTCACCAGCACTTTTCTGCCTCAAAGCCCTTTTTACAGAGGAAATATTGGAACAACTTGTTGTGTCTGTCAATGATTATGCTGATCACCTCTGTCAGTCAAAAGCTGCAACAGCGAGCACTAGGTCTGTTTATCGCAACTGGCATCCAATAACACTACATGAACGTTACAGGTTTTTTTCTGTTATCATAGCCATGGGCAGTCAAAAAACCAAAAATGAGTGATTACTGGTCTCATGAGCCTTACATACAGACTCCTTGGTTCAGGCAGATATTTACAAGGGACAGGTTTCAAGCATTGTATCACACAATGTTCCATGTAAGTGATGTTGACGCGCAGGGAAAAGCAAAAATTGAGCCGTTTCTGCAGAAACTCCTAAAACAATTTCAGGAGGCATTTTATCCCTACATAGAGCTGTCTTTAGATGAAATGGTGATAGGTGGGCACATAAAATGTTCAATGCCTCAAAGCCTAAGAAATATCATGTCAAGACCTTCGGCCTTTGTGACAGTAGTACTGGTTACGTTGTCAATTTGTTGATTTACTTCGATGCCAATACATCATACAGTCCTGAGCTAGATGTAAAGAGCCAACAAGCAATCAAAGTCTTTGATACACTGCTAAAACCTTGTTGAAAAGGTCATCATATTTATGCAGATCGTTACTACACAAGTTTTGCATTGCTGCAATATCTTACCGACAACAATCAGTATTTTACTGGAACTGTAAATATAAATCATAAAAATGTTCCAAAGGTGCTGAAGACTACAAAACTGATGCATCTCCAGATGAAATGGTTTCTCGATCTAGAAAGTAAATTTCTTTGTGCAATGTTTAGAGATAAAAAGGCAAAAAAGTCATGCATTCTAGTGTCAAGTTCTGCAACTGTGGAAACCAAAGAAATCACAAATCGTTTCGGCGAAAGAAAGCACAAACCCGCTATGATTGATGACTACAACCAACGAATGAAAGGATGTGACAAGATTGACCAGTGTGTAACAACCTATGGAACATTCAACAGAAGAACCAGAAAGCGGTGGAAGAAAATTTTCTTTTGGATCTTTGAAATTTCCCAGTTGAATGCTTTTGTGTTGTTTGCACTCAGCAGATCAAATAATTCAAAGAAGCAGACCCTACTGCAGTTCAAGAATGAGTTAATTACTGAACTTAGTCTTGTTGCTTCTCATATTATCCAGAATATCCCACACAGAGTAACCCATGCAAATCAACACAACAGTCCATTGAACCGTCTGTGTGGAACCAGACACATTGTAAAAAAATCAAAATTTCTGCGCCGGTGCGTCATTTGTAGCACCCCTCAAGTTAGAGTGAGAACATTTTTTTATTGTGATGGGTGCACAGATCATCCACACCTTCACCCAAATGACTGCTTTGCCAAATACCATGAGGCAAAGTAGTTTAATTTTAAGAATGAAGGAAAAATTTACATTGTATATAGTAAACTTTCAGATTTGGAGTGCATCTTCAAAATGTGCCAACAAATTTTCAATTGTAATAAAAATAGTATTTATGAAAAGAAGCAGCTGAAACTTTTCTACATTGTGTGAATGTACTTTCAAATGGAAGTAGTTTTAGGAGTTTCTGGCTTCAAATTGGATTATTTTTGTGGGTAAGTGCAACTCTTTTTAAAATTTTTAAATATTTAAACTTTCCTGCACTCTGTACTGTATAGGCTGCATGCATGTTTAAAATCATTCAACATTTCAGTTAGATGCATGTCAAAAGGGTTTCTTTTTTCCACATTTTAATATATAACATTTTATGTTATCATTATAAATAAATTATTTAATGCAAATTCAGTAACGGTATTCATGTCTAAATATAAGCTAAAATATTTTTGCGCTTTGTCTGAATATACCAAAAAAGTTCAGATTGTTATAAAAACTTTATTTGTGCTCAAAAACAACTGCAACTTTCCTACATTATGTGAAAATGGCTGTAGTTTAAAATAAAAGTAGTTTTATGGGTGTAAGTTTACCAGAATTAATTACACATAGTGATAAGTACAAATTGTTTTTCATTTTTTTTACATTAAAAAGTTTTTTTTCATTCATTAATCTATATGTTGCATGCATGTTTAAAACCACTGAACCATTCAGTTAGGTGCATGTCAAAGGAGTTTCATTTCTCTACATTTTGATATATAACACTTTATGTTATCATTATAAATAAAGTATTTAATGCAAAATCAGTAATGGTAGTCATGTCTGTAAATATAGGATTAAAATATTTGTGCGCTTTGTCTAAATTACCAAAATATTTCAAATTGTTATTAAAAACTTTATTTGTGCTCAGAAACGACTGCAACTTTCCTACATTATGTGCAAATGGATGTAGTTTAAAATAAAAGTAGTTTTAGGGGTTGAAGTTTACCAGAATTAATTACACATAGTGATAAGTACAAATTGATTTTAAATTTTTTAAATTTTAAAATTTATCTGCACTCATTACTGTATATGGTGAATGCATGTTTAGAACCACTGAACAATTTAGTTAAGTGGATGATATAGGGGTTTCATTTCTTCACATTTTGATATATAACACTTTATTTTATCTTTATAAATAAATTTTTTAATGCAAAATCTGTAAATGTAGTCATGTCTGTAAATGTAGTCATGTCTGTAAATGTAGTCATGTCTAAAAATGTACTCTGAAGTTAGCTCGTAAAAACGTGGTTTTTGAGTTCGTATACTAAGAGTGTCGGCGTCTGTGGCCTAATGGATATGAACGCAGTTTCATAATCCAGATATACCAGGTTCGAAACCTGCTGCAGGCGGTTTGGTAGCAGATCGCTTTGTGTGGATTTTTAACAATGGTATAAGCGCCGTACCGTTTAGAAAGCAATGGCAAACTACTGAATGAAAAAAATTGCCTAGAAAAATCACAAACAGCCAATAAAAGCTGGGGTTGATTGCCACGTCCTGTAAAGGATAAGCAACTAACTTTATACTAAGAGTTAAGGTGCCATAAAGGTGTGCGAGGCTTCATAAGGTGCCATAAAGTGGTGAGAGGCTTATAAGGTGCCATAAAGGGGTGTGAGGCTTCATAAGGTGCCATAAAGAGGTGCGAGGCTACATAAGGTTAATAAACATTGCTTTAATGATTCAAATACTTTACGCAGTCATTATCATCACTTGTACAGTAATATCCCATAAACACATCAAATAACTTACTTTCTAATGCAGTGCACAAGGTATAAATGGAGATGTACATCCACAAGGTGGATCTGTATTCTGTTGTGTTCATCAGGGATATGTTAGCCAGCAACGGATCTTCTGCCCATTTTCCTACCCACAATGTATTGAAATCTCGTGATGCTAGCATAACAGCAAACATCACACTAAACAACACAACCCACCATGAACCAACAGTCAGGAGGTATTCCTTGTAAACTGTTAAAGAAACCTGAAAAATGTTTATAAAAAAAGGTAAAGATTGTAGTCCAATGATGCCATAGGGGAATGAAGTGTTAGAGACTTCACTATACTAGTGGGAGCAGCGCTGGTGTAGTGGTTACTAAACTGTGCTGGCGACCGGATGACCCAGGATTAAACCCGGGCGAGGACATTTGAAGATTTTTCATCAACCGGGATTTGGACTGGATTAACTCAAGCTCTGGCGAGAACATTTGAAGGAGTGTCGTCGACCAGGGACTGGCGGCTTCTGAGCTGACCCAGCTCTAATGGGTACCTCCTAAATCGGCGAGTATCTGCCCGAATGGCGAGGGACACCTAACTCTGTACAAGAAAAAAAGGGATACTCACGTAAAATCAGTCTCAGGTTAGACATACTAACCTGAGATTTCGCCTCGAGTAATAGCGGGCGTACGCACACACACACACACACACAAAAACTATACTAGTTCCAGCTTTAAAAGGTGGGGTAACCAGTTCTCATCCTTGCTGTCTTTGTTTAATATTTACTTCCTTTGTATATTAAATTTTTTGGAGGTGCTGAGTTGACCTATATACATATGTTTGGAGGGCGTATCTGGAGTCATCCTTATGTGACCACCAGCTATGCACAACGCTACAATATACATATGTGGAAATGAGCCTCTGTGAGGCTGATTACACCCTCATCGACTCTTGAAATCATCCACACACTTCCAGGGATTCCCTCTGTGTTGAAACTCATTGAGAACCCAGTATTGTACACTAATACTGCTTGGAGCAGTCACTTGAGCCTCAGACGTAACTCTCTGGCTTTGACCTGGTTGACTGCATGCAGGAGTATCTCACTATGGATCCAGTGATAGGCAGGGGGAGCTAAGAAGTGGCTCTGTGCAGGATATGACAATACCTTGGAACAGCCCAGAACCTGAGCACTGTATTTTAACTCTGCTTAATTGGAGAGCCCCCTTGGATGGTGGGGAATGCACAGTATGCCATGCGCTTCTTACTACTAGCTTGGGACCAGATGTGATGATCCTATTAATGCAAGCCAATCTGGAGAAACTGGAGCTCATGACTTCAACTCAGCCCATTTTGGAATGGCAGAAAAGCCACAGGAAAAGCCTAGATCTACAGTGTAGATAATACCATGGACTCTTCAACTTGGTATGGGCTGCAAAAGAGCAATTAGCTCAGCAGCTCTAGTTAAACAACAACAACAACAACAACCTATACCTGTAACAACCCCATGGAAAACCTCATATTAGTTGCCTCTAACGACTGCAGTATTCATTTTCTTTACTAGTCACCTCAGAGACCCCCAGAAACTACCCCGGGCATTCGTGCAAGTACTCATCATTAACTTATCATTTTGCAACGTCTTTACTGTCACAGTATGGTAGACCACCGAACCTATGACATAGTCATCTAAACTAGGTTGTGGCGTACGGTGAGAGGTCACACACTTAACAAACTTAAAGATGTCACACATAAAGAATAACTCAAAGATGCTCTGACAATCTCCATATCCATAATAAACAATAATACAAATAGGAGAACAATAACAGGAAGTGCAATGTGCTGTGTGAGTGCATAACTCCAAAATAGGTATCTGGCTAACAGTAGTGAAGATACATCAAGCTCAACATTACAATACAGCGTACAGCCAGCTTCTGACCAGAGGGTCAATGGACATTTAAACACTGTAGCAAAATACATTCTCTTTCTAGAATAACAATTCAGGCTATCATGAATCAAAGATGCAAAGCCTCGCACTGGACACAAAACTTAGCTGCTACAAGCCATGCATAATCAAACCTGCATAGACATATTTCTGTGATGGCCAACAGACGTCTTCCATCTTGAACACCCTTTTCCGGTCAACAACTTTTACACACACGATTGCAAAGATTCCAGTCTATATCCCATTTAGCTCACACCACAAATTATGTTTCATATCTGATGCACACTTCCTGCAATGCACAGGTGCGTAAACAGATGTAAAACATTCTGTGACATTTACAATTCACAAGCCTCAGATTTCTCTCTCTGTTTACTGCGCAAACGTTGTTGTAAAACATGAAGCCTCAAAACAAAATACAAATATGGTGACAAAAGTTTGTTAAGACAAGAAACTCTATACAGAGCATTGTGTCAGGAGATAATCTTCTTCTTCTTCTTCTTCCTCGTTCGTCCTGAAAAGGACGTTGGTTGCGTTGTGTCTGTTTACAGCGAAGCTGTGATATCTGCGCCTTTCGGCCAACACATCCGACTTCAGCACGGCATTTTTTGGGACCGGGCTTGCCTTCCCTCTTCGATCCCTACTCTCTCAGCCAGACTGCAGTGATGCAGCCTGTTTCCAGGACCACCACTTGGAGGTGGAGTAGGGTCTTGGTCAGCTCGTTCGCTGACCCTGACGCAAGCAGTCAAGCTATGGGTCGCTGACTGCATTCTCTGTTGCTGCGTCTTTGGGTCCCAGGAGATAATCTGATCATCAGAGGATGTCTCTCTGTCTGACAAGTGTTTAGGCTCTTTTATCTCCTTTACACTCTAAAAGGGGCAGGCCCACGTGGGTCATGACACCCAAGTGTCAGCCGTCAGCTGTCTTTTCCTACATGCAGCAGAAATTGAACCCACTCCACCTTGATTGCAACTTCCAACATCACTCCTGGTTTAATCCATGCTGCCAGCTTGAGGCAACTGTGAAAGTAACCAGCATGCATATAAATTACTTTTCTGAATTCCATAGCCTGTTGCAGTTGTTCCACAACCTACATGATGCTCTTTATCTCAGAAGATAACATTGCACTGAGATTTCAAGAATCAGAAAAGTTGCAACGGCATTTAATTTTTAACATTTCTTTCAAAATTCAACTTCTCTTTTCTAACCAAGTGTAAAAATTAAAATTTAACGATTCCTTACACTGCCTAATTCTGTGTCTTCATTATCAATTATTTTGCCTTTAGCCTCAAGACTCTTGCCTTCTTCATCAGCATCTTTTTCACTATCACTGCTGTCTTTATCGCTGTCACTGCTGTCTTTATCGCTGTCACTGCTGTCTTTATCGCTGTCACCAGTAAATTCATCACTATGTGTTGATTCTCCATCTACTGTGCTGTTGACTTTCTCATCTTGTAAATCACTGTAGGTCAGACAAAAAAGCGGTTAACTGCATCCCTTTTCATGACGTAAGGCAGATATTTTAATGATACGAGTAGTTATTAGTTAAAGAAAAAGAGGAAAAGTTTGATTCAGAAGAAAAAGGAGAATGAAGAAAAGATAATAAGTATAATAGTAATAATAATAATAATAGTAGTAGTAGGAGCAGCCATAGTAGTTTGAGTAGTAGCACAAAAATGCTAATGATTGCAATAATTCAATCCAACGTGTAAAAGTGTAATATTTTCAAGATGCACATTCTTTCAGATTCAAAATTGGTCAAATTTCTAGTTATCACAATTTGTCATTTTCAATTTTTTCTTTCACATTTCTTTTATGTCCTTCTCATACCTCAACACTTCAAAAGCCCATAAAACAGACAGAAATACAGGGTGTCCATAAAGTCTCTTTACAATTTAACAAATTTATTACAAAGGCAATTGATGAGATATCTTAATCAGATTTGTTCTATGTACTCAGTGGTTATCAAAGTTTTTAATCACATACCTTTATCGTATTTCAAGTACCCTGTTGATGAAAGAGGTACTGTTAAATGAACCCCTAAAAAAATGGCTACTCCTCAAGAGAAGGCACAATGTGTATCATGGTTTATTGAAACAAAATCGGATAGGCAGACTCAGCAAAACTACAAAACTAAGTATGGAAGAGATCCACCGTCACGTCCGTCAATTCGTGCATGGCACAAGAAATTTATGGAGACAGGGACAGTGTTGGATAAAGAGAGGAGTGGACGACCAAGAACATAGGCAAAAAAAACTTCAATATCTACTTCTCATTTTGTAATAATTTCCACATATTTGTCTTTTCATTTGCCTTTGTAATAAATTTGTTAAATTGTAAAGAGACTTTATGGACACCCTGTATATCATATATTTTTGTTGGAGTTTGGCTATAGTTTTTTTTTTTAAATTCCAGCCGAGAAACTGTCATTATAAAAAAATTGGTAATTTCCTATTACTCGTAGGTTTTTGCTCCGCAGTGAATATGTGTAGTTATGTGTTCTTTCGTAGCAGTTAGGGTTAGGATTAGGGTTAGTGTTAACCCTAATCCTAACCCTAATACTAATCCTAACCCTTACTGCTACGAAACAAGACATAACTACACATATTCACTGCGGGGCAAAAACCCACGAGTAATAGGAAATTACCAAAAAATTTGTTGGTTAAAAGTTGTAATTCTAACATATTTTTAAAGATGTATTTTAAAACCCTTTCTCTGCCTAAAATTGTAATCTTCAGACCCATATGATACATTTTAATTGATCAGAAGAAACTCTAACAAATGTTTATAACCTAAAGTTGTAATTATAATACCATTAAAAACAACTGTAATAAGGTCTCCTTACTATGAAACTGTAGCCGATGCACATTAAAATTTATATAAAACTTTATATTATATCCGTTAAAAAAAATTTACTTATATGAAAGAGGTATTACAAATTATATGATGTTAAATGTAATACTATATGTTACAAGGATACAACAAAGGAGCAAAGAATTGTAACATGGTAACCTACCAACCAGGTTGTAAAAGATGACTAATGACAGTGAGGCATGCAGCCAGCTACCTCCCATGCTGTAGAGATTTCAAGCCCCAAAAAATTCAACAAGATGCCAAAAGCAATCATACAAATATCTTGGCAGCAATGTGGATAAACCTCAGAAATGCAGTATCTGAGGAAGGTGGTTGAAGTAACAAGAAGAGACATGGTCCGCAACCAGACGATACGTCAAGGCCTAAAAACCCAACCCCTGCAGACCCAAGTAGAACAGTCCCAACTAAGATGGTTTGGCCATGTCTGCAGAATGGGAGGAGATCGGCTACCACGGCAAGCATGGGAAACTAAGAGCCAGGGATCCAGACCTCCAGCCGACCCAAAGTCCGCTGGGAGGACAACATTAGACAGCCTTTGAAGGACCGAGGACTAGAGTGGAACCAAGCCAGAAGGAAGACAGCCGATAGAATAGTATGGCACTCTCTCTTACAAACCTCTACACCTCACAGTAGAAGAGGAACGACTAAGTAAGCAAGTAAGCAATGTGGATAAATTTGAGGAATCAAGTGATATGAAAATGAGAATGCAAGGGGTAAGAGGAGGCTTTATGGTATTAGAAAATATACGGAAATTGGTGGAAATCTAGTCCAACACAGAAATCTTAATCTTTAGCTCATATGTCAAGTCAGTCCTGTTGTATGGCTCTGAAACATGGACAAAAATAAAAACACTAACTAAGAAGTTACAGACTTTCATGGATGGGTGCTTGCCTGGAACATAAGAATTGATTCAAGTGTGATTGGATCCCCAATGTGCAGCTGTTGACAGGAACCTGAAGGGTGCTAGTAGAACTGGAGGTGAGAGGAAGATGCTGAAGACGGACTGGACATACATTGAGGAAACCAACTGGTAGTGTTACAAGGCAGTCCTTGTTCTAAAATCCCTGAGGTAGGAGAAGAAGATGGAGACACATGGAAAGGGAAACTGGATACGGAGATGGAGGGGATGGTAAAAACATGATGAAACCTTGTGTGGATGGCACAGAACAGGAGGAGTGCTTTGTTGAGGGCCTGTGCTTCTTGGGGAGCTAAAGAGTTATGAATGAATGAACACTTAATACGCACCACAAATCAAAACTTTAAGGAAAACAAAAAGTGTTAGCCACCTTTTATGACATTCCTGAAAATACAGTAGTCCTATTCTTTGTTTTTCCATTACCTTACAATGTAGCACAACTTACTTTTCCAATGGGTGTTCATTCTCATTCAAGGAGGTTAAACGTGTGAAGATATTCCTCTTGATTTGCTCAACTGAAACAATTTTCAAAAGTACCAGCTTTACAGCATGACAAGAAAAATTGCTGAGTAGATTTTCATCCATAAAGCCTAATTATATGTCCGAAATCAATAGCACTGTCACATACATCTTCACACTCACAATTTCTCAACTCATGGAAAGAATTCAGCTTCATACCTTACTTACTTAGCCATCCTTCTTCTGCCAAGGGGTGTAGAGATTTGGAGGAGGGAGCGCCATACGATCCGATCGGCTGTCTTCCTTCTGGCCTCAATCCTTCAGAGATTTCTAATGTTGTTCTCCCAGTGGACTCTGGCTTCATACCTTACATTAACAACAATGCAGGTTTTGCATTTAAATTAACACAGAGCTGTTGCATTTTTTATTTTACCTTGTTTATTTTTTTCAAAAAAGGACCTGTCGTTGATTACGGTTGCAGTTAAATTTGTACAAATATTAGTATAAGTAATATTAACTGAATGTATGTAATCAACATTTAAAAAAAAAAAAAAAAATTACACCATAGTTGTATCCCAGAAGTCCTCAACCTTTTTTGCTCCGCGGGCATATTTTAGATTTATATAGTGTGGGGGGCATCAACCAAACATCGTGACTCACATATTTAAAACGTTCTATTTTAGAATAAAATATACAAAATTCTTATGTAAGGGTGATTAATAGCATTTAACGTTATAGGAAATCATCAGCATTGTTATCTCTATTCCACTGGCACTTGAGTTAATCATCAAACTTTTCTATTAAACTCAAATGTAATCACCCACCTCCACGATTGCATCCTTGTCTAATCATGTGACTTTCCTTACAGCACTGTATCATCACATGACTTTCATTCATCATCATCATTCACTCATCAGCTCCCCAAGGAGCATAGGCCGTCAATAAACTTATACCAAGTCTTCCTGACCCGTGCCATCAGCTCCAGGTCTTTCCATGTCTCAGCAACCCAGACTCTTTCAGCTTTCTCTAGGTTGCATCATTAGCCTCCTTACCACAGGACCTTCTTCCATCTTGAATAGCTGAATTGAATTATCTTCTTTAGTTGGTTTGTCTGTGTTGCTCTTTTGAAGTTTTTGTGGCTTAAATTGTCTACTGGATGGCATAGCTGGCCCCATGCCGACGTTCATTACATATTGGTATAATCATACTAACTTCAATTACACCTTGGGATAATCATATACCTTCTCCATTACATTCTCAATGTAATCACTGTAACTTCCACTACACCCTGGTATAATCATGTAATTTCTCTAATTACCCCAATGTAATCACTAAAATTCCATTACACCCTGGTATAATCATCTAACCTTTTCATTACACCCATGTAATCTTCTATTCTGTATAAACCTCTAACTTCTTCATTATACCCCAATGCATAACTTCCATTACAATCTGGTATAATCATCTAATTTCTCAATGTCCTTTAATGTAATCATTATAACTTCAGTTACAACCTGGTATAATCATATAACTTCTTCATTACACCCCAATGCATAACTTTCATTACACGCTGGTATAATCATCTAATTTCTCTATTTCACCCCAATATAATCACTTTTAATTTCGTTTACACCCTGATATAAAAATATAACTTCTCTATTACACCCTGATATAATCAAATAACTTCTCCATTACACTCTGACATAACCATTTAGCTTCTCCATTACACACGGACAAAATCATTTAGCTTCTCCATTACACCCTGACATAATCATATAACTTCTCCATTACACCCTGATATAATCATATAACACATCCATTACATCCTGATATAATCATATAACTTCTCCATCACACCCTGATATTATCATATAACTTCTCCATTACACCCTTATATAATCATATAACACATCCATTACACCCTGATATAATCATATAACTTCTCCATTACACCCTGATATAATCATATAACTTCTCCACTACACCCTGACATAAACATGTAACTTCTCCATTACACTCTGATATAATCATATTTCTCCATTACACCCTGGTATAATCATTTAACACATCCATTACACCCTGATATAATCATATAACTTCTCCATTACACCCTGACATAATCATATAACTTCTCCATTACACCCTAATATAATCATAATACTTTTCCATTACAACCTGACATAATCATATAACTTCTCCATTACAACCTAATATAATCATATAACATCTTCATTACACCCTGATATAATCATAATACTTCTCCATTACACCCTGACATAATCATATAACTTCTTAATTAATTACACCCTGATATAATCATATGTCTCCATTACACCCTGATATAATCATATAACTTCTCCATTGCACCCTGATATAATCATACAACTTCTCCATTATGCCCCACTGTAATTACCTTACTTGACCTTTACCTTCAACAGCATTCTCCTCAACTTCGTGCAAGAGAACCTCCTTGAGGAACTGAGCAAAGGCTCCATTGTGAGTCAGAAGTTGTTTGTACGTGCCGCACTCTGAGATGGTTCCGTCCTTCATCACTATGATGTTGTCAACAAATGTCAGCCAATGAACTCCATGAGTTACCAGTACACGAGTCTTTAAAAAAACAAAATTATTTAAGTCACATTGCTGTTATGCAGTCCCATAATTGTTATATAATCCCATCAATGCTACATAGCCCTATCACTCCTGGTGTTATCACAGTAATATGGTCCTACCTATCAATATCACCATCTCCTTTTTTTTCACTGTTTATGGAGCATGGAACCACCACTACAGATGGTGCCCTTGAGGAAGCCAACACCAAACTACAAACTCCTACAGCTGTGGCTTGTGTAAATATTTATTTGACATGATGAGGTCGACAGCCCTTTGTACAACCTCACATTAGTTGCCTTGTACAACCTCACATTAGTTGCCTTGTACAACCTCACATTAGTTGCCTTGTACAACCTCACATTAGTTGCCTTGTACAACTTGCCCCAAGGATCATTAATCCTATTCCTTCTTTATCTCCTCATGCTATATCAAAATTATATCACAATTATACAGACCTACAACTGAAATATGGTTGCGCCAGTGCTTATAAGGTAATTCTATCACTACTATATAGCTCTACCACTCCTAGTGTTAGCATTCTATCATTGCCATACAGCTCTTACCACTCCTAGTGTTAACATTCTACCACTGCCATATAGCTCTACCACTCCTGTTGTTAACATTCTACCACTGCCACATAGCTCTACCACTCCTAGTGTTAACATTCTATCACTGCCATATAGCTCTACCAATCCTAGTGTTAACATTCTATCACTGTCATATAACAATAACAATGCTATATAAAAAATTATATCACAAGTATGCCACTCCTAGTGTTAACATTCTATCACTGCCATATATCTCTACCACTCCTAGTGTTAACATTCTACCACTGCCATATAGCTCTACCGCTCCTATTGTTAACATTCTACCACTGCCACATAGCTCTACCACTCCTAGTGTTAATATTCTACCACTGCCACATAGCTCTACCACTCCTAGTGTTAACATTCTACCACTGCCACATAGCTCTATCACTCCTAGTGTTAACATTCTACCACTGCCACATAGCTCTACCACTCCTAGTGTTAACAATGCTCATCATCACTTCCATTCTCACTCTTTATGGAACATGCAGCTACTACAACCAATGGCCCTTTTGATGAAGCCTACGCCACAGCATAAACTCTTACAGTGTTGGTTTCTGCAGCAATCTGTTTTACATGAAGATGTGGACAGCTCTATGCACAACCTTATTTTAGTTGCTTTTTATTACATGCCTGAGGTAGTAGTAGAAACCCCTATCACTGCCATATAGCTCTACCACTTCTAGTGTTAACATTCTATCACTGCCACATAGCTCTACCAATCCTAGTGTTAACATTCTATCACTGTCATATAGCTTTACCAATCATAGTGTTAACATTCTATCACCGCCATATAGCTTTACTACTCCTAGTGTTAACATTCTCTCACTGCCACATAGCTCTACCAGCAAAGTTGCTGTCATGCTGTCCTATTATTGAAATACCAGCAAGTTTATCCATCAAAACAATTACAGGGGAAGAAGTGAAGCCCAATATTTTAATCTTTCAGCATCTGCAGCATGTTTAGAGGAGCAAGAATCATGCTCCAAATTCATTTTATTGATTCTGAATGAAATTAATTTAAATATTTAGAAAAATAACTGTATTTCTTTGTCGACTTCTTTTCAAGGCATATAATTAAGGTTTTGAAAAAAGAATGTTACATTTTAACTTCCTCCTTTCAAGGGATGTAATTTTTCACTTCGTTATCCAAGGGGAAAATTTAAATCACAAAAAACATAACTGAATATATGTGATTATATGACATTTTAATAATATGTTCTCCTCTTATTATTTCAAAATACCATATAATAATTATGCTAATATCACACTGACTTACAAGATATAATGCAAATGATTTGTACTTCATAAACCAATGCGTCTGCTTGTATTTAAAATGTCCAGTGTCATCAAAGCATCTAAAATTTACGTAGTGCTGAGAATTGTACGTGTTTCAAACATGCCCACAAAAATGTTATTGATCCGGCAACACCCAGGTTCTCACCCTTCGGCCCAATGCCATGTAGTGACATCTGCATGTTTTCGCAAGTTGTTCTGTTTCTCCGTACAAGGTGTTCCACTTATCTGGCCTCTGAGGAAGGAGCATTTTCCGAACATCATCAAGTGCTGGGCACTCAAAGAGGTGGTGGTCAACAGTTTCGTAGGAGTAGTTTACATAGCTGGCACTCTGGAGAGTGATGTGGTTGGATTCTGTTCAAGTGACTGTTGAGTGGTAGTATATGTTGTGTTCTGAGCCGAAAAATGGTGCTCTGATCCCTCCTTGTAAGATGGCCGATGTTGTCATTAGGACTAGGATTGGCCATATGTCTGTAAACCTCTCTCCCGTTGTTTCCCATGGCCCATCTGTACTATACAAGTAGACAGTCCCATCTCTAGTATATAGTCCTTTTACCATTGTATGAATGAGTAAATAAATTTCCCTTCAGCGGTCCTTAGGAATCATGTTCCCATCCATGCAGTTTTCTCCCATGCAGGAAACCTGTGCCACAGTGTTTCATCTGCTCTAACAGTGGTGGCATCTGTTGCAACATGTTTCATATGACCAACCTCGTGCACAACCTCATCTTGGTTGCCTCTTGAGAAATCCCAGTAAGCGCGAAGAAGAACTACACAGAGTATTTCTTATATTTAACATTCATTTCTCTGTTCACTTCTTATGATATTTGCAGCCATTCCCTTGCAGAAAACCTGTACCAAGACATTTATATGCTCTTGCAACATTGGTCTCTGTAAGAATTAGTTTTACATAATGAAGGTGCCAGCCTCATATGTCGCTAGTGGCGTCACTAGGGCAGTGCGGGGCGTGCAGACCGCATCATCAGAGGGGGTGACACCAACATGACTGTCTATAAAATTTGTGTGCACTGTTTCAGCAGAAATTTATTATTTTTTATAAAAATATCCCTTTAGTTAGTTATAACCACAAAAACATTTTTCGTAAGCCCAGCTTAAATGTACGGTATCAATATACCTACATGGCTAAAACTCTTTGCTAATTTACTTTTTGAACCTTCGGTTAGAGCTGTCATTATTACCCAATTACAATGACGCTTTGAATCACTTCATTTCATTTATGAGTATATTTCCATTTGCATTTGTCTACAATTTCTACATTATTTGGGCCGTTATTGATTATGCAAACCTAATCCATTAATGTATCTCATGTAACGGTAAAGTTTAACATTAAAATGAACATAACTTTGATGTCGTTCTTAAACGTTTTTACTTTGAATTCTACTGTTTTCTTACCGAATTTTCACATGAAACTATGTAAATATAAATACATTTAGGCTGTGCGTATGATATTGTAATTTAAAGGTGTAATTTTAATTTTGCCAGTTCTTTATGTTACTACTATTGCCATTACATTCAGTGATATACGGGAATTACGATTTACGAGTAACATTAGTACAAAAAACATTACTAAGGATTCCGTATGGTCTGGTATGGGAGGAGGTCCATGAGGGTGACACCATGAGTTACCGCACTGGGTGACACCAACCCTAGTGGCGCCATTGTATGTAACTTCTTACAAAATACCAGAGGGAACAGCAGTTCTCTTCTCTATCTGTAGCAATTTGTTTGACATAATGAAGTTGCAAGCCCCGTGCACAACTCATTTGTAATATGCCTGATAGAGCAATAGTCTTATTTTCACTATGGGAACCATACGGGACACTGTTATATATATGCCGGATACATGTTTTCTTCAGTGTTATATCGAGCGAAACCTTACATACAGCAATGGGACACTGTTATATATATATGCCAGATACATGTTTTCTTCAGTGTTATATCGAGCCAAACCTTACATATGGCAACGGGACACTGTTATATTTATGCCAGATGCATGTTTTCTTCAGTGTTATACCAAGCCAAACCTTACATACGGCAACGGGACACTGTTTTTTATATATATATATATGCCAGATGCACATGTTTTCTTCAGTGTTATATCCAGCCAAACCTTACATATATCATAGTCATGGACAGTTATTAGACAAGCAGGCGGTTTTACATAAGAATGCAAAGAATATCACAGACAGCTAAAAAGAGTAATTAGGAAACAAGCCAGCATGCAAAGGTGGCTTTGTTATTCACATCAGAATTTTTTTTTTTTCGTACGCCCGCTAATACTCGAGGCAAAATCTCAGGTTATTATTATTTTCTAACCTGACATTGATTTTACGTGAGTATCCCTTTTTTTCTTGTACAGAGACAGTTGTCCCTCGCCATTCAGGCAGATACTCGCCGATTTCGGAGGTACCCATTACAGCTGGGTCGGCTCAGGAGCCGCCAATCCCTGGTCGACGACACTCCTTCAAATGTACTCGCCAGGTCTCGAGTTAATCCAGTCCAAATCCCGGTCGACGAAAAATCCTCAAATGCCGTCGCCCGGGTTTGATCCTGCATCACCCGGTCGCCAGAGCGGTGTTGTAACCACTACGCTAGCGCGGCTCCCTTCACATCAGAATGAAGCAATCCACTTTCTCTGGGCTTGTTTTGAGAAGAAGACAGCTGGAGTACAGTGTGACAATCAGTAGAAACTGCACTAAAAATTTACCTAACCAGGGAGCTACACGACATAATAAAATGTTAAATTACCACAACAATAACCAACATATAACAACCACAACAAATGAGAATGACAAAGAGAAACAAAAACACAAAAGAAAAAAATGTCCATACAATATCGGTACAAGAATTTTAAAAAAAAAAACCAAAAAAAAAACAAACAAAAAAACTACCAATTCAAAAACCAACAAACGCCCAGCAGATACACTTAAAAAGATGGCAATAGCAAGAGAAAGCAATATAGTATGATGAAAGAGGATACATTACAAACACCATAGACATTAAACAATGCCACAACAAACGGCAGATACATTACAGCCTGGAAGAGCCAACACACAAGAAAAACAACAATGTAATACGCTATGTTGAATGATGAACACAATATACCCTAATTATAACCCATATGGGGTTGAACCGGGTGTCCCTTGCACACGACAAACACCAGTTTTCAAGTGAACGGTTCAAAAACCAAACGGAACCAAGACAAAAGAAAAGAGTGAAGGAAAAAAAAAAAGATAGACAAAGACAGAAGATACTGGACAAGTCAACGTCATGGAAGGGAAAGAAGTCAACAAAAGAACAACCGATACACAACACAGTTGACTGGATGTTGTTAAGAGACATGATCACCTAAGCTACATAGCATGATACATGAAGAAGAAAAACTCCCACTATAATACCTTGTTCTTCAGCATTCCACTGTGACCTATGACCTTGTTAAATATTTGCTTCCCAACGTGGGCGTCTACTGCACTAAGTGGGTCATCAAGCAAGTATATGTCGGCATCACTGTAGACAGCTCTGGCTATTGCCAAACGTTGTTTCTGACCTCCAGACAAGTTAATGCCCTAAAGGAGAAATGAAGCATTCAACACAAAAGTTGGCGATTATTTTTATAACTGAAATTTCTTGACTTTTTGGGCTTAGTGTGTAGTAAGAAGGCAACTTACAGCTAGACTGGCTCTAGAGTCAAGTAAAAATGTTCTCTCTACGTCAGGTTTCTTATATTCTTTTGAGATAGAAGGAATTTTTTAAAAAAATTTTTTAGGGGGAAAGGAGGGAGAGAAAGAGGGGTAATGATGGTGGTAGTAGTAGCAGCAGCAGCAGCAGTAGAAGTAGCAGTAACCAGATGCAAGACAAAATAAAACATTTGATGACAGGTCACAAAAAGATTGTCTGAAAATACACACAAAAATGACGAAGATTATGAGAATAAATACAGGAAATGATAACAAGATTGCACATGAAGAAAGGCCCTACAAAAAGTAGAATCATATATATATATATATTTATAATATTTTAGGGCTGGGGTCTTTAATGATTAATTAAATGGTGAATCTGTTTAACAAAAATTTGTCATCAATTAATTGATAAAATCAATACAAGCATAACTTTTGAAGAGGCAAAGAGTTTTATCAGAACCCGATACAGAAACAAATCCAGAGCACACACAAAATGATGCATACTACCAGCACAGAGGAAGAGAACAAGAAATAATCTTCAGACTTCACACGGGCCACAACAGACTGGGATATCATCTATTCAATAAGCTAAAGATAGGAACTACCGATGAGTGTAACTGTGGCACCAATAAAATGACTGCTGAACATCTGCTTCAAAGATGCCCAACTTATGAGCAACAGAGAAAGCACATGTGGCCATCACCAGTACCATTCCTGGAGAAACTCTCAAGCTGACCACTGCTTTCTTTCAAAATATTCAAGCAGACGTCTGAGAGTGTACGATGAAGAAGGAGAAGATATGTCAAGTCAGTCTCTAAAACATAGAGAACAATAAAAATAATAACCAAGAAGTTAGACTTTCATCTGTGGATGGGAAGGAGCGAAGCTCCTGACCGGGTTGGAAGGAAAGTCCTCAGGTTCCCCAGCCTCGCAATGACATGTCATTGGGCCGAAGGGCTGAAAGCCCAAGTGCCGCTGGTTAAGGAAAAAAAAAACAAACTTTCAAAAAAATTGGTTCTTGTGTAGAAAAGTGGGATTGTTGTTGTGACAAGATTCTTCTTCTTCTTCTTCAAGTACTATGCCTAGTGGTGCAGGAGATGATGTCTCTCCACAACTTCCTGTCTCCAGTGCAATTTATCAATTCTGCTGTTGACTTCTTTCTATGCCACGATGTCAAACTGTCCAGTATTTGCTCTCTTTGCTTTCCCCTATCTCTTTTTCCTTCAATGTTACTTGTTGTAACGATATATTCCAACTTTCCTCTTCTCATAACATGCCCAAAACAGTGGATTGCATCTATCTAACTTATGAAATAAGTTTCCTTTGCGCATTGGCCTCTTTCAGGACATCCTCATTACTCTTTTTGGCTGGCCATGGTATTTTTAACATCCTTCTGTAAAACCACATCTCTGTTGCCTCTAGTGTTTTCCCTACTTGTTTACTAATTGTCCATGACTCACTCCCATATGTCAGGATTGGTTCTATATAACAATGAAGAACTCTCTTTCTTACTTCCAATGACAAAGAATTGTTGCATAAAATACTCTTCATTTCATAGAATGCTGCTTTTGCCTGAGCTATTCTGCTCTTCACTTCTGAGATACATCTTTCATCCATTGTTATTAATGTGCTTTACTTTGATTAGTAGTTTTATTTTTTGTTATTTATGATGAAAAACATGCCATTCAACCTCTGATGGGTTATAACTAGAATATATAACAATGTCTTTAAGAGCACCAGTGTGGAGCTGGTAGCAATAAAAAGACAAGTGCCAGTGGAACAAGAGATCAGAAGAAGATGTGAGTAATGGATAGTACACACACTGAGCAAACTTGGCAGTAGCATTACAAGGTAAGCCTTGTTCTGGAATCCCCAATGTAAGAGAGGTATAGGGAGACCAAAACGTACATGAAGAAGAGAACTGGAGATAGAAGTGAAAGAGATAAGGATGACGTGGAACATCCTTGACCTGATGACACGGGACAGAAGGTATAGATTTCTTTAGGAGCTAAAGGATAATGATACTGAGGATGTCAGAAATCTTCTCGGTACCAACATGCCCGGTGTGAGCTGGCTGGAGGGCCATGTTCCATAGGGAGCATGTAGGGTAAATTAACGGTACTACTGAAATTATGAACAACAACTCTCTGATGTTAACGAATGAGGTATTATGACAATAATAGGGAGAGTGAAGAGCAGAATAGCTCCGGCAAAAACAGCATTCTATAAAATTAATGTATTTTATGCAACAATTCTTTGTCAATGGAAGTAAGAAAGAGAGTTCTTCAGTGTTATATAGAACCAATCCTGGCGTATGGTAGTGAGTCATGGACAATTAGTAAACAAGCAGAGAAAAGACTAGAGACCACAGAGATGTGGTTTTACAGAAGAATGTTAAAAATACCATGGTCAGCCAAAATGTGTAATGAGGATGTCTTTTTTTGTTCATACCATATTCAATTTTTCAATTTCCTTTACTCCAATTCTTCACACAAGAAAAATGTACTCACCTTTTCCCCAATTTCTGTTTGGTCACCAGCCGCTAAGATTTTGAGATCATCCTTCAGTTCGCACGCTCTGATAATCTGGTTGTACCTCTGAGCTTCAAACTTGGAATGAAACAGAATATTGTCCCTCAGTGTGGCATTCTGGATCCAGGCCTCTTGTGACACATAGGCAAGGCTGCTCTGTAGAAGAATTGATAAAAGAGACAACTGTAAAAATGGCATTGAATAAAAATTGAAGTTGTCAAACAAACAAAACAAACCAATCAAAATGGCAAGTTCTTATCTTTATAGAAAGCCTGCATTTCTTATTTTTAACAAAGAAAATGGGAACTACAAATTGTCAATAATGATAACTTATGGCTAAACCTGCTGAGAACAGATGAGGCTGAGATGCAAAGCATGAACCAGAGTTAGGACACGGCATGAAGGATGGCTGCAAAAAAGTTTCTTGCCGCCCTACAAGATGACACTAGGCGTGATAGCCACTGATTACTTTGTCAGTCAGAGGCTAATGATCCAAGAAGAAGATGGTTAAAAAATCTAAGGAGCAATACCTTCACAAGATCTTTCAGGAAAGTTTACATTACATTTGTAACTTCTTGTGTTCTTTTCATTGAATTTGTTTATAAAATGTATGCTTGAATCACAGTTTACTGTATGGTTGACCATCTTGCTGTAAACAGGGTTAGGGTTAGCATTAGCAGCTTTGTTTCTATCTAACTCTAGCACTAAATCCTAGTGCTTTACCCCTATCTGCATTCTCTTAAACCAAACACTTAATAGCACTCATATTTCCTTAAACATATCCCAAATCCGGTTTGTGACAAGATGACTACAACACGGCCAACTGCACAGTAAACTGTGATTCAACCAAATTTATTTCTTCGTATTCCATTATGTTGTTCTGAGGTGTCTTGTTCCCTGATGCAGGCTGTAGGCCATAATTTTAATGCTTTTGTCTGTATTATGTAAAGATATCAATTTTAGAAATATTTTTTAACCTTTGTATTTTTAACCTTAATCAAGTGACAGGATAAGCAAGTCATACTCTTTCCTAAATGTTTTTGCACCCATTTTTTTCTTAAAACTGTGTCATCTTTTATCAAAGTCAGTAGTTTATTATAAAACTTGGACATTAGGGAACAAAACAAGACAACATTTTAACTAACTTGCAGAGTGACATTTCCTTCCAGTTTTTCCATTTCCCCCAACATGGCAGAAAGAAGTGATGACTTCCCTGACCCTACCATGCCAACCACAGCAACCAGCCCACCTTTGGGGATGTCTAGATTGATGCTGTAATAGAAACAACAAAATAAGGCCTTCTGAATAAATGTTTACAACATCATCAGCAGCAGCGAATGGCATTCATTTTGTTAAATAAGACTGGACAACAAATTTTGACTTTTTGTGTGTATCTGAGATTAAACCACATTACCTTTATGTTGTTTGGGCTGCTGAATATGAAAATGGCCGTTAAAACACCAGATTAGCTCTAGTTTTTTTAAATATCTATAAAACAAGCTTTACACATTTCCACATACCATATGATAATAATGCTCATAGCAGAAATGATTCACAACAACGCCTTTTTGCCTGTCACTTGCAATGAGTTTCTGGAGCATCTCTCTAGGGTCCAACAATAGTCTGCTAGCATTGCTGCATTCCATTTCCCTTGGTACCTTTTTTCGAAGGTAATAATGTCCTGATGAAATCGTTCCCCATGGTCGTCACTGACAGCACCGCAATTAGCAGGGAAGAAATCCAGATGAGAGTGTAAATAGTGTAATTTCAAAGACATGATGCACTCTAGTATCTCGTAGCACTGCAAAGAGGGTTTCTACAAGCTCCTGGTAATTGTCAGCCTTATTGTTTCCTGGAAAGTTTGTGGCCACTTGCTGGAAAGCATTCCAAGCTAACTTTTCATCCCCTGTGAGGATATCATCAAAACGCTGACCTCGAGCTGACGTATCTGTGGACCAACAAATGCACCTTCCTTGATTTTGGCCTCACTAAGTCTTGGAAATTTATCACGAAGGTATAAAAATCCTGCCCCATTTCGATCCATGGCCTTTACAAAATTCTTCATTAGTCCAAGTGTGGACTGGAGTGGAGGGAGCAAGATCTTGTGAGATTCTACAAGTGGTTCGTTAAGTGCATTCTTTTTCCCCGGTTCAAATGATTGTCGTTGGGGCCAATACTTTTTCTTGTAGTGGGAAGTCCTGGCATCAAGATGGCAATGACCTTCAGGTCACCACAAATCTGCCACTTATACTTGTCATAGTTGATGGTGTGTAACAGTTGTTTCATGTTGTTGTACGTTTCTTTCATGTGGACTGCATACCCGAGTGGAACAGATGGTAAAACGTTACCATTATGGAGCAGCACAGCGTTTAAGCTCAACTTGGACGAATCAATGAACAGCCTCCAATCGTCGTCTTTTTAGTTGATGTGTAGTGCTGCCATCAGACCCACTATATCAACGCAAGCAATGAGGTTATCTGTCATATTAAAATATGGAAGCAGATCTTTTTGCCGAGCACGAAACACAGACACATGCACATTCTCTTCTAGAAGATTCTTATTGCTGCAGTCTGGACCCCAACAGCTCTGCTTTATTTTTTGGCAATCCCAGATCTCTCACTAGATCATTCAATTCACTCTGGGTAATTGTATGTGGCTGTGCAGACTCTTCAATAGGCACGAAATCAGGATCTCTTGATGTAGATGCTTTCACATGTGATGGATGTTCACTGGCCTTATTATCTTCTTGATCATCCAGAGTATAAGATTCTGGATAGCTCAAGGCTAACCGTCTCGTGGGGAATCACGCGCCAGGACTATAGAAAAGAGAAGGACTGGGTCATTTGCGTCGGGAAGGTGAAGCCATCAGCCTACTGAACACCCCCCCTCCCCCGCATCTTGAAAACTAGAGCTAATTCGCGATTTTTAAGTTCATATGCGTGATCAGCATGTCCAAATTAGTTAAATATAGCTACTTTTGTCTCGGATACATTTTGGCTGTTGTCCAGTGTAATTAATAAAAAGAAAAATCCTGTTCAACCTCGGATTACTTTATAATTAGGATATATAATATATATAACGACATTCATGCTCAGTAACTGTTTAATGAAAGATTAACAAAGCTTTAAACAAAGGCAATAAGTACTAGAAACACTACACTGTTTATTATATAAACGTATAAAAAAATATAGAGGGGAAACCCAAGGCCTGTAAACAGTAAATAAATAATACACAAAGGTATGTTCCAGGCACTTGTGAGTAATAAAGAAGTAGAAAACTAGACAACAGGGAGACGCTCTGGTGTAATGGTTACCACACTGCGCTGGCGATCAGGTGATCCAAGTTCAAGCCGGGCGAGCACATTTGAAGTAGTGTCATCGACCGGGATTTGGACTGGTTTAATTCGAGCCCTGGCGAGGACATTTGAAGTAGTGTCATCGACCAGGGATTGGAATAACCTGAACGGCTCCTGAGCCGACCCAGCTCTAATGGGTACTCTCCGAAGATGGCGAGTATCTGCCTGAATGGCGAGAGGACACCTGTCAGCGTACAGGGAAAATAGGATACTCACGTAAAAATCAGTCTCAGGTTAGACATACTAACCTGAGATTTCGCCTCGTGTAATAGCGGGCGTACATTAAAAAAAAACACAAAAAAACTAGATAACAGAAGTGATAGGCTTACCTTGAATCAAACCCAGGACCTTCCAAACAACACCACCTCCTAGCTATGGGAGTGAATCGTTACTATCCTCTCTAATCGTTACTATCTTATTATAGCTGCAGAAATCAAACTAAGCATTTTTTTTTAGCTAATTGGTCACTTTCTATTATGTACTTTATTTGTACTCCAAGTTTTTGAGTCACTAATTTACTGCCATTTCTGCCATGATCAGATGTTATTGTAAAAGTTGTGCTCTTGAGATGGAAAAACTTTTGAAAAACTGCTGTTAACATAACACCGTATCTTACTTATGTCCAATAGAGGAGCGAAGAATAGTAACACTGTAACCTAACATGCATGTCATAAAAGGCAACTAAGAAGGGTTGGGCAAGGGACCGGCTATCCCATGCTGTAGAAATGTTACGCAACAAAAACTTAACAATATGGACAGGTCAACTAAAGATAAGAAAACATGACACAAGTTTGTTGAAGGCCTATTCTCCTTAAGGGTGGTGCATACATGCCACACCTCGGAGATGAAAAACCTGTACAAAAAAATCAAAAACCTGTACCAAAAAAAAAAAAGACTGAAAAAACATATCAAAAGAGTTCATTCGTGTAAAACATTTTTCAATTACAGCTGCATTATAATTGAGACATGGGGACATTGCCTTTTAAAGCAAGTCTTCACTCATTTTAAAACTCAAACAATAAATATCTGAGTTTATTTTACACTGTAAAAATGATGTGATCGTGTCATCATTTAGTCTATTTCTGCGCTTAATTATCACTAACAGACCAGGAAATCCTGTGTTTGATAGAACCTTATAAAAGAATTCTAAGACACAGTAATAAGGGGTGTGGGTTAAAAATCCTAAACCTAACCCTGAACCCAAACCTTAATCTTAACTCTAACGACGTTCAAGGATGACATCAAAGAAGACATTCCACTGTTCTCAAAACTAATTTTACTATTTCGTTTTTATTATTATTGCAAAGAGAAAAATTGAACTAAACTATATTATCCTGTAATATGAAATGGAATGGGGAAGTTTCTAGGGCGGTTTAGAATTACAGTAGAACTCCATTTATCCGAACCCCATGGGACCGAGCATCGTTCGGATAATCAAATGTTCGGATAATTGGATTACATAATGTATCGAGTACATGTACACATATTTCTAAAAATAATTAACCATCACAAGGAAAATACACTATAAAACATATTTACTTGTACTGTAATAATAATACCCACACTGTATTAGATCACTGTATCACCAAAATCTTTTATTACACTGCAGTGCATGTACTACTTGTATTAATTATTTTTGTTAAGAAAGAGAAATGTTTTCAAAATAACATTACAAACGATTCAAAACCAGGCGTAACTTACGTATACATGTACTTGCACAGATGTAGCCCACTATTTAAAATAATGAGGAATCCTCTTTTGCACCAAACTGGATAGTCTCCTTTTGGCTGCTAAGTCCCGCATTCTCTTCAACAGCAGAAGCTGTGTAGGACAGCTGTCATCTTCTTGCTCGTACCAAGCCATCGCTGTTTCTAGTGCTATAAAGGCCTCTTCAGGACTTGGTCGACGTTTTGGTTTTTCTTCATAATCTACAAGTACATCGTGTACTTCTGAGGAGTCTTCATCATCGGTCACTACATGTATTTGGTTTTCTTCTTGCACAAAAGACAAAATTTCTTCGTCATTCAAAAACTGAAAACCAGAATCATTATCATCTTCTAGCCACATGTGTGCATCATCTTTGTCACAGTCCGAAAATCCGGGCATTGCTTGAAACAGTTCCACAACTTCATTTATACAATCATCATTTGTGTCCACTGCAGTAGTTTCATTTCCGCCTTTTTTCCCAAGCAATCTACTCCAAGCCTTGTTGAGATTATCTTGTGACAGGGTGGTCCAAGCATCAGCTAACATATAGCAGCAGTCTTTGAGATTAAGCTTTTTGGAAAACGCCACCACACTTTCTTCATCTTCAGGAAAATCTTGTAATCTTTTTAAGCTTTGCTATAAAACCCTGATCCAAATCAGTGCTGTTACATTGGGAGGCAGAAAAATTACTTTAAAAATTTGCATCAACTGCATTCAATGTAATGAGATGGTGCATTGTCCAGTAGAAAGAATTACTTTTCCAGTTTTCTTTTCTTGTTCTCTCAACCTCTTCACATTTGGGATGAACTGATTTGTATACCAATCAAGAAATATTTCACTATTCATCCAAGCACTCTTCTGTGCTTTGTAACACAATGGGAGACATGTCAATTCTTTTTAAACAACGTGGTTTTTTGGCTTTGCCGATCATTAGCACCGGTAAACGATGAACTGGCATTCGCGGCTACCAAAAATTGTTAACTTTTTAAACCCAGGGGCAGCTGCTTCGCGCTGAGATTGATTTTTGAGGCAATGATTTCCAGTATAAAGTCTCATCGGCATTATAACATCATCGAGTGAATAACCTTCTTCTTCCAAAAAAGCCAAGAAAGTTTCTTTAAAATTTTTATCGCTTAAAGAATTCTCGTATGCCATGACGAGATTTTAAAGTTTCTTAACCATCCCTGGCTAGCCTTAAAGTTCAAGTTGATTGTTGAACTGAAGTGCCTTTTCAACAACAGAGAACCAAGATAGGTTCCCCTTTGCTTCTTCTTTGCACAAACCATATATACAAAGCCTCTTCCAAGTTCACATCTTTCGCATTTCTCATGGTTTTACGTTTCTTCGACCCATTTTCACTATCATATTTCGATGCAAAAAAACTCATAATTTTATCCTTGTTACTTTTGATGTCAGAGACGGTAGCTTTCCCAACATTGAAAAATCCTCGCAAGTGAAGACACAGTTTCAATGATAATTTCTGTTTTCGTTTCAATGGGTTCCTTTTATATGCTTTAGGCCTACTGGGAGGTGCCATATCGCACAGAGAAATACTTGTACACCAAAATTATTCTGCTGTAGTAGCAGACACAATTATTTTAAGTTGAACTGTCTGTTTAGCCAGTGTTCTACATAGAACGCACACGTACTTTGGATTGGTAAAAACTATAACTGATAACTGATAATAGCCATCCCAAAATTTGAAATCAAAAGATTCAGAATTTTAGTCTAACGTGACTGTGGCATCTGACTTTTTTTTTTTTTCTGGAAAAAGTGTTCGGATAATTGGATGTTCGGATAATTGGGGTTCGGATAAATGGAGTTCTACTGTTCAATAAATTTTTTGATATAATTTTAAAAATAATAAAATCACGTTATCATATAAATTTCAAATAAATAAAAAGCTTATAATTTGCTACGAAAATATATGGGCGCTAGTGTAATTTATTTTTTACCGAACTTGAAAAATGAAAATAGCCGTTTTAGCCTAATTGGCAGTTTAAAATACCCCCATATGACTAGTTTCAACTGTCAATACAACCAGTGATAGTAATTAATTATTTAATAAAATAACTCACTGGATGTTCGAAATAATGATATATCCACCAAAGGAAAATCAGAATGATTTTAAAGAAACGAAATTAAAACTTAGACGAGAAGTAACTCCAAAAAAACTTTTCCAGAGGCTCTGATCGGGTTAAGATACAAATTTACCTTGCTTTCGTTATTTTTTTTTTTTCCAGTTTCATATTTCTTTTTATATTATTATAAAAATGTACATTTCTTACGCAGATTCTATAAGTTTTAGTGAAATCAAGTAATATGTAGTGTTATCCATTTTTTTTTTTTTTTTTTTGCTTATAAGCAGCCGTAAATAATAAATTATGCTCAATGCGATGTAACCGTTAAAAATAATCAGTAACATGCTGGCTGCCATCAGTAAATTAATATGAAACAAATATAAAGGTATGTTATCAGGCACTCGTAAGAAATAAAGAAGTAGAACAGTAGACAACAGAAAAACAACAGACATGAGTGGCTTACCCAGGATTTGAACCCTGGACCTTCCGTGCGACAACCCCGCCTAGCTATGCAAGTGAACCACACTATCCTCCCTGCCATCTATGCATCACCTAAAAATGATGTTTCGACGACAGGTCATTAGTGCGAACCTCTATACATAACACCAGAAGTTTTAAATGACGCAATCACTTCTGTTGTTCCCCTATATATCAGTATTGGTCAGTCCAACAAGACAAAGACCTAAATACTGTGTCCAGTATGATAGTAGACTTAGAACAGTGAGAAAACAGGACAGAGGGTAGGTTTTGGTATTGTATAAACATATATAACACATAAGGAAGGGAAACCCGAGGCCTGTAAACAGTAAATTAATATGAAACAAATATCATCATCTCATCTCATCCATCTCAACCCATAACCCGTCATGGGTCGTAGGGGTGCCATGGTGGAAGCATCAGCAGACAGGGTCCTCCACTGCTCTCTATTCTCAGCAATGCGTACAAGTGAGGAAAAACCGTGTCCTGCCCATTCTTTGATGTTATCAGCCCAGGATTTTCTTTGCCTTCCTCTTCTCCGTTTACCTTCGACTGTTCCCTGGAGGATCGTTTTCGAAAGGGAGTCATGACGAGTTACATGCCCAATCCAGGCAAGCTTTTGACGTTTCACTATTGACAAAAGTGGTTCTTGGTGGCCTGCATAGGTGTTTATCTTCTCTCTAACATAGACATTTGTTTTGTGCTCTTTATAGCAAATGCGCAAAATTCTTCTAACATTTATGCTCGAAAGCCTGAATCCCTCACTCCGTATCTGCAGTGAGTGTCCAGCCCTCACACCCATACAAGAGAATAGATAATACAAGTGATTTGTATAATTTGATCTTCACAGGAAAACTGATGTTACTTTTCCAGATCACATTCAACCTTGTCATGGCAGCTGAGGCCATCTCAAGTCTTGTCTTGATTTCTTTACTTGATCTTCCATCACTACATATAGTGGACCCGAGATATTTAAAGGTGTTAACTTCTTCTAACATTTGCCCATTTAACGTAATGTTGGTCGGAACATGTTTCTTATGGCTATTCACCAAATATAAAGGTATGTTATTATCAGGCACTCGTAAGAAATAAAGAAGTAGAACAGTAGACAACAGAAAAACAGGTGATGCGTAGATGGCAGGGAGGATAGTGTGGTTCACTTGCATAGCTAGGCGGGGTTGTCGCACGGAAGGTCCAGGGTTCAAATCCTGGGTAAGCCACTCATGTCTGTTGTTTTTCTGTTGTCTAGTGTTCTACTTCTTTATTTCTTACGAGTGCCTGAAAACATACCTTTATGTTTGTTTCATATTAATTTACTGTTTACAGGCCTCGGGTTTCCCTTCCTTATGTGGCTGCCATCAGCATTAGCGAAAAATGATACATGAACGACACACCACCCGGACCCTCACAAATCCCGCATCTATTGAAAAATAGGCAGCTTGATTTTATTGTATTGGTTGATTTTTTTATTCACGTGACCTAACATCTCGCCGAATCTCACGACGCAAATATCGGCAATGGTGTAGCGCAAGACGATTGATTTATATATATTTAATAATTAGGCAAAAAAACCTGTACAGAAATTATGTACGGGGCGTACACATCTGAAAATGCAAAAACCTTGTACAGAAAATTTGGGTGTGGCATGTATGGTGGTGGTGGTGGCAATGATGATGATGAGTGCTTCCTTATCACTTCTTAGATCTGTGTATTATTTCTGCAGCTGGAAGACAATCTGAAAGTTGACACTTACTTTTTAAGTGTAGGTTGTTGAGCTAGGTTCCATGTGAAAGTTCCATCTCTGACACACACGGCAGAATCTGAAGTGGTTTTAAAAATAACAACATGAAAAACAACAGGAAAAAAAATGAGAAATGTCACCTTGACAGCTGAAACTGAGATTTTTTTTCATTCTCTAAAACTGTTCCCTGCAGTACAAAGCATAAATAATAAACATTGCGTCCATGACATTAGGTAGTAAAGTGTTAAAATGTATTCTAAAACTACCGAAACTTCTCTGAGACATTATTAGGAATACTATATAAACTTTTAGTGATAATTTACATTTTACCATGCCTAAAAGAGTCAAACTTTTTGGAGGTGGGATATAAGTTACTCACTCAATTCATGTTTATTTGTTTAATAATTAGACATGAATGTCTGTCTATTCCATGACTACTTTTTTGAAAAGACACTGAAGTAAATTTCTTTTTGCTTCCAAAATTTTTCAAATGTCAATGATAATCAGGCATTTCTAAAACAGCTATGCAATTATAATGAGATTGATGACTTTATCAAGCGAACCACTGCTGCACTGTTTCATGATGCTTGTGGCCCATAGCATCCACATTTCAACAAGCATTTCTGTAGGGTTGTCTTCCTTACCCTTTGAGTGTCCAATTGACAGAGTGGTTAGAGCGCTGGTCTCTCTCTGCAAAGGTGCCGGGTTCAAATCACAGCACCGACACATTTCCTTCCCTAACTCAAGTACAAAGTCAGGTACCCATTTACAGCTGGGTAGACTGAAGCAAGTCAATACCGTGAATCGAACCTGGCACGCTACACTAGATCCTACAGAAATATAAATGTCTCCGAGTGTTGTATTAGAGAAATTCTTTCCAACTTGATTTCTATCAAAACACTGTACTTTTTATGAATCTCATCATCATCTCAGCCCGTAACCCGTCATGGGTCGTAGGGGTGCCATGGTGGAAGCATCAGCAGACAGGGTCCTCCACTGCTCTCTATCCTCAGCAATGCGTACAAGACAGAAATATTTTCAACCCAAAATTAACCAACACACATTTTAAAACATTCTAAAGTCAGTTACCTGCACCACTGTCCACTGTTACAACATCTTCTGAAATATCTCTGTCGGTAAGAAAATCACTGATTCGCGAAAATGAGACACGGGCCTGGACACAGGCAGGTACCACCACTGCTAATGCACTGAAGGGTTGGCTTAGCAACCAGAACAGAGTCATAGTCAGAAATACTTTAGGTGAGTCTAGGTGTTCTCCCAGCATGACAATACTGACAAAGCCTATGAATTTAACCTAGAGAGAAATATCAATATATTAGATCGGCATTTCTCAACCTTTTATCATGGAAGAACCCTTGGAATAATTTTCAAGTCTCAGTGAACCTATGCATAAAAATTATTGCATCTACAGCACATGGTACGTTTACATGATCAGTAAGTTATAAATATAATAATCCAATAAAAACGCAATGCTCTTTTGAGTGGAGAATTATTTTTCTGTGGATCTGTGTCTAACAAGAAGAGAATGGTCCGCTACCAGAAGATACGTCAAAGCCTAAAAATCCAACCCCTGCAGACCCAAGTTGAACAGTCCCAACTAAGATGGTTTGGCCATGTTTGCAAAATGGGAGAAGATCAGCTACCACAACAAGCATGGGAAGCTGAGCCAGGGATCCAGACCTACAGGATGACCCAGAGTCCACTGGGAGGACAACATTAGACAATCTTTGAAGGACCAATTACTAGAATGGAACCAGGGCAGGAGGAAGACCATAGGATAGTATGGCGCTCTCTCTTCCAAACCTCTACACCTCACGGTAGAAGAGGAACGACTAAGTAAGTAAGTGGATCTGTTTATTTTGGCCAATTTTTTAGCCTATTCTATTTGTGTGGTTCCCTCTCCCCACATAGGATGTCAACTCTAATGCAAGTCAGTAGTGTAGGTAGAAGAGACTTCAGTTTTTCCTTCTACTTGTATTAAAATTTCCTACATGATTTTTTGTTTACCTTATCCAATAAACAAAAGTCTTATCACAAATGTAATGTCTACTCTACAAGATGGTAATGATATGTGGTATGTGCAATAGTAAACACGGTCCTATGGCACACTGCTATACAGGGCTGCTTGCTGACTGACCACCACAGCGAGCGCAGACATCGCAAGTTTGAAAAAAGTTAATTTTTTTTTCAATTACAATCTCTCGCGGAGCCCTAGGGTTCCGTGGTACCCTGGTTGAGAAACCCTGCATCAGAAGTTCAAGACTGCCTCCAGACAAAATAAATGATGATGGCACCAATGGTAGATTAATGTCTAATATATTTAGTGCTTAGTATGTTTTTTAATGGCATCATTAATTTTAGGGCATATAGGCAAAAACGTTGCCAGCCCCAGACACAACCTCATTTTAGTTGCCTCACATGACATGCCCGAGAGAACATAAGTCCTATTGTTTCTTTGTCTATTCAGATCACCCCAGAAACTAAGCAATAGAGATGGCTACTGTGTGTGTGTGTGTCGAAACAATGCTTCGAAACAGCGTTGAGTCCGAAAGATTCGAAACACAGCCTGTTTGTTGCTTCGAAACAGTTTCAGTTCCTGTCTGCCTCGCTGTTTTGCAGAGACACACTGTCTCACCTTCCGTGGGCCTTTGTAAAATTTGAGTCAACCGTCCGGAACATTAATATGGAATATCAAACACGTCATATTTTTCAGGGATGTGTTATGATGACTTGATTTTACAAGTGATATTATTTTTGCTGAGAAGTTATAGACACTGGAAATTGTGTCAGTGCTGCAGTTGTCAATGTTTTAGGCGCTATGCTAAAGTTGAAAGTGTCCGTGTGTTCGTATAAATGTAATGGACGCTTTATTAGCTCTGCTGATATCTGTGTACTCGGTGTGGATTTGAATCATTGTCTACCAAAACTAGCTTACTCTAGTTTGATATCATGTGTTATTATTACTGTTATTATTATTGTTGTTTTTTATTATTTTCACATATACTGCAGCTATCATCATATCTCCGTTTTATTTCATCATAATGAAGACTTGTGTAAAAATATTGAATTGTGGTCATACGAAACGCCATAGATTTTCACACACGCCAGTAGCGCGCAAGAAAAAACAGAGGAGATTGTCTCACACAGTTCATGTATAGTAATGTATACTGTCTATTAGAGACTTCTTTCTCCCCGATATGGGCAAAAGTGCCGTTGTGTCGAAACAGTGTGTCGACACAGTTTAAATCACTGAGCCGAATGTCTCGAAACAGCAGAGTGTGTCGATTTGCCCACCTCTACTAAGCAATAACTGTCATGAATTATTTAGACTTCTTATCGCTCCGAGTAGTTCTCGGGTGGTCTCTCAAGAGACAAACACAGAATAGGACTACTGTACTGTGATGGGCCGGGAAGACACCCCTGAGGCCCCACCCCCACTTCAGTTCAAGGCATGTTTGTCGCCCATATATTTTCGGTCGGCCCACGTGACTGTCAGATCACGTGACGGCGCGAGCCTGGGTTGTGAAAAATCTGAAGTAGAAGATTGATGAAAATGCCATAATAATGCATTTAAATTAAGTTGTGGTGTAGAATTGTGTTATATTAAATAGCTGTAGGTTTTATTTGTGTTTTCGCTATTCCTAAGCGATAATCGCGTGTGATATTTAAGTAGTCAAGATTAATACGCCTAGCGCAGTAAAGTGAGTGATTAGCCTAGTGCCTATAAAAAGAGATAGCGAGCTACCAGCGGACCTTTCCTAGTATCAGCCGCCAGAGAGAACAGACGACAGAGCCAAACTGTAAATGCATTGAGCACGTGAGTTAATTTAAATTAGAATTAATTTTATATAATTCTAGAATTATATTCAGCACGAGTCTGTTTTAATGTTTAGTGAAATAGATAGATGTGTTTCCAAAGGAAATGTCTTTTTAGGACATTATGATTTAGTCTTGAAGAATGATAGATGAGTGAAAATAATGTTTGATAGGTTTTATTAGGCACGCAAAGCCTAAATCCAGATGTGAGAATTTAGTATCAAGTATTTCATCCATCAGACCGGGCAAATTTAGTAGGAGAGTATTTTATACATGAAACTGGACAGAAATGTTATCAGAAAGGCAGATATAGTATGAAGCTATTTCACGGGAATGTAGATAAGATTAACAATAGCAAGATTGTAGCCACGTGGCGAGGACTGTATAAAAAGCGGCGAATAACACGCCCCGCGTGGTAAACCTATAATGTTACGCCATGTGACACGTTGTGTATTTAGTTCCAGTTTGGTTTAAGTCGAGAATAATTATATTTTATTTTTCTAATGTAAAAGTAATTGAGTGTATTTCACGATAGCCTACTTATCATAATTCTACTGTATATATTTAATGGGTTACTGTGAGGTGAGAATATGTATTTAGATTTCTGGAGAGCGCGAGGCCACTCCTTTGTTGAGACATGTGTTTCTCTGGTTGCTCCCGGCGGAGCATGGAAACACCAATGTGGCTGGTGTCTATCACAAGCCGACAAGAAGCATTTTTATGCTATTGCAGTAGTTGTTTCGGTAACGATGTGTTTCATGTGATGAGATTCCCAGTCGCACCAGTCGTCACATACGACATGCTTCCGAATGCAGTAACGAATATTGAGATAGATCAGTTACGAGGTAGTAGCTTATTCTCATTACTGAGAGTATTTGTTGTACATACAGTTGAATATTATTCTATGTCCATTTTATGATTATTTAATTATGGTTATGTGAGGAATGGTTGTGAGAGCACGGGGGCTCACTTCAAGGTATATATTTCTCTTCTCCGCTCCCGAGGGAGCATGGGGCCAACAGTGTGGTTTGCCTCCATATTAAGTATTCATATGCTAGAGCAGTAGTGTTTCGGTAGCAATCTGTGTTACATGGTGAGATTGCCAGCCCCACGCACAACACCTTACTAGTCTCATTTGGACGACATGCATGTGTGTGTGTGTGTGTGTGATAGCTGAGTGTGTGCTCTTGCAGTAGTGGTTCCTGTAGCAACCTGTGTTACATGGTGAGATTGCCAGCCCCACGCACAACACCTTACTAGTCGCATTGGATGACACACATGAGTGTGTGTGTGTGTGTGTGTGTGTGTGTGTGATAGTTGAGTGTGTCAGGTGGCGGCGTAGGACAGTTTGACAGGTGAGAGCGTGGTGTTTCTCATTCAGTATTATATTATGATTTTAACTATTCTGTGCTTTGTTTGCTTCTTCAGATTAGCATCGGGCACTGTTGGGTGTTTTGTTTTGTTTCGTTTTGTTGGGTTTTGTGATGTTCGCTAGTTTATTTGTTTAATGTTTGCTTTGTCACTGAATGGGCTGTAAAAATAAATATAGCCCCTGCCTCTAGAATCAAGAGTTTTATTGTTGTTCGGGTCGGTGCGAGTGTGACAAGAGAGTGATATCACAATCACAATATAATCATCATCATCATCTCGCCCACCCTACCACAGTACCATGAGGCATGTCGTACAAGGTGACTAAATATAAGGCTGTGCATGAGGCTGGCAACATCATGAAGGAAAACAAATTGTCACAGAAACCACTACTGCACGAGCATGAGAATACTTGGTGCAGGCTTACTGCAAGGGCACCAGCTGCTGTGGTAGCTCCATACTCTTAATAAAGAGTACAAAGGAAAATGATGATGATGCTGATGATGATAATGGTGAAGATGATGATGGTGATGGTGGTGATGATGATGGTGGTGGTGGTGATGATGATGATGGTGGTGATAATGATGATAATGGTGATGATGATGATGGTGGTGATAATGATGATGGTGGTGGTGATGATGATGATGGCGGTGATGATGATGCTGATGATAATGGTGAATATGATGATGATGGTGGTGGTGATGATAATGGTGATATGGTGGTGGTGGTGATGATGATGGTGGTGATAATGGTGATGATGATGGTGGTGTAGTGATGATGATGGTGGTGATTATGATAATGATGATGGTGATGATAATGATGGTGGTGGTGATGATGATAATGATGATAATGACGATGATGACATTCCTTCATCCTGATGTTTGCAGAATATATTCCACAATAAGAACTGCCTTGTAATGTTATCAACAGATTTCCTCAATGAGTGTCCTATTCCTCACCAGCACCTTCTGCTGACAGACGCACGATATCACATTTTAATCAGCATTAAATTTAAATATGATGATTATAATGATGAAATGGATGAGGATAATGTATTACTAACCAAGAAAAGGATGACTCTGAATATTGTGTTCAGTCCAGTATAGCACATTCCAATTTTTTTACAAATGGACATCTCTTCATCTCGAATACCACAAACTTTAGCAATAAAAGACTTCTCCCAGGCATACAGTTTCAGCACCTAAAAACAAATAATCGTAAAGAGTTAAACCTTATCTTAAACTAGTGTAAAAGCCCGTCATAAGACGGGAATTAAATTCAAAAGCACAAATAACTAACGGCAATTTTACTTATTCAAAAGTATTTTTTTTAAAACCACTGTGCATCACCACAGTACATGAACTACGTAGCCGGTTCTATAAATATTTTTGTGCACACCGTAATGTTACTATTTTCGGGAGAGTACATATAAGGGAAACAATACAGTTAATGACTAACTTTCAACCAAAGTTGTATCCCTTAGCATTACTGACAGAAAAAGCTGGGATTTTATATATATTGATACACTTGAAAGTGGTGCCTCATGCATTCTCCAGGGGTCTCTGAGGAGACAAAGACAGAACGGGACTACTGCTTCATCAGGCATGTGATACAAGGTGACTAACATGAAGCTGTGCTTGGAGCTGGCAACTTCACCATGTAAAACAGACTGCTACAGAGATCACCATTACAGGGGCATGTAAATACTTGGTGCAGGCTTCCTGCCAAGGTGGCTCTAAGTTCCGTAAGAAGCAAGAAGGGAAATTAGGAGGATGATGATGATGATGATGACTTGGACGTGGTGGATTATTATGACAAATGACTGAAGGAAGGCAAAGGTAAAGGTAGGCCCATAGCAGATACTGCCTTAGGGTAGCAAAGTGTTTGAGACTTCACTACACTAGGTCTCAGCTTTATGAGGTGGGGTGATCAGTTGCCTTCTTTTCTGCCTTTGCCTTCCCTAACTCAAGAACAGTGTCAGGTACCCATTTACAGTCAGGTGGACTGGTGTATGACATTAACCAAGTTTCAAACCTACTTTACTTTGTCTCAAGAAACAAGTATTCTAACCACTCTGCAACAAATGCTTATCACTGAAGCATTAAAATATAAACAGAGTTGTTTTTTTTTTTTAAAACATAATTTTTTTCCAAGACAACGTGGTTCTCAGGCACCTGATGAAACCAACAGAGAATATGGCCACTGCACCCATTGGGCATGCCTTAATAGACAGCTCAGGTTGAGATTGTGCATGGGGCTAGCAACCCCATCACATAAAACAAAAAGCTACAGAAACAGTTACTGCACGTGAAACATTAAGTGCCTTCGTACTGACTTTCTGTGGGGAGGCTTCTGCAGTGGTGGCATCATGATCCATAAGCAGCGCAACCACTCCTAGGTGGATACACCTAGATCTAGGTTTTTTTTTGGTCACATCTAGGTATAATTTTCCTTCATTAGTTGAAGAACGCCTCTTAGATTTCACCTAATATCGGCCAAAATAGCCAAAAAAATCGCCCAAAATCGCTAAAAATAGCCCAAGTCGCAGATATCTAGATTTTCTTCTAAATTCAGAGTGGCAACGCTGTCCATAAGGAGCAAAGAAAACAACAAGAAAAAAGAATTTCCCCTACCCTTCAGCTGTTTCAGTTTTAATAAATTACTCATTAAACTCAAGGTCTTTATTTGATCTCTGATGTAATTTCATTTTCTCAAATAACTAATGCAAGCCTGATTTCTGGGATATGTTTTCTGCATGCATTTGAATGTGTGTATGATGTGTGTGTGAGTAGTGGCATGTGTGGTATTATATGTTTGTGTATATTTGTGTGTGTATGCACATCTTTACTTCTCTGTTACATCGCTGACATTATCTTCTGTACATTTTTTTTCCCCCAATGACAATGTATTTATGTGTGCTCAGTACACTGGTCATTTTTAACTCATTTCTTTGAAGTTACACAAACATTAGAAAACAGAAATAGATACTTCCTGCCTGTACGAAATCAACTGTCCAAATCAAGGGTAGTGTTGCGTAGGCAGAAATGTGGGATGCTATTCCTGCTTTTCACGCTAAATAGAGGATAGGCTTCACCTCCCGCATGAGCGTTGAGCGTGGTTAACACAACTTTCGCGTTAGCGGGTATGGAAGGAGACAAGGTGGAGACATGGTATTGATGTTTGTGATTTCATTATCATGGAAGATGAGATGAATAATTGTATCTTATGGAGTGGGAAAAAATAACTAACAGCACATGCATCAATTGCGGTGCTGCAAAACAGTGTGGTGAGTAAAAGCAATTACAAAAAAACTGATGTATCAGATTTCTCATACTGTCCATTCATAAGCTTCTGGGCTCAGTCCTGACACTTTTTGTTCATCTTCATAGTTACTATACCAATCCTTCTCTCGACTGTTACATTTCTGCGCACTAATACAAGAGAGTGCACGGATATAAACATGACATACAGTAGTCTCATCCACCAGACACCCATTTCCTGCAGTACGCTGTATTTTGCAGGAGGAGCTTAAAATCCAGCACTCGCGAATTGTGAGATGCCTATGCAACATAATCAAGCTGAATACCACCCAGCCTCATTCTTGTTTACACACAACATCCGCATAATTCTTCTCAAGTTACACTCCACTGTCCGCATAATTCTTCTCAAGTTACACTCCACTGTCCGCAAAATTCTTCTCAAGTTACACTCCGCTGTTTGCATAATTCTTCTCAAGCTACACTCCACTGTTCACATAATTCTTCTCAAGTTACACTCCACTGATGTTTCAGTAACAATGAAACTGCTGAATTTCTAACACACACATACACAAATCGTCTTCTTTATCATTTGTTGGTGCATAACACTGGATGATGTTTATATTTACTTTCTTTTTTGGCTGATTTAAACAATCAATCAATCAATACCCTTTAGCTCCCCAAGGAGCATAGGCCTTCAACAAACACATGCCAAGTCTTCCTGTCACGTGCCATCCGCTCAAGTTCTTTCCATGTTTTCCTCATCATTTTCACCTCTGTTTCCAGTTCTCTTCTACATGTGTTTTTTGGTCTACCTCTGCCTCTCTTTCCCTGTGGATTCCAGAACAAGGACTGCCTTGTAATGCATTCAACAGGTTTCCTGAATGTGTGTCCTATCCATCGCCAGTGTCTTCTTCTCAACTCTTGTTCCACTGGCACTTGTCTGGTTCTTGTCATCAGTTCCACGTTGGTAACCTTGTCATACCATTTTAATCCCTCTATTCTATGCAAGCACCCATTTATAAAAGTCTGTAGCTTTTTGGTTGTTGTTTTTGTTGCTCTCCATGTCTCAAAGCCATACAATAGGACTGACTTGACATTTGAGTTGAAGATTCTTATTTTCGTGTTGGACTTGATTTCTCTTGTTCTCCATATGTTTCCCAATGCAATGAAAGCTCCTCTTGCTTTTTGTATTCTTATTTTGATCTCACTGTCTGTCCCTCCAACTTTGTCTATATTACTACCAATAAAAGCCAGATCCAGGCCTCGGAGGTGGGGTATCTGAGGAGGGTGGTTGGGGTAGCGAGAGGAGACGTGGTGCGCGGCCAGACGGTTCGTCGGGGCCTTAGATCCTACCCCCTGCGGACCCAGGTGGAGCGGTCCCGATTGGGATGGTTTGGCCATGTCTGCAGAATGGGAGAAGATCGGATGCCATGACAGGCATGGGAAACAAAGAGCCAGGGATCCAGACCCCGGGGACGACCCGGAGTCCGCTGGGAGGACAACATTGGACAGTCTTTGAAGGATCGGGGACTGGAGTGGAGCTGGGCCGGGGGGGGGAAGGCCGATAGGATGGTCTGGCGCTCTCTCTTCCAAACCTCTACACCTCACGGTAGAAGGGGAACGACTAAGTAAGTAAGTAAGTAAGTACTACCAAGATATGAGTATGATTCTACATCTTTTAGTGGTGTTTCTTCAAGTTCAACCTTGTTATCATTTCTTGCATTTATTCTCATAATCTTCGTCTTTTCCCTATGTATTTTCAGGCTCACTTGTTGTGACCTCTCATCGAGAATTTTCATTTTCTCTTGCATCTGATTATGGTTATGGGACAGAAGAGCCAAGTCATCTGCAAAATGTAGATCATCAAGCTGTTTAGTCAGATTCCACTGGATTCCATTTCTGTTGTGTGATGTTGATGTTTTCATAACCCAATCTATTGCTAGTAAGAAAAGAAATGGAGACAAGAGGCATCCCTATCGCACTCCCGTTCTAATCCTAAACGGTTCTGTAAGTTGTCCTTCATGAAGAACTCTGCATGTCATGTCTTTGTAGGTCTTCTTTATTAAGTTAATGATCTTCATGGGAACTCCATAATTCCTCATCAATTTCCAAAATGATTCTCTGTCTACACTGTCGAATGTTTTTTCATAGTCCACGAATCCGATGTATAGTGGTGAATTCCATTCCAGACTTTGTTCAACTATTATTCTCAATGTGGCTATCTGGTCTGTACATGATCTATTTTGTCGAAAACCTGCTTGTTCATCTCTCAGTTGCTTGTCTATGGACTCTTTTAATCTCTCAAGGATGATTCTGTTTAATACTTTTCCTGGCACTGATAGTAACATTATTCCTCTATAATTTGTGCACTCTTGTAAATCTCCCTTCTTAGGCAACTTGACCAGATAACCTTCCTTCCGTTCTGCTGGTATTTCCTCTCTCTCCCAGACTTTGCCAAGTAGTTTGTATAATATCTTTGTAGAGGTATCAATATCTGTTTTGATGGCCTCTGCTGGAATGCAATCTGGACCAGTTGCCTTTCCATCTTTCAGAAGCTTTATGGCTTTCTTTATTTCTTCTCTACTTGGTCGTTCACAGCTGATTTGTAGCTCCTCTTCTGCTGGCTGGATGTCTGGGGGATTAGTTGGAGATGGTCTACTGAGAAGTTCCTCAAAATGTTCTGTCCATCTCTTCATTTGTTCTTGTATATTACTAAGCAATTTTCCATTCTTATCTTTTATGAGCCATTTGCTTGCTTATATTTCCCTGTTAGCTTCTTTGTTGTGCAGGTCCCTCATATTTCCTTTGGCTGCAGCTTCCTCTGCTTCCCTTGCCAAATCATCAATATATTTCATCTTGTCTCTTTTGACGTTTCTTCTTACTTCTTTGTTTGCTTCTATGTACACTTCATGAGCCTTGGCTATGGAGCTTCTGGTTTTGCTTCTGTTTAAATCTGCTTTCTTGTTTTTCCTGTCTTCTATCTTACTAATGGTTTCTGTTGTTATCCATGATTTGTGCTGACGTTCTCTTTTTCTCAGTACTTCTTCACATGTCTCGTTCCACATATGTTTTAACTTGTTGCTAGTGGTCTTCCGTATCTGTTTCATCTTTCAGCTGTTGGAGTACTTGGTATTTGTTGGATACTGTGATTGAAAATTTTTCTCTATTTCCTGATTTCTTAGATATCCCACATTATACTGTTGTCTATAGCTATATCTTCTTCTTCCATCCTTAGCCATCAACCGGCAAAGCAGTATGTGGCCAGTACGCCTAGTGGCGTCTTAGGGCAACAACAAATTGATCGATCTATCGCTGTTTCCACCACGACTATAGCTATATGCTGTTGTAAATTTCTTGAGTTTTAATTTTGTTTTAGCCAACAGAAGATGGTGGTCTGATACAACATCTGCTCCTCTACATACTTTCACATCATGCAATGATGACCTAAACTTCTTACTTATGCATATGTGATCAATCTGATTCTCAGTTCTGTGGTCTGGTGATATCCATGTTGCTTTATGTATTCTATTATGTGGAAATATGCTTACTACTATAGCTAGTTGATTTGAAGCACAGAAGTTTGCTAATAGTTCCCCATTCTCGTTCATCATACCTAATCCATGCTTTCCCATGATTTCTTCAAAGCCAGTGTTGTCCCTATTTTCGCATTTAAGTCCCCCATCAAAATTGTGATGTCCTTTCTTTTCTTATTGTCCAAGACATTTTGTAGTCTGGTGTAAAGGTCTTCTTTCACAGATTCTTCTTTATCGTTTGTTGGTGCATAACACTGGATGATGTTTATATTTACTTTCTTTTTTGCTGATTTAAACCTTGCTGTTATAATTCGGGGTCCCATTGCTTCCCATTCTATAAGTGCCTTTTGTGCTTCCCTAGACAGCATTATAGCCACCCCTTCACTGTGGTGGGCTTTTCCTCCTCATATCCTGAGGACAACACCATTTCTTCTGTGATCAATCTCCTCCTCTCTATGCCCTTCCACCGTGTCTTGCAGAGACCCAGGATATCAATCCTGTAATTTGTCATTTCTGCTGCTACCTGTGCAGTTTTCCCTTGTTCACATAGAGTGCGAACATTCCAGGTGCCAATCCTGGAGATATTCCTAGATGAAAAAAGGTTAATCGGCAACCCAGGCTCCTTTCTCTGGGTTACTTCATCAGCCTCCTTTCCAGAGGACCTTCTTCTGTCTTGGGCGGCTGAATTGAATTATATTCTGTATTTGACTTGTTCATATTTGTTGGTTTTTTGGTAAAAAGTTTTTTTTACAGGATGGGGTAACCAGCCCCATGCCCAACCCTCCTTAGTCACTCTTTACGACATGCATGGTAGGGTACAGTGTTACTATTCTTTGCTCCCCTTTTAGGCCCCGGTAACACACGGGTGAATCTGAGAAGAATCTGAGAAAGAAGACTTTTACACCAGACTACAAAATGTCTTGGACAAAAAGACAAGAAAGGACATCACAATTTTGATGGGAGACCTAAACGCGAAAATAGGAACAGACAACACAGGCTTTGAAGAATCATGGGAAAGCATGGATTAGGTATGATGAACGAGAATGAGGAACACACAAATATTAAATATTCTAAATAAAGAACCTCCAACTTACTTCTTTTTTTATATTTACCTTAATCCCACTTAGGACCTCATTCATAACCTTGACCCTGTCATCTTTGACCTCATTTTTCTTCTTCTCCAGTTTTTCTATTTTCCGTCCCAGCCATGAGTTGATTGGAATGAGGCAGAGCAAGATGACCAGAGCAAGCAATGCAACTGCCCCCAGCTGATTATATAACAGACAGACAGCTATCAGTGTCTGTCAAAGTAAGGAAATAAAGGTTATTAATACTATAAAATGTCTTTTAAATTTAAATACTCATGTGTATTTCTCCACACCATATCATATCTTTTTTATAATTTCTAAAGAAAAACATCCCATTCAACCCCTGATGGATTATAATTATAATATAACATATTCATAATTTTCCATTGCACTATCACCATCATTTTCCATTGCACTATCACCATCATTTTCCATTGCACTGCATGCAGAGAATGGAACTACTACAGCTGGGATTAGAGACACTACATACTCTAACTGCCTCGTGCAGTCATGGGGTCTCTCAAGAGACAAAGAAAGTATAGGACGTCTGGACCCTCAGGCATGTCATACAATGCGACTAATAAAGGGACTGTGCTTAGGGCTGGCAACTTCATCATGTAAAACCAGCTGACACAGAAACCACTGCTGCAAGAGTATGTGAATGCCTGGTGCAGGCTCCCTACAAGGCAAACAGCTGCAGTGGGAATGCCATGCTCTGTAAGGTACACAAAGGAAAATGATGATGCTTTTCTGAGTGTTTTCATGCTCATAGTTTCTTCTAAGGTTGTTTAAACAATATTTCTTATTTTATTTTATTTTTTTTGTTATGTTATGTCTGCACTGAGTTTACTATTAATAATGTTTCACTTAGCACTTATATTGTTTGTCTGATAATAAATATAAATTTCACTGCTTCAAATTTTACCTCAGTCAACTCATCTAAACAATTATCAATTTTTAAACAAAACCATTTATCTATTTTGTAACCAACTGCCTGTTTTGTAATCACTGTTTACACAGTGCAACTTATCTATATTGTAACCATCTCTTAGGCAGGGTTACTTACCAATTCTGTAACAATCTTGCAGACAAGCCAGTGTAACCCTGCTTGATAATCAACTTTTAGACAGGACAATTATACCGTAGCCATTTTTTAGTCAGGGCAACTTTTCTATACTATAACCATCTTTTAGACACAACAACTTCCCTGTACCATAAACATTCTTTTACACAAATCAGTGCAACCTGCATGATGATCAACTTTTAGATAGGACAACTTCCCTGTACTGTAACCATCTTTTAGATAAATCAGCGCAACCTGAATGATGATCAACTTTTAGATAGGACAACTTCCCTGTACTGTAACCATTTTTTAGATAAATCAGCGCAACCTGAAGGATGATCAACTTTTAGATAGGACACCTTCCCTGTACTGTAACCATCTTTTAGATATACTACTCGTCAAAAGTCAAGGGCCACTTAGAAAAACCGTGGTTGAAACCATAAAACAAATCTGATATAAACGTAATTGGTATCAGTCAAAACGGCATTTATTGAATACCAAATTGACATGTCACACTCGATGAGAGGTCACAGCAATTGGGTCTGAAAATACACAGGGAAAAGACAAAAATAATGCGAATAAATGCAGGTAATGATAACAGGGTTGAACTTGAAGAAACACCAATACAAGATGTAGAATCATACACATATCTTGGCAGTAATATAGACAAAGTTGGAGGGACAGACAGCGATATCAAAATAAGAATACAAAAGGCAAGAGGAGCTTTCACTGCATTGGGAAATATATGGAGATCAAGAGAAATAGGATCCAACACGAAAATAAGAATCTTCAACTCAAATGTGAAGTCAGTCCTATTGTATGGCTCAGAGACATGGAGAACAACAAAGACAACAACCAAAAAGCTGCAGACTTTCATAAATGGGTGCTTGCGTAGAATAGAGGGATTAAAATGGTATGACAAGGTTACCAACGTGGAACTGATGACAAGAACTAGACAAGTGCCAGTGGAACAAGAAATGAGAAGAAGACGATGGCGATGGATAGGACACACACTGAGGAAACCTGTTGATAGCATTACAAGACAGTCCTTGTTCTGGAACCCCCAGGGCAAGAGAGGCAGAGGAAGACCAAGAAGTACATGGAGAAGAGAGTTGGAAACAGAGGTGAAAATGATGAGGAGAACATGGAAAGAACTTGAGATGATGGCACGTGACAGGAGGACTTGGCATGTGTTTGTTGAAGGCCTATGCTCCTTTGGGAGTGGAGGGTTATGATGATGATGATGAAATTGACATGTCACGTAAAGAAATGGAAACACACATTCAAACGCAATGAAGCTGTGAAGTGTGTCACCCACCTTTTCAAAAGGCACACAATAGATATTGGACAAATAGACATTTCAAAATCGGGTATGACCACCGTTTGCAGCAAGGCATTCAAGACATCATAGACGCATAAAGTCCACAAGGGTCCGAAGAGTATCCTGAGAAACAGCTTGCCATTCCTGAAGCAGAAATGCAGTCAGCTGTGCAACATCCATTGGCAGGGGGTGACTTGTTAACAATCTTCGACCAAGGACATCCCAGAGGTGCTCAATCGGAGAAAGGTCAGGTGAATGAGCTGGCCATGCCATCCTGATGATCCCATGTTGCTGAATAAACACATTCACCACACGAGCTCGATGGGGTCGAGCGTTATCATCTTGGAGGATGGCATTACCCCCTATGGCCTCCAGAGCAGGCTGAACTATTGGTCTCAAGATTTCGTTCTGGTATCTTGGGCCAGTCAAGTTGCCTTGGATGATGTAGAGTGGGGTCCTGCCGTGTCTGTAGAAGCCTCCCCAGCCCATGACAGAACCCCTACCATAACGATCCACCTCTCGAATTGTGTCATCAGTAAATTGCTCTCCTGGTCGTCTCCAAACTCGAATCCTGCCATCATTGAATGACACAGTGAAGCGAGATTCATCACTGAAGAGAACTTGACTCCATTGTTGCCTTGTCCATCAGATGTGCTCGCGACACCAAGCAACACGGGCTCTGCGATGAGCAGGAGTAAGAGGGATTCTGACTGCAGGACGTCGAGCAGCCAGTCCAAATTCATGTAAACGTCTGCGAATGGTGCTTTGACTGACATTAACGTTTACAGTTTGTCTCAGCTGACATCTTAGAGTGGAACAAGTCACTGTTCGATGGCGCAGGGCTGACAACAAGAGGTACCGGTCATCATGTCTATTGGTGCAACTAGAGCGACCTGGCCGGTGGCGATCCTCCACACTTCCTGTGGCCTGAAATCTCTCCAAAATTCTTTGGATAGTAAAGTGTGACACTGCAAGCCGTCTAGCAACCTCACGGACAGATAAACCACTTTCAACCCACGCTATAGCCCTCATTCTTTGTAAGGTGTCAAGACTTCTTCTCAGTGGCATAGTTTTTGCAAGTGATGAAACTACCCTAAGTCTGCTGATTGTAAAACAAATTAAGAGTGAACTCTGTTCACGAAAAGTCGCCATTGCACGTGGAATGTCAATCAGCATGATTACTTCACCTGTTTGGTTGTACGGAAGTTAAAAAAAACGGATTAAAAATGTGAATTTATGGTCAGCAAACCAAATTGCACGTGATCACCATGGTTGTCGGTGAGTTGTTTTTATGCTTAACGTGCATAGAGGACTGTCAGAGGAAGATATTGTACCCATTTTTACTAAAAACTTCCTTCATTTAATCATTCTATGCGCTTATATAAAAGTGTATTGAAAATAATAGGGTGGCCCTTGACTTTTGACGAGTAGTATAAATCAGCGCAACCTGAATGATGATCAACTTTTAGATAGGACAACTTCCTTGTACTGTAACCATCTTTTAGATAAATCAGCACAACCTGAATGATGATCAACTTTCAGATAGGACAACTTCCCTGTACTGTAACCATTTTTTAGATAAATCAGCGCAACCTGAAGGATGATCAACATTTAGATAGGACAACTTCCCTGTACTGTAACTATCTTTTAGATAAATCAGCGCAACCTGCATGATGATCAATTTTTAGATAGGACAACTTCTCTGTACTGTAACCATCTCTTAGACAGGGCATCTTACCAATTCTGTAACCATCTTTTAGGCAGACAACTTATCAATTATGCAACCATCTTTTAGATAAGCCAATTTAAACTGTTTGATAATCAACTTTTCGACAGGGCAACTTACTTAACACTGCAACCATCTTTTAGATACAGCAACTTTTCTATACTACAACCATCTTTTAAACAAAGTAACCAATTATATAATTATCTTTTAGATAAGTCAGCGTAGCTGGCTTAATAACACTGACAAACAACATTTTTCTTTCTTATATAAGAATAAGTGTTCTTAGGTCAGTTTCTTGCGCTGATTTCAAATCTGAAATCCGTTTATCTCTATCACGTCGGGTTCTTAAGATATTTGTGAATAAATATATTTTTGGGAAACCGTTATTTGCTCCGTTTCATTTTTACTATATAACTTATTAAAAATTAATAAAATGCAAAATAATTCTACTTTTTATACTGCTAAAAGATGCATGACATATGTTACGCTATTTTTCAAATACTTACTGTATTTTGAAATAATTCTGAGTGAAATATGGCTTCTAGAAGTTGTAGAAATTCGGCTGATCTGTTCTGTTACGTGTGCGGATATTTTACTGATCGTGTTCACCAGAAAAAACTTTACACCATTACTAAAGAAAGCATATGAACTTTATTTCGATTCGAAAGTTGATGATGCAAATAAATCTTGGAAGCCAAATGCAGTTTGTTCGACTTGTTCCAATACATTGGCAGGTTGGTTACGAAAATCGCCGAAGCATAAGTCGATGACTTTTGGAGTGCCAGTAATATGGCGTGAACCGACAAATCACGCTACTGATTGTTACTTCTGTTTGACATATATCCATGGTTTCACTTTTAAAATTAGAAAGTCTGTGGTTTATCCAAATATTGAATCGGTTTCGAAACCAGTGCCTCATGATCAAATCACGTGTCCGATCCCAGTTCCACCAGAACAATATCCGTTGGACGTGAATGAACCATCAGAAAGTGATAGTTTACCTGCTTTAGAAACTAATTCTGACTCGTATTATATACCGGTGAATGATGGTGTTCACTTAATTAACCATTCAGAACTTTCAGATCTAATACGTGATCTCGCTCTTACCAAAATTACAAGCGGAATTACTCGGTTCGCGACTCAAAGAATGGAATCTTTTAGCGCCCAATACTCCGATATCTAAATTTCGTCATAGACACAGAGAACTTGTTCAATACTTTGAGATGGATGATGACATTTGCTATTGCAAAGATGTAAACGGTCTAATGGTGCACCTCGGTCATAAGCACATAGTCAACGAATGTCGACTTTTCATCGACTCTTCCAAGACTAGTCTAAAAGCCGTGTTATTGCATAACGGAAATTTATTTTCATCAATTCCAGTCGCCTACTCTGTTCATATGAAAGAAACTTATGACAATATGGCTATACTTTTGGCGAAAAATAGAGTACAATGACTACCAATGGCGGATTTGTGGAGACCTAAAGGTCATTGCAATTCTCACGGACATGCAGACTAGGTATACTAAATTGTGATGCTTCCTATGTGAATGGGACAGCTGCAACAGACAGGAACATCATGCAAGAAAGGTGTGGCCTATCAGGGATCGTATGCAGCTCGGGCATAAAAATGTAAAACACGAGCCATTAGTTAACACAGACAGCATCATTTTTACCACAGTTACATATAAAGTTGGGGCTCATGAAGAATTTCGTAAAAGCGTTAGATAAAACGAGCAAAACTTTTACTTATCTTCGAGAAAAGTTTCCGCAAGTTAGCGATGCAAGGATAAAGGAAGGTATCTTTGTAGGACCTTAGCTTAGGAAAGTTATTGCAGACAAACAATTCGAGAACTTGTTACATGGTAGTGAACTTTGCGCATGGATGGCATTCAAATCGATCGTCGATAACTTTCTGGGAAATCACAAATCTGTCGACTATGTGCATATTGTTAAACAGTGCATAGATGCATACAGAATTATGGGCTGTAACATGTCCCTCAAAATCCATTTGCTCGATTCGCATCTTGACTTTTTCCCTGACAACCTTGGCGAAGTCAGCGATGAACATGGAGAACGATTCCATCAAGGTATCGCCTTAATGGAGTCACGTTATCAAGGACGGTGGAGTGTGACCATGTTTGCCGATTATTGTTGGATGCTTTATCGCAATGTACCACATGCCATTCACCGACGAAAGTCGACTGCAAAGAAATTCAAGCCTAGATAACTGTTATACTTCTTGTACGAATGATGTTGTAATACTATATGCGTTGTTAAAAAACTTCAATTGCGTATTTCTAGAGATCCCGACCTGATAGAGAAAAACGGTTTGCAGATTTAAAAACAGCGCATTAAAATTGAACAGAAAAACATAGAAATGTTAGAGAAAGAAAAAAAATTTTTTTTTTGTTAGACAGTGTAATCAACTTAGGGCAACTTACTATCAAATTTTCCCAAGTCAGCTTAACATGCATGATAATCAACTTTAAACTTATCAGCTCACCTTCACTGGTGTAAGGAATACAAGGTATATGTCCTCCATCGCATTTGCGAATTTATCCAGATCCTCGCTGATAAGGGAGACCAACTGTCCCACAGTTTTCTCATTTCTGCTGTCATTACTTAATATCAGTGCCTGTTTGGACATCAGGTAAAATGTCAGATATTCACATGTGATAGTTTTGTTTGTGATCATGATTCATATTTGACCCTAAATTGCTCAAACAAAAGAAGATTCATTTTTTAAGAATTATTACATACTTTCATTTTTGTACACTTTCAGATGTCAACTTGAATATGTTTAACAAAAGCAGCTGTTTGAGGTTGTTAGTATCTCCATAGGGTTCCTCATGTGTTGGGCACCTTTGCAGCAGATGTTCAGCAGCAGTAGATGTTCAACAGTCATTTTATCAGCACCACAGTTATATTCATTAGTTGTTCCTATCATTAGCTCAAGGAATAGATGATATCCCAATCTGTTATGGCTGCGGAATCTAAAGACGACAACTTGTTTACTTCTGCTAAGCTGGTAGTATGCATCATTTTTCTAGTGGCCTGGTTTATGTATCTGCTCCTGATAAAACCCTGGGCCTATTCATAAGTTGTATACACCTAACAAAGCTGATCTGATCAACTGCCATCTTCGCATCGAAGATCAACTGAAACGGATTCCCAACATCTTCTGCCTCTTCTTTTGATGGTACACTCTGAAACACTCTTTCTTATCCATCTTCCTCCTTTCAGCACTGTTTTCTTATAGTACATCTGCCTTCAACTTTTCCTTTTCATCTTAGTTTTCAGTTAGGTGTTTTGTCTTTTTATATGACCAAAATATTTCATTTCTGACTTTGATCTCACTGATTATTTCTCTTATTTTTAGCTTTCCTATGGCTTTTTTTATGTTATGTTATCACATAACAAAATGGGTTGGTTATCTTTTGAAAATGAAGTCCAATCACCTACAATGAAAATTCTTCAACAGTTGATAACCTCCCCCCTACAAGGAAAGAGGTATGTTAAAGATCTATAGACAGTATTATTAAAATCATGAAAAAACGTGGACTGGCATAAGCCAAGAGCATACATGTTGTGCATTAATGGAAAATTATCACCCCAGGAGCCTTTATCGTCATTTACCTTGTCTTGTGAACAGCATAGTGATTAATGCTTCATTAGGGAAAAGAAAAATGATGATTGCCCGGTATGTAGACCATTGTATGAACCAGGTGCTCATACAAAATTGTTATGTGGGCATACACTACCAGCAATGTCCTCATGTGAGAACATGGGCCATCTCACAGTGCACAAAGGTTTCTTATATAATAGGCCAATAACAGTATTAAGGGATACAGGTTGTACCACTGTAGGTATTCGAGAATCCTTGATTGATAAATCAGCTTTCACTGGAAGATCAGTGAAACATGTAACTTTCGGAGGAAATATAGAATGGTTTCCATTAGCCAAGTTTGAAGTAGACACACCATTTTATACCAGCGTTGTAACCGGCTGTGTAATTAAAAAACCTGTTATGGATTTGATCATTGGAAATATACCAGGGCTAAAAGATTGTTCTACCAACGAAATCGAAGAATGGGTTAGATTTCACCCACTGATGGCGACGCTGTTGTCACTAGGGCACAACAGGCAGCTGACTCCACAGCTGATACATCCGCCACAGAAAACGACAATGCATGTTTGAGAAATGCACACAACATTTCTCCACAATTGTTTACATCCGGACAACAGGATGATGAATCTTTAAAAAGGTTATTTCGGTTGGCACAGAGAATATGAAGATTACAAAAAGGGCAAAGTATAGTTTCAAGATGAAAAACTCTATTCTTATAAGATGCTTCCGAAAAAGTAACATGGTTGTTAACCAAATTGTGGTGCCTAGAGAATTTAGACCATTGATACTCAAGACCAGTCACGACATACCGATGGCGGGTCACGTGGGAGTAAAACGGACATTAGGTAGGATTACATCCAACTTTTACTGGCCTGGAATAAATAAAGATGTCAGACTATACTGCCATTCTTGTACAACATGCCAAATGGTATCACGTAAGGGCAAAGATCACACAGCACCCTTACAGGTTACAGATGTCCCAACACGGGCTTTTTAAAAAATCGCCATTGACATCATTGGGCCAATGTCAATAATGTAGGCAAGAGGATACCGACATATTCTGACATATAGATTTATGTACCAGATGGCCTGAAACCATTCCATTAAAAGAAATTATGACTATTTCTGTCGCAGAGTCTTTATTCTTGATATTTTCTTGCATAGGTTTACCTGATGTGATCTTGTCAGGCAGAGGTACACAATTTATGTCCAGAGTAATGACACAGATTGAGACTATGCTTGATGTCAAACACACATTCACAAGTCCCTATTGACCTTGCTCCAACGGCGTTTGTGAGCGCTACAATGGGTCACTCAAAATGATGTTAGGGAAGGTAACGGAGTCAAATCCGAAAGATTGGGACAAAATGCTACCAGCAATACTATTTGCTTATTGTGAAGTTCCACACAAGAGTACTGGTTTCTCACCGTTTGAGCTCGTTTATGGGGCTAATCAGGGAGGACCAATGTACATACTACAAGATCTATTATTAGGCTCAACTACCAATGAAGATACGAGAAGCAGTTACGAGTTTGTGATTGACTTTCGTCAACGATTAACAGATGCTTGCAAATGGGCATCAAAAACTATACAGACTGCTACTGAGAAATCGAGGTTACTTCACAACCAATCTCGAAAACTTAGAAAATTCACATCAGGAGATGAAGCATTACTACTTTTACCGACCAAGGAGAATAAACTTCTTATTTCGTGGCAAGGGCCTTATAAAGTAGTCAAAAAAGTAACAGACGTTGATTACGCCATTAACATTAAAGGCAAACATAAAACATATTGTGATGGGGCCGTAAAGACACCCCAGAGGCCCCCTTCATGTTCATGGCATATTTATCGCCCATATATTTTCGCAGCCCACGTGACTGTCAGCCCACGTGATGGCACGAGCAAGCATCGCTGGGATGTGAAAAGTCTGACGAAGGAGAAGATATATTATTAGGCCATAATAAAGCCTAAAAATTAGTTGTGGTGTATAGTTGTGTGTTATATTTGATAGTTGTGTGTTATATTTGATAGTTGTGGGCCATATTTGTGTTTTCGTGCCTAATAGAGCAATAAAGGCGAGTGTTATTTAGTGACCCAATTACTGCGCGCGCGGACTAAGTTGAGTGATTTGCCCTAGGGCTTATATAAAGAGAATGTAAGCCTGCAAAAGATTCCACAAGGAACAAAGCGTCATCGACAGCACTATAACCAGCGTCCTTTTCAGGACGTCCACAGCGCGCAACCACCAGTTCATTATACGATAGCAATATAATAAAATGACTCGTACTAAGCCAAAAGCGAAAAAGAGGAAAGTCTACACAAGCCCTCAAACACTTGTCAGCAGCATCAAACAAGAACCAACGAAGAACAAACAGAGTCAACCAGAGAACAAGAATACTCCAACTACCAACTTCGTGGCCAGTCCTTCTCAGAAGGCAAACAAAGCAACCGTTGATACTACAACCGATGAGCGACCCGAAGCTTCGAAGGAAAAGGACAAGAGCAGATTGCCGGAAAGCAGTGCGGCCCCATGTGCTAGTGTGGAAGTAGATGATGATGAAGACCCAGAACGCAAAGAAATATTGAGAGCGTTACAACAGTTGGAGCAGATGACGAAAAGAATACAGAAAAGGGCAGAAGCAAACATCTCTAGACAAGATTATGAAGACCCAGAATATAAAGACATGTTGAGAGCGTATCAACAGATAAAGCAGATGCAGGAAAGACGAGATAAAAGAAGACAGGAGCCTGAAACCATGAGGCCACCACCACACATACCCGAATCGTCAGCAGAAACCCTATCTACCACAGAGATGCTGCACCAAATACCGTTGACACCACCACACGATGCCGAGATGACAGCCGACCCACCTGCAAACACCACGAAAGAACTGACAGAGACAGCTCCTCAGCAAAGACAGATACAAGAGGAAGATATCGAAGAGACCAATATAAATACACTTCGAAGAATTGACGACGGAGACGAGTTCCTTAGGCTCGCTCTTCAAGAAGCGATAGTAGAAGTAGACCCAGGAGTGCTGAACATCGAAAACACTGAGAAGCAAGCTACCATTCCTGGTCCTAAGGAAACAACAGCAGACAACTCAAGGGCCCAGAAGCAAGATATAACACCTTATAACAAAGAACGGGAGAAAGATTCGAGCCAAGACTGTGGAGGGGAACAAAGATCAAACACCAAAGGGACCAATAACGCAGAAACGATACGGGAGAGAATCGTAAAGATCACCCAGACGTCAGGAAGCGAGGCCTCACTCAGGGCCCTACCCGACAACAAAGTGATCAACATCCTCGAGGTGATAACTGGAAGAAGAGGTATCGCTAAAGTAGGGAGGCACGAAAAGGGAGTCGTGCTTTCACTCAACAAAACAGACAAAAACCACCTCGCTGATGATCGAACGGGAATCTAGTCCAAAAGAAGTCCAGTTGCCCCACCAAATAAAAGTGGTGGTGGAGAAATACATAACAACAAAGAAGTTGGTCATCAGAGGGGTGGATACCATTTGTTCCGAAGCCGAGGTCCACAGACGCCTTCAGGATGAAAACGCAAATCTAAAAATCAAGCAGGTCGAGAGACTAAAAACTTGGGCCAAGAAAGATACCAATCTGATGATAGTTACGGTAGAAGGATCGACAAGACCCGAGAGACTGACGCTCGAAACCACAACCAAAAAGACAGAAGCCTATATCCCTCCGGTGATGCAGTGCTCCAACTGCCAGCAGTTCTCGCACACAAAGAAGACGTGCAGGAGGAATGCAGTCTGTCGATATTGTGCGGGTGGTCACCCATACCGCGATTGTCCCAAGGCGAAGGAGGACAACAACTACAAAGCAAGAAACTCAAACCGCACCTGTGCACACTGCCTCGGAAACCATGGGGCTAGATACCGAGGCTGCCCAATGTTCCAGGAAACCAAGAGCATCCTGAAGGAAGCGGTTTCCAAAAACATCCCCTTCAAGGAGGCAAAACATAGAGTGGCTGCGGATGCTGCAGAAAAACAACGCACAATAGACAGACGACAGTTACACAAGCTGACCGCTGAAATCAGAGAAATGAAAATGAAACTGCGAATCGAGAACAACAGCAAGCAGGCCGCCGAAAAACCAACCGACAGTGGAGAAGATGCGATAGACATGCAGAACATAAAACACATGATGGAAGAAATGAAAAGAATCCAGCAACAAGTTGAAACAGATGTCAAGAAGCTGACAGAGCTGACAGAAAAAAACACAAAACTACTCCAAAGAATAGAAGCAAAAAGAATAGCCATTGAGGAAATATCATCAAACAGCACGCGAGAAACTAAAACGAACAACCAAGCAGTAAAAGAAATCATCCAAGAAACGCTAGAACAGCTACTACCTACGATAATTGAAAAAGCAATGTCACAGATACAGGAGAGCAAGAAGACAAAAGCAACAGAAACTATGAGCGTAGAAACACACAAAACAAAACGAGCCAGATAGTTGAGGCAGGACATAAAAAAACACCATGAGCGCGACACGGCACCACATACGGACAAAGAGGAACCCAGACAGCCAGCTAGTGGTCCTTTTCAGGACCGATCACCTCCAGGACTACGAACGAGATACCAGTGAAGACGATAACACCCTATATACCCCAATTATAACCAAACTTTCAGGTTGAACAGGGTATTACAGCAACATAGTAGACGAAAACAACAACAACAACAGCAAAAGATTCTATTCTTTCAAGAGCCGCCCAGACGAGAGAGAAACGAAGTTAGACACCAGAGTCAATCTGTAGATGCCTTGAGCACGTGAGTTTGATTAAAAGCAGATTAGATTAGTTCCTAGTGAAATTACCATTATTTCCCTGTAGCTTTAGAATTATATTGAGCGTGTCTGTTTTAATGTTTAAGGAAATAGATAAAAGGATGTGTTTCCTAAGGATTGAAGAACATTAGATTTAGTTCTGAAATGATGAGTGAAAATAATGTGTGGATAGGTTTTATTAGGCACGCTAAGCCCAAATCACAGCTGTAAAAGTTTAAGAGCGATTATTTCATTCATCAGAAAGGCAAATATAGTATGAAACTATTTCATACATGGAACTGGACAGAGAGGTTATCTGGGACTGTAATTTAGATAGTATTTACTAGTTGGGAAGATGGCAGCCGGGGGGCCACGTGGTGATGACTTTAGTTCTAGTTGTTAAGTCAAGAGTAATTTTATTTTATTCTTTAATGAAAGAGTAATTTAGTGTATTTCACGTTTATTGATTATTCTACTGTATATCTTTAGTGGGTTACTTTGAGTGAGGTGAGAATATGTATTTAGATTTCTGGAGAGCGCGAGGCCATTCCTTGGTGCGTAAGGCACGTTGAGATAAGTGTTTCTCTGTTTGCTCCCAGCGGAGCATGGAAACACCAATGCAGCTGGTGTCCATTACAGGCCCACAAGAAGCATTTTTATGCTATTGCAGTGGTTGTTTCGGTAATGGTAACGATGTGTTTCATGTGATGAGTTCCCAATCTCATCAGGGGTCATATACGACATGCTTGTTGCCAGGTGCACCAGTCATAACTTACGACATGTTCAGAGTGCAGGAACGAGTATTGATGTGGATCGGTTGAGAGGTAGTAGCTTATTCTCTTTAATGAGAGTATTGGTGGTACATATTGGTTAATTCTATGTTATGCATATTTCATGATTATTTAGTTATTGTTATGTGAAGGATGGTTTGTGAGAGCACGTGGGCTCACTTGGAGATATATATCTCTCTTCTCCGCTCCTGAGGGAGCATGGGGCCACCAGTGTGATTTGCCTCCGCATGAAGTATTCATATGCTCGTGCAGTAGTGGTTTTGGTAGCAATCTATGTTACACGGTGAGATTGCCAGCCTCATGCACAACACCATACTAGTCTCATTGGACGACATGCATGAGTGTGTGTGTGATAGCTGAGTGTGTGCTCTTGCAGTAGTGGTTTCGGTAGCAATCTATGTTACACGGTGAGATTGCCAGCCTCATGCACAACACCATACTAGTATCGCAAGACGACATGCTTGTGTGTGTGCATGATAGTTGAATGTTTCACGCAGTGTGGAAGGACAGTTTGACAGGTGAGAGCATGGTGTTTCTGATTATTTAACTATTATGATTTTAACTAGCCCGTGCTTTGTTTGCGTTTCAGGATTAGCAACTGAGCACTGGCTGGGTGTTTGTTATGTTCGTTGGTTTATCTGTTTAATGTTTGCTGTGTGTGCTTAGTTCCACTGACAGGGTTGTAGAAATAAATACAGCCCCTGCTTTAAGAATCAGAGTTTATTGTTGATTAGGGTCGGTTGCGAGTATGCAAGAGAGTGATCAAATATCACAACATCATCATCATCATCTCGCCCACCCTATCACAATATCATATCAATATTTTAAAGACATTTACTCATCGTCCTACAGAGCTACAGGATATCTTTGACAGAATAATGGACACTACAGTTTCTTCTTCATTTGCTGTTGTTCACGCAGAAGACAACGTTTCGTCTATTCCTTTAAAATTTTCTATTCCGTCAGTAAAATCCAGCGAATCTTGGAAAGATGTTTTTCTTTCTGACATTCTTAATCCTTCTCAATAGGAACAAGTTTAGACTGTTCTTCTTCTTTTGAAGACATATTTACTGATCTACCTAGACATACTGACTTAATCAGACGTGACAATATTACCTACCACACACCAATTAAACTAAGACCATATCCGATCCCGATACATTATTAGGATAAGGTGGAGAAAGAAATTAAATTATATGGGGATTATTTCCCCATCAACATCACCTTACAATTCTCCAATTGTTTTCGTAAAGAAATCTGATGCGTCACTTAGAATTTGCATCGAATTTAGAAAACTAAATAAGGTTACGGTAACAGATTCCGAACCTATGCCAATTTTAGAAGACATGTTGCCTCAGTTATCACATGCATCATTTTTTTAGTAAACTAGACTTTTCTAAAGGTTATTGGCAAATACCTTTAGCAGAAAAGGTCAAGCCATTGACAGCTCTTTCGACACCATTTGGATTGTTCCAATGGAACTATATGTGTTTTGGACTCGTCAACGCACCGGCGACGTTCGTACGCATTATGCGTCTTTTGCTAGGCCACAGACGAGACATCATCGCATATATCGACAATATATGTTTGTTCCATTCATCCTGGAATGACCATATGGAAGGTTTGAAATCTTTATTTCTTTTACTCAGATCACATGGGCTAACAGTACGTCCATCGAAAGTTCAGATAGGGTCATAAAATCGGTTTCAATAAACTATATCCAGAAGATAAAATAATTGAAAGGATTTTGGATATTAAAATCCCAACTACAAAAAAAAAAAAAACAGGTTAGAAGTTTATTAGGATTGATAAATTATTATCATAAATTCATTCCTAACTCTGCTTCGCTATCTGCACCATTGTCTGCCTTAACGACCAAGGGTGCACCTTTAAAAGTCAGATGGTCTGACGAAGCAAATCAGGCACTGACCGCAAATAAACATGCATTTTCAAGCCATCCTATTTTAAGTATACCTGACGTAAATAAAATTGTCATTCTCAGAACCGATGCCTCAGCAATAGTGATTGCAGGATGTTTGATGCAGAGATGGAATGACACGCTACACCCATGCATCTACATTAGTAGGAAACTTCTACCAGCACAGCGTCGTTATGCAGTCGGCGAAAGGGAATTATTATCGATCGTTTGGTCTGTCTCCAAACGTCAAAATTTTTACTAGGCGCAAAATCTATCATTCAGACTGATCACGCACCTCTTACTACGCAGAAGATCAAGGTTCAAAACAACGCAAGACTTCATAGATGGTTTTTGCTTCTTCGGGAATTTCAGTTCGATATACAGTCGATAAGAGGAACCGACAATTGGTTTGCTGATATCTTATCTCGATTCTCTGAAGACAGCGATCAGACTTCTCAAAATTTGTGAATTATACACTACAACATAGTGACCAGAAGTAAATAGACTTTCCAGACCACAAATACAGAATTCATTTGCTCATCAGTAAGCAAAAAGATCATACTTCAACAGTATACATCAACAGTTTATGTTCGAGAACATGACAGGCCATTCCTTGATCAAGAAGTTTCAAAGTATAACAATAGTTATCACCAGATCAACAGTGTTGCTTTTAATATGATCATATCTTGAAATTTGTTCTCTAGCGTTTCCCCAAAGTAAACGCTCGCGAAAAGGGGGAGTAATGTTGAGTGCACATCATGGGGTGAGACAAATTTGAAGATTTGCTTCGCACCACGATATGCCTCACATAAACGCAGAATATTGAGTTTAGGATCTGACGTATCGACGTAGTGAAGGATGACGAAAGTTTTGGTGTCGAGGAGATATTCCAAAGTGTTCGTCCAAGGTGGCTGTGTCCACTGGACTGGGAAAGTGTTCGTCCAAATGTGGCTGTGTCCACTGAATTCAAAATGTGTCTAAAGGACTGGGAAAGTGTTCGTCCAAATGTGGCTGTGTCCACTGAATTCGAAATGTGTCCATTGGACTTGGAAAATGTAGAAAGTATTCAACTGAAATAAATACGGCTAAGATTGCCGGGAATTTGTGATAGATTTATCACTAAACAGGAGTCTGACTTGACTCTGGAACTGAGATTTCGTTACGAATATACTTCAAGTGAAATAATCAAGTGAAACTGAAATACGGCTAAGATTGCCAGGATAGTGTGATAGACTTATCACTAAGGTTAGTAACCTCGAATAATTCGTGTAAATGTCAAGAAGCGTTGAGTATCGACTACCTTCAACCACCCCTGTTATAGATGAACTAAATATAAAATGAAGATTGTGTGAATACACATTTGTTGATCCCTTCGGAGCATAGAAGGATGTCTAAACATTGAGAACATTTTACAAAGGGCGAACCTAGAAAATATTGTGTTCAGACTGAACTTAAAGGTAACGAACTCAGAATAAAGTTAAATGCAATGAATATGGTAGCAGACGCAGTTAATATATTTACATCAATATCATACAAGTACTAAACTAAACCACATGTAGCATGTTACGCAATTGCCTAGTTAAATGTATGAAGACCGGAAAGTGGAACACATTATACAAGCCCGAACAAATGAATGCAGGGGTATTTTCTTGGGTGTATCTAGGGCAGCCAATCAGAAACGGGATTTCCCGCGGACAGATAGGAAAGACTTCGACGATTGTATATGGAAGAATAAAATCGTTCGAAACATAGTTAGAATTAGAGATCGGGAAGGAGAACGAAATGACAGACAAGGATGAGAATGGTCTCCTTTTGACGGGGATATCTTCATTTATGTGTAGGTACAAGGAAATTTGGAGGGAGTAAGTAGTTGTGAAGTATGTTGCAAGAATAAGTGTCCGTGCATTGAGAAATCCTGTGTTTTTCCTATTCATAATTCAAGATAAAATCGTTAACACGACCGATGTAGGAAGACAACATGGATATAAAGGTAAACTCACTGAGAATGGAAATCTATAACTCTAAAGGCTTCAACTGGGAAAGGTGCGATGCACGAGACCAAGGTTTTTTCTTCTTCTTCCTCGTTCGCCCTGAAAAGGACGTTGGTTGCGTTGTGTCTGTTTACGCCGGAGCTGTGATATCTGGGCCTTTCGGTCGACACATCTAACTTCAGCACGGCATTTTTGGGGACCGGGTTTGCCTTCCCTCTTCGATCCCTACTCTCTCAGCCAGACTGCAGTGATGCAGCCTGTTTCCAGGACCACCACGTGGAGGTGGAGTAGGGTCTTGGTCAGCTCTGCTTCGCTGACCCTGATGCAAGCAGTCAAGCTATGGGTCGCTGACTGCATTCTCTATTGCTGCATCTTTGGGTCCTGACCAAGGTTTGAAACCCATCTAGCACAAACCCTTCGTAGTTATGAATATTTTGAGAAGTTTGCTGAAGTTGCGATCCTTGTTTCTCATACGTCCGGAAGCTCCATATATAAGATCGGTCGAAAATGCTTTCAAATTCAATTTAGTAGTCGTTCAGACCTAAGGGTCTTTTATATTTGAACATGCGCCCTAATATAACCATGTGCCCGGCACAAAAGATCAGTACAGTGACACTTATGTGTCATTAGATCTTTTGTGTGAGAACACAGAGGATCATTGGTGACACTTGTGTGTCATGGGGTCTTTTTGTGTTGGGACATGCGTTTATGTTGGGCGTGGTCCAATGCGACCTCATGCGAGGAAAAAATATGCGACCTTATGCGAGGAAAAAAAAATAAATTATATTTGAACATGCGCCCTAATATAACCAACTAGGTTGAACGGAACGCACCTCGCCAAAACTTTATTTTAAAAAAATTTCAAATTCACCCAGAACAGCAAGTATGGAAGGATAAGTAAAAACAATATAAGAGTAGGACTGGGAAGGTCGGAGATCAAGAGCCACGTGAAGCTAACTATAAACGAGGAATGGAAGAGCAGTAGAAAAGGCATATATGCGTTCAAACTGCTGAAAGAACCAACAAAGACGTGCCAGGTCAGAGAAGAACTAAAGGTACCCTCGAACAAAAAGCTGTGGCGTCTCTGTGCAGCATACTTCATGATAGAGGAACAACACTGCCAAGAATGTCAGGAAGAAAATGACATAGACCACTACCTGATCCATTGTAGAAAATATGATCAACAGAGGCTAGAATTAAAAACATACTTTAGAAATAACAATATAGACATGACAGGGGATAAGGTGTTAAGTAACGTATAGCTGCCCCAGGGGAAGCCCAATCAATACTTAAACGATATATAAATAAAACAAAGGAAAACATATAAGGTTAGTAACAATGGCAATATCAAACAACAATAACAAAAATGATACTTCAGAAAAGACATTCAACCAAATAGAAATTAAGCAACAAAAACTAACAAATCATTAAAAAAATAAAACCAGAAAAATTAGCAAACCGATTAACTAACTACTCATAGGACAAGGAAAGGCAATGAGATTTAAATAATAAAAAAAAACACTAATACAAATTAAAACCAAGCGCAAAGGACAATAGTTATCTATATACAATACAAAACTGAAAATAAAATGACAAATACTAATAAATTAAAACCAGCAACTGCAAAAGACAATAGTTATTTAAACTTAATACAAAATTAGTAAATAAAATGACACTAAATATCCCAATTATAACCAATTTTCAGGTTGAACTCTCCACCTTTGCAGCCAAGCAGTTCTATTACTACACAAAAGCCAGTCTTTACTGATCTTAATTAGATCCTGCGAGGGTATGTAAAGTTACTATGTAAATTAATACAGTAATTACAACTTTTATTTCAGGATTTGTTTAATCTATATGTTATGAAAGTATCATGCATATTAATTGGTTACTTGGTATGATTGTTGAAGGTTGGAACCTGATATATAACCACCGTGACTGAGTCCGTATCAGGGCTAGCACAGTCCTTTTCAGGACTAATAACAATTCTTTTCAGGACTACCAACAATCATTATCAGGGCTTATTCAATCTGTCTTCAAGTTACGGCACTTTACAGAGCTGACTTGTCAGGCAGGGGGATACTATAACCTCATACCATATTTGTGTTTACATATTATTTTGTATTATTTGATTTTATCAAATGTTCCACAGTAGACACCTGTCTTGTCACTGATCCATAATCATGCATTTCCACGCATACATCTGAAAACAAATTCATCTCACCTACAATAGGAATGTGGTATTATTATCCAAAATAGCCACATATCCTACAATTATCTGCAGGCTCATACTTGTCAACCCAAAGTTAGAGGTCCATGATCAAGAATTGCTCGATGATCAATGCTAATCGCCCCAGCAGTGTCTGGATTGGTAGAAGCACAACCTACTGAAGCTGTACATCTCATATGAACACTGATTATCATAGAAGTTGAGTGATATTTGTGACAATCGTGCACCCAAGAAGTGATAATTGTCAAGCAGAGTTTTATGACAATTCGCATGATAAACTAGTGAAAGCTAACAAGTGAATAAGACAGTGAAGAGGTCTTTTACCCAACAAATTGGAAGATTCTAAAGAAATGACATTTTAGTTTTAAACTTGTGAAAACTGTAATTGATTTCACCACTGTGGTTTTTATGTAAATATAAATTTTTTTATCAACAGTCACACACAATCACCACAATTAGACAGATGTAAATAAAGAGGATATATAAATTGTATTCACCAGCTTTATTCATTCAATATAATTGATATTGAGTTTGGTTGAATTGTTATTAATATCACAGGTGGTCACATAGCGGAGGTGGCGCAGTAAGGTCTGACTGTTCTCTGAATATTTTCAGTCCAGATACTTTCACAGTATCGAGTGATACCAGTGTACTTCTCTGTCACTGGAACCTCACACATTCTGGAGAGAATACTATTTCTACTCTAGCACTATCATCTCACACATATAAAAACTTCCGCTACACCACACTAACACAGATAAACAGACTTCTTCTTCTTCTTCTTTCGTTCGCTTGAAATATATTGTCTATATCTGCAATGTTGTTTCTTGTATAAACTTCACTGTCTTTTGTAGTTCATACAGAGGTCCATATAGTTTTGCTTCCAGTGTTGTTTCTCTGGGCCAGTGGGTTTGCCTCAATATATCATATTCGGGGCAATCTTGCAGTACGTGCTCCGCTGTCTGGGGTGCCTGTCCACATGTACACATGGCTGAATTGCCAATCTTGAATTTTGTATACATGTGGCTGCGGAGGCGGTTGTGTCCTGTTCTGAGGCGCAGAATGACTATTTGTTCTGATCTGTTCATAGCTTGGTAGTCATCCTGCGTTGATGTTGGTGGCTTTCTGATAGATTTGATCATCTTTTTCTTCTGATGGTACGTTACTGGTACATCCGGTTGTTCGTCTGCAGCACCTTCTTTAGCCAGTCCGTCTGCTCTCTCGTTTCCTGGTATTCCACAATGAGACGGTATCCACTGCATGGCGACCCTGCGCTGGTTGCACAGTTCAGAAAGTAGGGCCTGTATAACTGGCAATTTTCTGGACTGAAGTGCTTGGAGTGCTGATCTTGCATCTGTCAGGAATACTACAGGCTGTGGACCGAGATTGGTGTTCAGTAGTTTCTCAGTTGCCACCTTGATTGCCTGGACTTCTGCATCATAGTTGTTACAGAATTTCCCGTTGGTACTCTGACCGTATCCCTAGTGTTGTTTGGGTATTCTATGTACACTCCTGCTCCTCCATTCTTTACTGCATTCTGTGCTGACCCATCCGTGTATACTCGGACCCAGAGGTCCTGTGGGTATTCATCATCCAGGAAACTGAGAGTGACTGTCCTACGTTGCACGCTGTTCTGTTCATCCCTGTCGAATATTCCTTTCACTTTTGTGTGGATGTGTACTGGTAGTCCATGCTCCTCTCTCCAAGGGGTTTGTTCTGGCACAGACTTTAGGGGGCTGTTAACTTCAGGCAGGTCTGAGGTTTGTCTACGAAATCGTTTGGCCTGGTGGATAAAGCTGCTTCTTTTCAGTCGCCCCATTGCTAGGTTTTGGAATCTGTCCTTCATTGGATGGCTCGGCATACAGAGGAACTTTTCTGCCTGTGTTAGCACTTTCGTGTCTCTGCGTTCTCTCAGTGCTTGTATCCTCCCCATTTTTTCCATCTCCACTATAGGCGTTGATTTCATTGCCCCCGTGATGACCCTAAGCGCCTGGTTTTGCACCTTATCTAGCTCTTGTAATGTGGTGTTTGATGCTGGACACCACGCAGCTGACCCATATTCCAGGTGTGGTCGTATGCCCTGCTGGTAAACTTTACTAAGTATTTTCCCGCTGGCTCCCCATGTGGTTCCACTTAGTTTTCTCAGGATGGCTAGCTTCCTCCTGGCCTTTGTTGCTGCCTTGTTGATGTGCTGCTTCCATGTCAGCCTATCATCGAATGTAACTCCGAGATAGGTGGGTTGTTTATCTTCTCTCAGGAGCTCTTCGTTTATCTTGATGACACCAGCTTTTTGTTTGGGAGAGAGGGTGAAGAGCGTAGTGCTGCACTTGTCTGTGTTGATGCTGACACACCATCTATTTGCCCATGAGGTTAAGGCATCTATAGCTCTTTGTAGCAGTTTGGTGGCCACTGTTGCATGCTCATCTGTGCACCATATTACCAGGTCATCAGCGTACATTGCCACTTTCATTCCATGTGGTAGTTCAGCAACCAGGTCGTTGATGTAGACTAGGAAAAGTGTGGGGGACAGAACCCCTCCCTGAGGGACGCCATGACGCAGTAGAATTTTCTTACTCTTGAGGCCATCTAGTTGTACTCGGGCTCTTCTGTTATGCAAGTATGCTTTCACCCATTTGTACATCTTACCATTCACTCTACAATTTCTCAGTTTCTTCAGAAGCCCTTCTTTCCAAACCTTGTCAAATGCTTTCCTTAGATCTATCCATGCTGCTAGTACCAGTTTCTTATCTTGGAACGCATCCTCAATCTCTTGGGAAAGGTAAGTTGCCTGATCTTCGGTGGAATAACACTGCCTAAAGCCCGCCTGCTGTGGTACAAGAAGGTTTTCACTTTCAAGGTACCACTGTAGCCTGAGGTTGATGATACGTTCCATTGTTTTGCAGAGGCAGCTTGTAAGGCTGATTGGTCTGTAGCTGGAGGCAGTGGAACTGTCTTTTCCTGGTTTTAGGAGTGGTATCATGATTGCTTCCCTCCAGGTCTGTGGAACTCTGCCTGAGTTCCAACAGATATTGAAGATCTGCAGCAGCTTTGTTTTTGCTGCGGTTCCCAAGTTCTTAATCATTTCATTGGACACTCCATCAACTCCTGGCGACTTTCTCATTTTCAATTTGGATATTGCAAGCTCCAGTTCTCTGAATGTGATTGGTGCCTCCATAACTTCAGGTATGGTTTCATCTCGTCCTGCGTGTTGTTTCTCACGAGTCTCCTGTTGCTTCTCTGGGCTAACTTCGATGTTGTTGTCTTTAGCAAAGGAGTCTGCAAAGTGATCAGCTGCCTGTTTTCCCATGAGGATGTTTCCATCTTTGTATAGAGCAATCCTTGAGTTTCTCCCTGTACCTTCATCGTTAAGTTGCTTTACCAGCTTCCACAGTTTCCTCGTATCTCTTTCAAAGTTCAAGGACTCTGTTTTCTCCTTCCAGCTTCTTCGCCTGGCCTGCAACTTGGCCCTTTGAAATTTGGCCTTAGCTTGCTGGTAGTTATTGTGGTGTTCTTGGCATGGACTGGTCTCTGCCTGCTTTCGAGATGTTTCCACGTCGTTGTGCAGCTGCTCTAGTTCACTATTCCAATATGGTTTGTAGTGCTTACGAGCCCCTCTAGGTATTGTTTCACGAGCAGCCTGTAATATGCATCTGCTGAATTCATCGACTAGCTTATTGATGTCTTTGTCTACAGTCAGATCTCTAGCCAGTATACTAGTACGGTGCTGGTACATTGTCCAGTCTGCCTTCTTGTAGTTCCACCTAGAGAGAGTGCTGCTCTCCTTGACAAGTTCATTTTCCACAATTAGGAAGACTGGCCGGTGGTCGCTGCCTCCAAAATGTTTCCCTACAATGCGTGTGGTGTTCCACTCCAAGCTGGGTGAGTGGAATGCCAGGTCTGGTGTAGAGGTGGTGTGCCATGATCTCGAGTAGAAGGTTGGTGGGTCGATTGGCTGATTAATCAGGATAAGCCCATTGTCATCCTGCCAGTTTTCAAGCTCCTCACCTCTCCTGTCCATGTGATCATAGCCCCAGCTCTGTGAGTGGCTGTTGAAGTCTCCGCATACAATCAGTCTTTCTTTTGCTGGGATTGTATCTAGTGCCATTGGGCGGTCGCTCGGACAGTAGTAGTTGAGCAGGTGGAATTCTGAACTTTCTGTCCTGAGATGAAGCATCTGGTATTCCGCCCCCTCCATATATGTTTCAAGCTGACATGCACTGATGTTATTCCTCACGAGTGTCAGTATTCCACCTTTTCGCCTGTCTATTCGGTCAGATCGGTAGCACTGGTAGCCTCTGATTTTGAAGGCTATGTCTTTGTTGAGGTGGGTTTCTTGCAAGCAACATACATTTACTTGCTCTTCATTCAAGATATTTTCGAGCTCTAATTTTTTGCTGTAGCCGTCTTTTTTACTATTGACGCCTTCAGCATTCCAGTGCATTATTTTAAATGGTCTTTTCTTTGCTTGGCCAGTAGCTCTATTCTCATGCCTCCTGGCTCCACGGGGCAATTGAGAAGGACCCCCAGTAGTAGGGGTTGGGCCCTTCCGAGGCAGAGGGCCCGGCACTGCGCCTGCCTGGGTGTCCATCACAGGGCGAGTGCCATAACGTTTTGCAGATATAGGCATACTTCCCATAGCGCATGTGCGTGGCATCCTGATTGCTGTGGTGCGCCTCTTGGCTGGTTGCCTCCGTCTTCAGCACCTTGACTTGCTAGGGCAGACTGTGGTCTTGCTCGAGTCTAGGAGGGCCTGGCCAGTCTTGGTTTTTCAGCCGCTGATGGCTGTACTTGAGCCCCATCTCCACGTCAAGGAGCTGGCCTTGATGGGGAGATAAACAGACAACTAGTAGCATCGTCACTTAACAAGGTCACTATGGGGTATGGAGTCACCACTGTAACAAGGTCCCTATGGGGTATGGAGTCACCACTGTAGATGACCCTCATGCAGGCAGCCTGTACCAAAGCATTTATGTGCTCATGTGAAGTGGTTTATGTAGCAGTTTATTGTGATACTGATATTCACCAAAGCAACATCAGCTACTTCCATTTATGGATCATTTCATTTTCATTAATTTTTTTTATTTATTTAACACAGGTCTCATTTTCTTTCTCTTCTATTCTTATTTGTTCATCCCAGACAAAAGTCTTGGAGCAGTAACATAGGCAATAGTCTGTGTTCTTTGTCCTCACTTTTCATAAATGGATGCTTGTGAAGAAAAGAACATTTGAAATTGTATGGCAAGATCATCAGTGTGGAAATGCTAACAAGAACCAGACAAGTGCCAGTGAAACGAGATGAGAAGAACATGCTGGTGGTCAAATGGACACACATTGAGGAAACCTGTTAATGGCATTACAAGGCAGTCCTTGTTCTGAAATCCCCAGGGCCAGAGAAGAAGAGGCAGACTGAACAACACTTGGAGAAGAAAGCTAGAGACAGAAACAAAAATAATGAGAGAGACATGGAAAGATCTTGAGCTGATGACAAGCAACAGGAGGACTTGGCATGAGTTTGTTGAAGGCCTATGCTCCTTGGGGAGCTGATGGGTAACTAATAAATACATGAAACACATTTTAAATATACATATACATCAAGAATACGGTACCTGATTACTTAACATTTTTTTACATAAAATATATTTTTTGAACTTAAGAAAAGTCATACTTTGCTCATCAAACCCACTGAACTTCCATGCTTTAGAAGAACAAAGAAATCACAACAATCAAATCAACCTGTGGGACCCCAAGATGCAGCAATAGTGAATGCAGTCAGCGACCCATAGCTGTACTGCTTGCATCAGGACCAGCGAACCAGAGCTGGTCAAGACCGCACTCCACCTCCACGTGGTGGTCCTGGAAACAGTCTGCAGCAGTGCAGTCTGGCTGAGCGAGTGCGGATCGCAATGGGAAGGCAAACTCGGTCCCTAAAAAATGCCGTGCTGAAGTCGGATGTGTCGACCGAAAGGTGCAGATATCACAGCTTAGGCGTAAACAGACACAACGCAACCACCGTCCTTTTCAGGGCGAATGAAGAAGAAGAAGAAATCAACCTGTGGAACAAAAGATGAGAATAAGAGGCTGGAGATTGATAGGACACACACTGAGGAAACCTACTGATAGCATTACCAGGCAGTACTTGTTCTGAAATCCCCAGGGTAAGAGTGGTTAAGTACGACCAAAGAACATATGAAGAAGAGAAGTGGAGACAGGCATGAAGGGGATCAAGACGACATGGAAAGTCCTTGAGTTGATGGCACGGGACAGGAAGACTTGGCACACGTTTGTTGAAGGCCTATGTTACATCGGGAGCTGAAGGGTGATGATAATGATGATGACAATGATGATGAAAATGAACCTAAATATCTTTCTTTTTTTTTTTTAAATATCAAGTCTATTATTTAAATTCTAGAATCCCACCAACTTTTTTATACACTGCCACAGTGATAGCCATCTTAATTCGAAATGTAAGTCTGTGCAGACTCATCCAGAGTCGAGGATGCAAGGTATCTGTCAGGGTTGCTGCCAGGCATGAGGCAACAACCAATCCGTAACCTTTCCACTGGGGCTCAGAGCTGCGACTCTGAACATACTTCATCAAGGACCTGAAATTAACATTTTTTCATTAAGGACTTAAAATTATTTTTTTAATTAATGAAGGATCCCTAATGAGTTATAATTAGGATATATATATATTATATGGGCTGGGATTGATTTAAAAAATCTTAATCGATTAATCAAATTTTTAAAATTGAAGATTAATTGATCAATTTCTAACAATTTGATACATTTTAAACATCATAAATACAAATTTTTTTCAAATTGCTAAGAACTTTATTTATTTTACTTGTTATAAAGCAACATCATCCTGAAAATATATTGAAAATGTTGAAAAGTTACAACCAAACAATTTATTATTATTGACCATACTTGTCAAATTATTAATCAATTAATTAATCGTTTAAGATCCCAGCCCTAGTAAGTATATATATGTATGTATAGATATAAGATCCCAGCCCTAGTAAGTATATATATGTATGTATATATATAGTTATATGTCTCAAAAAGATACACCTTTACATTATTTTTCAACATAGTCGCCCTTTCTGTTGAGGCACTTGTCTAAGCTGGAAATCCATGAATCAAAACCATGTCCGTAGAAGGCGGGATCCTTTTCACGCAGCCATTTTTGCACTTCATGCTTGACATCATCGTCAGATTGGAATCGGTTGCCACACAGGTGTTTTTTCATCGTTGGAAAGAGATGGAAATCTGAAGGTGCCAGATCAGGGCTGTAGGCCAGGTGTTGAAGAGTTTCCCAGTTCCAGCTTTGCAAAAGATTCATTGTGTGACGAGCTGTGTGTGGTCAGGTATTGTCATGCAACAACAGCACCCTGAGGCCTTTTACATTGAACATCTCTCTTCAGTTTCTTGAGAGTGGCTTGATAAGCAGAAGCATTAATTGTTGCATTACGATGGGTGAAATCCAACAGAAGCACACCATGCATGTCCCAAAACACAGTCGCCATAATTTTCCCAGGGCTGGGCGATGTCTTGAATTTTTTTACAGTAGGCGACCCAGGATGCTTCCACGCCATGGATTGGGCTTTTGTCTCAGGACAGTAGTGGTATACCCACGTTTCATCTCCAGTAATGATTTGCTCCAAGAAATCCTCACCATGTTCATGAAAGCGGAGGAGATGGGTGAGGGACGCACCCATACTGTTGTTCTTGTGGTCCTCTGTCAGTTGCCGAGGGACCCACCTGCTGCACACTTTTCGGTACCCTAAACGGTCATGAACAATGTCCCAGATTGTGCCATGTGAAAGATTAAATTGTTCTTCCAAATCTTTAAGTGACACGCGGCGATCAGCACGCAAATTTTCCTCAATTGCAGGGACAAGATTTGCTGACGTGGAAGGACGCCCGCTCCTTTGTTCGTCCGTCACACTAACTCAACCGCCACTGAATTCACGACACCATTTTCTCACATGCTGCACATTCATCATGTTCGGGCCATACACAGCTTCAAGTTTATGATGAATTTGAATCGGTGCTGTCCCTTTTGCCCACACAAACCGAATAACTGATCGTACCTCTTCTTGTGTCCACTCACACAGTGCAGTAGACATTGTTGAACTGCCTAGTTCAGGAAAATGGCGGAGCTAGGGCTTGATTTGTGGTTCCACCTAGGGTCAAGGTCTGAACTTCCTGTCAGCAAAAAGCCATCTCACTACGTGCAGTACGTCGGTGGTAATTAAGTAGGGAACCTTACTTTCTGACTTACCCTCGTGTGTGTGTGTGTATATATATATATATATAAAGTAAAGGATCCCATTATACGCCCATTGAGAATATGGTGTTAGGCCCATATTTTCTTGATCATCGACACACTAGGGGTGATGTGGTTAGCATCATGCCGGCTGCCTCTATATATATATATATATAGAGAGAGAGAGATATAGAGATACATATATATATGTGATAGGGTGGGCGAGATGGTGATGATGATGTTGTGATATGTGATCACTCTCTTTTCACACTCGCAACCGACCCGATTCAACAATAAAACTCTGATTCTTGAGGCAGGGGCTGTATTTATTTCTACAACCCTATCAGTGACATTTAAACACACGAAGCAACCATTAAACAAATAAACCAACTAACCAAACAAACACCCAGCTAGTGCTCAGTTGCTAATCCTGAAATGCAAACAAAGCACGGGCTAGTTAAAATCATAGTTAAATAACGATACTCTCACCTGCCAAACAGTCCTTCCACGCCACCTGACACCCTCAAGTATCACACACGCACACACTCATGCGTGTCGTCCAATGCGACTTGTAAGGTGTTGTGCATGAGGCTGGCAATCTCACCGTGTAACATCGGTTGCTACCGAAACCACTACTGCACGAGCAGCTGAATGCTTCATACGGAGGCAAACCACACTGGTGGCCCCATGCTCCCTCAGGAGCGGAGAAGAGAAATATATATCTCCAAGTGAGCCCACGTGCTCTCACAAACCATTCTTCTCATAACAATAATTAAATAATCATGAAATATGCATAACATAGAATTAACCAATATGTACCACCAATACTCTCATTAATGAGAATAAGCTACTACCTCTCAACTGATCCACATCAGTACTCGTTCCTGCACTCTGAACATGTTGTAAGTGACGACTGGTGCGCCTGGCAACAAGCGTGTCATATATGACCACTGATGAGCCTGGGAATCTTATCACATGAAACACATCGTTACCGAAACAACCACTGCAATAGCATAAAAATGCTTCTTGTGGGCCTGTAATGGACACCAGCTGCATTGGTGTTTCCATGCTCCACAAGGAGCAACCAGAGAAACACCTGTCTCAACGTGCCTTACGCACCAAGGAGTGCCTCGCGCTCTCCAGAAATCTAAATACATATTCTCACCTCACTCAAAGTAACCCATTAAATATATACAGTAGAACAATCAATAATCGTGACATACACTTAATTACTCTTACATTAAAGAATAAAATTACTCTTGACTTAACACTAGAACTAAAGTCATCACATAAAAGGAAATTTACCACGAAAACTCTTCTATTACTGGGGAAAATTACATTTAACCTACTTTCACCCACGTGTCAATTCACACGATATAAAACTGCGTAACATTAAGTGATAACTAAGAGTGTTAAATGCAGACTCCTTGGCGCCTTCTTTTACGCATGGTCATCAACACGTGGTCCTCCCGGTTGCCATCTTCCCAACTAGTTAATATTATCTAAATTAGAGTAATAAATCGTTGCTATCAAATTCTACTCGTTCATTCCTCGCCAGACTCCGGAATCCCTTTCTGAAGATCTGGTCTGATGTACGCATACATCAATACCTCCATCATCTGGCGTGATGAACCCCCATCCCCTGTGGACACTATACCACTTGTAAACCCCTTTTCGCCTTGTCGGTGCAGCTGCGTTTGTTGGTGCTGTCAGCTCACAGCTTTCCTTGACAACAGCCTGACTCTCACATACAAGAAGGGCTAGTTGCGGTTCCTGCGGACACACCTCCTTGTCTTGCGTTGGCTGTTCTCGCGGTTGGCCTGGTTCTTTCTCTCTTTGCACCTCCTCTTGTACTGGCAAACTGGTCTCTGACATCTGTGCTATCTGGGACTTTAGGAGGGATAATTCTGCTCTGAGTGCCTCCTCTTCATTGTGAGCTTCTACACTGACTACCTGCACCAGTGTATCAGGCTTTCTACCTTCACATAAAACAGCATATTCCCAAGGTCCCTGACTCACGGCCTGGAAATTCCTGGTCATCTCACTGTAGGCTTCTTCTACTATCTTAAGTAACTGCTCAGGGCTGGCCTTGGCTCCGCCACGTATCCGTAATTCCCTAGAGACCCATGGTGTAACGTTGTTCCAGATCACGTCTACCTTGTCTTCTGCGCAAAAGGGCGCCATCTTCCACACGGCCTCTACATCTTCCACAAACTCTTGCCAAGTGGGATTTGCCTTTCCACCAAATAGCCTTACCTCCGGCACCTTCATGTACACTACCTTCACAGGCGCATTGACCGAAGCCATCTTGCTGCAATACCGCACCGCTGGGTGTTTACAATACAATATTTGTTGTTTGCTCGGTGTCACTGTCTGCCTATCCTGCCGACGACGCCAACTGTGATAAGGTGGGCGAGATGGTGATGATGATGTTGTGATATGTGATCACTCTCTTTTCACACTCGCAACCGACCCGATTCAACAATAAAACTCTGATTCTTGAGGCAGGGGCTGTATTTATTTCTACAACCCTATCAGTGACATTTAAACACACGAAGCAACCATTAAACAAATAAACCAACAAACCAAACACCAAACAAACACCCAGCTAGTGCTCAGTTGCTAATCCTGAAACGCAAACAAAGCACGGGCTAGTTAAAATCATAGTTAAATAACAATACTCTCACCTGCCAAACAGTCCTTCCACGCCACCTGACACCCTCAACTATCACACACGCACACACTCATGCGTGTCGTCCAATGCGACTAGTAAGGTGTTGTGCATGAGGCTGGCAATCTCACCGTGTAACATCGGTTGCTACCGAAACCACTACTGCACGAGCATCTGAATGCTTCATACGGAGGCAAACCACACTGGTGGCCCCATGCTCCCTCAGGAGCGGAGTAGAGAAATATATATCTCCAAGTGAGCCCACGTGCTCTCACAAACCATTCTTCTCATAACAATAATTAAATAATCATGAAATATGCATAACATAGAATTAACCAATATGTACCACCAATACTCTCATTAATGAGAATAAGCTACTACCTCTCAACCGATCCACATCAATACTCGTTCCTGCACTCTGAACATGTCGTAAGTGACGACTGGTGCGCCTGGCAACAAGCGTGTCATATATGACCACTGATGAGCCTGGGAATCTCATCACATGAAACACATCGTTACCGAAACAACCACTGCAATAGCATAAAAATGCTTCTTGTGGGCCTGTAATGGACACCAGCCGCATTGGAGTTTCCATGCTCCACAAGGAGCACATAGAGAAACACCTGTCTCAACGTGCCTTACGCACCAAGAAGTGCCTCGCGCTCTCCAGAAATCTAAATACATATTCTCACCTCACTCAAAGTAACCCATTAAATATATACAGTAGAATAATCAATAATCGTGACATAACTTAATTACTCTTACATTAAAGAATAAAATAAAATTACTCTTGACTTAACACTAGAACTAAAGTCACCACATAAAGAAAATTTATCACGAAAACTCTTCTATTACTGGGGAAAATTACATTTAACCTACTTTCACCCACATGTCAATTCACACGATATAAAACTGCGTAACATTAAGTGATAACTAAGAGTGTTAAATGCAGACTCCTTGGCGCCTTCTTTTACGCATGGTCATCAACACGTGGTCCTCCCAGTTGCCATCTTCCCAACTAGTTAATATTATCTAAATTAGAGTAATAAATCGCTTCTCTGCCTGGTTTCATGTGTGAAAGTTTCATACTATATTTGCCTTCCTGATGAATGAAATACTTGATACTTAACTATTGCAGCCGCAATCTGGACTAGTAAAATCTACCCGCACATTATTTCCACTCATCTATCATTTCAGAACTAAATCTAATGTTGTTCAATCCTTAGGAAACACATCCTTTTATCTGTTTCATTAAACATTAGAACAGACACGCTCAATATCATTTCAGAATTATAGAACACTAATGCTAATTTGCTTTGAAATCAAACTCACGTGTCATGTCTTTGTTCTTCTGCTACCCACACAGGGCGCCTCGTTTCGTTTTCTCTTGTCTGGACTGAATCTTCAAATCGGCCTGTTTGCCGCTCGCTATCTCTTTTATAAGCCCTAGGTTGAATCACTCAACTTTAGTGCGCTGCGCGGATTAATTTTGCCCCTTAAATAACACTCGCCTTTATTGCTCTATTAGGCACAAAAACACAGATATGGCCCACAACTATCAAATATAACACACGACTATCAAATATAACACACCACAACTAATTCTTAGGCTTTATTATGGCCTAGTCATCAATCTTCTACTGAGTCAGACTCTTCACATCCCAGCGTGCTGCACGCACATCAAAAATATATGGGCGATAAATATGCCTTGAACATGAAGGGGGCGTCTTTACGGCCCCATCACATATATATAATAAATATATATAATATATATATAATAAATAAATAAATATATGACATCATATATATATATATATATGATGTCATAATCATCCACTTCCCATATTCATCCACTTCCTTTCTCCACTTGGAGTCTGGTATTACCTCTGCTTTTGGTTCTTCCATGAGAACTAGCATGAAGCAATCACCAGCGCTTGCTGTGGTGGTTCATGAATGTATCCGTTTCACATGCTGAGGTTGCCAACCTCATTTGAATCTTTAACATTCCTAGTTAGTATAAACCAGTAAAATTCAAAGTATAAAAATATGTACAACTCAACCTAGTAATTAGGCAAAGCTTAGACGTCTTGCCCAGGTAAATTGTCTTGGCAACCTAACACAGATGCCTCGAACACAGGTCTGGGATATTATTTCTTATTCTAGAATTCCTCTGTGACTTGTGAGAAGTTTCTGTAGGAGTCCAATTCCATATTAATATTGGCAAGTTTTCTTTTCCAGTGTGTGTGCGTGTGTGTGTGTGTGTCAGTTCCCAGAATTCTTTGGAGATGTGCCAGAATCCTTTGGAGACGTGCCCTTGTCACAGAGACGAAGTGACAGAACCAGCAGCACAATTTCTCATAATGGCCATTTTATATTTATTTACATTTGTTTCAAAATAATTGAGCATTAAATTTGTATATGTTGATTTTGACAAATTCATAGTTGAATTAATCATTACAGAGAGAAAGGCATATGTATGATCCAGAACCTCTAGTATTTATTCATTAATATATATACATATCTATATTGAGCTAATAAAAGGAATTTCGCTGAATTAAATCAGCTGGGGGCTTGAAGGAGCAAATTATTTATATCCATCTTCACAAAAGGCAGCGGGTCAGATAAGTTAATGTGCTAAGACTCATTCAGCATTGTTCTTGACTTCTGAAATATCTTGTGAATATGCCTCGAAGTAGAAGCATCATTATCCTTCTATCTATAACTCTGCCAAGAGTAATCTTGTGCGAAGGTAGACACCTTTGAAGACCCACATTCGATACTCTAGGTTTTGGCCACTGTTGGACCACTACTGCAGAGCAAGGAGGCAACCCGTGACATCCTGTCCCACACCTTCAGCTTCAGGTCATTACATGTCTTCTTCATCATTTTCATTTCGGTGTCCAGCTTTCTTCTCCATGTGCTTGTCAGTCCATGTCTACTTCTTCAACCCTGGGAATTCCAGCACAAAAACTGCCTTGTAATGCTATTCTTTTTTTTCTTCTAGGAAATTCTGATTTGGCAATTGGAATATTCGTGCGTTGAACAAACAAGGGAAAATTTCATAGGTTGCAGCAGAAATGACAATTAAAAGTCAGTGCTGAACTAAATTCAAACTTTGTTAATTCTGTGTGTCCAGGCTACCAGAAATTCAGTATGGTGTACATCAGAAAAATCTTTCCACAAAAGACATTCCATCTGACTGTTATTTTATTGGCTTTTATGGAGCTTTCACAATTCTTATTTAATATCTCTTGCATGAAAGTAGACAGCAGTCACAAAGATGACAACAATAACAATACAGCGATAGAATTTATCATCAAAATTGACCAGGTTGTCCACAGTTAGCAGTTTCGGAGAAGATTAAGAATGAACAGTTTTACTGCTTCCTTACACATGTTGTAAGAGGCGAATATGATGAGGATGTGCATGAGGATGGCAACCTTATCATGTAAAACAAATTGTTACAGAAACCACTGCTGCAGAGGATGTCAATACTGGGTACAGGCTTCCTACAAGGAAGAAATGATGATGATGAAAGATGTATAATAATGAAAATATCAAAGCCGATGTCAACTTACTCAATCATCAGCGGGTAAATAAAGTCACTCAACTTCAAGGCACTGTTAAGGAACTAAAATTATCAAACAAAATTCAATTTACTGTTATCAAAACTCATCATCATCATTATTATTATCAGCTGCCATTTCCGCAACGAAGGTCGTCGGCTGCAATGAATCTCCAACGTTTTCTGTCTTTCGTCTTGGTGGTGCAGTCTGATAGTCTCTTTCCTGTCCATCTCTTGATGTTATCTTCCCATTTATAGCGCCGTCTTCCTCTTGCACATTTGCCTTCAAGTCTTCCTTCTGTTATGGTCTTCAGTACCAAAATATTTTAGCTGCCTAATTGTTATCTCCTTTATTAGTTATAAAAAACTACTGCGCCAATTACTGATCTTAAATCACATTTATAACATATTTATAATGATGACCAACTCTGAAATATTTCTGAAATACTAAATCTATGCCTGATTTTTTCTAAGAACTTGACTTCCTAGGCATAGTATTTTTTTTAAATGAGCATTTATGCAATAAATCTTTGTTAATGGAAGAAAGAGTTCTTTTGTGTTACTTACACAGAGCAAATTCTGAGATATGGAACTAAATGATATTAATGACATAATTTAAAAAGTATAAAAGACATGGAAAAAAGGGTAGCACAAGACAGGAGCAGAAGGGTAAATTAATGGTACTAATGAAATCATGAACAACAATTCTCTGATATTAACGAATGAGGTATTATGACATAATAATAGGGAGAGTGAAGAGCAGATTAGCTCAGGCAAACACAGCATTCTATAAAATGAAGAGTATTTAATGCAACAATTCTTTGTCAATGAAAGTAAGAAAGAGAGTTCTTCAGTGTTATATAGAACCAATCCTGACATATGGGAGTGAGTCATGGACAATTAGTAAACAAGCAGAGAAAGGACTAGAGGCCACAGAGATGTGGTTTTACAGAAGAATGTTAAAAATACCATGGACAGCCAAAACGAGTAATGAGGATATCCTGAAAGAGGCCAATGTACAAAAGAAACTTATTTCACAAGTTAGAAAGAACCAATCCACTTTTTTATGGCATGTTATGAGAAGAGGAAAGCTGGAGCATACCATAACAGGTAGGAGATAGGAAAGAAGAGATAAGGGAAGGCAAAGAGAGCAAATACTGGACAGTTTGACATGGTGGCATGGAAAGGATTGTACTGGAGTCAGGAAGTTGTGGAGAGACATGATCTTCTACGCCACAAGGCATGGTACTTGAAGAAGAAGAAGAATAGGGAGAGATAATAAGGACAATTAAAGATCACCTTTTAGAGAACAACACTGCAGTCAATGAATCAACAAGACTCAGACCACTGGAACTGGGCATCAAACATAAAACTAGCATGGATGGACGTATGAGAGGATGGGTCAGGTGTGTAAACAACCAGCACAATACAGGAACAATTAGCATTCACACTCTTTGACATTTGCTGAGGGATAGTGAGCATCAATAGGTTTCCCCACAGTGCAGTGATGTCCATTCTGAACCACAATAACAGTACCTCATAAAAGATTGCACTGGCTTCCCAGGTCGGCGGTCCTGGCTCGATCCTCAGTTGAGGTAGGATTTTTTTTAGACTGCCAACGGCTCCGCGGTTGACCCAGCCTCATGAATTGAGAACCAGAGCAACTCGGGAAGGTTAAGGCGGCTGGCATGATGCTGACCACATCACCCCTAGTGTGCCGATGGTCAAGTAAAACTGGGTTGAACACCGTATTCCCAATATGCCTCAATGGGTGTGTAACGGGATCCTTTACCTTTCATTCATAACCTTCAACTCCCAAAGGAGCATAGGCCTTCAACAAACACATGCCAAGTCCTCCTGTCACGTGCCATCATCTCAAGTTCCTTCCACGTTCTCCTTATCATTTTCATCTCTGTTTCCAGCTCTCTTCTCCATGTGCTTCTTGGTCTACCTCTGCCTCTCTTGAATTGGGGGTTCCAGAACAAGGACTGCCTTGTAATGCTATCAACAGGTTTCCTCAGTGTGTGTCCTATCCATCGCCATCGTCTTCTTCTCATCTCTTGTTCCACTGGCACTTGTCTAGTTCTTGTCATCAGTTCCACGTTGGTAACCTTGTCATACCATTTTAATCCCTCTATTCTACGCAAGCACCCATTTATGAAAGTCTGTAGCTTTTTTGGTTGTTGTCTTTGTTGTTCTCCATGTCTCAGAGCCATACAATAGGACTGACTTCACATTTGAGTTGAAGATTCTTATTTTCGTGTTGGATCCGATTTCTCTTGATCTCCATATATTTCCAAATGCAATGAAAGCTCCTCTTGCTTTTTGTATTCTTATTTTGATATCACTGTCTGTCCCTCCAACTTGGTCTATATTGCTGCCAAGATACGTGTACGATTCTACATCTTGTATTGGTGCTTCTTCAAGTTCAACCCTGTTTTCATTACCTGCATTTATTCTCATTATCTTTTGTCTTTTCTCTGTGTATTTTCAGACACAATTGCTGTGACTTCTCATCGAGTGTTTTCAATTTGTCCTGCATCTGATTACGGTTATGGGACAGAAGAGCCAAGTCATCAGCAAAATCCAGATCATCCAACTGCTTAGTCAGAGTCCACTGGATTCCATTTCTGTTGTGTGTTGTTGATGTTCTCATAACCCAGTCTATTGCTAATAAGAACAGAAATGGAGACAAGAGGCATCCCTGTCGCACTCCTGTTCTTATCCCAAATGGTTCTGTAAGCTGTCCTTATGAAGAACTCTGCATGTCATGTCTTCATATGTTATCTTTCTTCTTCTTCTTCGATCCTTAACCACCGACCGTCAAAGCAGTCAGTGGCCATCACGCCTAGTGGCGTCTTGTAGGGCAACAACAAATTGATTCCACTTTGCACGGTCGGTGGCCATCCTTCGTACAGTGCCCCAACTCTGGTTCATTCTTTGCATCTCAGCCTCCACAGTCCTCCGCCAAGTTGTTTTTGGTCGGCCTCTCTTTCGCTTTCCTTCAGGGGTCCAAAGCATAGCTGTTCTTGTGATGGCATCGGGGTCTCTTCTGAGGACATGACCAACCCAGCTCCAGCGTCTGCCAGCTATGATGGTATGCATGTCCTCTTGCTTGCTACGAGTAAGCAGATCTTGGTTGGTGATGGTATTCTGCCAAAAGATTCGGTGAATTTTTCTTAGGCATGTTGTGTGAAAAGAGGACAGTTTTGACATTTCCTTCTCTGTGACTCTCCAGCATTCCGCACCATAGAGAAGCACAGAAAGCACGCAACTCTGGTATAATCATAAAATATGTTATCTTTATTAAATTAATAATCTTCAGGGGAACTCCATAATGCTTCATCAATTTCCAAAGTGATTCTCTGTCTACACTTTACCTTTACTATACAAGATATGAAAGTGCATCTTCTCATGATGCATGACGTCATATTTGGAATTAAAAACTAGCTGATCACACATTTAAAGGAGATTGACTGAGACCGATCTAGCATCACATCTATTACTTTCAACTTTATCAACAACACAATTATATCACCTGCAACAAAAAATATTTCAGTCCATATGCCTGTACCAAGACATAGAGCAGGCTAGCCCTCCGTTTCATAAATCTCTGTTTGCTTTCATCGCAGCTTTCACTGCCTTCATCTGTCCCATCATCCAACTTTACATTGCCTGAATCATCTCCATGCCCATGTTTCAGCTTCAATCTGCTATGAGAGAAACTACTATAATTATGTGGCACTGAATTTTCCTCATGTTAGCATTTTACAGTGGTGTTTAAATTATTCTGACAACTAATAAGATGTTTACACTATAAATATTACACACTGACAGATACAAAGACAGAATTAGACTTTTGCTCCTTAGGCATGTCATTGGAGGCAACTAATATGATGCTGTGCATGAGATAGGCAAACTCATCACGTAAGATAAATTGCAACGGAAGTCACCTCTGCAAGAACACATGCATGTTGTGGTGCAGGATTCATACAAGGGAGCCAGCTGCTGTGGTGGCTTAATTCTCAATAGGGAGCAAAAGAAGGAAAATGAATGAATGAACAAATAAATGAGCGGATGATTGAATTAATGAATGACAAACACACCTTGCATTTGTACTGCATGATCAAACCCAAAAAATATAAATAATTAAAACCTTATGTTTGTCCTACAATTATTATTTTTTTAATTTCAATTTTTATTGTCGACTTGTGCCGTGGGGAGTCACGAAGTGGATTTAAGTTTAGAGTGTGTCTGAGTGTATAGACAAGACCCTAGTATGAGAAAGACTGAGAAGATAGATTTAGATGAGAAATGATAGTGAATGTGGACAGATGAGACTATTGGCTTCGAGGGGTGAGAACCGAGATTGACTCTCCCTCGCCACTTGTGACATATTTGATAGCTATAGACTCAACACCTCTGACACCCTTAAATGAGATAAGGTTTAACTAACAACCACAGACACACTATACAGACAAATATATACATACAGTATAGTTAAAGAAAGTGACTGATCCAGACTACCATTTATAGTTTATTTACACCACAAAAATAAATACATATCAAATAAATAAAGCGCGTGTTCAGACACCTGGAAAAGAACAAACAATTAAAATGATTACAAATGGTAACCCCACAATGTCACCCTCCCCTTTAACCTGCAGGGAAGAAAGTTCAGGATTACAACAACCTGTTTGGTGGGGTCTCTAACATCAGATCCACCACTCCTAACTAATCCAATATATTATTAAACAAAATCTAACTCCACTGTCTGTCTGCAGACGTCACTAAATGAACTGCCTATACAGCTTCAACGCTTTAGGCGATATACCCGCCACTAACACCACTGTCTACACAGAAAGCTGATTGAACTTTTTAAAGTCCTACACGAACTGAATGACTAATTGATAAATTCTATCTATGTTCAGTGTCTGTCTGACACTTCTGGTTTCTACTGAGAGGCTTCTCCGCTACGCCCCTTCTCTCTCTCTAGTGCATTTGGAAGGAATTTTGACCCTGTCTCCTCCTACGAATATTGTAGCCGATGACTTGGGTTATTAGACTGGATACTCGGAATGTAGCTGATTCACTGCCGACGAACTTAATTCACTGCCCAGTTACCCCTCTTTGGGTTTAGGGCCATCGGTTTTATTATGACCAAATTTAAACAAACCCAACCCAACCTCCAGGCCACGCGCCTTTTTGGGGTGGTATAATGAGCTCAGAGCTCTGGGTTTTATAAGATAGACCAGTTCCCGCTGAAGCATGGGGCTTCACTGAAAAAAAAAGAACTGCTATCTATTTCTGGTGCACATGTACTTGGCGCCGGTAACTACCGCGTCACCAATTCTATTTCACCTCTGGCGATGCCTCGACCCTTCTATGGCCGAGTATCTTGGCAAGCTGTAAGGCACATTTGCACCGCTCCCTGGGTGCCATGAAAAATTGCTGTAAACAAAAGAAATGACAACTAATGTACACAACTTCAAGCAATCATATCTCTAACACCTAACTCCCTTAAATAATTACCTCTCCCCTAAATCAATACAAGTCCCGTCTTCCCCCTCCTCAACTTTGCACAGCGATATACAACCTTCCTATCTGAAGGTCAAAACTACCCCACTTATACCTGTCTGTTTAAGAAACCCCAAACGCAGCTGACCTAACTCTTTTGTTACGCCCGTCTAGCCATGGAGTCACAACAATTCAAACTGAGGGGAACTCCTGTACTAAAATACTAGTCTACTTTCTATACTGACCCGTGATTGTTTCCTCGCTTAATTCCAATTTAAAATAAACCTCTCTAGGAATAATTAAATTCCATCCTCAAAAAAATGAATTACTCCTCTATGTAATATAAGATTCACTTATATTTTTCATCTCTTACCATCCGAATGCATTACCAAAATAGCACAATTAAATCAAACCCCACTAAATAAAATACACAACTAAGTTTGCGTATATATACACTTGTAAATTATCAGAATTAAATACTCAATGAAATAAAATACATAAATACGCTCTCGGATATACACACTTGTAAATTATTTAGGCCCAAAATTATTGTTCTTCAGAATTTGTAGTGGTATTTCTGTTGTTTTGCGTTTGACACGATATATGAACTACTTACATAGTTACCAAGAGTCTTGTTTATCTTAGCGCTTCCAACTGATGTTTCATGAGTTTTTACACAATGAATATCTTGTTCAAAAATCCTTTACACAAATCCTAGACGTATGTTAGCACTAACTTGAATCATAGAAAAATTATATGCACACACTTACGTTAATTTTTTAGATAATCTATTGAAGGCGCTAGCTGCCAAAGCAATTCTAGTATGGATTTCTCTTGTTGTGTCACCATCCTAGTAAGTGAAACTTTCAACTTTCTGTAGTTTTTCCCCGGCGCTTCCAAAGGTCTCGTTTAAGAAAGCTTTTAGTTTTAGGCATTTATTTAAACTCCCAGAAGAACACTTTTACTTAAGAATGCTACATCAGCTAATATCTACGGATTTTCCATTTGTCCATTTTTATACCCAATTGTCTACTAGTTAACCCAATTATAGCTATTAGTGGGGACATACCCCAAATTCTTCGGATATCGTAAATATCAGAATTCTGAACTAAGAGCAAGCACTACTACAGATTGCTTGTTTATCTTAGCGCTTCACGGCAATGAATATTTTTTTACAGAATCCAAGAGAACGCTTATCATAGAAAAATTAAAATATTCTTTGTTATTCTTTTTATAATTGGAACCTTTCCACGCCAGAACTCCCAGAAGAAACTTTTACCTAACGTAATCGCTACGGCGTCGCTCTAGTTTAATTAATTTGGGGACATACCCGGTCTGCAATATTCCAGCATTTCATAAACTATTGAAAGATGTTGTTTTCCCCTGAATTTTCTGAGAGAACGCCAAGTTACTCATGACTTATTTATTATTGGGAACACGCTGAACCCAAAGCCCTACGTCATCGCTGGCGCGCTCTTAAACCAAAAATTGCAGCATTTCATAAAACTATTGAAATCATGATAACTAAGATCAATGTTACATCGCTACCGCGCGTCCAAAAATTGATGTAAGAAATGTTACATCGACGTTACGTTAATTTGATCCTAGCGCCAGTTTGAAGTACCTGGGTAGTGCTTGTTCACACCCACCCCCAATTTACCTGGGTAGGTGCGGGTTTTTCGGTTTTATCCGAGCTGAAAAATCTACCCAGCCGAAAATAACTACAACGCCAGGTCAATACAATAAAATGGTCGCGATTAATTTAACAAAGGAAATACGACTACTTGTACGCAATTACTTTAGAGAAAAGAAAACTGGTGCGAGTATAAACTTAAACCCTACAGTAATCCCTCCTGAAAACGCAATTAATTACCAAGAGAAGAAGACTAAACTCAATTAGTTATAGAACAAAATTATAGGGAGAGAAAGAATGGTCTCATAACAACATAAATAATTATCTAGAGAGGACTAATGGGGCCTATTGAAAAATAAAATCACAGTACCGCATTACAGGGAGAAGCAGTTTTCATTCACATGTGAGGGATGTTGCTTTGGCCATGGTTATTATAGATTTTTCATGATTTTTTTAACATATGTCTATCCACTCGGTTCCAAATGCTGTCATAACCAGAAGTGAAGATAAAGATAAATTTTTCATATTTATCAACAACACAAACAGCCTCCTGGCCTTCTTGTGGCAGAACAGTTGCAACTAAATTGAGATGGGACAAAGGGTGAGTCTGTGGTGCCCTAAAACCAGAATGTTCTGGATTTATGAAGTTCGTAAACCTTGGATGGCAATTCATCTAGAAGGAAAGCTTTGGATTTCAAACCACTTGCTGCTAGGCAGGTAGTCTGGGGACAGCCACAGGCTAAGGAAAGCAAACCCGAATAAAATGCTGGCTGAAACCAGAGTATCAGGCTGAAAGGTGCAGATATCGCAGCCCTGCTGTAAACTCATAATCACCCTTCAGCTCCCCAAGAAGCATAGGCTTTCAACAAACTTATGCCAAGTCTTCCTGTCCTGTGCCATCATCTCAAGGCCGTACACATCTTCTTCATTCCTTTCATATCTGTCTCTCGTTCTCTTCTCCATGTGTTCTTCAGTCTCCGTCAACCACTCTTACCCTGGTGATTCCAAAAAGTTGTAAACTACAGCATAACATAACTTATGTTACGTGTCGTTTTACGTTAATGTTAATTATGTAGTACCAGGATAGTTCCTGTGGCCAAGCTACAAGCTAGGGTAGTAAATCTTTGACACCGCAACCAGCCAACACCACTCAGAATTAATTGAAATACAATTGGCGATGTGGACAAAATAATTTATTCAGAACTGCACGTAGCTCCACAGGTAATACATCTTTGGTCAACAATATAATGGCATATAATCGACAGTACGTCCATGTCAAACAGCTGTCATATTTGCTCTCAATATCCTTTTATATTTTTATTAATAATCACAGAACTCCATTTATTAAACACTTCAACACCCGGAGCTCAAAACGCACGTCCACTCGCCATTACACACAATCCACTCTCTGCCCGCCTTTCTGCCCCACCAGTATCACCTGTCTCACGAGAGCCAGCCAAGCATATCGGCTTAATGTAGCTCACCCGTCTTTTCCAGTGACCCGTGTAAAATAAACAAACACAGATCCCCGCTGAGCTAAAGCTATATAATTCACACCTGTTATGAATTTTAATCATAACAGTATCCCCCCCCCCCCCCCCCCCAAAAAAAAATAATGGAAACAAAGTTTTCATTATTTCCGTGATGTGAGTACACCAACACCAGAGTGAAATATGGTAACATTAAATTTCACTATACATAAGCACTAGTATAGCACCCAGGTTTCTGCCATAGGGTAGGCAATTAAACAATAAAAGTATGGTCAATGGTTAATACCATAGCCACTGTCTCCTATTAGACAAAATCCTATTTAACCGCAATGTGAGGTCGCCATAACTAATAGTACTCAACATATTTTAAAAAATGATGGTAGCAATACATGCACTCACATAACTAACACCGTCACATAACGCCTATCAGACACATCCAGTATCAGTAGTCACTTAATTAACTCATGATCAACATAAAAAATGCAAAGCAATAAATAATAAACAAATACGCACCAACGTAAATAGATGAAATGAGGTAGACAATCATAATAGTAAGGTAAATGAATGCAACATCTTACGCTATACAAATAAAGGCATGTGTACATGTTAAGTAATTATCAGACAAAATGTGTTGTGGTGCCAATAAAAAACATAAATTCTTGCACCTAACGAAAATGTGTGTCCAATCAGGTAATAATAATATATGGTACAAATTACTAATAATATTGAGAACGCATAAAATGTTAACTCAACAATTAATGTAAGTCTAGTAAAGGATGTGTGAAAGACCGAATCCTATTCCATGAATTAAAATTAATTAACCGGTAACTAAAGCACTGTATTAAAAGTAATAATATTATAGAATTACACACTAATAGACTAATACTAACTAAACTCTCAAGTTCATGTCCATGATCCTCTGCTATATTCTCGTATAAGTCGCATTATAATGTAACTGTAAGCACACAAGTTCAGTGTTCATCAAAAAGTACGATATGATTCTAGTAGTTGCATCCCCTTAACCAAGCGAAGAATTCTTGATTACTGTCCCTTCATCTTGAAACGTTGTGGCAATAATAGCACCAACAAAGTTTTGCCTTCAAACTGTCAATCGTGTCACATATGTCTGTAATAACCCACAACTGTGTGTTTAAGCACATAAAGCATGTATGACAACTGTACCTACGGACGACGACATCCCCGTAATGAGCAGAGCAAAATGAGATCCAACTAGAGATCAGCGACATCAGCATTCATCATAATCAGGTGCCAAGCGAAGCGATCAGTATCTGTAAGTACTTGTCAAAAGAGCCCTTGAGCGATTTCTTTCAATATCTGATACAAAAGTTATGATTGTTCTCAACTTTGGCATTCATCACAGAGCACTTGTACCTTTAATTCTGTCCGCATCAGCAGCAAAAAGGTTCATAAAAAGTAGAATGTAGAATCGGTCAACACATGAGGGAGTCAGCAAATAAGTTATCTGTAACCTCACAAGGTACTTGCATCTGCCACGTTGTCAGCTGATAGTGAGTCTTTCATACAACATGACAGCACATCCACCACCTAGTTGTGACTGCCCTTGATGGCACGAATGACATATTCGTAGACAACCATCTAATTCCTGCATAAGTGAATCACCGATTCCCGATCCAGAGGCGTCGACTCTAAGTACAAAAGGAAAACTAGTATCAGGCAAACTTAAAATTGGGGATTTTGAAAAATAACATTTAAGTACATTTAATGCCACATCACATGAATGTAACTAAACAATCTTATTTGAAGAGTTCTTTCTTTCTAACGAAGACAGAACTGAAGTAATTTCTGAAACATTAGGCAACAATTTTCTATAGAATCTGACAAGACCCAAAAGACTGCAAGCCTGTGAAAAGAATAACACTGACTAACAAAAAAAAACTTTTTTTTTCTTTCTCTAACATTTCTATGTTTTTCTGGTCAATTTTAATGCGCTGTTTTTAAATCTGCAAACCGTTTTTCTCTATCAGGTCGGGATCTCTAGAAATACGCAATTGAAGTTTTTTAACAACGCATACAGTATTACAACATCATTCGTACAAGAAGTATAACAGTTATGTAGGCTTGAATTTCTTTGCAGTCGACTTTCGTCGGTGAATGGCATGTGGTACATCGCGATGAAGCACCCAACAATAATCGGCAAGCATGGTCACACTCCACCGTCCTTGATAACGTGACTCCATTACGGCGATATCTTGATGGAATCGTTCTCCATGTTCATCGCTGACTTCGCCAAGGTTGTCAGGGAAAAAGTCAAGATGCGAATCGAGCAAATGGATTTTGAGGGACATGTTACAGCCCATAATTCTGTATGCATCTATGCACTGCTTAACAATATGCAACATAGTCGACAGATTTGTGATTTCCCAGAAAGTTATCGACGATCGATTTGAATGCCATCCATGCGCGAAGTTCACTACCATGTAACAAGTTCTTGAATTGTTTGTCTGCAATAACTTTCCTAATCTGAGGTCCTACAAAGATACCTTCCTTTATCTTTGCATCGCTAACTTGCGGAAACTTTTCTCGAAGATAAGTGAAAGCTTTGCTCGTTTTATCTAACGCTTTTACAAAATTCTTCATAAGCCCCAACTTTATATGTAACAGTGGTAAAATGAAGCTGTCTTTGTTAACTAATGGCTCGTGTATTACATTTTTATGCCCGAGCTGCATACGATCCCGGATAGGCCACACCTTTCTTGCATAATGTTCCTGTCTGTTGCGGCTGTCCCATTCACATCGGAAGCAACAAAATTTAGTATACCCAGTCTGCATGCCCGTGAGAATTGCAATGACCTTTAGGTCTCCACAAATCCGCCATTGGTAGTCATTGTACTTTATTTTTTCCAAACGTATAGCCATATTGTCATAAGTTTCTTTCATATGAACAGAGTAGGCGACTGGAATTGATGAAAATAAATTTCTGTTATGCAATAACACGGCTTTTAGACTAGTCTTGGAAGAATCGATGAAAAATCGCCATTCGTTGACTATGTGCTCATGACCGTTTACATCTTTGCAATAGCAAATGTCATCATCCATCTCAAAGTATTGAACAAGTTCTCTGTATCTATGACGAAATTTAGATATTGGAGTATTGGGCGCTAAAAGATTCCATTCTTTGAGTCGCGAACCGAGTAATTCCGCTTGTCCTTTGATAAGAGCGAGATCACGTATTAGATCTGAAAGTTCTGAATGGTTAATTAAGTAAACACCATCATTCACCGGTATGTAATCTGAGTCAGAATTAGTGTCTAAAGCAGGTAAACTATCACTTTCTGATGGTTCATTCACGTCCAGCGGATATTGTTCTGATGGTACTTGGATCGGACACGTGATTGGATCATGAGGCACTGGTTTCGAAACCAATTCAATATTTGGATAAACCACAGACTTTCTAGTTTTAAAAGTGAAACCATGGATATTTGTCAAGCAGTAGTAACAATCAGTAGTGTGATTTGTTTGTTCACGCCATATTACTGGCACTCCAAAAGGCATCGACTTATGCTTCGGCGATTTTCGTAACCAACCTGCCAATGTATCGAACAAACTGCATTTGGCTTCCAAGATTTATTTGCATCTTGAACTTTCGAATCGAAATAAAGTTCATATGCTTTCTTTAGTAATGGTGTAAAGTTTTTTCTGGTCAACACGATCGGTAAAACACCCGCACACGTAACAGAACAGATCAGCCGAATTTCTACAACTTCTAGAAGCCATATTTTGCTCAGAATTATTTCAAAATGCAGTAACTATTTGAAAAATCGCGTAACATATGTCATGCATCTTTTAGCAGTATAAAAAGTAGAATTATGTTGCTTTTTATTAATTTTTAATAAGTTATATAGTAAAAATGAAACGGAGCAAATTACGGTTTCCCAAAAATATATTTATTCACAAATATCTTAAGAACCCGACGTGATAGAGATAAACGGATTTCAGATTTGAAATCAGCGCAAGAAACTGACCTAAGAACACTTATGCTTATATAAGAAAGAAAAATGTTGTTTGTCAGTGTAATTAGTACAGGAAGCCTCTGAACTTGTTCTTAAGGAGATACCTGAAATAAAAACTGAAATTATGCCAAGAAAAAGAAGTTGCAAAATGAGTGAAGTATACACAATCCAACACCGTAAGAAACTAGCGGGTGAGATAGTCAATATCTTAAATAAATAGGATGATAGAAGAAAATGTGCACAAGAACACATTAAAATCTGTGTGGCGCCGAATCATGTATCAATGGTACATCAAGACAATGGTCTCGAAAGTAAGCACCATTGTCAAGATCGACGACCATGCGTGCATCCATATTGGAGTAAAAATAAATAATTGCCTCCCTATCATTTAATTAAACTGTTGATGGGCAAAAGACGTACAAATTTCACGTCAGCAGTGAACTGGAAAAAGTCACCCAGTGCCTACCATGTAGTGCCGGGTGGCAGATTTTACACTAGCACAGTGCGTGAGTAAGCACTATTACCACCATACGGCATCCCATTTTCACGAAAATGTGAGCAGAGGTGGTAAGCACCCTTATTCAAATGAGAAACATGGTCATTTATCTTTCTCTTGGATGTCCTATCTTTATTATATAATGTATCATACTGATTGAACTGAGTATGATACCTATCCCAATTCGAGCCTGTAGGTTTGGAGCATGTCGTAGATGTCTGCTCATAAGGTATAGTTAAACATTTTTTTCCAGATGTACTGGTATTAATTTGACCAGGTAAGTTTTTACTATCATTATCATCAACCTTACGTGTATCAACATGACTCTTATTAGTACATTTTGCGTCACCCTTGACGACCTCATCTGCATTTTTAAGATCAGATGCACTGTGAGCATGTCTCCATGACTTACTCCCAGAGGAGGCAGTATTGTTTCGACTGGAAACACTGGCATTAGAGCGATGTCGAGGGAAGTTGTATCTGCCTCAACATGATATCTTTACTTTTTCAGGTTGTGCTGACCTGTTTGTATCACATTTAGTACCACAGGCATGTTGTACAATAGTTTTTTCATAACTAATGTTTGACAATATATTCTTGTCTAACACAACATCCAGCAAACCATCAACCCTTTTTCTTAATTTAGCAATTTCCAAATCCTTCAGTGAAATCTCTTCACTCTGCCTCTTATTTACTTCTTCGAGGTTTACATTTTTACTCCTCTCCTCAATGAGTAATGCCTCAAAGTTAGCCAACTTATCACGGGTCAAGTTCTCTTGTTGACTTTGAAGGCATCTGAGTTCTTGATTTTCAAGTTCAAGTGCTGCCACTTTACTCTCCAACTGACTCCAAGAACATTTCATGTCCCGTTCAGTCACTTCTTTTATATTAACCTTTAATCTCAAAAGAGAAACTTCAGATGTCAGTTCTTGAATCTGAGCCACCTGTGCATGACAGTCGCTCTGTAAAGCTGTATTAAGCTTATCAAGTTCACCCCTGACACTCTTTTTCTAAGGTAAGCAATTTTTTTTAATGAGCTTACCTCATCCTCTAGCTCTTTTTTCTTCTCCTCAAGTTTATATTCTCTTCTTTTATTCTCTTTCTTTTATTCTCTTGCTGAAGAGCTAATTATTCCTATCTTCTCTTCTCAGCTAATTCTTCTTGTCTTTTCTTCTCAGACAATTCCTGCACTCTCCTCTTCTCAGCTAATTCTTCCTGATCTCTTGCCACTTCTTCTTACTTACTTACTTATAGCACGTTTCACTAGCTTTGCCCAACTTCAAATGTAATTATCTGATTAACCGTCTAACGTATTAACTCTTTAAGTCCCAATCGACTTTATATATCCTCAGGGGTTAGACGCGCTTGGCCCAATCAACTTTATAAAGCGTTTAGAATATGTGCCTCTGTTTGAGACTATTTCTAATTATAACTACACACAAACCACCCAAAACGTCATTTCCGACTGCAAGTACATTCTTTTAAATACCGCATGTGTTTAAGAGTGAACGGGTTTTTGTTTTGAGATATTTATTTAAAAATGCACCAGGGTAGCCATTTTTGCTTGGGCCAAACCAACTTTTTTGCTTGGGACTGAAAGAGTTAATGCCATTTTTTGCATACGATGTTATATTGGGTTAGACCCAACAAATATATACTTTATATCTGTGCATCTTGTCCAGTTCCCACAAACGGATGAAATCCTTTGATCTTTGTCGGCATACTAATTATTGTGTATCGAAAAAAGAAATTTTACCACTTCAGTCACAGATTCTGTGAACTGAATAGGCATAGGCGTGTCTACTATTACAATAATGTGGCCATCACGTTTGCATATGAATACCTGTTGAAGATGATTTCTTAAATGATCTGCATGGGAGATACTCGTGACATTGTTTGTCATTGACATTTAATGCGCTACCAAACTGGACCTTCATTGATCTGATTATTTCAATAGGTATCACCACTTGCGGTTCATAAATATCATAATGGAAAGTTTCTCCTCTACTGTGCTTGTAAATAACGGTAAGGTCATCTTTAAAGAAATTAAACTTCATCCGAATCATAATCAGATGTCTCTGAGAAATTGATAATCAATCTCGGCTGAATGAAGGACAAACCATCATTCGTCCAATATTCCTCTTCGTCTTGTAACACATGGTTCTCACATTTCTTCCAATAATCCCTGGCTATGTTCAAGATGGCGGCTTTTGTAAGTATTTCAACATCTTTTAATTTGAACGTCCTATTTTCTGTTGCTACCTGTTCCTTAATTTTAGTCCAGACTAATTCTATTGGGTTTAACTGAGAATGGTAAGGAGGCAATCTTAAACATCTGTGACCATGTTCATGGATTGCCTTGTCTATGTGAAATATCTTTGTATGCTGTGTATTTTTTACAATTTCAAGTAATTCAGGCTTCAGGGACATTTCGTTGAATGGAATGTTGTTTTTGGTCAGCCAAATCTTTATTACATCTTTAGTACTTGATGAATTAGGAACTTTATCTTCTGGTGCCACAACGTTGTGATATGAAGCATTGTCCATTATCAAACACGACGGTCTATCCAATGAAGGAAGTTCATGATTCACAATCCAATCTTGAAATATCTTGCCATTCATCTCTGTATGATAATCCCTATTATCTGTGGATTTTGAAACAAATATGAGTTCAGTATTATTTAGAAGCCCATGATGGCTGCTTCCTGCATGTGCAATTATTAGGCGCTGTCCTTTGCTGCTTGGTACTAGTCTCTTAGTTGTTCCATCAGATGATTGCCATTCTCGTTCATTACTGTGGTGCGCATTGATCCAAGTTTCATCTAAATACACAAAATCATAACAATCTCTCTCATTTCTCTGACCTCGCGTAAATATTTGCTTCTCATTGCAACTATATGAGGCTTCTCACAAATAAGGTTTCTACCACCAACATATTTTCTAAAAGTGAATCCCAAACTCCTAATAGTCCTCCATAGCGTAGATTTGGAAATATCAATGTCATTATTCTTTCTTAACCAAATTTTCAATTTCCTTAAAGTCACTGCTTCATTATTGTGAAACATATTGCAAATTTCTCTGCGGATCAATTCTCTGTCAAAATTATCCACCACTCTTGGCCTAATTTTCGTGTGTAAAACACTGGAATTAGACATTTCAGATGTCGCTATCCAGCAGTGCAATGATCGTTTGCTTATCCCCAAGGCGTGAATAGTCCTCTTTTGTGGGTTTGAAATAGAATGATATAGTTTTCCTCGAGTAGCTTCATTGCAGAAATACTTAAAAATCCTATTTGTGATTTGCTGTAATGTCATAAAATGTACTCGCAGACTCATTTTTCCTTCTTAACCACACAATAATTGTTGTAGACACACCTCTGATTGACAATGTGTGCGTTGCACCGGATATAAACTGTTTTATGTTCAAGAAGTGCGATTTCACGCAATTTCACTCAAAAATCATGCCAAATACTTGATAAACCAAAAATGTGCAAATGAGGTCGTATAATTTACTGTAGACATTTCAATATGTGTGCGTGTGATGTGTGTTGGCAAGTAGGATTTTATATTATATCGCAAAGAGACGAAAATTGAAACCAATGGCCGCATTTTAATGAAAAATTTAATTCATAGGGTCTATACCATTTCAAATTCACACACAAAATTTCACTTATATGCGTTATATATTCGCTGAGATATAGCATTTTAAAGTTGGGCAAAGCTAGTGAAACGTGCTATAGTCGTTCCCCTTCTACCGTGAGGTGTAGAGGTTTGGAAGAGAGAGCGCCAGACTATCCTATCGGCTGTCTTCCTCCTGGCCTGGTTCCATTCTAGTCCCCGGTCCTTCAAAGATTGTCTAATGTGGTCCTCCCAGCTTCTTCTTCTAACCACTTTAATTATTTTTCCAACTCAGTGGATGCATATGTTTTTAAAGCTTCACCCTCCAAATCAAACTCCTTTCCAATCCTCATAAAATACTCCAAGGTAGCCATAATTCACTATTAATGTGACACATACTTATGCACTAATACTTCAAATAATATATATATAATATGTGAGCAATATTAGCCACAAATATTACAGCACACAAGATCAGTTAACTGCAATAAATTCTAGATGTTAAATTTAGGAGCAAAAGAAAATAGAAATACAAACAAAATCACAGCATAAAAGATCACAGTAGAAAGAGCCAACTCAAGATAATACTAATGAATAAACCAAGGCAGAAATTTATGAATAGAAAAATGAAAAAAACTCGGCTCTACCACATTTATGACAATACAAGCACGCTTTCACAACATATAATACATCTAATAACTGAATGATAGCAAGATTAGATGAACAAATTTACAAACAATAATGGAGAATGAACCAAATAAAAATACAATAAACCTGACAACGATTACAAATTCACATATAAACAGGGCAAAACAGCGAACACTAATGGTTATGGTAATCTCAATAGTAGCAGTTAAACTCACAGCTTTGTAGTGCCGGCCCCACTATTTGAGAAAATCATAAACCAAACCTAAAGACCAGCCAATAATTCACGACCGTGGGATTGGTATTGTGAATTAATGGCTCCCTCGCCAACCAACCCGCCTATCTCACAAACATATAAATACAGACATACATATAACATATAAAAAAAAAGAACCCTGTCAAATGAGATTCTTCAAGTCACACACTGTATGTAACAATAAATCTACTTATCTGCTATATGAAAAAAATTCCTCCTGGCTCCAGCCTCTAGCTCAGGAATGACGATTCACATACAGTGCGGCACTCAGGGTTTGACTTGAAACATTAGCTTGTAGCCTATACACTCCGCCATCTTGAAACTGTAGCCCCACTGGCTTGAAACAAATTACTGCACAACATAAGTTCATGATCCCGGCTTGAAGCCTCCAAAATTAGAGCTGTTATGTGTCGTTTTACGTTAATGTTAATTATGTAGTACCAGGATAGTTCCTGTGGCCAAGCTACAAGCTAGGGTAGTAAATCTTTGACACCGCAACCAGCCAACACCACTCAGAATTATTTGAAATACAATTGGCGACGTGGACAATATAATTTATTCAGAACTGCACGTAGCTCCACAGGTAATACATCTTTGGTCAACAATATAATGGCATATAATCGACAATACGTCCATGTCAAAAAGCTGTCATATTTGCTCTCAATATCCTTTTATATTTTTATTAATAATCACAGAACTCCATTTATTAAACACTTCAACACCCGGAGCTCAAAACGCATGTCCACTCGCCATTACACACAATCCGCTCTCTACCCGCCTTTCTGCCCTACCAGTCTCACGAGAGCCAGCCAAGCATGTCGGCTTAACGTAGCTCACCCGTCTTTTCCAGTGACTCGTGTAAAATAAACACAGATCCCCGCTGAACTAAAGCTATATAATTCACAGCTGTTATGAATTTTAATCATAACAAAAACATAGAAGTGTCTATCCACCTTCCTCTTAAGCGTCCCCTTACTCTGCAACAAAACCTTCTGCTGTTAAAGGCTTGTGATAGTGGATGATCTGGCTGCACTCTGATGAGAAGTCAGCAGAGTTGTCATCAAGTCTGTAATAACAAGTCTCAAGTCGAGTTGAATCACTTATAAAAACTCTTAAGTAGAGTCACTATGGTGATTTAGTCCAACCATGAGTTCAAGTCAATCAGCTCAAGTCAACAACAGTGAAACAGACATGTCCCAACTTGAGTCACGTTGAGTCGTTAATAAAAAAAAAAACAGTTGAATCAAATTGTTGTGGTGACTCTAGTCCCACTCAAGTTCGAGTCCATCGCGTCGACAACACTGGATGTTTGTATTTAATCTTTGTCTGTCTATGCAGCTGGTGCATATTGTTGTTCCCATTAATTTCTTAACCTCCTCATTTCTCATTACTGACATTTGTGACATTTCTCTGACATCTCATCTCACATACCACGGTCTTCCTTCCTGTGCTTCATAGAGCGACCATGCCTGACATTGACAGCAAGGAGTTGGTAAGAATGTGCTATGTATTCCCAAAGACATGACCTGAACAGTGGAGTCAGGGGGTAAGCCAATGCAATAGCCTCCTGACATCTTGTTTCTATTTCTTTGTCCATCCTACCTCTCTGTGGGCACGCAACCTAGGGACTTGAATTCTTGAATTATTTGATCGAGGCTTTGTTGATATGGATGTTGAGTGCACTTGGATTTCAGCTGATCTTCATTTCTTCACTTATATTTTTTTATTCCAATATAATCTCTCACAGTTTGCACTGAGAACTGCCATGTGTTATGAATTTTTTAATGTCAGTTTTTTAAAAAATAATTTGGTCATCTTCAAACAGTAATTCATTCATTGTATCTGATTCTGGATTTGCTTGTTATCCATATAATATGCTATCATATCCATATATCCCCTTCTCCAGTCAGAGGAAACAGTTCTGTCAGGCTCAAAATGAGCCACACATCAAGGCCAGGAGCTGGACTTGGTTGTCAGAGGTTATTTGAGATGCAAGCTGTAGAATCCTGTATCTGTAGTGTCCCCACTGCAACTCTTGGTTATGATAACCTTTAAAACCATAAAATACAGGCATACCTCGCTTTATTGCGCTTCGCAGATATTGCGCTTTTTTTTTCTTCAAATTATTCATGTTTATTTATTAGAACGTGCCTTCTTCTTCTGATAGACTTTGGCTCTCCACCAGCAAAAATATTACGATTCGCTGAAGATTAGCATTTTTTTTTTAGCAATAAAGTATTTGTAATTTTACAGAACATTGTTCTTTTTAGACCTAACGCTATTGTGCACTTAATAGACATAGTGTAAACATGATTTTTAGGCTTTTATATGCACTGGGAAGCCAAAAAATGGGTGTGACCCACTTTATTGTGATATTCGATTACTGCGGTGGTCTGGAACCGACCCGCAATATCTCCGAGGTATGCCTTTACGCTATATTATCTTTATAATATACTATCCTATCTGTATAATATGCTAATCCTTCATAAAATATGCTATATTATCCATATAATATGCTATCCTGCCCATATAATATGCTATCATATCAATATGATATTTTTTAATTAAAAAATAATAAGAAAACTGATGTTTGTTTTATGATGCACTTATTTTTTTAAATTCAAGTTTATTCTGCAATGTTATGGTCCTCTTAGCACACTAGATAGAGACGTGTATTTGAAGGCTATGTGGTGCGCAGAAAGGTGTCAGTGCGAATGTTTCTATGTGTGGTTGGGAGAATCACATGTCATTGTTTCGAATTGCAATAGTTTAGTTTATGCTCAGCGTCCAGTGAGACAAGGTGTTTTTGTGTTCGTGGGGATCCTAGTGTATGGAAGGATGTTCTTGATGTCCTTGGAGGTATTCATCGCTTGTGTCTATGTATAACATAATATGCATTGATGATAAATAAAGAGTTCATGAGTCTCAGCTACTGTGATTTAAAGAATATTAAAATAACGTCCCACAAATAGACAAGTACGAGGAAAGGTCAAAAAGTAATGCCTCCTATTTTTTTATGTATGTAAATACTGCATCGGTGTGCAATTTGTAAATTTAGCAGGATTCCTCAAACACTCTTCTGCACTGTAAAGCATTACCAACCTGTTTCAGTAACAGGTGGCACCACTGTAACAGTTTAAAAATGGCTGCCAAAGACGTTCGGTTAAAACAACGTTATGTCATAGAATTCCTCAATGCTGAAGGCAAGCTGTTATGAATTTTAATCATAACAAAAACATAGAAGTGTCTATCCACCTTCCTCTTAAGCGTCCCCTTACTCTGCAACAAAACCTTCTGCTGTTAAAGGCTTGTGATACTGGATGATCTGGCTGCACGAACGTTTGAAGAATGTTTATGGAGATTCAACAGTGGATGTTAGCACTGTCCGACTTTGGGTACATCGTTGTGATGAAGCTGAAGTAGGTCAATCCTCAATGGCTGACGCAAAGCGGACTGGCCGTCCATCTACCACAGTGACTCCACACAAAATTCATCGAGTTGATGGCATCATTCGTGGTGACCGTCGGGTAACACTGGATGAACTTTCTTCCATATTGTCCATTAGTAAAGGCAGTGTCCAGAACATCATTAAAGACCTAGGTTATTCAAAAGTTTGTGCACGGTGGGTACCCAGAATGTTGACAGACAGACATAAAGAAACAAGGAAAACCGCCACACACCGCTAAACGCACCATTGATGTGATTGCAGAATTTGGCTGGACATTATTACCACATCCCCCTTACAGTCCCGATCTTGCACCTTCTGACTTCCATCTGTTTGGACCACTGAAAGAAGATCTTCGCGGACATCACTTTGAGGACACCGAGACCCTTAAACGCGCCGTACGCCAGTGGTTTAGGAAAAAGGACACAAATTTTTACCGTACGGGGATACATGCCCTTGTGAGAAGATGGACAAAAACTGTAACAAATAACAGAGACTACATTGAGAAACAAATTTTTGAAGGTCAGACTTGGGGCTACGTTTCAATGTGAATTTTATCTGTTTTCTTGCCTATTGAATGAAATTAAAAATTACGAGGCATTACTTTTTGACCGTCCTCGTACCATGTAATGTAAACAATACATTGATTGAGGATATTTACAGGAATACAAAATATCTGAATGAGTTGTGAGGACGAATTATAAGCATTTAATACATATATATATATATTTCTGTGGAGCAATTATGTTAAGAGAAGCCAAAGTGGAAAATAAATGTTGTTGTATTTGTTACGAGGAAGTTCAGGTCAATCCTTAGATGGTTTCATTGTGGTCAAGTTTTGGAGTGTTGATATTATTTAAGTTGTAAATCATAGATGAATTATTAATCACGTAAAAACGCACCCCGTAACAGTCTATATTTTAAAAAAGATATCATGTCTGTACTGAAAATTTTGGTGAAGATCCAACTGTGATGTTTAAATTTTCAGGCAATCGGCTTCCTGTTTGTGTATTTTAAAATTCAAGTAAACAACAACAAAAAATGTTAATGTTTACAACGATCCAATTAAAAATGTTCTAACCAAAAATTTTTCTTTTTTAAATGTTAAAATTTCAAACAATATTTTTTTTACAGTACCAATAATTTTCTTATTTTCTGTGATATTTTTCTTGAATGAGTACATTCTATGTGCTGCACTGGAATATTCCTCTTGATGACGTATATTTTCTTAAAAACAAGAAACATAAAAACCTTATGTTTATACTGTCACGCCAACAGTTTTACCACACACAAATAAAAACAACAACCAAATCAACTCTGAATGTAAAGTTAAACTTTCAAAGGAATATCATGCAACATAAAGTTTACTGCCATGATTTAAAAAGGCTAACCTCATGTTTTTATTGTAGCGCTGACACTTCTGTTCCTCCTGTCTCCAGGCTCGCTCAAAAGCTGGATATATTGTCTCACACTTGTCCTTCTTGTGTACTTCAGGCACATCTTCCTCTTGTAACTTTTTCTGATAACCAGCCCACACAACTCTGGATTGAGACATTTTAATAAGCAGTTACAAAAACTGGATGCAATATAATTATTAGTCTTGAAATGAATAACAAGAACTATATCTCATCATGCTCCCTGTAGTTCCCATGGGCCTCTGATGAGATAAAGAAAGTATAGGCTTACAACTCCCTCAGGCATGTCGTACAAGGCAACTAAGTTGAGGTTGTGCATGAGGCTGACAACCTCATCATGGAAATTAAATTGCTATATAAACCACTACTGTGGGAGCATGTGCATGCTTGGTGCAGTTCTCTTCTCAATGTATTGTTTAGTCTCCCTCTACTTCTTACCCTTTCCAGAACAAGGACATTTACTCAAGGTGTCCCCCATCCATTGCCAGCATCCCACACCTCCTGTTCCACTGGCCCCTATCTTGTTCTTGACATCAGTTCTACAAAGGTGATCTTGTCAGACCATTTCAATCTTTCTATACAAGGTAAGCATTTATGAATGTCTGCAACTTCTTGGCTGATGTTCTTCTTGCTCTCCAATGTTTCAGAGTCATACTTACTTACTTACTTAGTCGTTCCCCTTCAACCGTGAGGTGTAGAGGTTTGGAAGAGAGGGCGCCACACTATTCTATCAGCTGTCTTCCTCCTGGCCTGGTTCCATTCTAGTCCTCCATTCAAAGATTGTCTAATGTTGTCCTCCCAGCGGACTCTGGGTCGTCCTGGGGGTCTGGATCCCTGTCTCTTTGTTTCCCATGCTTGTCGTGGTAGCCGATCTTCTCCCATTCTGCAGACATGGCCAAACCATCTTAGTTGGGACTGTTCTACTTGGGTCTGCAGGGGGTGGCATTTTAGGCCTTGACGTATCGTCTGGTTGCGGACCATGTCTCTTCTTGTTACTTCAACTACCTTCCTCAGATACCTCATTTCTGAGGTTTGTTTCAGTCATACAATAATCTAATATATAAAAGGCAGTGGATGTTGGTTTGCTTGTATTTTATACAAATCTTTATACCTTGAAATTTCTTCTTAAAATTAGGCAGTTACTCTTTAGGTTCTCCTGAGTAACGCTGCTAAGTTATTGTCGACCAGATCATTTTGGTTTTGTCGAAAAAGAATATTAAAGTAATTTCATTGTTTTTTATATACCTTAATTAAAGGCTGGTATATAAAAAAAAATGAAATTACTGCTTTGACGGTCGGCGGCTAAGGATCAAAGAAGAAGAATAATTAAAGGCTGAATCAAGGGAAATAACTTCATGCAATAAATCATGGGAAATAATCAAACTGATAAAAACAAGGATAGTCACTTAAAGCAGCAGTCATTATCTTAAAAGAAAATCCATTTTCACACGAATATCAAAATATCATAGTTTGAATTTTACATTTTCATAAGTTTCCTAAACCGTTACTAGGAAAAATTTGGGCAAGGCCGGGTACTTACAGCTAGTGTCTGCATAAGTTCAACTAAAACATATTCAACAGTTGCATACTTCACCTGAAAACCCAGTCCAGGAACAGTTTGCTCAACAATGAAGCCTCATCTTCTGGATGCACAGACTGTGGAAAGAGATATGCGTTTTGCTCAGGTGACAAAAAGAGAAGTGTTTTGTTTTAACCTCATCAGGTAAAACACATTGCTACAGAAACCACTTCTGCAAGAGCACATTAGTGAGTTAATGCAAATTTCCTGCAAAAAGACCAGCTACTATTGTGGCTCCATACAGAGCAAAAAAATAAATATTGATAACCAGGGCCGACCTTAGTAACTGTGGGGTCCGATTTGGACCATTTTGATGGAGCCCCCTGGAATTAAGATTCTTTTAAATTAGATATCAGGAATATATGCTATAACACTGTATTTAAAAAATTTTACAAAATCTATATTCACTATCTATATTTTTACATAAAACATGTTACAACAAAAGTATACTAATAAAGAAAAATTTAAAGAAATATTTTTTGTTTTCCATTCCACAAGCTGTTTCAAAATTTTGTCCAAGTTTAAGTGTTTGCTCCATCACATTCTATAAATAATATTGTTATACAGAATTGAAATATTGCACTCCGGGCAAACTCATAGGTGCTCAGTCTCCATCAGTATATGTCGAAGAGTGTGAATGCTAACTGTTCCTGTAGCTCGCTGGTTGTATACACGACAGATGCATCCTCTCATACGTTCATCTCTACTAGCCTTACATTTAATGCCAAATTTCAACAGTCTTAATCTTGATGATTCATCTATTGCAGTGTCATTCTCTAGCAGGCGATCATTAATTCTTCTCAGTACATCTCCCTTATCCATATCTAGTGTCCCCACTATGGGTGCTCTTGATGCTAGTCTGTCAGCTCTTTCATTACCACATACCCCAGCATGACCAGGACAGTATATCCACACCAGCTCTTGTAGACTGGAAGCTTCTATGAATGTTTTCCATTCATGCCGCAACCAACCACTTTGAACCTTCCAAAGCATGGACTGAGATTCTGACACAATGATGGCCTTTGTTAATGAAGTTTCAGTTATCCACCTTAAGGCTGCAGTAACAGCCTTGACCTCCATTCTCATGCTGGAAGTTGTTATCTTGTAAGCCCCGCTATGTTCGGCGACGATTCTGCCCTGCACCCGAGCAGAGAAGCCCCAACTGGATTTCTCACCACGGATCACAGACCCATCTGTATACACAATGGCATCATCATCCCCAGAATGATCATGTATCAGTTGATTAATTTCCCATTCTGCTGTTCTATTCCCCCAATTTCTACACTCTCTGCCAAAGCTGATGATGACCTGCTGGTAGTTAATCCAGTTCTCATCTGATATACTCCACTTTTCCCCCTTGAATATATTGTCGACTGTGGCCACCTGCTTGATCGTTGTCTCTGCCTGTGCCAACCATGACATTCCTCTCTTTATTCTTGCTCCCTTAATGTCAGCTATGTTACCATGCAGAGGGTGCCGTTTGTCTGTGGATACTCGCATATAGGCTTTTGCTTGGGCCATCACATATCTGGATTTAATCGACAGCACTCCAAGCATATACCTCATTGTCACAATGGGGTTATCTCGCGTACAGCCCAAGACTATGCACATCCATTCATTCTGAATGCGTTCTAGTCATTCACATTGTGTAACACAATAGATAGTATTGCAAGGCTGTTTGATGTTAGCTAAGATTTGATCAATTTTAACTTGAAAAAAACGCCACTGTGACCAGAATTGTAAAACAAGTGCTTACTGCAATTTAAACATCTGGAAATTCTAGCTCTCTCATTCAAAGCAAGGGCTTTCAGGATTTTAAAACACTTTCCAAAGTATGAAGCACGAAGAATTGGCTTCAGTGCTTCCATTTCCTCAACCAGCATATGACCCCCTAAATCTGCTAATTTTGCAGACTTTAGTTCGTTTTCCTGAATTTACTTACTTACTTAGTCATCCCTCTTCTACCGTTAGGTGTAGAGGAGGGAAAGCCATACTATCCTATTGACTGTCTTCTTTCTGGCCTGGTTCCAATCTAGTCCTCGGTCCATCAGAGATTGTCTAATGTTGTCCTCCCAGCGGACTCTGGGTCGCCCTGGAGGTCTGGATCCCTTGGCTGTTAGTTTCCCATACTTTTCCTGGTAGCTGATCTTCTTCCATTCTGCAGAAATGGCCAAACTATCGTAGTTGGAACCCAGTGGATGGGTTTTGAGGCCTTGCCGCATCGTCTGATTGCGGACCATATCTCTTCTTGTTTCTTCAACCACCTTCCTGAATTTTCAAACTATAATCTCAATCTCTATCTCTCTCCTTTGAGATTAATTGGAACAAGATTAAATGAAGATTAAGAAGGAATGATATAATATTCATCCAATATATCTCGGCCAACGATCTTGAACAAGATCTTACAATCAAACCTGTTCTGTTGGGAGTTCCTTATTCTTTCAAAGCTGGGAGTGGCAACCCAAGTATGGGGTTCTCCGTGAGCGTGGGCCCTATTGGGTCAAATTGGCCTCAGGCCGGCCCAGCTGACAATATAAAATATTAAAGTCAAAAGAAAATAAACTGTTGTTAACCTCCTTAAGCTGGGTGGCTTCATCCTCATCTATGAGAGGTTTGGTGTCCGCGTCTCTGAATGTGAAGATCAGGTGACCAAGGACCAAGCACAGGACGCCCAGTGGCACTAAGATGCTGCTTATATCTTTCGTGTACATCTGAAAGTGAAATGTAGTAGACAAGAACAAAATAATAATTCAACCCCACACAGGCACACTATAACAAAGAAAAAAAGCAGCATCGGTCAACAATTTAACGCTAATGCTTTATATCTGCACTTTACATGGTTTGTGAATAAACAATAGTGCACTGGAAGTAGCAAAGTCATTAAATAATATAAACTGCAGTGCTACAAAAACCACCCCTGTAGGATGACATGAAGAGCATTGCTGCATGTTTCTTTCAACTGGTTTGTTGTGGTAATGCCCACATGCTCTTTCATGGAGTAAAAAGGAAACAGGAAGATAGGCCCCTAATGGGAATGAGATCACAAAAGCAATGACCAGCTGTTATCAATACAGCCATACTATACTTACCTCCTGTCCAATGCTGTTGCCAACAGACACACAACTGGTCACAATAAGAAACAGCCAAACAATTATATGTGGGATATATCGGAGCCATTTATTACTTCTCCCAAACTTGTATACAACAGGAACCATGACCTGAAAGAAGAAAAAAAACATACTTCTTACCTTAAAAGCTTGTACCCTTTTCAAAAAAATTATTCTCGGCCCCATGATGTGGTACGAGGATGTTTTCTATCACAAAAGTAAGATAATCTCTGCAAGTTTTTAAGCATACCATAAAAGAATGTATCTATTTCTTTTTTGTTCACCTACTTGACTAGTGTGTGGAGAGACATGAAACATTTACCGGTTGCAACTCAACTGCGAAAGTTTCACTTGAAATACCCGCCGTGCGCATGCGAAGGGTGCACATATTGAGTCTTTGTAAGTGTCGTGAAATATTCTAATCCACATATATAAATTATCAGATAAATATGAAGCCTAACAAATACATTTAATAAAAAGGAAGAAGAATGGTAAAGAACAGTGCTGTCACAATGACAGTACTCGAAATCCCCTTTGTTTTATGCTTCGTCTGCAAATTGTAACGTTTCCACGTTAAATATAAGCCACTGCATAAATACAAGCGTTTCCACAACACATTAAAACGGGTGTCCTTGTTCTGGAACCCCCAGGGCAAGAGAGGCAGAGGAAGACCAAGAAGTACGTGGAGAAGAGAGTTGGAAACAGAGGTGAAAATGATGAGGAGAACATGGAAAGAACTTGAGATGATGGCACGTGACAGGAGGACTTGGCATGTGTTTGTTGAAGGCCTATGCTCCTTTGGGAGTGGAGGGTTATGAATGAATTAAAACGGGTATTGCATTTCTAAGAAAAACATTGAGAGGCACACTGCGTAATGACCTAAATTAATCCTAACATTAATTATACTACGTTACCAAAACGAACGAACAGATGGACTCAAATAGAAAGAGAGAGGGGCGAATGAAAGCAAGGACACATGCAACACTAAACTCGCGTCGCGCGATACACAATTACTACTATCACGCGTGTAAGGCCACATGCACTAACTTTTTTTTCAGACGGACAGTGATAAAAACACTAACCTTCCCAGAGTTAGGTTTTAAAAAAAACCTGGAAAACGCTTATTAGAAAAGATGACATTAGATGGGTTTACGCTTGAAAACATTACAGTACCCAGACAGCACATCTTCGAAACAGGAGGTAGAAGAAATTGCATATTTTGAACGCAGCCACTTAGCTCTTTTAAATTTGTATATTTGGGTTCCTTAGGGCTTGCTGACAAAGAATTTGTAAAACGTTACGCAAATAGTCTAGGAATTACCAAATTATAACCAAAATAAAATAGTGGGGGTGCCTGACAGCATGAAATCATTTCTGCTCATAAAATTTTTTTTATAACGTGTTTGAAAAAACCTTACGTTACGGAAATAGCCTACCATGTTAACTCCAAATTGATTGGAGCGCAACAAATATAAGACTAAACACGATTGGTCGGGCTATAAATACTATCTTGTGTTGTTATGGGAAACGAATAGAAGGGGTACTTTTTTGAAAAGATGTGTGGACGTGGTTTCATTGGGTAGAGCTGCGAATATACTTGATTCAGAGCGTCTGTTCATTGCCACATCTTGTAATAAACCTACTAAGAAGCAGTACGTTGAGCACCAGTGTATATTTGTTATAAAATAAAGCCTGGGACAACGGCAGATCGGAGTTGGGCTATATTCATTGCCAGTCAACGAAACTGTTTATTATTCTATGAATTGTGGTAAGCTTGAAATATTCAATATCTTTTAATGAAAATTGAATGTAAATTGTTAATTTATGCCTGTATATATGTGTAGTTCAGTAGCGAACATGATGTAAAGCCTATAATGCTCCAGCCTGAACAGAAGGTGTCGGAGGAAAGTAAAACTGCATGGAATGGCCAAACAGTACACTGACACCTAGATTATTGATTAGACAGAAATAATGCTGGAATTGCAGAGGCGTGGTAACCATTAGGGAGGGAAATACTGGTATAAAATATTTCAGATGAAGCTGACAGTTGGCCTAACGCTCTGAACTCAATGTTTGTGATGTATTGTGCTCAGTGTAGAAAGAGAGTATAAATTAGTTATGACGTAGAAGGTACATCCTTCTTGTTTTCAGGGACAGTGGTCTTAAAGTTATTGAGCAGCACCTGGTCAGAGCTTTGCTGAAGCCAGAGGTGGACAGCATACTCCTTGGTCCATATAGCAACCAGTGGGGTGGCTCCAGAACTCATCGAGCAGAGGAGCCTTTTTCTGCAGTCATCACGCAAGATAAGAGAGTGTGGCCATGGAGCTCAACATTATGTACCCCATCTTAAAATGACAGTGTAAAATACAATTAAGAGGGGAATTTAATTGTTTTAATATCAGGAACTGAGAACATCTCCAATACTAGTTCCAATAAAGACAAACTATTGAAGTCATGATGACAAATACCAACAGAGCTTGAACAAAACAAAACCAGTATTACCTCATATTACTACTACACCACTGACACACATAGGATACTATTAAAAATACATGTCACTACAAGATTCATATTGAGAAATTCTGTACATATAACTTGTAATTAAAATTGATTGTGATTCCTGGTTCCATTTGTATTTGAATCAGGACACATATTCATTCATGACAGCACTGAATACATATTGTTATTTGAAAAGTTATCAGTGACTCCTTTAAGATATCCTCATAGAGTGTTTTATGTATGTGAGTGTCACAGTGTTGTCAAGTGTGGTGGAATAAATTAAATTGTTTATCTGTCTGTTGTTGTTATGACTTACACTTCATCATACACATACCCTAGACATATAACGTAGTCATCACACTATTCCAGAATAATTCTGACTGAGGTATACATATGTGGCAGCAAGTAAGGTTATATATAATACACTACTCTTATTAGATATATATACCTTCACAGCTGATCTCAGTCAGTACACTAAGTCCCCTATAAATATTTATAACATCCCACTTCACCACAGTAAGGTATGCTTAAAAACTTGCAGAGATTATCTTACTTAATATATGTATACAAGGTCGGCGTGAACTGCTCTGACAATATCATGGCATACCTCGGAGATATTGTGGGTTCGGTTCCAGACCACCGCAATAAAGCGAATATCGCAATAAAGCGAATATCGCAATAAATCAGGTGACACCCATTTTTCTTGGCTTCCCGGTGCATATAAAAGCCTAAAATAATGTTTACGCTATGTCTATTATGTGCGCAATAGCGTTAGGTCTTAAAAAAACAAAACAATGTAGGCCTACTGTACTGTAAAATTTAAAATACTTTATTGCTAAACAAATGCTAATCTTCATCATCTAAGTCTTCAGCAAATCGTAATCTTTTTGCTGGTGGAGAGCCAGAATCTTTCGGAAGAAGAAGGAACGTTCTAATAAATAAACATGAATAATTTGATAAAAAAAAGCGCAATATCTGCGAAGTGCAATAAAGCGAAGCGCAAATAAGCGACGTATGCCTGTTTACGGAAACCTGATTGGTTAAGCTTATGTCCTTCACCCCTTGACTAGGCTACGAAAGTTCAAGACCAGGTTATTATGACATAGCTATAGTGTTGTGCTTGGCAACATCCTCCTCACGCGCACTATTGCACTGATATTAACTATTATCATACTTAAGCTCGGGCGTTGGCGTAGCTGGCGAGTCCTTTTTAGAGCTTTGTACTAGCAGATAGATAATCTTAGTCCTTATCAGGACTTAGTATCAACGCTGATCGGGTTTGAAGTCAACAGAGTTGACTTTTTATTTGGATGGTAAATGCGCTCTGATATAACCAAATAGGTTGAAAGGAACGCGCATCGCCAGAAGAAGGCAAAAACCGAACCAAAAAAAAACTTCACACGTACACATAAGGTTCACGTTACACACAATAACACTTGATCAGCTTGCCGCCATCAAACTTTATTTCTTAATGATCGTACACGTTTAGTTTCGTATTTTAATGTATTACATTACATCCTACCTTTTTTTTCTTTCAAATGAATATAAACATTTCCACTGAAAAAGAACAACCTGTATTTAGGATAACTTGCAGAAAAACTAATAATGCTGGTGGTACTGCTGAAGTTTCTGGTTTAGCTAGAGTTGGTTGTGATTGTGTCCTTTGTGGTTTTTGGCTTTGTGAGTTACCAAGGTTTAGAGTAACTGTGTCGTCTGCTGAATGATTTGGAATTTTCTTCACTGTTATGTTCTGTGGCATTTCTCTGTTGTCTATTCCAGAGGTTCTCAACATTTTTTGGCTCATGGCTCCCTTCTGAGCCTCATTTACCTATGTGGCCCCCTCATTGTCACTTTAGGCGGAAAAAAGTACTTTACCATCTTAGTGTCCCCCCCCCCCCCCTTAGAAATATGGCATGGCCCCCTGGAGGACGGGGCCATATGGCACACGTTGAGAACCACTAGTCTATTCCATTTTCCCTCAGGAGGTGGTCACTGCTGGCTGGTTTTAATGTGTAGCTCCTGAGTTCAGAGTTTCTGGAAATGATTGTTGCTTTTGACCCTATGTCAATGTTGTGGTCAAAGGTAGTCACATGCTGCCTAGGATATAATGGTGGTAAGTCTTTGGCACATTTTTCATCGCTGGATTTCTGAATTTGTTGACAATTAGCTGTGCTGTATTTGTGTTGTGGATTTAAGTGGACCTTAGATGGTAAAAGGTCTTTTATTCTTCTATCAAACATAAGTCTGCTGAGCTGTCAATTCTACTGTCTGTAGGTGTCGATCTCAAGAGTGCCAGGCGCACATCCTCTTTTCTTGTTTTCTATTTAACTGACTTGATAGTGCGTATCTGTCTTTCAATGAAGCCATTTGATTTAGGGTATTGTGGCATTGATGATGTTGTGTGTTTGATCTTCCAGTTCTTAGTAAAATTTAAAGTCATAGCTCTGTGTTTCCAACAACAGAGCTTGTAGTCGTGGTGGGGCTGAAGCTACTGGGTCCCAGTGTAGGAGAGGAAAACTGGTATCACAGGATAGTCACGACTGAGAAGGTCTCTGCTACAGAAAGAATTCAAAGTATAGTCAGAGCCTACGGTGCCACTTCCGCTAAGTAACTATCTGTGATAAGTAAACAATTCAACAAACAAACGAAACTCAACTTCAAAAAATTTTCTGTTCGCAATACATTGAGTTTTTCGCTGTAGTGGTGAAAGCACAGTGGCTTACAGGTAACACGCGGTGTATATTATATGAGGTGTAGGGCGCAAGTAGATTTCAGTTGCTAGCGCGCAGTGGCTTAAAGCGTCGTTGGCTTTGCGCAGGTGGGTCAGTGTCTGGTTTGACAAGACAAGAGAGTAGCTAGGCAGAGCAAAAGTCGACAGACGATGGAAAGTCAAACATCGAGAATGGAGAAGATGCTGTTGTAATTGGTCGGGTTGCTATTGTTGCTGTTTTTGTTTTTTTAGTCCATGTACACGAGCTACGAGGCATTTCTACTGCATATATCTGGTTCAACCCCATGTGGTTTATAATTTGGGTATATAGTGTTAAGCACTGGTCTGTCGCGGCAAAGGTGGCCGGGTTTGATTTACGGTATCGACACGCTTCAGTCTACCCAGCTGTAAATGGGTACCTGACTTTACACTTGAGTTAGGTAAGGAAAAGGCAGCGAGGAAAGGAACTGGTCATCCCCACCTCGCGATGCTGGACCTAGTATAGTGAAGTCTCTAACACTTCGCTCCTCTACGGCAGTATCTGCTGCGGGATTACCTTTATGTTTTTTATATAGTGTTAGTGTTGTGATGATGACGTGTGTCAAAAATCAATACATGTACTCACCAGAATTCCCAAGAGAGTCCAGAAGTCGCTTTCTCTTATTAGAATGTTGTCTAGTAAAGATCCTACTTTCCACATCAGGACAGTAGACAGAGCGATCAGCAGGATGGTGGTCATCTGTACGAAATTATTAACAACATCATAATCGTTGCTCTGTTATTCACCAACACTCACTGACTAACCCCAGGATTAACAGTCACTGCAGCCAGTGACCTGCTACGTACATTCATAATGAATAACCTTTCCATTGATTGATAACCAAAGAAGCCAACGTATTCCGTATCATTCGAGTAGTCATGCCAGTATTTTGCACTCACTTGAAAATACGTTTTAATAGACAGGTAAATCTATAGTTATGAAGACCAAGCTTCTCTCCCCTAACACTCCAGTGCCTTCGCGACAAAAAAGAAGCTAATTGTTATTGTTATTGATGAGCAGAATCGACATCATTGCACTCCGGGCAAACCCATAGGTGCTCAAACTGCTTCAGTATATGTCGAAGAGTCTACAAATCGTTATTACCCGTAAAGCGCCAGAGCACAAATAGATTCTTTGAACTAGAAGTGAACAGAATTTCTTAACGTTGAGGATATTTGCTGTAGAGTAACGAACCAGAGTTTCCATGTACACGATACCAACCATCACTTGTGTAGCCTGGTGAGAAATTCAAGCAGAATTACATTGGGTTATTTTCAGCCCGATTTTCACCGCAAGTATTGTGTGTACGTAGACTAGTCATCGTCATATTTTTTTCTACGCAGATAGTGTGTACGTAGACTAGTCAAGGACATATTTTCTCTACGCAGATAGTGTAAACATTGTATGGTGAACTAATTTATATGGTGCATTTAGCTCGCAATACATTGCTGCGGGTGTTAACTTTGTAAGTCGCGAAAAGGCCTAATCACGTCGTGTGTTAGTAGATAAGATCGCAGTACACACTATCCTTTCAACACTATCATACCATATATCGTTGTACCATTCAGCCACCAACCTTGTCTTTCGTTATTGCATCCCTAATCATATGTCGCTGTACCATTCAACCATCAACATTGCCTTTTGTTTCGAATCCCTAATCATATATCGCCGTACCATTCAACATTGTATTTCGTTATTGCTTTTTGTTTCGAATCCCTAATCATATATCGCCGTACCATTCAACATTGTATTTCGTTATTGCATCCCTGGAGCAAACTGGGACTGTTTGGCAAGGAAGAACATTCCAGCACTTCTGATTCATGCTATACAGAGCTTCTACAAGTCTTGCAGAAATTATGTGAGGACAGCAAACCATAAGTCAGAAGAGTTCAGGACCACCACTGGTGTAAGACAAGGTGATATCCTGTCACCTTATCTTTTCATACTCCTCATGGACGATGTCATCAAGGCATGTAAGGAGAGAACAAGAAAGTATTCAGTGGGGTACTAGAAGATGAGACAGGTCTGTATTTCAGAGCTGGCATTTGCTGATGATGTTGCCCTGATTGCTAAATCAGAGGCACATCTCCAATCCAACCTGCAAGTCTGGAAGGAAGGGCTGGAGAAGAGAGGGGTGGTCATAAGCAGCTCTAAAACAAAATCCTTGGTGATATCACGCGAAGAAAGAAGACATCAGATTAAGCTGGGAGAACAGGTCCTGGAGCAGGTCGACCACTTTAAATACCTCGGAGATATTGTGGGCGTGATAGTGTGGTTCCTGTTTGTACTTACAGTGTTTGTATAGCGTGGACTCGTCTCACTGCCCAACAGTAGGCAGCTAGGTGTTGACGATGTTATGGTACTATAACTCTAGATGATAGTACATCACACGATAATACAGATGATGGATGGATAACATCTATCGTAAAGCACTGCACTCAACCAGCAGTGAATAACAAGATGGGGTTTATTTACAGTAGTCATCCAAAAACAAAATCCGACGAAAAATTGACTCATGCCCAACCTTCCATCGAGGCGGTTCTTCTTTCACAATATACAAAACAAATGCTCATTTAGCAACCTTTGAGATTAGTCTCCTCTCTGTCTATTGATTCCTTTTACTTATAGTCTGACGCAGCTTTACTAGCTCGTATAAGAATTTATGTTCTCTGGTTTTGTTTGCAACTCATGATGAGGCACGTAGGTCTGGTGGAACTAGTTTGAGGTATATTACTATAGATAACTGGTCTAACTACTGTGATGGGTTTTGATGTTATTAAGTGTGGTTGCTATGTTTACTTAGTGTACTGAATGAGGTCAGCTGTGAAGGTCCCTGAGGATAACAGTTTATGTGAGTTTATAGAGTACCTTGCTACTACCACCTACGACCTCAATCAGACTTATTCTGACTAGTATGTCTGATAGCTACGTCTAATGTCTAGGGTAATGAAATGTGGTGTGCTGGTAACTAAATACACAAACACACACACACACACACACACACACTAATATTAATATCTATGATCAAGTCAATTAACACTGTGTTTTAAATTTAGAAATTACAATTTTTTTAATTTATTTTGTCCTGAACCAAGATTTTTCTTATGGTCAGGACTTTTAAAACAATTTGAATCAATTTCAATAGAATTACATATAATTGAGTAAACACATGAAAGACTTGTACATATACATAATTTAAATTTGCTAATATTGGTACTAAAACTAAAAATCTTTAGGAACTAGTGCTGGATGTCGGGTCGGGGTATTTGCATCATACCCATGTCTTAGTTAACAGTGTTCATTTGCTCTTTAAACAGGATTAATGGTGGGAAAGCCTCTTAATACACAATGGAGTTTCTATTATATTATATTCGTTGATGAATCTCAGCAGGCCAGTTCTTTAATACTTAACTGGCCTGTGACGATTGAAGAAAGTAGTTCCTTAGGCCCACTCCTCACTTGCTCTGAGGTAATATGGTAGGCATCTCATTTCATACAATGGTGTATTCGTCAGAACATCTGGCACTAGCACAGTGCCAGACAAAGAAACTCTGAAACCATAAAATTAGGCTATGTCTTAACATATTACCTAATCCACCATGTTTACAAGCATTAATACATTGAAAAAACGACATGGTCAGATCTCTCTGACCGACCCAGCACATCTACATCCAGGCTGTTATCAAGTAGCACTAGTTTCCCATTCCTCTCCTCTATGAACTGCACTGCATCTGAAATATTTTCATTAATCTCTTTTTTCCCATATAATAAGGTGGGTGATATGTTTCCACCTGAAAAGAAACATCTGTATTCTACATTTCTGATAGTTTATCCTATTATATTTCAACCTCTAGGCCCTGGACAGTCGGCTGGGGACCTAGAATAAGTTCTCACTTGTCGTAATCATTTTTCATTATATGGCAGTATCACTCACTCAGAATTTGTTAAATAAAAGGTTAATAATTTCTGCCTTACCACAATTCAAAATGAAAACACACAGGTACGTTGAAAATAGCACAAACTCAGCTGAGCTGCTGGCTAGACTAGGGCGTCCCACTACTACTAGCACATATATTCAATGGACGACAAACTTCTTAGCCTCAACGATCTGCTTGTATGGACAGTCTTCAACAAAAATGGCAACGAGCCGGCAAATTTTCCAATAATCTTAACTATGCTGACCAATCAAATTGGAAAGCCAATCTTTTTAAATTTAAAATTTTACACTAAGGTCCAAATTTGGTCCAATGTGTAGTGTATTTCTGTCGGTCGGTCTGTCCGAACTTGTCTTTTCCCAAAAATGGACTTGGTTTTGGCCTAACACTAAAAAAATATTCAAATTTTCTCTCATTCCCTTCTTAGATTTCTACTGCGAAGATATTTTTAGATTCTATCCTCCTTGTCTCCTCCTTGTTTACATGGAATTTTTTTTCTGCCTTTGTCTCAAGGACGCGTCAAATGTAACTTTAGTGAATGCAAAGCTAACCTCTGTTTGCTAGTTTGCCACTGAACAAATCAGTCTTTTGTCAATAACTTCCATGTTATCTGTCCGTCCTTTTATTTGAAAGCATATTATTTATCAGGAAAAGATAAGCTCTTAAACTAGCTAACTTTTGTGATTCTAAACCTATTAATAAGAAATTCCACATTTTCTCCATGTTAGTCTTGAAATCTTTACTACCACTCGTTCACTTCTTTTCCATGTACTTTCAAGCTAATTACGAGAGTCTCTCGTAGTACGTGAGAATTTACGTCATTCGCAATAAGAGCTAAGCCTGTTTTCGTGACAACTGGCTACATGTTCTTACTTTTACATCGTATTTCAAACTACCAACTACAAGTTCGCGCATATGCTAGACTTAGATTCAAACGCGTGCAGACGGCATCATTTTTTCTTCCCTCCTTTTCTTACCCCGTCTAAACGAATAGGCCTTTCGGGTCCTCATGTTATAATTAGTTTTTTTTCTTCAATGACACTAGAAACGATGGTACGGTCTACCACAATCAACGCGCCTGTAGCGTGAGCGAAGAAGCTGCAGCGTAACTTAACTATATTTTATCCCTACATTTTATTTTAACTTTTATATTTATAATGGAGGATTTTATCGCTGTATCAATGTATTCCACTGTAGTGGTGTTTGATGGTATTGTATGATGGTGATATTACTAAATGTAATTGTATGAGGCCAGCTGTGAAGGCTCCTGAGATAAAATGTAGTTGTGAATTGTCAGAAGGCCTTTCTTGCTACCACTACGACCTCACACTTAATTTTTTTTAATGAATGTGGCTACGTAAAGTGTCTAGGGTTATGATATGTAGTGTGGTGTAATAGGTTATAGATATACCCACAGATATTTAACAAGACTAATAATATTAATAAATGTTAAAATACACTGAACTAACTCACGTGTGTAAAATTTTTTGATAGAATTACATTTATTTTGTTCTGGATCAATTTTTTAGGTTGACCAGAACTTAAAAGGATTTAGAGATTATGAAAGAAATGCATGGAATATTATATCATAAATGCAATAGTGTACATATATAGGTACTATACTAGTTAGTTTTATTAAAATGTTCTAGTAGTCATCTACTTGGGAGGATAGTTACTGTTTGTGCTGTTGGGGTGGCCTCATCACACCTGTCTATATTGACTACACAGTGTCCAGAAAATGGTGGGAATTTTTATGGGGTATTAGTAACTACACAGCGTTGGTGAATGTCCAGCAGACCAGAGGCTCACTCATCTTGTAGTTGTAGCTCTGGTGCTGAAATCAGGTGGTCCCACCTCTCCGTGCTGGTGGGCAATAATGGTGGTCTCTGTCACAAGTACTGCACAGATACACTCGAGTAAAGTCACCCACTGAATAGACACTGCTTTGTTGACAACAGAAACTCACAGCTCTGCAATCAAAGTATGGGCCATGTGTCAAAATCTATTCTCTACCCACGTCTGGACACAACACTGACACAACAACCACATCATACAGACAGGTCAGATCTCTCTGACCAAACAGCACATTTACCATGGTGGTTTTACATCAGGTAGATCCTCCCAGACTATAGATTCTGAAAAATATTTATTAGTTTTCTGCCCTAAAAGAGGATAGGTAATATGTTTCATTATTCTCAACACTTGATCTGTCTTGCCTAACCCTTGTTGGAGTTTATGTATATTGTTGGTCCCTAGACCCTGACTAGGGCGGGGGGTCTAGAGCAAATCCCTACTTGTTTGTAAGGCTAGATTTCGATATGGCAGTATCAAATCACTCAAACATGAAACAATATTCAAAATATATAAGGAAATAATTTCAATCTTACCAGATTATGAATAAATAACACAGAATTGCTAGCAAAACTCAGCTGAGCTGCTGGCTATAGTATGGCGTCCCTAAATTTATTTCACTTTCTTTCATATGGAAATCACCACACTTTAAAATCTGTGTCTATCACTGAACAACTATTGAAGAATGACCCCACTTTCGCGTCTGAGCGCTAATGATATGATTGTCTGTGGCCAATCACTGCCTAGGTTTATTTTAAATTCAAATTTCCTACACTAAAGTCATTTCAGTCATGCTTCAGTCAAGTATGGATGGTTATCTGTTAGTCTGTCCGTCTCTACTTGTGTTTCTACAAAAATGTACTTGATTTTTGAACCAACTTTTCTCTCCCCTCCAAAATTTTGTCGTTAAAAGTTATTTTTAGACACAGCCACCACCAATGTCCCTCTCTTCCATACTACGTAGATTTGAACACCTGCGTCTCAAGGTCGTGTTTTTTTATGCAATTAGCGACACTTTTAGATTCAATACAGTCTGTCGATGATGTGAACAACACTGTCTTTTGTCATTATCTTCAATATTATCTATCCGTCTGTAAAATTGAGACCATATTAGTTCACTGCTCAGAATGGGCCATCCGGCCAGCTAATTTTTATATTCCTAACATTAATATTAAGAAAAATTTACTTTTTAATTTTTGTAATATTCCAAACATCTGCGTTTTAGCCGCTGAATTCAAATCAAGGGCTTGGTATCGCGCAAAAGCGTCCAATAAATGACTGTGGCGTAACATATCTATGGTCCCTTCTGTCGAGTTGCTTACTTTTTTATGTCAACTTGGGAAACGTGACTTTTCTCCGTTTCCCCCCCCCCCCCCCAATTGCGTCTCCTTAGCCTTTCTAGTCTCACGCAATCTTTCCAGTCATATTTTTTTCCTTTCATCCGCCGTTCCCCTCCTGTCTAGCAAGTCAATTATTATGGAGGATGATGACCCGCGGTCTAGGCGATCATGTACTATTCGCAGCCTACGCATTATGTTTTTATCCTTAAATGTTATCTTTGGAGGTATTTTACCGTTGTATCTCTGTCAATTTCACTACATCCACCACACATATCCCCACTTGAGAACATGCACTAATGCAAGTTCCAATACCAGTGATACACATAGATAAAATTAACTCCTTACGCCTGCTGAATACTCTAAATTTGATCACAGGGGTGCCTACTGAGGAAATCTGCACCGACGTTCTGTGACCCCGGAATATATTCAATGGTAAATTGATATGGCTGTAATAATAAAGACCATCGTAATAATCTGGCATTTTCATGCTTGGCCTGTGATAAGAATACGAGGGGCTGATGATCCGTCTAGACCACGAATGTTCTCCCATATAGATAGATTTGGAACTTTTTTATCGCCTAGATTAACGCTAAACACTCTTTTTCGCTTGTGGAATAGCCTTGTTCCGCTTTGTTCAACTTGCGGCTAGCATAAGCAACTGGGTTCAGTTCCCCATTGGGTGAAGAGGACCTTTGCAACAAAGTAGCCCCCAGGCCCACATTGCTTGCGTCCGTTCTCACCACAAAATCCTGAGTCAAATCAGGCAATTTGAGAATAGGCTTGCTAGTGAGTTTTTCCTTTAACTCTTGGAATGCTAATTCACACTGCGCTGACCAAACAATTTTATCTGGATTTCCTTTGCGAGTCAAATCAGTCAGAGGAGCACATATAGAGTTAAAATTTTTGATATATATTTGGTAAAACCCACACAACGACACGAATGATCGCGCGTCTTTCTTTGTTTGTAGTCTAGGTGCTCTCTGCAACTTTTCCAAGTTCTTGGGGTCAGGGGTCATGTTACCCTGATATACAGTATGTCCCAAGAATTCCAACTCTTTGCATCCAATACAACATTTTGTTGGTCTAGCAGTCAAGTTTGCTTCTCTGAGCCTATCAAATAGCATATTCAGAGAGTTAACGTGTTCTTCAAATGTTTCTGTAGCGATGAGGATATCATCCATGAAATTCGTGATACATGGATTATTCAAGGGATCCAACAATTTGCGCATCATCCTAGAAAACACACTCGGAGCATTTTTCAATCCAAATGGCAACATGTTGAACTCATAATGCCCTTCCGAGGTGCTAAAAGCTAAATAAGGTCGAACCTCAGGCTTCACAGGAATCTGATAATAGCCTTTGCTAAGATCCACCTTCGAAAAATATTTTGCCTTGTTCAATTTGGCAAATAACTGTTTTGTGTCCGGTAATGGATCCACCTGACCTTCTGTGACAGCATTCAGTTTCCTGTAATCTATGCACAGTCTATGTTCCCCAGACGGTTTCCTCAACAGAACTACACTGGAGCTGTAAGGAGATTCACTGTGAGAAATAATCCTTTCTTTCAACAAATAATCTATCTTCTCTTTCAATGCTTTCTCCTTAGCAAACGGAACAGAATAGGCTTTCATACAGATTGGTGTTGAGTCTACCAGCTTCATATCATACTCTAGCAAATTAGTATGCCCCGGTTTGTCTGTTAACACATCTGTATGTTCCTCCAGAACCTGTTGAACTCTCTCCCTCTGATTTTTAGTCAGGTGCTTACTGACTTTTACCTCTGCAGCTGTCTCACAGGGGTGTAATGGGTATTCATGTGAGGTGAGTGGTTCCTTTTTCATTTCGGTTGCGATAGCCAAGGTCAGTAAAGGGGTGCCTTCCTGGATTTGTCTGTCCAGATACTTCTTTAAAAGGTTCACATGATATATTTTCTCCTTCCCCTTTTTGTCAATTTTATAATTGGTTATAGACACCTTTACTAGAACGGTATATGAACCTTGCCATCCAATTTGCAACTTATTATTGCTGCCGGGTAGTAGAAGAAGTACTTTCTCTCCCACAGCTAATTCTCTGTCCTTTGCTTTCTTGTTAAAATAAGCTGCATGTTTCTTCCTGGCTTGTCTCAAATTATCATTTGCCAGTTTCCATCCAGCTTTCAGACGAGTGGTCAGCTCGTTCACATAATTATATGATGAGGTAACAGTTTCCTCTGCCTTCTCATCTGTCCACGTCCTTAATAAGGCTTCCAATTGACCTTTTATTGGCCTCCCAAATAACAGGGTTGCGGGTGCCATCCCGGTTGAACTATGTGGTACTTCCCGGTACGCAAACAACGCAGCGGGCAAAAATTGATCCCACATATCAGGTTTCTCATGTGCCAGCTTTCTCAGGATAGAAATGAGAGTCCCGTTGAACCTCTCTACCTGGCCGTTCCCTTGTGGATGGTACGGGCTACAATGAAAGTGTCTGGCTTGAAATAGCTTAAAAACTTCTTCCGTTAGTTTCCCCTTGAACTGTGAGCCATTATCAGTCAAGATTTGATGCGGGAATCCTAATCTTGTGAATATTGTAAGTAATGCCTCTGCCACATGTTTCGAATCGATTGACGACAGGGCTACCGCCTCTCCCCACACAGAACAAGTGTCCACCAGAGTAAGGATGTAACTGTTCCTCCTCTTGGTCCGAGTGAGAGGTCCCACAATATCCACTGCAACCCTCTCAAAAGGTGTTCCCACTATGGGCATTTCCCCTAGAGTTGCAGGAGCAGTCCAATGCTTACAGCTACCCTTTGACATTCTGGACAGGATTTTACATATCTTTTTATATCTTCCGTTATCCCTGGCCAAAAGTAATGACAAGCTATACGCTGTCCTGTGGCGCTGATCCCCATGTGACCACTGAAGGGAATCGCATGCCCGAGTTCCATCACTTTCTCCCTATATGAAGTAGGAAGAACCAGCTGGTTGTGACCATTTGTTCCAGTTCCAGCCTTCCTGTATAATAATTTGTTCTTCATATAATAATCTCCCTTGCTTGGAGGTGTGTGACATTTGGGCAATTTTTTAAAACATGGCTTGAGTGTCCTATCCTCAGCCTGCGCCTTCCTCATCTCCTCTGGATGAGCATTTATAGGTTCACCTTCTTCCTCCTTTGACTGTGACCTGGTCTGCACTGTCGCCATGATCACAGGTCCCTTGGCATTCCCCAAGAAGACGTATCTACACCCCAATATCAGAGGGTAGATTGGTTCATCTATCACTGCTGCTCTGATTTCTCCTTCCACATAGCGAGTTTTCACCGTTATCCTTGCGATGGGAAGTGTCATGAGTGGTATGTCCTTAGTCGCCCCTTGTATTTCCACGGTTTCGGTGGTATACTGACCTGGGTTCACTAGGCTAGACCTCACAACTGAATCAAAATCCAAACCTGTATCATATAGGCACCTTGTGGTGACCCCGTTACAAACAACATCCTCACAAACTGGGGGGTGATAAGGTTCTTGCTGTCCAGTAGGTTTAACCTTTAATCTCTGGTTCCCCGATTTCATTGCAGCAATGTTAGAAGGTTTCCTTTTACAAACTTCGGTGTTATGGTTGTCCTTCCTACACCATTTACACCACCTCTTTCCTTGGTTAAACGGTTTTCTTTCATTATATTTTTGGTCATTGAACTGTGAGTTTCTATCACGATAATCATTTCGTGGCCTATCAAAGTTAGTCCTACCTTTGTTACCTTGTTCTTTGGTATCACATTTATTAAAGTGCTGTGTGGCCTTAAAATTCTCTATATGTTTCCTTTTAGTGCCAGCTACCTCTGCCTGGGCTGCTTGATACCTCTCAGAAACATTCAATACCTCACCCAACCTCTCTGCACCTTGTTCCATGAGAAACTTTCTCAGGTCTGGAGCCATGGACTCTCTTAATGCTCTATCATGATCATTTCTTTAAGATCTTGGGTCTTCCCCAGAGCAGTCCATTTCTCCAAATAGGTTTCCAGTCTGGCAGAGAATTGGTGGTATGTCTCCCCAGACAAAAGCTTGGCATTTCTAAACTTCTTACGATAAAATTCACCATTCTTTTCATATCTTAATAACAGAGCCTGCTTTAGCATGTCATAATTGTCTTGGTCGTCTCTATTCATTTTGCAAACACTTCATAAGATGTTCCACTAAACCCCTGGGATAACTTTAGGCTCCACCTTTCTCTCTCTAACCCATACGTAGTAGCCAAAAGTTCAAACCTACTTAGAAAACTGTCTATGTCATCGTCTTTCTCAACAAAATGGTCTAAATGAAAACCCATAGCTGAGGTTGAGGCTCCCTGACTAGCAGTGGCATCGGAGGTAAAGGGGCTGGCACCATTTTCAGGAGCATGGCCTTGAAATTCCAACTCCCTTAGTCGTAACTCGTGCTCCCTTTGTAATCTCTTCTCCTCCTTTTCTGCTTCCCTTTCAGCAGCCTGTCTCTTTTCCTCTCTTTCAGCAGCCTGTCTCTTTTCCTCACTTTCAGCAGCCTGTCTCTTTTCCTCAGCTTCTAATTTCTTCTCTTCCAATTGGAGCCGCTTTATTTCAGCCACCCTATCCGCCTCCAATGCCCTAGCCTTTTTGTCAGCCTCAATCTGCAGCCTCTTAAGTTCTTTGTCAGCCTCAATTTGTAACCTCTTCTCTTCAGCTAACCTATCTTCCCTTTCAATATACTTGTCGCATTCTGAAGTTACATATTGGATCAAAGCCTGACCCTCCATATTCATTTCTTTAGCAGTCAGCACAGCAGCCGATCTGAATTTGGCTAGATCTGCCATCCTGTATAACAATTCTAATAATGTTCTAAGATAGATTACAAACTCTAATTAACAAAGTGACACTCTACTTAATTAATTACTACTGGCTGTGAAGATTCATCAACTTTTACTCTCCACCTTAATTATTTCTTATGAATATCTTTTAATTTTAGGGACACTGTTAAATTTATACAAACTTATACCCCAATAAATTAATTCCCGGACCAGGAGACCCCAATATATGTGAAAAATTCAGATCCCAGACAAGCCTACCAATATATGTGATGGGTTTTGATGTTATTAAGTGTGGTTGCTATGTTTACTTGGTGTACTGAATGAGGTCAGCTGTGAAGGTCCCTGAGGATAACAGTTTATGTGAGTTTACAGAGTACCTTGCTACTACCACCTACGACCTCAATCAGACTTATTCTGACTAGTATGTCTGATAGCTACGTCTAATGTCTAGGGTAATGAAATGTGGTGTGCTGGTAACTAAATACACAAACACACACACACACACACACTAATATTAATATCTATGATCAAGTCAATTAACACTGTGTTTTAAATTTAGAAATTACAATTTTTTAAATTTTTTTTTGTCCTGAACCAAGATTTTTCTTATGGTCAGGACTTTTAAAACAATTTGAATCAATTTCAATAGAATTACATATAATTGAGTAAACACATGAAAGACTTGTACATATACATAATTTAAATTTGCTAATATTGGTACTAAAACTAAAAATCTTTAGGAACTAGTGCTGGATGTCGGGTCGGGGTATTTGCATCATACCCATGTCTTAGTTAACAGTGTTCATTTGCTCTTTAAACAGGATTAATGGTGGGAAAGCCTCTTAATACACAATGGAGTTTCTATTATATTATATTCGTTGATGAATCTCAGCAGGCCAGTTCTTTAATACTTAACTGGCCTGTGACGATTGAAGAAAGTAGTTCCTTAGGCCCACTCCTCACTTGCTCTGAGGTAATATGGTAGGCATCTCATTTCATACAATGGTGTATTCGTCAGAACATCTGGCACTAGCACAGTGCCAGACAAAGAAACTCTGAAACCATAAAATTAGGCTATGTCTTAACATACTACCTAATCCACCATGTTTACAAGCATTAATACATTGAAAAAACGACATGGTCAGATCTCTCTGACCGACCCAGCACATCTACATCCAGGCTGTTATCAAGTAGCACTAGTTTCCCATTCCTCTCCTCTATGGACTGCACTGCATCTGAAATATTTTCATTAATCTCTTTTTTTTCCATATAATAAGGTGGGTGATATGTTTCCACCTGAAAAGAAACATCTGTATTCTACATTTCTGATAGTTTATCCTATTATATTTCAACCTCTAGGCCCTGGACAGTCGGCTGGGGACCTAGAATAAGTACTCACTTGTCGTAATCACTTTTCATTATATGGCAGTATCACTCACTCAGAATTTGTTAAATAAAAGGTTAATAATTTCCGCCTTACCACAATTCAAAATGAAAACACACAGGTATGTTGAAAATAGCACAAACTCAGCTGAGCTGCTGGCTACACAAGGGCGTCCCACTACTACTAGCACATATATTCAATGGACGACAAACTTCTTAGCCTCAACGATCTGCTTGTATGGACAGTCTTCAACGAAAATGGCAACGAGCCGGCAAATTTTCCAATAATCTTAACTATGCTGACCAATCAAATTTGGAAGCCAATCTTTTTAAATTTAAAATTTTACACTAAGGTCCAAATTTGGTCCAATGTGTAGTGTATTTCTGTCGGTCGGTCTGTCCGAACTTGTCTTTTCCCAAAAATGGACTTGGTTTTGGCCTAACACTAAAAAAAATATTCAAATTTTCTCTCATTCCCTTCTTAGATTTCTACTGCGAAGATATTTTTAGATTCTATCCTCCTTGTCTCCCCCTTGTTTACATGGAATTTTTTTTCTGCCTTCGTCTCAAGGACGCGTCAAATGTAACTTTAGTGAATGCAAAGCTAACATCTGTTTGCTAGTTTGCCACTGAACAAATCAGTCTTTTGTCAATAACTTCCATGTTATCTGTCCGTCCTTTTATTTGAAAGCATATTATTTATCAGGAAAAGATAAGCTCTTAAACTAGCTAACTTTTGTGATTCTAAACCTATTAATAATAAATTCCATATTTTTTCCATGTTAGTCTTGAAATCTTTACTACCACTCGTTCACTTCTTTTCCATGTACTTTCAAGCTAATTACAAGAGTCTCTCGTAGTACGTGAGAATTTACGTCATTCGCAATAAGAGCTAAGCCTGTTTTCGTGACAACTGGCTACATGTTCTTACTTTTACATCGTATTTCAAACTACCAACTACAAGTTCGCGCATATGCTAGACTTAGATTCAAACGCGTGCAGACGGCATCATTTTTTTCTTCCCTCCTTTTCTTACCCCGTCTTAACGAATAGGCCTTTCGGGTCCTCATGTTATAATTAGTTTTTTTTTCCCAATGACACTAGAAACGATGGTACGGTCTACCACAATCAACGCGCCCTGTGGCGCTGGCGAAGAAGCTGCAGCGTAACTTAACTATATTTTATCCCTTCATTTTATTTTAACTTTTATATTTATAATGGAGGATTTTATCGCTGTATCAATGTATTCCACCACAACTACCAGGGCTGTTTATTTATATCAATAGTCATAGTTCCCCGCTCTGACCTTAGCTACTGTCTATCTTCTCTTCATCTGTTTCAACATACCTGCTCGTCTTGTAAAAATCTTGACGACTTGTTAACATAAATCTTGCACTTGGTGACATCGTCTTTCTTGCCTTCATCTATCACTATTTTAAAAGTGACCTTTGAGCATCTTGTAGGTTCGGCAAAACAATTTGATACCAGTCTGTAACCACAGCAACCAACCACTTCCAGTGGCTTGTTCGCCAGAGTCATGAACCATCAAAACATCGCTCGCCATTGACAAATCTTAATACTTTAGCATACTTGCTAACCTACGCTGAGCGCGTTCAAAATCAGACCTCACCAAAAACTTACAAGGGACGTAATTTTAAAATCCCCCTTTGCTGAGTACACTCACAACACAATACAACCTTCTTTGATTTTATTACTAAAACATTATATGCAAATTTGTCCCACCATAATTTAGAACTCGCATGATATGCTTAACCCTATAACACCCACTACATCTCCCAAAAAGGATCCACGGAGTTTCCTCCCTTCCCCCAAAACACTCCTCTGCTCATATCACTTCCCTTTAACAAAGACGAATAGTCTTTTAACAATTCTATTCAACTTTCTCAAACCATTTTTCTGCACTCACTTTCCTTTAACAAATCCCAAGTCACCGTTCACACAATTATAGACCGAAAGGGAGGCATCAAAGAAGAGTTGGCCACTCTAAAAGCAGCAGCTGGGAGACTTTTTCAGGCCATAAATCGAGGATTCCTCAGCAAGAGAGAGGTTCGTAAGAAATCTGTATACCGCTCCACGTATGTCCCAGTCTTGACATATGGATGCGAGTCATGGGCAATGACTTCAACCCACAAAAGCCAGATCCAAACCTCAGAAATGAGGTATCTGAGGAAGGTGTTTCGCAACCAGACGATACGTTAAGGCCTAAAATCCCACCCTCTGCAGACCCAAATAGAACAGTCCCAACTAAGATGATTTGGCCATGTCTGCAGAATGGAAGAAGATCGGCTACCATGACAAACATGGGAAACAAAGAGCCAGGGATCCAGACCCCCCAGGACGACCCAGAGTCCGCTGGGAGGACAATCTTGGACAAAGGGGAAATTCTAACCGCTTTAGATCTAGATGCCTGGTGGTATGTGAAGCGAAAAAGGATTTTCCAGCCAAAATTCGTACTTTTAAATGGCTTCCAATCTCGCGGTCACGAGAGCATCCGTGGTTATTCGCTCCCAGCCAATCAGCAGCCGCCTAATAATTCTGCTGTCCAAACAGTGTCTCCCAAGATTTTACGGGCGCGGTTAAGGTTTTATAAAACAGCAATAAGAATAGGGCCGCCCTACGACATTTATTCAGAAGCATTAACGAGAAAAATAGAGAATACGAGGAAAGCAGAAAGGCCGGAGGAAACTGTGCTATAACAGAAATAGAAGAGATAACTGCACTTTGTGCAGAGATAGAGGAAAAATTTGAAGACTTGGAGGAAAAAAAAGGAAGAAGTCAAGAAGTACGAAACAAGTAGAAATATAGATCCAAGAGTCAAGAAACAGAGATATAGGAGCCATGACAGTAGAAGACGACATATGGATCGACGGGATTACCGGTCCAAGAGTAGAGGAGATACAGGGAGAAATAGAAGAGATACGGATCGACGACATTACGTATCAAAGATTAGAGAGGAAGAGAGGAAACAAATAGTTGAGGAAGTCAGAAGAGTAGAGGAGACACAAAATATTAGAAAACAAGAAGTAGATAATGTAGCGGTACAGGCACTCAAGAGCAAAGTGGCCATAGTGATGAAGTTTTTGAGTTTGTAGAAGAACGGGAAAGAGAGAAGGAAGCTATGTGAGGCGAGGCATAGCATTATATACATAAGCAAGATGGCGGCGGTGGCCGAGCATATAGAGATTTGAATCTGAGCATACCGAGTGGATAGTGTGCTACAGAAGAGGAAGAGAGGAAGTAGAAGCCACAGGCAGAATGGCAAAGACAGTTGAGATATCTGAGAAGTTGTGACAGATAGTAGAAAGTTACTGAGAGATGTAACAGGTTATAGAGAAATGGGGGAGATAAGAAGTTCGAGGAAGTCGAGAAATAAGGGATTGAAGGCTTGAGAAGTTATAGTGCTGAGGCTGAAGTTGAGTCAGATATAGATATAAGAGAGAAGCTATAGATAAAAATAAAGGAGCAGGCGATTAAGTCATGTGATTCCGAACAGAATACCGGTATAAAGAGTAGAGCAGGGTTAGAGAGAGATAGGTGACATTGTTCCAGAGGGAACGCTATTGTGAGGAGAGGTTATAGAGGAAATCGAGAAGTGAAGGAGACCACAGACAAAACGGTGAAGATAACAAGGAAGAATGCGTAGGGTAGAACATGATTTGTGGCGGTAGCCTATGTAGACGAAATTACACACATTCAATATATACACTGAGAGGATTAGTGTAAAGTGCGAAGTAAGAACTTATGAATGAGTACTAAATTAAGAATATTCTAACTACGTGTCAGGTCGCAAAATAGTAGAACGGGTAAGTATAAGTACTCTAGAGTAGGGTTCCCATTCGTCCCGTTTTTCCCGGGACAGTCCCGCTTTTTGATAAAATGTCCCGGTGTCCCGAATTTATTCCAAATGTCCCGCTTTTTAAGGGTCCTTCCTGAAAAAAAAAAATCTTTGGGTAACGGATTTTATTCCGTGTTTTAGTAGTGTTACTTTATCAATTTCCGGTTACAGTGGACCCTCGGTTTGAATCTCGAACAAAAATTCTGTACTTCAAAATGCAAGAAAACACTGTGAATTTCAGAACTTATATATTTGTGCTCGAGGTAGCCATCCAAGACTGTTAGTCTTTATATTGTCCAGAAATCCAGTGACGAAGATATATTGTGGGAACCGCAGATTGGCGGGATTTATGTCTACAATAAGCATTACTGCAGGGTTGATGATAACCTATTTAACAGAAGTACACAGCCGACGTAGGAACGAGGCCTGTGCTTTCGGCTATTATACTACAGCCTGATAATGTGCAATTGGCGGGGAATGCCAAGTTGCACCTATGTGTCAAAGTGACTAAGGCATCTGACGCGTTTAGTCAGAGATGCCAAGGGCGACGCTACGAACTGTCATTATTGAAGAACTTTGCTATTGACCATGCACGTCTGTTCCGATGTTTACCTTTTTGAATGCCAAATGTATACCTATCGATTTCCGGTCAGCATGACCTTGTTACATTGACTGTTCCTGTTGATACTATGTGTGTTCTCGTCAATAAATGTCTTGAAACATGCCTGCAGTGTCCAAGCATCCTTGACTACTGCATGTGAGAGTATGGGTTGCAGGGTCTTCATATATACGAGCCTAAACACATTCGCGCCTTCATTCGCACCCACACTCAGTTCATCATACGCTCGCACTACACATCTAACAACAAGTATACTGTCTTGGGCCAGTGATCACCTCAACAAGAGAAAAAGACAGTTACATTTCTGGTGGACCAGTTACGTGGGCTCTTAAGATACATTTCTTGTCGCCAATGTGGCCTAGAAACTTACATTTCTGATGGACCAGATCTGTGGGTTTAAAAAGAACAGAGCGAGCATTTGACATTATTGTTGACATTAATGGATCCAGAAATTTACATTCCTGGTTGGCTGTTACATGTATGATGTCTCCAGTTTTGTCCAGAAATTTACAAGAAGGACAAGTACACATTACACTTCTGATCTGTGGGTCTAAGCTACACACGGGACAGCCGTAACACACAGCGCTAATTCTACACTTGCAAGTTTTGGCTACAACAGGACAGAAATAGGTCATCAACGGTTGACCTAGATAAACAGTGCGGGCATTTATATTATAATGCTACGTAAACCACAACAAGACAAGTACTGAGGTTAACATCTAGGCATTTGCTACGTGGACCATAGCTGCATAGAAGTCGGGTTCCTATTGTGAACAGTACTGCTGGTTGTTACAGGTTTCAGTCAACAACAGACTTTTCTATGTCCGAGCATTCAAGCTACATTGTTCGAGGTCAAGTGTTTGTAAACAGTACGTGGAAATTGTAAACATTCAATGTGCAAGTCCTAATTCGAGAAGGTCATAGTAACTTTGGTTCGTGAAAACCACTTTATGCTACAGTGGATTTGACGTTCAGTGCGCGTTTGACATTTCGTTTCTGTGTTCGCAAGGAGCAAGAAATTTATTTTAGTTTCAGCTGTGACTGAACTTGTTCTGCAACACATTGAAATTGATTGCTATATGTTTATGTTACTTCTCCTGTTTTTGTGTATTTTTCAGCGGGTTTTCGGTTGGTGGGTCTTACAGTAAATATGCCACTTAATCGAGGCTTACTGTAAGCGTTCTGTAGGTGCAAATTTTCTTAATTTGAAAATTTGCTAGTGACAATTGGTCGCTATTGATGTTAGCTGTGATGTAACTGTACTTAACGTTGTTTTTGTAATATTTTGTCTGTTTTTCAGTTTTGATTTTCGATTTGTTTTGTTTGTATTCTGTAGGTCTCTCCTTTCTTTTGTGTATTTCTCTACACATTTTTGGTTAAAACAGTGTTGCCATTTGTATTGTTTTGTATCTTTGTCTTTGTTTGTTTGTACTACATTACTGTCATGCACAGTCTACATAAATATACTTGGTCATGTATTGGTATTATTGATAAGGTAGACTCTTCATATAGAGTTTGTTAATAAAATATTATTATATAAGATATTTATACAAGTTCTTTGATAAAAGACTTGTTATCTACAAAGATTGAGACAAGGTGAAATACATATTCAAGTTCTTTATAAAAAAGACTTGTGCCCATAGTGAGTGGGATATAAGGGATTTTTTTCCACAGGTACTCAAGTGATTTTTTGGTTACATTATAAACAAGAGGACCATACAAGGTCTTTGTCTAAGACTAAGAGAGTGAAATAAAGTGAAGTGAGTATACAAGTCTATCATTTCAGACTTGTCTCCCATTAAAGTGGGATAATTTAATATATTTACTTCTACAACTTACTGATCTCATTAGACAAGATGTCTACATTAGAGTACTTTATTACACAAGGGAAGGCCCTTGATAAAACTGGTCAACAGTTAGAACAATGGGCTGTTGCTCAATATGACAAAGCATTAGCTGCTGAAGAGAAAAAAGCTGCTGCAGAAGAGAAAAAAGCTCTGGCTGAAGAGAAAAGATTAGAAAGAGAAGCTGCTGCAGAAGAGAGAAAAGCTGCGGCGGAACAAAAAAGACTAGACAGAGAAGCTGATATTGCTGCTGAACAAAAGAAATTGCAGATGCAGGTGGAGGAAAGGAGATTTGAATCTGAACAAAAGAGATTAGACAAAGAAGCTGCTGCAGAGGAGAGGAAAGCTGCTACAGAGGAGAGGAAAGCTCAAGCTGAGGCTGAAATTAGGAAAATGGAACATGAGGAAAGAAAACAGAAGATGGAACTTGATGAAAAACTAGCAACTTTGGAGTTAGAGAAATTGAAATTGGCGAGTACGGGTGCTCAGCAAACAACTTCGAGTACGACAAAGGAGTTTGTTAGTAGGATTAAATTACCTCATTTCAATCCTTTAAAGGATGACGTAGCAGATTATCTAGATAGATTCCAATTTTTGTGCGATACGCATAACATAAAAAAGGAAAAATATGTTGAACAATTGATGCCATTTTTTACAGGTGACACAGTGACTACTATTATGACAATAGTCGAACATGAGAGGACTAATTATGATGTTGTCAGGGCAGCATTGCTAAAAAAATACCAACTAAAAGAAGAAGACTATCGTCTTCGTTTTAGGACAATGTTGCCAGAAAATGGAGTAGATTTCTCTGATTTTGTTACAAAGATACGTCGTACATTTACACGATGGGTTGAGTTGTCTCAGACTGAGAAAACATATGAAGGTCTAATGGACTTATTATTGCGAGATAAGGTTTTGTCATCTGTTAATGATTCTTTTCTTGCATTCCTTCATGAGCGTAAGCCTAAAAACTTAAAAGATATGGAGGAATACTGTTGTCAGTATGCCACAGCGCATCCCCATGCTACAGTTAGCAATTCTAAAGTGAAAGAAGGGTTGCCAGCTGCTTCGGCAACACCATATGGCCCTATTTTCAAAAAAAAATTTCAGGGTGCTCAACAAAATTGGAATAGGGGAAGTAATCAAAATTACACTCAGAAGCGGAGTAATCCAACACATGATGGTTCTTCGTCTATGAATTGGAGACAAGATAGTAGTTCTCGTAATTTTAGTGGTAATAATTTGAGACACTTTCGCAAAGGCTATCCAAATAATAACTATTCAAATTTTCGAGGTAATCATTCTCGACGTCAAGATTATGACGATGGTGAATTTAGAAACCGGGATTCAAACCGGAATGATGATTACAATAGGCAGTATGATAACAATTACAGGGGAAATGATAGTCGAAATAATTACAGGGGAAATGATAATCGAGGCAGACCTAGATTTAACAAGAAAAGACCTTTCCAACAGGCAAACTCTGCACAACAAGAGTTTGATGGAGCCTGTAATACAGTAAATGATAGTGGTAACTCTAGGGCTATCACTGGTTGTGCTTTCGATTTTGGGAGAGCAACTGAATGCCCCCAATGCTTAACATTGTTTGACTCATCGACTGTATCTACGCTAAGTTGTGGTCACCCTCTTCCTGCTCTACCTGCTACAGTTGCGCATGATGGGAGAGGATCTCTCATCTTACATAAAGGTCTAATAAATGATAGGCTAGTCTCAGTACTTTTCGATTCGGGATGTACTACCGTCGGGGTTAGGGAGTCTCTGATAGATCCTTGCTGTGCCACTGGAAAAACAATCAAATGTGTTACATTTGGTGGTACTATGGAAAGCTATCCTACTGCTATTATTAGGATTGACACTCCTTTCTTCATAGGAGATGTCCATGCATGTCTTCTTCCTAATCCTATTGCGGATCTTATAATCGGTCGTATTCATGGGGTTAAAGAATGCACCCCGCAACAAATTTCTAGTTGGGAAGAAAAAAACATTCAAACGGTCAATGCAGTGGCGACAAGAGCTCAAGCTCTTAATCCCCCAACTTCATCTGATAATAGTAATGAAGTTGATAGCCAAGACGAGCACTTGGTGATTTCCCATGACTCGTTTGTTAAACGTCAAGAAGAGGATCCTTCTTTGAAGAAATTCTTCCTTCTTGCAAAGAAAGGGGATCCCAATCAAAATACGAATCACAAATCGTATATCACTATGAAGAATGGTATATTGGTACGAATGGTACAACACTCGGACAAGTCTATGCACTCGCAAATTCTTGTGCCCAAGTGTATGAGAGCCTTAATTCTTCGGCATGCACACGATTCTCAGTGTGCTGGACACATGGGTTTTTCCAGAACTAAAACTAGAGTCCTTGCGTCCTTCTTTTGGCCATTCGTGAATAAAGACATCCGAATTTATTGCCGATCTTGCAAAATTTGTCAAGAGGTCAAGTCTAGGGGTCCGAGACATGCTGCTCCTATTCAGGCTGCAGATATTCCGATTCGGCCGTTTCAGAAAATGGCTATAGACATCATTGGTCCGTTCAAAATTAAGTCAGCCAGAGGACACCAATTTATCCTCACTTGCGTGGACATGTGCACGCGTTGGCCAGAGGCTATTCCTCTGAAGAGCATATCAACTGTCGATATCGCTGATGCTCTTTGGCTCGTATTTTCTCGTCTGGGATTCCCCGGAGAAATACTGTCGGATCACGGCACTCAGTTAATTTCGGACGTTATGTCTCAGGTAATGGCTACGCTAGACATTAAAAGGTCTCTCAGTAGTATTTATCATCCAATGTCCAATGGATTGGTAGAACGTCTTAACAGGACACTAAAGAACTTACTTGGCAAGATAACGGAGGATCATCCTGAAGATTGGGACAGGGTTTTACCTGCAGTCCTCTTTGCCTATAGAGAGGTTCCCAACGAGCATACAGGGTTTTCTCCTTTCGAACTTGTCTTTGGCGCGCAACCGCGTGGTCCGATGTCCTTGTTACACGATTTGATAACTTCCGATAATATTGACGATGATACACAATCGTCATATGAATATGTCATAGCTCTTAGAGAAAAGATTATCGAATCGTGCAGGTTAGCAACTTCATCTTCCGAATTTGCGAAAGAAAAAGCTAGGCGATTTGCTAACAAGAAAAGACGCCTACGTCAACTTTGTCCTGGAGACAAAGCATATGTCTTACTGCCCTCAAGAGAGAATAGACTTCTCATTTCATGGAAAGGTCCATACACTATAGTCTCAAAAATTTCCGATGTCGACTATATTGTCGATGTGGATGGAAGGCATAAAACCTTCCATATAAATATGCTAACAGAGTTTATTGAACGTCCAGACTATTTGCAGCCTATTTTCCAGGCGACGGACGACTCTCCAGTCCAACATGGTCACATCTCATCCCTGTCCGTTATACAGGATGAGGAAACTATTTTTTCTGACGTGAACTTACCTCTTCCTGCGATTCCACTTACTTCAACGGAATCGTGGAGAGACGTTACAATCTCTTCGAACTTGTCTTTTGAGGAACAGCGTCAAGTATCCTCTACGTTACAATCATATCAGGATGTCCTTACCGACATTCCTGGACACACAGATGTCATAGAACATGACATCATACTTACTGATCGTAATCCGATCAGAGTAAGACCATACCCAATACCTATTCATTTTCAAGCACAAGTCGAGAAAGAATTGGATGAAATGATTCAACTACAAATAATTGAACCATCCACTTCAGCTTATTCTTCGTCAATAGTTATTGTTCGAAAGAAAGACAATAACATACGTCTTTGCGTTGACTATCGCAAATTAAATCAAGTTACGAAGTTCGATGCTGAACCTATGCCGTTATTAGATGATCTACTTATTAGACTTTCTAAAGCTAAATTCTTTACTAAACTAGACTTGTCGAAAGGTTATTGGCAAGTCCCACTGACGGAACACGCCAAACCTCTCACTGCTTTTTCGACACCTAGGGGTCTGTTTCAATGGAATTTTATGCCTTTCGGGCTTATGAACGCCCCAGCGACTTTCGTGCGCATGATGCGACGAATTCTATCAGATCGTGCAGATGTCATTGCATATTTAGACGACATCTGTCTTTTCAGCGATACTTGGGAAGAACACTATTTGGGTCTAAAGGAATTGCTATCTACTCTACGTGAGCATAGTTTGACTGCTAAACCCTCTAAAGCTTTTGTTGGGTTTAGTGAAATTTCCTTCCTAGGTCATCGAGTTGGTCATGGTCTGTTGAAGACAGAGGACCAAAACATTTCAAAGATATTAAATATCTCGGTTCCGAAGACGAAAAAGCAAGTGCGTAGTCTCTTGGGATTGATACAATTCTATGGAAGATTCATTGAGAATCTGTCCTCCATTATGGCACCACTTTCAACGTTATTGAAAAAAGGTTCTCCTAATATGGTGCGTTGGTCCCAAGAATGCCAATCTTCATTGGATCAGGTTAAGAATTTGTTCTCATCTCATCCTATCTTAAGACTACCAACGATTGATAAGACTTTTGTCCTTCGTAGTGATGCCTCTTCCACTGGGATTGGAGCGGCACTAATGCAGGAATATTCAGGAACTCTGCATCCTGTAATGTATATTTCTAGGAAGCTAAATGCGGCAGAAAGGAATTACTCGGTTTTGGACCGTGAATTGTTGGCTATGGTTTGGTCCATTCTTAAGCTACAAAGGTTCCTTCTGGGCGCGCATTTCTTCTTTATGGAAACCGACCAAAAAGCTCTTACGGCTATGCAAAGTAAGGATTTGAAGAGCTCGAGATCTACTCGTTATGCTATTGCTCTTCAGCCTTTCCATTTCACGGTGCGAGCTATCCGTGGTTCGGATAATGTGATGGCGGACATATTGTCTAGATGCCCACATGATTCCAGTTAAATCTTGTGTCCTAGTTTTTCCTGATATACTTTCAGACTTAGGTCTGTCCTTAATATCATAATATGTTGTAATACAAATGTATTTGGATGATGTTTAGATAATTTAACAAATTTCATTTTGTCCATCCATCAGTGATATGTTGCTAAAATAGCATTGACATTTGTATATTGCTATGATTATATTATTTAGTAATGTTTGATATATGATTGGTATTGCCAGCAACTTAGGTTTCTTGAATGGTATCCCTTAGTTTGTTTGGCTTAAAGGAAATATTTTCTCCTATGTTGAGAGATGATTTGTATTCTCTTCAGACGCCTTATTTATGCGTCTATTGTACCTGATATTAGGTTCAGTTTTTGCATGAGCACAGAAGTGATACTGGTGCTATCTTGCTCATGGACATATTAAAAAAAAAAAATTTCATTTTTTTTTTACAGGGGGGTGGTAGTAATGTTGCTGTCATTTTCGACGGAGTCATCTGTCGAGTTATTTGCCTATGTTTTATCATAAGTATAATTGTGTCTTTACCTGTGATGTCAGGTTGATTAGGGGTTGTCTTCCCTTGTTTATTCATTCATTGTGTTTTGACCTTTAGGGTTAAAGGTTGACAGTTCGGGCGTAGGCCTATGGGAAGGTTTTTTAAGCGGGAGAGAGTTATACTTCCGGCAAGCCGGGAAGGTCCTGTTTTTCTGAAGGGACCAAGAGTCCATTGTTTTTCGGGGAGAATCTTCGAAGTAACTGCTATGGCAGTTTTCCCCAGTGAATCTCTGTGCGTCGGGATGACGACAGAATTCCTTGTTATGTTCTGAGGATTCATTTTCCAGGTAATACCGACCTTTATGCATTATTACGCTTTTCGGTGGCAGAACATGTAAAAGGATTACTTAGTGTGAACTGCAGCTCACCGATCCTATATATTTCAGAACTTATATATTTGTGCTCGAGGTAGCCATCCAAGACTGTTAGTCTTTATATTGTCCAGAAATCCAGTGACGAAGATATATTGTGGGAACCGCAGATTGGCGGGATTTATGTCTACAATAAGCATTACTGCAGGGTTGATGATAACCTATTTAACAGAAGTACACAGCCGACGTAGGAACGAGGCCTGTGCTTTCGGCTATTATACTACAGCCTGATAATGTGCAATTGGCGGGGAATGCCAAGTTGCACCTATGTGTCAAAGTGACTAAGGCATCTGACGCGTTTAGTCAGAGATGCCAAGGGCGACGCTACGAACTGTCATTATTGAAGAACTTTGCTATTGACCATGCACGTCTGTTCCGATGTTTACCTTTTTGAATGCCAAATGTATACCTATCGATTTCCGGTCAGCATGACCTTGTTACATTGACTGTTCCTGTTGATACTATGTGTGTTCTCGTCAATAAATGTCTTGAAACATGCCTGCAGTGTCCAAGCATCCTTGACTACTGCATGTGAGAGTATGGGTTGCAGGGTCTTCATATATACGAGCCTAAACACATTCGCGCCTTCATTCGCACCCACACTCAGTTCATCATACGCTCGCACTACACATCTAACAACAAGTATACTGTCTTGGGCCAGTGATCACCTCAACAAGAGAAAAAGACAGTTACACTTACCTATTGATCTTCAGTTAATAATTAACAAGATTTACCAGCATTTCCACATTTATTGTGTACGAGTTGAGGAACTCAAATCATTTTGCGAATTCACCAATACAGAATATAAAACTGTTTTGGGTAACAGCAAGACAAGATGGCTCTCTCTCTTGCCTGCAGTCCAGAGAGTTATTGACATTTTCCCTGCATTGAAGTCATATTTCCTTTCCATTCACAAATGTCCTACCAGTCTCAAAAATTTCTTTGAAAATCCACTTTCAATTGCACTCCTGCATTTCATTGCCAGCCAGTTAAAAACCTTTTCTGATACCATCAAATTTGTTGAAAAGCAAGAGACAACAGTAATTGAAGTAAAGGATGAAGTAAACAAACTGGTGGAAAAATTAAACTACAGGAAGGCAGAAAAGTTTCTTACCACTACTGTGAGAAATCAGTTGCATGAATTAGAAAAAGAAGGACACATAACAGTTGAAAAGTTTCAAAGCTATGCAGTAGATTTCTATGACACCTGCATTGAATATATTCAGGAGTGGTGTACACCATTTCTTACGCCTCTTCAGTCTATGGATTGGATCAATTTGAAGGGAAAGGAGTCTGTGACTTGGAAGAACATCCAAGAAAGCTACATATTCATGAAGACAGTGTCACCAAATTTTACTGTGAATGAAGAAGACTTATTTGATGAGTTTGCATGTGTGAAAAAATATTGTGAAAGCAAATTTGATGTGTGGAGTGAACTGAAGGATCAAAGTGTCAGTGAAAAATGGTGTGAGATGTTCGCTCATTTTACAAAGCAGGATATAAATGCTGAGAACCTGAAATGCCTAGTTAGTTTTTGTTTGGCACTGCCAGGATCCAATGCAGCTGTTGAACGTGTTTTTTCATTAATAAATGCGCTTTGGACAAACGAAAAATACAGACTTAAAATTGAGACAGTGAAACCATTATAAAGACCCATTTTAAGGATTTCTCTTGTGCTGAGCTCTATGTCCAAATATCAGAAGAAAAAAAACTTCTTGAACAGGCCCATAAATCTGATAAATATTCTGATGAATCTGAAATATAAACTTGACTATTGTGTATTTTTTAAAGGTGCGATTTTTCTAATTAAGTATGCTTGTAATTTAGAATTCTTTTTTAAAGTGGAAGTTGTGTTAGTTAATATGTGTATTTTTATACCAGTATCTTATTTTAAGTGCAACATATAATATATAATAGATTTATTTGTGCTTTACCTTAATTTTTAACATGTCCCGTTTTTTTTTACTAAATGTCCCGGGTTTTTTAGGTAAAAATTTGGAAATGTCCCGGTTTTTAAACAAAACATTATGGGAACCCTACTCTAGAGACAAGCACAAATTATAGAAATAGGGGAGAAACTTTAAGTGCGTACAGTCAGTCACGAAGGTGATGACAGAACCTAGATAAGTTAAAACGCGAGTTAGCGTAAAGGCAGAGGAAGTCTGCACGTTTAAGGGAAAACACCCTATATACCCCAATTATAACCAAACTTTCAGGTTGAACAGGGTATTACAGCAGCATAGTAGACGAAAACAACAACAACAACACAACGTTTAAGGGACAGAAAAGAAGAGTTTGTAAATAGTAGCGAGGACCAGAGGCGTCCCTCAAGTATTTGGCACCCGGGGCGGATCATACCTTTGGCACCCCCTCCCCCATAAAGGAACACACTTGCAAGTATATTTTTAACAGTAAGTACTATCATAATAGTGTCAGATGGCACCCCATTCCTGGCTGTCACCCGAGCGGACCGCCCCCTCGCACCCCCTTAGTACGCCACTGGCGAGCACTGTGCAAGTCCTAGCAGCCACTAGGTTGGGCCGCGATGCATAAATATCATGGTATGTCTGTGAAAGTTTTGTAAATAATTTGTTATAAATATTTGATGATTGATGATGCTTCGATGAAAATAAGTTGCATTAATAGCAAACAATTGTTGCGGTAGTGAACACATTTTTTAGTGTGGTTAGAATTGTAGGTAATTGCTAATCAGTAGTAGTTACGGTATTCATGATATATGTTGAAGTGTATAGTTAAGATTTATTTGGTTGTTGATGTGACCAATTACACCAGTTCATCGTCGAGGACGATGAAAGCATGTTTTTGTTAGGTAATAGAGCATACATTGATGGTAGTGTAAGGAAATGTCTACCTCCGGAATACATTTCCCGGACACAGGGGCGTATATGTGGTAGGGAATGCAGTCAAGGGAAGAGTTAAGGTGATAGTACAGTAAATTAGGAACATTCAAGAAAACATGTAAGTTAAGAGGTAGGGATCATAAGGTTAAGGGGTAAACAGGTTGGCGTGATAGGCGCGAGCTCACCACGGCTCTATACAAAATATAGGATTAAGAATAGGACGAGATAAATGATTGGGCCCAGATCAGTTGGCCAGACCAATCAGAAGGAAAGGACTGTTAGCGGTCAACGGGGGAATTGAAAAATAGAGTCTTTCACGGGGAGTTGGTATAGAACCGTGAGACAAGAACGGTTGGCTCATGAGAGGGAGCAAGAGACGTTAGTCAGAGCAGTTAGCTCAAGATGAATTAGCTCTAACAGATGCACATTGGTGATAACGAGGTTTTCGTAGATGCAGCATGTGCAGGCTGCCAACAAATCTTTAGCACCCGTAAAGCGCCAAAGCATAAATAGATTGTTTGAACTAGAAGTGAGCAGAAATTCTTAACGTTGAGGATATTTGCTGTAGAGTAAGGAACCAGAGTTTCCATGTACACGCTACCAACCATCAATTGTGTAGCCTGGTGAGATTGCCAGGTCTAGCATGCGTTTGTATATAATCATGACTGTATTTGGTCAACCTTAAGGTTGAAAATAAACGTTGTAACATCTTTATGAAACCTGAGTTCTGAACTAGTGTATGACGGTCTGAGTGCACCTGTTGAGTTACTTACAAAGAAGCGTGACTGCCTGTCCAGTTGGTACGAAGTATAGTTAACACAACACCTATTACCATCAGCCTTACCCTAGAACCTGGAGTCCTGAGAGTACACCACTATATCACGGGCCTGTAAATTGCCATTCGAACGAGACATCTTGAGCAGCAGCTCGTCACAAGAAAAGGCCAAACTTCTATAAGCAGCGGTAACTAGAAGTGACAGATTTGTACAGTGTCATCCTTCTACCACTAACCCATTGGCACTTACCAGCATGTACAGGCTGCCACAGGGCATTACTTAGGACACAATTAAACACGATGATACAAAAGATACAAAGCAGACAATATCTAGGGATAGGACATAATGTACAGCGCAGTAGACAAATACACCAAATAGTAGACATGAACGGACAACAACAAATAGACAATGCCAGCATAGGTCATGCATTTTTGGAGTACTATAAGCAATTATACACTAAAGAAAAAACTAACATAAATGTACAAGATAAATTTCTGCAATATGCAAAGTGTTTAAGCGGAGAAGAGAGCAAGAAACTAGATCAAACTCTAACGTTAGACAACTTAAGGGAGGCTATTTGTACTTTTCAGAAAGATAAAACGCCCGGGCCAGACGGCTCACAGCGGAATTTTATGTCTTTTTCTTCCCCATTTTAGGACCCCTTTTAATTAAAATGTTTGAAGAAGCGTTCCAGAAAGAAGAGCTCCCGGACAGTTTAAATCAATCATACAGTGTGTTATTACCTAAGGATAGTACTGACAAAAAGTCAAAATTAAAAACTACAGATCAATTTCTTTACTAAATACTGACTATAAAATTCTGGCTAAAGCTCTCACTCTCAAGCTTAAACCACTCATGCATAGCGTGATTCACGAAGATCAATAATGTAGCGTACAGGGTGGAAACATTAGTAGATACGCTCATTTTTTAAAAGATCTGATCACACACACGCACGATAGGCAGTATCAGAGTGCAATGTTATCAATAGATAAGGAAAAAGCATTTGATAGAGTGTCACACTCCTTTTTACATAAGAGTCTGCTAGCGAGTAACATAGGAACATACATTAAAAGATGGATTAAGATCTTATACAAAAAACCTGAAAGTAGAATATTAGTCAATCACACGTTAACGGAACCCTTTAAGTTGTCTAGATCAGTTAGACAAGGGTACCCTTTGTTACCCTTGTTATACGTAGTAATAATAGAACCTGTTTTGGAAAGAATAAGACAAGATGCAAACATTACGGGATCCTTCGTTCCAGGTAAAGGTGAAAGGAAGTTATTAGCTTATGCTGATGACACTATATTTTTTTCCTACAACAAACAGCTCTATCAAAAATATATTAGACATATTCACAGAATTTGGACATGCTAGCGAGTCTAAACTAAATATTCAAAAATCTTACATAATGGGAATAGGCAGATGGGCCAACAAGTCGGATTTTCCCTTTCATCTAATACAGGTAAACAAAATAAAAATTTATGGAATAAATTAAGCACCTAACCCGCGGGACCTCAACACGGAAACGTGGGCAAAACTATTAGGGAAAATACAGAACACTGTGGAAATGTATAAGTATAAAACCACCACCATTTTTTTTTGAGAAGTGTTATAGTTTATTGTTTCATCATACCTAAGATAATTTATATAGCAAACGTTCAGAATATACCTAAAACGCTAATCACAGTGTGACGTGGAACGGAAATATTGATACAGTAATCAGACAGCCTTTGCTTTCCCATTTAGTGTCTACCATTGGCTAAGCCAAACCACGCAATTTTCTGTTTGTATGACTCACATTTGAATCCACGCCCTTTTTCTGGGAACACAACAAAAGAGTTGTTTACCAACTTTTCGCATCTGCCAGTCTTAACAAGGGAGCGAATCACGCGTGTTTACCTGAGTTTCTCAGGCGAGCTGATTTGCTAATTATCGGTCATTAGATAGATGCGCATATCATAAAGACAGCTGCTGCAGAAGCATGCGGTGAAGTCCGACTTGGGAACCAGAGAAAGAGGACCCCTTGGTGGACAGAGGAAGTCAAAGAGAAAATAAGAGAGAAGAAAATGGCATGGAAACAATACTTAGGAGCTAAAAACACAACAGGACAAATGGAAAAATATAGAGAATATGTGACACTCAGAACAGAAGCAAAGAACAAAGTGCTAGCAGCAAAACAGAAGTCATGGGAAGAATTTGGAGAAAAGCTAGAAAAAGATGCACAAGAAAACCAGAAATTGTTCTATAAGACCCTAAAGAACATGAGGAAGGAAAAACAATGCCCTCTCAAATTTATAAAGGACAAGCAAGGCAAATTGCTTACTGCCCCGAAGGAAGTAATGGAAAGATGGAAAGAATATTTCTCAGAACTCCTGGATGGTGAGCATGGTGAAGCATCAGAAATGATAACCACTAGCACAGAAGAGAAAACCTATGATGGTGAAGATGCCATAAAGATGGAAGAACTGAGGGCAGCACTAGAGAAAATCAAGATGGGCAAAGCAGCAGGGCATGATGGTATAACACCAGAAATGGTTAAGTACATGGGAGCATCAGGCGACCTATTACTCTTAAAGGTCCTACAGGCAGCATGGTGCAACAAGACCATACCAAAGGATTGGGAGATTGCCATCATAACACCAATTTTCAAAAAGGGTGACAATCGACAATGTGGAAACCATAGAGGCATATCCCTTCTCAGTGTCCCTGGTAAAATCTACTCTAGAATCCTAGAGCAGAGACTCCGACGCCTAGCTGAGCCACAATTGGATGAGGTCCAGTGCGGATTCCGAGCAAACCGAAGTACTCGAGACCTAATCTTCACACTCAGACAGCTGAGTGAAAAGGCCCTTGAGTATAAGAGTGAGATCCATCTTTGTTTCATAGATCTGGAAAAGGCGTTTGACAGGGTCCCCTGGAACAAACTTTGGGACTGTTTGGCAAGGAAGAATATTCCAGCACCTCTGATTCATGCTATACAGAGCTTCTACAAGTCTTGCAGAAATTATGTGAGTACAGCAAACCATAAGTCAGAAGAGTTCAGGACCACCACTGGTGTAAGACAAGGTGATATCCTATCACCTTACCTCTTTATACTCCTTATGGACGATGTCATCAAGGCATGTAAGGAAAGAACAAGAAAGTATTCAGTGGGGTACTGGAAGATGAGACAGGTCTATATTTCGGAGCTGGCATTTGCTGATGATGTTGCCCTGATTGCTAAATCAGAGGCACATCTCCAATCCAACCTGCAAGTCTGGAAGGAAGAGCTGGAGAAGAGAGGGATGGTCATAAGCAGCTCTAAAACAAAATCCATGGTGATATCACGAGAAGAAAGAAAACATCAGATTAAGTTGGGAGAACAGGTCCTTGGAGCAGGTCGACCACTTTAAATATCTCGGAGCTATTATAGACCGAAAGGGAGGCATCAAAGAAGAGTTGGCCACTCGAAAAGCAGCGGCAAGAAAGAGGTTGGTAAGAAAACGAAGATGGCTGTATACCGCTCCACCTATGTCCCAGTCTTGACATATGGATGCGAGTCGTGGGCAATGACTACAACCCACAAAAGCCAGATCCAAACCTCAGAAATGAGGTATCTGAGGAAAGTGGTTGAAGTAACAAGAAGAGACATGGTCCGCAACTAGACGATCCGTCAAGGCCTAAAATCCCATCCGCTGCAGACCCAAATAGAACAGTCCCAACTAAGATGGTTTGGCCATGTTTGCAGAATGGGAGAGGATCGGCTACCACGACAAGCATGGGAAACAAAGAGCCAGGGATCCAGACCTCCAGGACGACCCAGAGTCCGCTGGGAGGACAACATTAGACAATCTTTGAAGGACCGAGGACTAGAATGGAACCAGGCCAGAAAGAAGACAGCTGATAGAATGGTCTGGCGCTCTCTCTTCCAAACCTCTACACCTTACGGTAGAAGGGGAACGACTAAGTAAGTAAGTAAGTAAGATAGATGGGCGTAGAAATAACGTTTTGTTTGAAGAGATACAGGGGGGCGATAATATTTTCCCGATCACCTTTGATGTGCGTACGTTTCAGGGGGGAAGGTAAACGATTGATCTGCGGAAAGGGGACGTAATCTAAGATAGGCTCGTGCACTGCCAGTCTTCTGATGTCGATCAGCATCGCTGAGTGGAATGAACGAGAAACCTTTGATCCGGGAAACGTAGTTCCCTGATTTCTCTGCTATACAGAAGGTGTGAATTGTAACATCTTCTAATAATAATAACACCACGATCTGTATATACACCGCGCTCTCTCAAATTCAGTTATCAGAAGTCGCTCAGAAATTCTTGGATAATCTAATCACGCCGGACTAGAACCATTCTTCGTTAAATGTGTTAAATTGTCCCGTGGGGATTGCATTTACTGATTTGTGGTAATAGAAATTGTGCTTAAGTGTTAAAATGTGTTGGGTTTACCATTTTTATTCACTATAATTCCCTAGCGTTTAAAAGTAGTTTTTTTTTTTTCGTACGCCCGCTAATACTCGAGGCGAAATCTCAGGTTATTATTAATGTCTAACCTGACATTGATTTTACGTGAGTATCCCTTTTCTTGTATAGAGACAGGTGTCCCTCGCCATTCAGGCAGATACTCGCCGATTTCGGAGGTACCCATTAGAGCTTGGTAGGCCCAGGAGCCGTCAATCCCTGGTCGACGACACTCCTTCAAATGTCCTCGCCAGGTCTCGAGTTAATCCAGTCCAAATCCCGGTCGACGAAAAATCCTCAAATGCCGTCGCCCGGGTTTGATTAAAAGTAGTGAAATAACCTAACGCATAGATATTTCTTGCCAGTCGTTCAGAGTAATGTAATTTCAAATTCCCCATTTTTCGTACACAAGAAGATACGGCTTAGCTAACTGAGATTATTAAGTGTGACGGATGAGTGACCGAATAGAATTCGCATTATATTTCATTGTGTGAAATTAAATAAGTGACTAGAGTTAATGTTATGTGACTAAACAATAGACACCGACAAATAGCTAGTAGTGACAGGCGATTTTTGTTAAAGTGCGCGTATGGATAAAGTAAATAATAATTGACTTTGTGCGCTGTGCATTTTCTCGCGGGCAATAACGGGGGAGGGCACATACCCTTTTTCCCAACATGCCATAGCGGAAAACTTACGGGTGGATAGGATAGTAGCTTACTTACTTACTTAATCGTTCCCCTTCTACCGTGAGGTGTAGAGGTTTGGAAGAGAGAGCGCCAGACCATCCTATCGGCTGTTAGGATAGTAGCAGTTTTTTTAAATGTTCTTTTCTTCCTAATCTAGCACCTGATCAAAACCAGCGGCTAGCGGTTTAACATTACCAGTACCATTATTATTATTTTGGGTCTTCGATTTTTGGGCTAGTTCGGTCCTCTTTCCTCATTCAGTGAAGGATTAATGGTGTCTTCTTCGTGGCTACCAGTCTCAAGTTCCTTCGTGAACCGGTTGGGCCCAAGAGACCAATAAATATTAAGAATAAAATCGTAACTGGACTGTACATTACCCAGAATTATTTATCCAATTTTTCCAGCCCACTGGGCATACGAAAGAACATATATTCCTGACGTTTGACAGCCGTAGCAACGGAGTGATCCAGAAAACTACGCTGTTTCAAAATCGGCACTCACCATAAGATCCAGCCGATAGGATTTACCATCATTATCAGTTTTACATATTGTAACATTTGTCTTAGCAACCAGATGCTTGACAATACAGGAATTACTTTGCTCCTTTTGCAACTGTGAACGTCCCGAGAACGTCTTGTTTCAGTAACTATTTGCGGTGACACATGATTCATCCAGGAAAAATTAAACCACCAAATGTGGCGTCCACCTTGTAATTATTATTCGATATAAAGGTTGGACTGGGGCCATATTTGGGCAACCCACCTGACAGTATAGGTTCATACTATTGTAATTTTTTAAGGGATACCAACACCCGATTAGGTAAGCGAAACTATTCAGTCCAGAGACAACTTTTTCTCCTTAACTATTCACTCGTGAAATCTATTTCTACACCTTTCTTCTCACCTATTTACCACTATCACCTCTGCACAGACGGGACCATAAATATCTTCTAACCTATCTAAAAATATACGACACACAGAAATAAACAAGCTGATTAGGACCTACATACTCAGAAACACTAGAAGTTGTATAATGCACAAAAAACTAATACAACATAAGGACGGGGGGAGAAAAGCCTTACAAGACACATTAACACTAAAATAAAAGTCTAAGCATTAAAAGTACTTGTCATATGTATATAGGAGATATCATCAAAAACCTTGGCCAGTTTCCAAAGGCGCACTACTATACTGGGAATAGATTATCTAGTCTATGTAAGCTAGACAACAACAAGCCTAATTTTTTGTTGGCACCTGTTGCGTGATAAATTCTCGCAACATCGTTTTATTACAATATCTATTTTATAACGCAAGGGCAACAACTGCTTGAAATTTATAGTCACTTTTCTCGGTAAGCATTTGTCTTCCCGCGTTGGTATTGAATGCAGTTAAGTTTTGAGCTGTGGTCTTTTTGCGCTGGACTGCGCATGACTGGTCTTGTTTTTTGGTCGATCGGTTTCCGCCCACCACTAGGGAGTGAGCGATTTGAATGGCGAAAGAGATGCCTCGTTGAAGAGGGGATCTCCGCTATTTTTTGTTCTGTCAGGGATGTGTAGTCCTCTTAATGGATATTTCGTTTATTCGAGATAATACCTCTAGTGTTTCCCACATGTCGGGAGGCGTGATATTTCTGTGTATTTCCTGAAGGCAAGGTAAATTGACTTTTCATTAACTCTATCGATTTTGGGTCGTGAGCGATTTCGATTCATAGCCTGTCTTCGAAAGTCGTCGTCACGAGATGTTTTCCCAGCTCACATGTCGCTGTATTGTACTGCATCGGTTGATGCATGTCCCAAGGACCATTACTTGCTACTTTGTTAAATGAACTAGGTTTGGAAAACCTTTATTATCTAGAGGATATTTTTGAGGACATTATTTATACTTCGGCAGACGTGTCTGTCTTGCTGAAGTCAGACTAAGGAGAGTGAACTGATCTCATACATCTGGTTATCTCCTGGCTGTTATAGAAAAGGATGGAGTTTTTCACCTGACTACATTTACAGCACTATGAAATATAACATGCATCTGACTCATCATTGTAATGCTGTCTACCGTCTATTGCTGTATTGAATGTTGCTGTGATAATGACTGTTTGATGTGCCTACATATTCGCGTAACCATTTTGTCACTGTGGCGTCCACAATAAATAATGAAGAAAAACGTCAACGGCTGTTACAAGAATCATTGACTTTATACGTCGTGAGTTTACTGACGTCCTATGTGGATTGCCCTGTTATTTTTGTATGAACATTGTTTGACTGAACACATCTGCACACTACACAAAACCAGACATGCGGATACCATCCATCATCATATGGCATCACGCATCATTTGGTGGCCATAAGCTGGTTTGATTCTGGTACCAGCAAACACGGGGTCCCTTACCCACTTCATTTTCAACAAGAATTCATCAGCATCCTTCAAGAAATTAACATTCTTCAATACAGTCAACATCTTCAAAATTTTCAAAGTACTCGGCGTTGCCCGGTAAAAGTCAAAATTTCAACTTTTTGACGGAAACAAGAATTTGACAGTACCCGGCGTTGTTACATGTTGCCGGATAACTCGGACTGCTGTTATCTTTTACGCAAGTCAAGCAAGTTGCTGCTGTCAAGGTTCCAGTGCTGTCGTTTTTGTGAAGGTCAAGTGCCGGTTGAAACGGGTTGTTTTCTGAAGAAGGCCAAGTACCGATTTCCATCAACTTACTTTTGGATTAGAAGGTCAAGTGCCGAAACAACTCAACACACAGTATTTCAGAAGCTCTTGTACCATCGTGTTAGCAGTGGAAGCAGTTCAGATGTGCCATCATCGTTGGAGCTTCGCTCTTTAGGACGTTGATTGACATCCGTTTTTTTTCTGCTGTTCTACGATTGGAAGCCTATAAGTTAAGTGGCCTGTTTGTATGTAAACTGTGCCCTTATACTTCTGCTGAGTCTTCTGTGTATCATCTCATTCTATATGTTATATGTCTATATGTTATTTGTATATTTATATGTTTATATTTCAGCGGGTTCTCGGTTGGGTGGTGTCTCCGTTAGATTATGCCACATCATAGAGGTCGTCTATTGTGAGCGTTTTCTGTAGGGTTTGCAAATTTCCGATACTGGAATTTGCTAAGCGACTTCTGTTGCTATTTATGTTAGCTGTGATGACATGTTTTAATATTGTTTTCGTTATTATTTCGCATTCTTTAGTTTTGTTTTGATTTGTTTGTATTTGTTAGCCTACTCTTGTCTATAATTTAGTTTCATACAACATTTTTGTTTATACACTGTGGTGTCATGTATTTTGTTTAATTATAGCGCAGATATCGTCACATTTTTTGTGATATTTCATTAATTTCTGCTTTATTTTTAGTTGATTTCTGCGAACGTTTTTGTATTGTTGCTGATCTTTGTTATTGTTTACATTGTTATTGTTTACATTGTTTGCATTGTTTACATTTTCAATGTTTACATTCTGCATGTGTTTACATAGTCATTGTTTACAGTTATAGTAATTAGTTAATGGGCTATGCTAATGCACTGTTACTACTACACTGATGATAAATGAATGATGAATAGTGTCGTGCACTATTGAATGAGAAGTGCACTTATGATCAAGAATTGAGTGCTGATATTTCATATACAAGTTCTTTGATTGGAGACTTGTTTCCCACAGAGACTGGGATAATATAATGTGATGTGAATATACAAGTGCTTAATTAAGACTTGTTACACTTAGGTTTGAAATAAATTAGTTAATTATTTCAGGTTTTGGACTCATATGTTAGACAACATGTCTACATTTGAGCACTTTATTGAGCAGGGTAAATTGTTTGGGAAGACTGGTGATAAGTTAGAAGAATTTGCAACTGCTCGATATGATAAAGCAATGGAAGCTGAACAAAAGAAACTGCAGATGCAGGTGGATGAAAAAAGATTCCAAATGGAAATGGAAAAACAAAAAAGGGAATCAGAAGCTGAGGAGAGAAAACTCCAGCTACAGCTAGAAGCTGAAAGATTTCAAAAAGAGGCTGAGAATAAAAGACTTGAAAAAGAGGCTGAGAATAAAAGACTTGAAAAAGAGGCTGAAAATAAAAGACTTGAAAAAGAAGCTGAAAATGAAAGACTTCAAAAAGAGGCTCAGGCTGAGGAAAGAAGATTACAGAGAGAGTCTGATGAGAGGAAAGAGAAAGCAAAAATGGAACATGAAGAAAAGGTCTTAGCTTTAGAGTTGGAAAAATTGAAATTGACGAGCATGAGTAATGGTAATGATTCAAACAAGGGTTCATCTTCTGGTAAGGCTAATAATGATACTTTTAAGATTAAGTTACCAACATTTAGTCCTTCCAGTGATGACATAATGTTCTATCTGGACAGATTTGAACAAGCATGTACAGCTCATAACATAGACAAAGCAAAATATGTTTATCAGTTATCAGGGATACTGACAGGTAAAGCTCTAAGTATATTAAATATGGTGGATGAACCTGACAAGAACAATTATGAGGTTGTCAAGGCCGCTTTGTTAAAGAAATATCAGCTTAACGAAGACGGCTATCGTCTACAATTTAAAAACATGTTACCTGAAAATGGAGTTGAATTCTCCGAGTTTATTGCAAGAATACGCATTACTTTCTCACGATGGGTTGAACTATCTAAGACGGAAAAAACTTATGAAGGACTTATGGACTTAATACTTAGAGACAAAGTCATGTCGTCTGTCAATGAGTCTTTCCTTGCTTTCCTTCATGAACGTAAACCTAAAACAATAAAAGAAATGGAAGATTTCTGTTGCCAATACGTAACTGCGCACCCACACATAACCATGGGTAACTCTAAGGTGAAAGAAGGTTTACCAGTTGCTTCGGCAGCTCCGTATGGCCAAAACTTTGCTCGTAGATTCCAACAAAATTTTGATAGAAAGAGTAGCGGTAATTTCTGTCAAAATCATGGAAATCAATTTCATTGTGATTCTTCTTCGAAGAATTGGAGACAACCTGATAGTACTCGTTACTATCACCCTAATAATTATAAGCATTTCAAAAGAGGATATGGTAATAGAGGTTATTCCTGCCGAAGACCTCAGAACCAAACAAATAGATGTTCGCATCAATGTGAACATGATAGTAATCGTGGAAACTGGAATTCGAACCAGGATAACAATTACAATAGAGACAATAATAACTGCAGAGATAATAATAACTCTGATAACTTCAGAGGTAATAATAGTCGGGGTAGATCTCAACACAAAAAAAAAGAGATATCAGCAGGCTAATGCTGTACAACAGGAAACTGAGGGAGCCTGTAATCATGTTGTTGATAGTAAAAACTTTGACGCTGTCACTGGTTCTGCTTTTGACTTTGAGAGAGCAAACAAATGCCCCCAATGCAGTACTTTATTCGAACCGGGTACCATAACTACTTTGAGTTGTGGTCACCCACTTCCCGCTCTCCCTGCTGCTGTTGCGCATGACGGGAGGGGTTCTTTAATTCTACATAAGGGTCTTGTTAATGATACTCCGGTCTCACTACTTTTCGATTCCGGATGCACCACTATTGGTGTTAGACAATCGCTTGTAGATCCATCTCGTGCTACAGGAAGGGTTATTAAATGTGTCACATTTGGCGGCACTCTAGAAAAATATCCTACTGCTGTAATTCGCATTGCCACTCCTTTCTTTACTGGAGATGTGCATGCTTGTCTCTTACCTAATCCTATTGCGGACCTTATTATTGGTCGTATTCACGGAGTTAGGGAGTGTACCCCACAGCAGATTGCTGCTTGGGAAGATAATAACATGCAAGCTACAAATGCAGTAGTTACAAGAGCACAAGCTCTACAAACACCCGAAACTTCACTGAATAGTGATAATGAAGTTGATAGCCAAGATAGTCACTTAGTAATCACTCGTGACTCTTTCATAGAATTGCAAGAAGAAGATCCTTCTTTAAAAAAATTCTTCGTTCTTGCGAAGAAAGGTGATCCGAATCAGGATACAAATAGAAAATCTTGGATTGCAATGAGAAACGGCGTACTTGTACGTATGGTACAAGATTCGACTACGTCGGCACATTCGCAAATTCTTGTTCCCAAGAGCATGAGAGTGCAAATATTACAACATGCTCATGACTCGCAATGTGCTGGACATATGGGTTTTTCCCGTACGAAGTCGAGAGTCCTTGCGGCTTTCTTTTGGCCTTTTGTCAATAAGGACATTCGTATTTACTGCCGATCATGCAAGGTATGTCAGGAGGTCAAATCTAGAGGACCACGACATGCTGCGCCTATCCAGGCTGCTGACATTCCTATTCGGCCGTTTCAGAAAATGGCCATAGATATTATTGGCCCTTTTAAGGTCAAGTCGGCCAGAGGACATCAGTTTATCCTTACATGTGTCGATATGTGCACACGTTGGCCAGAGGCTATTCCTCTTAAGAGCATATCTACTACAGATATCGCAGATGCTCTTTGGTTGATATTTTCTCGCTTGGGGTTCCCCAGAGAAATATTGTCAGACCATGGCACTCAACTCATATCTGACACTATGTCACAGGTAATGTCTACCTTACATATTGAACGATCTCTCAGTAGTATCTACCATCCTATGTCTAATGGGTTAGTTGAGCGTCTGAATAGAACGCTCAAGACTTTGCTTGGTAAGATAACTGAAGATCATCCTCAAGATTGGGACAGGGTTTTACCCGCGGCTCTCTTTGCCTATAGAGAAGTCCCTAATGAACACACAGGATTTTCTCCCTTCGAACTTGTCTTTGGCGCGCGTCCACGCGGCCCTATGTCTTTATTACACGATCTCATCACTGCCGATGATATTAGCGATGAAACTCAATCCTCATATGAGTATGTCATTGCTCTTAGACAAAAGATCATTGAGGCATGTAAGCTAGCAACTGCTTCATCAGAAATTGCTAAAGAGAAGGCAAGACAGTTTGCTAACAAGAATAGATGTCTACGACAACTTTGTCCAGGTGACAAAGCATTCGTCCTACTCCCCAGTAGGGAAAATAGACTTCTTATTGCATGGAAAGGTCCGTATGCAATAGTCTCTCGGATTTCCGATGTTGACTATGTGGTCGATATTGATGGAAAGCATAAAACTTTCCACATAAACATGCTTTCGGAATTTCACGAACGTCCGGACTATTTGCTGCCTATTTTCCAGGCAACGGATGATGCTCCTGCACCTCACGGTCATTATTCATCCCTGTCTGTCATACAGGATGAGGAATCTACCTTCTCTGATGTTAATCTTCCCCGTCCAGTGGTTCCATTACATTCTACGGAATCTTGGAAAAACGTTTCTGTTTCTCCTAATCTTTCTGGTGACGAACATCGACAAGTCTCGTCGATGTTACAAACATTTCAGGATGTTCTCACTGACATTCCTGGACACACAGATGTCATAGAACATGACATAATTCTTACCGACAATAATCCAATTAGGGTTAGGCCTTATCCTATTCCTATACACTTTCAGTCGCAAGTGGAAAAGGAATTGGATGAAATGATTCAATTAAATATAATTGAACCATCGACTTCACCATATTCTTCTTCCATGGTTATTGTCCGGAAGAAGGATAAGAACATACGAATTTGTGTTGATTATCGCAAATTGAATCAGGTCACAAAGTTCGATGCTGAACCGATGCCTTTGTTAGAAGATCTACTGATTAGACTTTCTAATTCTAGATTCTTCACTAAACTTGACTTGTCTAAAGGTTATTGGCAAGTGCCTTTAGCAGAGCATGCCAAACCTCTTACTGCTTTTTCTACACCTAGGGGTCTATTTCAATGGAATGTTATGCCTTTTGGTCTCATGAACGCCCCTGCCACTTTCGTTCGCATGATGCGTCGAATTCTGTCACATCGTTCGGATGTCATCGCATACTTAGATGACATCTGTCTCTTCAGTGATACCTGGGAAGATCACTATTTAGGGTTATATGACTTACTGTCCACTCTACGTGAGAATAATTTGACAGCGAAACCTTCTAAAGCTTTTGTTGGTTTTGGTGAAATCTCTTTCCTGGGTCATCGTGTTGGTCATGGTCTCTTGAAGACAGAAGACCACAATACTTCCAAAATACTGAACATCTCTGTTCCTAAAACGAAGAAACAAGTTAGGAGTCTCTTAGGTTTAATTCAATTTTATGGGAGATTTATTCCAAATTTATCTTCGATCATGGCACCTCTCTCAACATTGTTGAAGAAAGGTTCGCCTAATCTGGTCCGTTGGTCTGAAGAATGCCAATCTTCACTAAACCAAATCAAGAATATATTTTTCTTCTCCTCCCATCTTAAGATTACCTACTCTTGATAGGACTTTTGTTCTTCGGAGTGATGCTTCATCCACTGGGATTGGAGCAGCACTGATGCAAGAATATGCAAATACTCTGCATCCTGTTATGTACATTTCTAGAAAACTAAATGCGGCAGAGAGGAACTACTCGGTTTTAGACCGTGAGTTGTTAGCGATGGTTTGGTCAATTCTAAAGCTACAAAGATTCCTCCTGGGCGCACATTTCATTCTAGAGACTGATCAGAAAGCTCTTACAGCTATTCAGACTAAAAATTTGAAGAGTTCGAGATCCACTCGATATGCTATAGCTCTTCAACCTTTTCACTTCACGGTACGAGCTATCCGTGGTGCGGATAATGTGATGGCTGACATTTTGTCTAGATGCCCACATGACTCCAACTAATACTTCTGTTCTATATTTCCATATATTACAGAGTCATAACACACCTATATTTCTACAATAGATTAGCACATCTGTACTTACTTTATATGTACACACTATCGTGCTTTGTTGTCATCTTCTTCTGTTCGTTTTTTAAGATGATAGAGGAGGACTGAGTAGTTAATATAAGGGCCGTTAGTTTACTAAACAGCCACAATTATTAATAATGTATTGTACCTTATGAAGCATATTAGTTATTAATTAGCATTATATTGCTTGTACTTTCTCAGAATGTCATTGTTGAGCTGAGGACTTACCTTATTAGTATCAAGCATGACGAGTTCTAGATTGTGTACTTACCCTCGAAATACCAGAGCATATGTCCTGGATCGTCATGTAGTTTAACTTTACTATGTACTTATGTCATTACATGTCAAAGAATGTACTATTTAAATTTTCCTATCAGATTTGTACATCCATTTTTAAAGACAATATTAGAGTATGCTGTTTAATGATGATTATGGTAACTTGCATACGTATATTGTGTTTACATGCTAACGTGATGTGTGTTGGTGACACCTCCCCGATGTGAATATTTTTTGAGACATATTTATTTTTCTGTTCAGGTATATCCTCACCAGACACTCTATATTTAGCCTCATGTTAGGCAATTTAATTAATTATCAGCGCATAATTCGTGCGTTTTGAGCCGCTTATCGCATGCTCTTTGATATTTAAAAAAAAAAAAAATATGTTCCACATTTTTTTTTTTATCGGGAGGAGGTGGTGATATGTTGCGTGATAAATTCTCGCAACATCGTTTTATTACAATATCTATTTTATAACGCAAGGGCAACAACTGCTTGAAATTTATAGTCACTTTTCTCGGTAAGCATTTGTCTTCCCGCGTTGGTATTGAATGCAGTTAAGTTTTGAGCTGTGGTCTTTTTGCGCTGGACTGCGCATGACTGGTCTTGTTTTTTGGTCGATCGGTTTCCGCCCACCACTAGGGGAGTGGATATTTCTGTGTATTTCCTGAAGGCAAGGTAAATTGACTTTTCATTAACTCTATCGATTTTGGGTCGTGAGCGATTTCGATTCATAGCCTGTCTTCGAAAGTCGTCGTCACGAGATGTTTTCCCAGCTCACATGTCGCTGTATTGTACTGCATCTGTTGATGCATGTCCCAAGGACCATTACTTGCTACTTTGTTAAATGAACTAGGTTTGGAAAACCTTTATTATCTAGAGGATATTTTTGAGGACATTATTTATACTTCGGCAGACGTGTCTGTCTTGCTGAAGTCAGACTAAGGAGAGTGAACTGATCTCATACATCTGGTTATCTCCTGGCTGTTATAGAAAAGGATGGAGTTTTTCACCTGACTACATTTACAGCACTATGAAATATAACATGCATCTGACTCATCATTGTAATGCTGTCTACCGTCTATTGCTGTATTGAATGTTGCTGTGATAATGACTGTTTGATGTGCCTACATATTCGCGTAACCATTTTGTCACTGTGGCGTCCACAATAAATAATGAAGAAAAACGTCAACGGCTGTTACAAGAATCATTGACTTTATACGTCGTGAGTTTACTGACGTCCTATGTGGATTGCCCTGTTATTTTTGTATGAACATTGTTTGACTGAACACATCTGCACACTACACAAAACCAGACATGCGGATACCATCCATCATCATATGGCATCACGCATCAGCACCCTGCCACCCTTTTACAGACAATGTATACACAGCTTGGAAGGGAATGAAGATTTAACAAAACAAGACACCAAACTCATATACAGACTTCTAGTAACAGCACAAGAACCACATATGAGTACAAGAATAAAAAGAGGTTACAACTTTTTCATAACCGACTCCACACACACAGACACACACACACAGAGCTTTACGAACATTCACACAATAAACGTTAAACCCCAAACAAAAGAGGTTACAACTATTTCATAACCGACCACACACACACCCACGCACAGCTTTCGTGTAGACTACTTTACAACATGACACCCATTGCTTATGAATCAATAAAGGCAGGGATAACAGCGCTAAAATGCAAGTTATGCAGTGGCAACATAAAGGAAACAGAAGACCACCTGTTTTATACATGCAACAGGTGTCCCTACCCTAAACAAATTAAAAAGAATAATAGCTTCCAATACACCGCAAACACCCAATATGTACCGAGCCATCATACTTTACCGAGGACACCGAGACAGACAGAACTCAAACTATTATTCCTATTAGCTGAATTCAGATACCTAGTTTGGATTTGCAGGAACAAAGCAGTACACGAAGGCAGACAGTACGACTACAAAACATTTGCGCAAATATACACACAGAAAACACAAGAGTTAATAGTGCATATTTAAAACCTTGACACTGAAATGGGGAATATTGACATCACCGGAAAGGCTAAAAATAACCCTTCAGGGTTTTTTTTTAACTATGCTTAAAATGTTGTAAACAAGTGTAACATAAGACGCAAATGCCAAAGCAATGCGCACGGTATGTATCGTTTAAACTTTCACAAATCATCTCATTTTAAGTATCATCAGTTTCTATTCATTATCTTTTGTAAATAAAAGCACTACACGAATCATCAAATCCTACTGACCTTTCCTGCTTTCATTGACTACTTGTTAATCATCTTTATCTCCTTAGCTCTCACCTCTATGTAAATGTTAAAAGTTTTGTAAATAATATCGATGTTGTACGAAATCAGAACCCAATTAAGGTTGTTTTTAAAAAAAAAAGGTTGGGAATGTTTTCTCCCAAGTGTTAAATTATAGAATGGTGATTAACACAGGAGGGAGTGATCAGGATAACAAGCCATGGTTTGGTTGTTCTTTAGTATTTTTTTTTAATTAATGTGTTTGCTACTTCATTTTGTAGCACGCCCCTTTCAACCATCTACCATGTACATGGATTTGTTGGTTATATCAAGACGTGGAGTTTTTCCTGACTGCGCTATTTATAGCTATCGTGAAAGAGGTCACGGGGTCAACATCCTAACGGGAAAAAAATATGGCGGTGTTTACTTTTGATAGGGGTTAATTATTGCTTTTAGGCTACTTTATGATTATAAATACCAGCTTTAATTTTGCGTTAAGGAGACTAGAAATATTAGAGTATTTTTTTTTTAATTACTGTAATGAAAAAAAGATATCCCGTTCAACCTCTGATGGGTTATAATTAGGATATACAGTATATTGTTTTCAATTCCAAATAATATGAACAACCGCCGATATGAGAAAGTGGCATCACATTTGTCAAATCAATATAAATAGGGATTATAATTGTGCTTATAAGTTAAAAATAAAAATAAAAAACTCTGAACAAGAATAATAGTGGAGGGGTGTAAAGGCCCGGTGGTTCTAGTTATATAACGAACTTTAACAGATATTTAATTGACTTTCATCTGTTTAAAGTCACATGCATTGTAAAGAACGGCATCAGACCTTCACATTCCCAGCCACTATATATTAACATTTATTCGCGTTAAATATTGTTTGACTGTATTATGCAGTTCCCTTAGTCTGTCTATTCTCAACACCTCTTCTATATTTATAGGTAAGTTGGATGCTTGCAAATAATCTAATATTGGTATTCTCATTTGTTCATACCTCTTACATTTTAACAAGAAATGTTCTATATTATTGTCTTGAAGACATCCTGCACAGTAAGGTTCTTCTATTCTGAAATAGCCTTTTCCCAGATGTAGTCTGCGAAGTTTCTTATTACTGGGAATTTTCAATTCCCTAGATATTTGACATTTTCTTGTTGGAGCCTTGAACATCTTATATGCATGTCTTCCTTTCAGATTTTTATCCCACTCTGCTTTCCATTCATCTGTTATTAATTCTTTAATTAAGCTCTTAATCTCTGATTTACTCATCCCTACATTTATTAGATTTTTATCAGATCTACCTTTCTTGGCTTCTTTATCTGCCTTTTCATTTCAATATCAGTGTGATAGGGTGGGCGAGATGATGATGATGATTATATTGTGATATGTGATCACTCTCTTTTCACACTCGCACCGACCCGAACAACAATAAAGACTCTTATTCTGAGGCAGGGGCTGTATTTATTTTTACAACCCATTCAGTGACAAAACAAACATTAAACAAATAAACTACCGAACATAACAAAACAAAACTAAACAAACACCCAACAGTGCCTGATTGCTAATGTGTCATGTCTTTGTGTTCTTCTGTGTGGGTACACAGGGCGCCTCGTTTCGTTCTCTCTCGTCTGGGCTGATACTTAAAAAGGGCCGCTGCTGGTTATCGCATTCTTTATATAGGCCCTATGGCGCATCACTCACTTACTGCGCGCTGGGCGTATTAATCTTGGCTACTTAAATATCACACGCGATTATCGCTTTAGAAGGGCCGAAAACAGAAATATACACAACTATTTCTAGAGCAAAAACACAATTCTACACCACAACTTAATTTAAAGGCATTATTATGGCCTTTTCATCAATCTTCCTTATCTCGTCAGAATTTTTACATACTAGCGTGCTACGCGCACTTCTAAAATATGGGCGATAAATCTGCCTAGAAACAGGTAGGGGGCGGGTGTCTCCTTTTCGGCCCCATCACATATCTCCCTCCTGATTTTGTTGTCGTCCCGACAACATCACTACCTCTGGCGCTTCACTTGTAACCTCTCAGATCGTTGATGCTGCGCAGGACTCTTCCTGAGCGGCGACGCTTTGGGCTCAGATTCTGTATTCGATACAACCCGGCTGGAGACACTCTTGGTCGTCATGTCTCCAGTTGTACGTTGTCGGGCTGTCAGCCGCTGTGGTCTTGAAGACTCGCTCACCTGTGCCGCGTCGCTGTCTGCCCGTGAATATCTGCCTGTCAGTGCTTGCAACTGTCGACTTTGAAGAGGGATTGCTCTTTACGTGTTTTCCACTCATTTTGTGTGGACGGTGGCTTACGTTCCCCACAATCTGCCTTTGATGAGTCTCCTCTGCTGAACCTTGATTTGCACTCCCTCCTATCTGCTTAGGACGGGTTTCTTCCCCTAGACGAAGGCCAATTCTCTCGGCGCCCTTAGTGTGACAGTTGACGTGGCGCTCTCTCGGCTTGCGCCCTAAAGGCAACCTCGTTGTGACAGTCCGTCTAGGAAAAGAGCTCCTTGAGGGACAGGCGGCTATCAAGTGTTCAGTGGACTTGCATCGAAAACATCTCTTCGGAAGCGGGCCTTGAGGGCACTTGGCTGCCATGTGGTCTGACAGGTCTCCACAATTGTAGCATCTTATCTTTCTGGGCTTCCTCTGTGTCATGGGTCGCTTCCTGCTGCCCTTACACTCTTGACCGCCAATGCCGCATACATAAATTGCTTCCATGCCCCTGGACCGATGGTTTGCTGTCAAACTCTACTCGTTCATTCCTCGCCAGACTCCGGAATCCCTTTCTGAAGATTTTGGTTTGATGTACGAATACATCAATACCTCCATCATCTGGCATGATGAACCCCCATCCCCTGTGGACACTATACCACTTGCACATCCCTTTTCGCCTTGTCGGTGCAACTGCATTTGTTGGTGCTGTCAGCTCACAACTTTCCTTGACAACAGCCTGACTCTTACACACAAGAAGGTCTAGTTGAGGTTCCTGCGGACACACCTCCTCGTCTTGCGTTGGCTGTTCCCGCGGCCGGCATGGTGCTCTCTTTCTCTGCACCTCCTCTTGTGCTGGCGAACTGGCCTCTGACATCTGTGCTATCTGGGACTTTAGGAAGGATAATTCTGCTCTGAGTGCCTCCTCCTCCTTCTGAACTTCTGCACTCGCTATCTGGACCAGTGTCTCAGGCTTTTAACTTTCACCATAAACAGCATATTCCCAAGGGAAACTCCTGGTCATCTCACTGACTGGTGGTTGCTCGCTGTAGGCTTCTTTGACAATTTCCAGTAACTTCTCAGGGCTGGCCTTGGCTCCACCATGTATCCGTAATTCTCTAGATACCCATGGTGTAACGTTGTTCCATATCATGTCTAACTTGTCTTCTGCACAAAAAGGCGCCACCTTCCACGCGGCTTCCACATCTTCCATAAACTCTTGCCAAGTGGGACTCCCCTCTCCACTAAACAACCTTATCTCTGGTTCCTTCACGTACACTACCTTCACAGGCGCATTAGCCATCTTGCTGCAGGAATGCACTGCTGGGTGTTTACAATATTTGTTCGTCTGCTGTTTGCTCGGTGTCACTGTCTGCCTTATCCTGCCGACGACGCCAATTGTGATAGGGTGGGCGAGATGATGATGATGATTATATTGTGATATGTGATCACTCTCTTTTCACACTCGCACCGACCCGAACAACAATAAAAACTCTTATTCTGAGGCAGGGGCTGTATTTATTTTTACAACCCATTCAGTGACAAAGCAAACATTAAACAAATAAACTAGCGAACATAACAAAACAAAACTAAACAAACACCCAACAGTGCCTGATTGCTAATGTGTCATGTCTTTGTGTTCTTCTGTGTGGGTACACAGGGTGGCGCTATCACAATTAAAACTCTTATTCTGAGGCAGGGGCTGTATTTATTTTTACAACCCATTCAGTGACAAAGCAAACATTAAACAAATAAACTAGCGAACATAACAAAACAAAACTAAACAAACACCCAACAGTGCCTGATTGCTAATGTGTCATGTCTTTGTGTTCTTCTGTGTGGGTACACAGGGCGCCTCGTTTCGTTCTCTCTCGTCTGGGCTGATACTTTAAAAGGGCCGCTGCTGGTTATCGCATTCTTTATATAGGCCCTATGGCGCATCACTCACTTACTGCGCGCTGGGCGTATTAATCTTGGCTACTTAAATATCACACGCGATTATCGCTTTAGAAGGGCCGAAAACAGAAATATACACAACTATTTCTAGAGCAAAAACACAATTCTACACCACAACTTAATTTAAAGGCATTATTATGGCCTTTTCATCAATCTTCCTTATCTCGTCAGAATTTTTGCATACTAGCGTGCTACGCGCACTTCTAAAATATGGGCGATAAATCTGCCTAGAAACAGGTAGGGGGCGGGTGTCTCCTTTTCGGCCCCATCACATCAGAGTAAATTTTAGAACAAGAACAAACATTTTATCACAATAAGAACAGAAGATATAATAGTCTGAAATAGTGTACAATTTACTTTTTTTTGAATATTTTATTATGGTTTGTTTCTAATGCAATTAAACTAATTCGGTCCCAATCAACATGCATAACAAATTACAGAAATCAAAAGTAGAAAACCTGCTGAAAATGGATATCATAGTTTTGTTTTGGATTCATGCGACAAACATGAATTATTGAAACGTTAAATTGCAAGTCCTGTTATTACCTTAAAATAACACACCCAATTGTGCCCAAAACATGAGAGCTAACAATTATCTCTCAATCATACATCACGATGGTCATGTAAAAATGAGTATGGTCATTGTGACGTATGAAAATCGGGCCTCTCTTTCTTTAATCCCTCAGTTCCCCCTTTTCTCTATTACAACTAAACAACTCGAGTCATTCCCACGATTGCTGGTTTGGTATGCCATAAGTTATCTGGACATTCGCCCTTTTGTTGTCTTCTCTCGCGGCGGTATCTCTTACTGACATTCCCACAGAGAGGCAGACCACCGGAGATCAGGTTACAATGTCAAGAGCCGAGATCAGCACCCTCTGTTTAACACCTGATAATAGAATGGACGAAGAATTCGCAGGTGCGTTTGCCAGTCATGGGGACATGGGCCGATTCAGTATATTAGCGCAGTTTTAGAAAATTCATCATCAGTCTGCCCCAGGAATTGGTGATATCTGCTAGCGCGAATCTTGGAGTTTTATATAGAAAGAATTTCTGAGATTCACGGAGAGTGTCATTTTCCTTGCGTGGCGGTAATCATATATATATTAGAATTTTGAGTGCCTTAACGGGTTAATGTTTTCACTGGGATTTCTGTGTTTATTAAATAAGCATATTAAATAGTTCCAGCTGTAATAAGTAAATTTAATTTCTTGCTATTCCCCCAGTAAGAGACGCTTTAAATTAATTAATATACGCTAGGCGACTGATAATTAGAGATAAATATACTTTTATTCATCATGCGTAATTTTGTGATTTACTAAAGTTTTGTGGGTTTTAAATATAATTTAATACCGGAGTGATCTAGAGGTCTTACCTAACGAGTGTAGAATATAATAATGATATCATTGTTAAAATGTTTGTTTTTTCTACATCTAGGCGATCAACCCTGTGATCTAGCGGTCTGAATAGCTCCAGAAAACATTCTTAAAATATTATTGGGTCTTAAATTTGGACCTGTGCGGTTCTCTTGTCTTCTTACAGCGAGAGTCCCCACATATAAACATTTAAAGAATAAAACATCAGAACTGGACAAGAAAGTACCCAGATTGTTCACAGCAAATCTGATCTGCCTGTGGTGGCCAAATATCTATATATATAAACATTGTTTCCAGGATATTGACTATCGTAGTTTTTTTTTTTTTTTTTCTCAAGTGGATTTATCCAGAAAAAGGAATACTTGGGTCCATAACCGGCACCCAACCCCAGAGTGAGAGATAAAAACAGATAGGAGATTCTTTGCTTATCCTTATCGGTTTTTCTAACAGTGTACCCACCAGACATTTTCCTTAAATATCGGACATCTGTGTGCTGCCCATGGTGAACATTTTGATCGCAATATATATTTACCTGCACTACCTGACGTGAACTTTTTGACACATAATATTAGCATTATTTAAGCGGACGTTCCCCATTAGGAAAAATTAATCATTCTTGGAGGAACTGGGGTCCCTTGGATAGCACCACCCTGAAATATGTCAAAGATACACAGATGTGTTAAAGAGTAGTAGGTAAGTGTGATTGCTGATTGCTTGTGGCCACAGACCGACAGACTGTAAGAAAGAGAAAATGAATATTTCATATTTTGTATAATCATTATACTCACTTCAGTCTTTTCGGGTTCGCAAATACTGTTATATCATTTTCTTGTCTTCTTTGTTTCAGGATAGATTAACTAGAGACTTGGTTCTTTTACTTTATCGTCTATCCCTATATATATTATTATTAACTGTAATCTTTTGGGTTAATTACCTCTGTCAGGATCTACTTTGGGATTCCTTTGCAATAGAGGAGAGCCTATTGGGTTAATAAATTTTTCTTGCATTTTTTATGTCTGTAAACTATACGTTCTGATAGATAATATTGATGTGATTTTTTTTTAAGATAATAAACATAATAAAACCGTAAGTTATCGTGTTGGTCAAAACCCCTGCCCATTATATGTTATCCATAGCTTGGTTCACGTCTGTACGTATTATGTCACAGAATTGTGTATATGTAAGTGGAGTGTAACTCGTATATATATGTACCAGGAGAGAAAGGGAGTCTAGTTAAATATTGTCGTGAGATAGGCTGGGGTTAGAGCAATTACTCAATCCAGAGACTGTCCTTTCTCTTACACTCTCACCCTCTTGTGAAAAAAAGCTATTTCTTACCCCTTATTCTCACATAGTTTACCATCATCACCTCTGCTCAGACGGGACCTTAAACATCTTCAACCTATCTCAATAAAATCTACGACAGTCATGAGTAAAATGAAATGTTCAATTTAATAAATAAAGCATACACCTATTAAATGATTTCCACACTCTGTTAATTTAGTCAATCTCACGCAACAACTGCCATAATTTGCTCTAGCCCTAAAATTTCGCTCAATTATCATTCACACTTCCTTTTTTTTTATAGGAGGAATCTGTACATTCACAGATGGAGAAATTTGTAACAAATGAGTTTCCATTATAAATTTTAATTGTGAAGTTATATTTTTAATACCGCTAGCGCGTCTTTCAATTTTGTCCAAGTGTGAGCAAACTGGACCAGACCTAGCACACAGATCTTGAAAATGAAGTTTGGCCAGCGCATCTTGTGCATTTTCAAGTTTAACTTTAAAACTATCTGTCTCCTCCTTATCCTCACAAAGTTCAATACCTGCCTGAAAAAAAAATCAATTTTAGCTACTAATTCTTCTGCCTTTTTCCAGTTCCTACCAAATCTCTTCAAGTTCTTAATAGTACTAATGTTTGCGTGTATCTCTTGCGGATTCTCAAATACCTTTGCGTCTATTGTATCGGCTACCTGTTCTAAAAGTCTGTGGTGTTTCAAAATAATGCCTAATAAAATATGAAGGTAAGGAGGAGTTACACATTCAATTTCAATCTCTAACATTGGTTTGTGTAAACAATTATGGTAACGTGCCACTTGCCTTTTATTCCCTTTCCCGTATTTCATATATCTATTGTAATCTCTTATCAACATGGCCAAACCTCTTGGTTTGCAAGTTGTATGCTCTCTGTGTGTCTTTATTTCCCAGACAAACCAAACATTTTCAACAAAAAGTCATAATCCCCGAATAAGAAAACAACAACTTTTTTCCCATCCCACTCTAAATCTTTTAGTGACTCTTTCTGAGCTTTCATGCCATTCATAAATATTTTTAAATTATCATATGTATCTCTGACTCTAGCCATTGATAAAAGGATGGTATTAGATTTAGAATTTGGTTTCTCTAAATTTACTACCTGCATTGTAACTTTGATGCTTCCCTTTCCATGATCACCCCCAATTTTAAGCCATACTTCATTTTCTGGAATGGAACCCTTATGCCACGTTAATAAGCCCGCCCTCTTGTAATCTTTAAGAAGCCCACGAAGAAAGCCACATAAATCTTCGATACATGCAAATGGTGTCTCTAGCCTTTGTCCATTATCCCCAACAAACTCTTTCATTTCCACATGCACCCATTCACGCGTAATCTCTCGTCCATTTTCTTTCTGCCCCTTCATGCTCCGTGTCAACACCAACATGTTTCAATAATCTTCTCTGTTTTCTCTCCTGTGCCCATGTAAGGCCTACTGTTTCCTTCATGGCTACTGCTAATTCTGTGGATATTCTAACTCTACTTTTAATGCCTGCTTTCCTGCAAATTTCCTGACGAGACGTTTCTGAACAACGTCGTAGTTCAAGTGCCTGCTGCAGGTCTAGTGAGTTGGTTGATGTTCCAGCAATATGTTTCCTAACAGTGTGGAGAAATTGAGATCGCTTACGTTTTGTTGGCGTTTATGTGACTGATGTTTCTTTTCTATGTTTAATTAGTTTTTTTAGTACAAAAGGCTGTCCTCTGGTTTTGCATTTTATGATATTATTTTGTGCTGTTTCTAGTTTTTTTTCTAACAATGGATGTGAATAGGGTTTCTTCCTCTTGTGTTAGTGGTTGTGAAGGTGGCTTAGCAAGTAACTGTTGTACTGTGATGTTGCTTTTGAAGACAGGCGAGGTGGATGTACTTGTCATATGTATAACTGACTTGGTAGGTGTAGATGTGGCAACAAAAACTGGCATGCTAGGGTGAGTAGGGTTATCCACCTCCATATGTATAATGGTATCGCCATTAGTGTGAGCTGACACATCAACCCCCAGCTGAACAATATAATCACTAGTGGGAGCAGGCACATCAACCTCCTGCTGTACAGACCTATCCTGACTACAGCTAACTGACTGACTAGACATGGAGGGATCAGAAAGAACATCACAGTGGCTAGAGCAGATGTTTGTTTTTAAAACACCAAAAGATGTCTTTGCAAAATAATTGCACAGCTCGCATTCACTTATAGTAAAATTATGGTCATAGTCTTTCCAGATGTGCTGACTGTTTTCCGATAGTAACTTGGCTGTTTCAAGACACTTCTCATTATGCCTTCTTTCTGCGTTCTGTATTCGTAAGTAACACTTCCTACAAAATATAGTTGAATGCTCTGTGGGTTTATTATCTAATACGTTTATTCCAAACACAAAGAACAGATCATTAACGTAATTCGAACAGTTCAGTGCATTCCGATTTGAACTTTTTGTTTTGGAAGTTAATGCTCTGTTGCCACAGGCTCTGCACAGTGCACTGGCACAATTCATATGATGCAACAAAGTATGTTCCATTTCGTTGTTATGTAGTATAGTCTACTTAACAACGAAGAATTCTAACTAACTGTTTGTATATCTTCTTTCATTCACAGATAAAGCATTCTACAGCCTGGCGTTGGACTTGATACTCCCAAATATTCCATTAGCTTTATGCATACGTATGTACTATAGTCTACTTATGTATGCATACAGCTAATAGAATATATGGGAGTATCAAGTCCAATGCCAGGCTGTAGAATGCTTTATCTGTGAATGAAAGAAGATATACAAACAGTTAGTTAGAATTCTTTGGCACCCGCGTGTGCACAGGATTGTCTACCAAAGAACACTAATGGAACAGTCCTTGTCTCACACACAATAAAAAAAGACATCCGTATTATAAATACAAGATTAACAAGAAAGATAGATCAAAGTATTTGGAAATAATCTATAGCTTTACATGTTTTCTGACGCCTATATACGTAGCTAAATATTATTATAAATGAATGAAAATGCAAAAACAGATGGTACTTTACAAAAAGATATTTATTTTACAGCCTTATTTAAGATTTGCGAGAATCAAGAATGCGTTTACAGTGATTTAAATGTTATACAATCTGGTGACAATATTCCTGTTCTTGTAATGCCAGACTCACAAAACTGACTACCACACATTCTCAAGATACGAAACCAATGAAAAAAAAAAATAATCTTTAGTTTTCTTTCGAGAAGTCTATATAATTATAAACTCATAAAAATGGGCAGATTTTCAGATATTAGGCTACATTAATAAATAGATTACCTCTGTTATGAATTTCCTCAAATGATGACGCTTTTTCAAACGTCTGCTACTCCGTCAAATATAATTTCAAACAAATCAAAATGCAAAGATAGAAAACAGAACAAATTTATAGTACACAAAAGTATTTTAGGTACCGTATTTTAGCGCTGTGTTTATCCAGAACGAGTGTGTAATGATTTATATAATTACCGATTTTACACACACATCAGCTGATTTTCCCCGCCAAAACTAGCGGGAGGCGTTAACGGTGCGCAGGAAGATTTATTACCCGGTGTCAGAATTCCGGTCACCGAACTAAAAGAGCGCTCTGGTATAAGGTACAAATAGCCGTGTGTTATCTAGCTCCTTGGAGACTCGGATGCCATCTTGATAGAAGAATTGCCGCTTGAGGGGAGGTTAAACCCCCAAAATGAAAAACACAGAATTATAAGTTAATATCTATATCTGGTCATTTATACTAGCAAAATGACTGAAAAAGAAATACAAAACATTGAGGTATATACTAAAAACTTGCAATCTATGGCGGAAAAACAGTGAAAAAAAAGGCAAATTTTAGCTTTTTTGGGTATTTTGTTGCCCAAGATATCTCAAATGTGAGTACAACTTGAGTTATGAAATTTGGCTGTTTCATTTTTTAATATATGATAATGATTGTATACTAAAATAATTTTGATTGGTTTGATATCTGAGTTTTTTTTGGATTTTAACATACCAATCGAAAAAAAGTTGAAATTTTTAAGGGGGGTATCTTAGCTATTTCTCAACAGTTTTGTAGTTTGTTAACATATATCCTTTATTTTAGTTTATTTTAATGAGCACTATGTGTACAGCATGTGTCCCAAAATATTTTGCTGTATCACTAATAGTTTTTGAAAAATCATGGGCAACGTGCCCACATTTGTGTGAAAAATGAGGTTTTGAGAAAATAAAGAAAAAAGGGAGGAATTACACTTTTACACAAAATTTACTCACCTCAGTATCCCCCTGCTATGTTGGAATCATCTCAGGTATTTTCCTTTATTGATTCCATTTTCTGTGTCATACTTTGCAGCTTACTTTTCATTAAATTCTTCATTTCAGCAGACTGTATGCGCTTTTCGTCAGTTTCCGAAAAAATACATCCTTTCTCTGGTAGACATGTACTATGTGGGGGGAAGCGATTGCTCTACCCTCAGCAGACTCAGTAAATGTAGGAGAGGCTTTGCTCTCAATATTCACAAGATTAGGATACCCTTATCAGATATTAAATGACAATGGTTCACAATTCAGAGGGAAACTGATGGAGGAAGTTTTTAGGATTTTTCAAAATATTCTCGTCCGCACATTTTATCATCCACACTCGATTGGACAAGTGGAAAGATATAACGGGACTCTACTTACAAATTTATGTAAGCTCGCACAGGAGAAACCAGAATCCTGTGATTCGTTCTTACCTGCAGCTTTATTTGCGTATAAGGAGGTACCCTGCCACTCTACTGGAATACCTCCAGCCACGTTATTATTTCGATGACCCATCAAAGGACCCCATGGTTAATAAAAATTAGCCAGTCAAAATTATTTTTACACATGAAACTATGTTTGAAAGACTTTAATTCTGTTTGCTTCAGGGAAATGAATATGGTACCGAAAATTAAAATCCATGCATTAGAAGCAATATAGCATCACAAATATACCAATTTGTATATTTTACATATATAATTAGGTAAAAATACACTTACTGACATACTTTAAAAATGTATATAAAATCATCCACAAAGGTTTTAGTGAAAATAAACATACAGAAATGTGGGCAAATGAATGTACTTTCCAGTGCAATATGTATCTAAAATTTGATATTTTCAATGAAATTCTTCATATTTGGGGGTTAAACCTCCCCTTGATGCAATTTAGAATTAACTGCTGTAATGTGTATGTTTTTCAAGACAAGTATGTTTTCTCCAAGCACGGACAAGCAGCACGTATTCATGAACTGTTAAGCTGATAAGTGTGTAGCATTTCTCAGTTGGTTGAAATGGTCAGCCCTGTCGGTTTTAGGCCAGTCTTTTACAAGATATCCAAGACGCTCACACAGCAGTAGTCCATGTAACTTTTCATCAAGGAGAGAATTTAAGAAAACCAGTAACCCAGCGCCTAGCTGGTATAGAAGAACAAAAAGTCATAGGAAGTGTTCAACGGGTCTTTAAAAAAAAAACCAGTGTAGACAAGGAAATTGAGGTAGTATAATGCTAGAAGGGCAGAACTAGCAGCAGAGACAGTTAATAGGGAATTACTGAATGAAGAATGCAAGGTCGTCGTTTAAATTGAAATCTACATGAAAATTTGACTGTATGAAAATGTGTACATTGCAGTGTTGGTCGGAAAGATATTCGAATCCCCTTCCACATTGATTTTGCTGGATTTGTTGTTGTGAAGACATCAGATGTTGCTGGATTTGTTGTTGTGAAGACATCAGATGTTGCTGGATTTGTTGTTCTGAAGACATCAGATGTAAATAAACCTTGCTAGTTTCGTTCCACTTCACCGTTGTCATAGTGAAGTCTGTTATCTTCATGAGTTTGATCACCCTGCATCTGTTTTACGTTCAACTGTCTGTACTCGTTCGTGAGTCGTCATCATCATCATGTGCAACCACCCACTGATAGGATAGCGATCGAACATATCACTATACGACACAACAGCATTACATACCACACGGCCACAATGGGTTGGACAGTTTTGGAGAATGCGTTCAGGGGTCTGGATTCCAGTTCCACGTTGACATTCATTGTATTAGATATCTGTGACGGTATTGCCTCCCCTGCTTTGCAGTAGTGGTCCAACAGTGGCCAAAACTCAAGAGTATGTATTATAGGCTTCAATGTAGTCTATCTTTACACAAGATTACTCTTGGCAGAAACACTTGTTGAAAAGTTTGAAACTTCTATTAATTTAAAATTAATATTTTCACATAGACATTTACACTGGTTTAAGGCTTGAATACTTACATTAATTTTAATGTGAATATGTTTAAAGGGACATTTACACTGCTTTGAAAATGTAAGTATTATTCTTAGAATGTACTTCATTTCTTTTCATCTTTCCCTCCCTGCTCCATAGGAAACCTGGAACTACTTTATGTTTTTAGTTCTCTTTACGAAACTATCAATAAAGCAATCACCAGCCCGTGCAGGGGGGTTCACGAATTATCATTCTATACGCTGATGTTGCCAGCCTCAAATGACTTTGACATCCAATAGCGAGTTTCACATATCAAACTTCACACACATATATGTGTGTGTGTGTGTGTGTGTGTGTGTGTGTGTGTGTGTGTGTGTGTGTGTGTGTGTGTGTGTGTGTGTGTGTGTGTGTGTGTGTGTGTGTGTGTGTGTGTGTGTGTGTGTGTGTGTGTGTGTGTGTGTGTGTGTGTGTGTGTGTGTGTGTGTTAGTTCACGTTAGTAATAAAACATAGAATGAAAATGCACTACTTACGCCAATCTTGGCTACAGACGTTTTTGCTCAGAGGAATAAAAGAGACGAATCATTCTTTTACACGCATCTGGGATATCTTTAATTTTGACCATAGATTCCTCCTCTGACTCCGTGCTTCTTCAGTTTCCTGGTCCCGGGGTTCCTTATTAACATTTGAAAGAGATTTTCTGTGCTTTGTAAGTCTTATCTGGTTCTCCAATAAAAGGTCCGGTTAACAAAAAGGAATTATGAATCTGGTCTTCACTCTGGCGAGGTCTGATGTTGTCTTGGCGAGCGTGAATATCACAGTGAAATAAAACTGCGAAATGGTCAGCCTATATTCCTATTTTCCAAAGCGTTGTTGTTCTGAATCTAATCAGAAAGATCCAATCATTTCAAATCATGCAGATAGGGTGTGATATTTCAAATAGTCCCACGTGAAATAAGGTGCGTGCCTGCAAAGGTCACGTATTACCATATATGAACATTTGATGCCTTGCATACACTCTCACAAACTCATTTGTAGACTCATATTGTCTAAAATGTAATAAATCCATGATTACTTTTAACCAAGTGACCGGAAGCGATTATATCACACTTGTCTGCCCACAGGTGTCATGCAGACAGTAATCTCGTTATCTGTTGTATGAGTACGCAAACTCCGTGTCTTATCGGTGATTAAGCCGATAGCGCTGGCCGATGTACGTGTTAATCTGCCGCGCCTATAACCAACAAATCTGGGTAGCGCCCAGCAAATGTGACTATTATCAACTACAGTGTGATTTGATTAAACCAAACATCTCCTACTTAGCAGAAAAATAATGAGGAAAGAAAAGTGCGATAATTGACAGCACATAATAAAAATCAGTACCACAAATGTACCGATACTGCCGCAAAGAACCAAAGATCGCTAAGAGGTCGTCCATTTCGTCACAATATCCTGAGGCGATAAAGATGGCCTAGTAATCTGCATCGTCCAGTTCTCCGGTGGAAAATGATGGTCTGCTGGTGGATTGGGTCATATCTGCTGTATATCTTTCGTCCAATGGTATTTGTTCGTGTTGTTAACTGAACGTTACTTTCACTTCAAAGAAAAGATTGGGCTCTCATCTCATGCAGTTCGCGATTATGGTGAATTTTTATAAGTTACCGTCCCTAAAGTATTTACCATCTGGGGAAGATCGTATCTTTGGCTCCCCCTGACCCCCCGTAAATAAACACACTTACCAGTATGTTTTTAACACTCAGTACGGGACCCAAAGATGCAGCAATAGAGAATGCTGTAGTAAAATCTGCGAGAATAATCGCTCATTTCAGTAAGATTTTAGTCATAAAATGATAATAAATAAACCCGGCCTATTGTGTCTGACGGTGATGCTCTCACACGCCAGCAACGCTGCCTTTTGTGCAGTGCTAAAGCCTATAGAACGATCCCACGGTAAAAATCTAACACGCGTTTTAGTTTCGGTTTCGAAAACGTAATACCAATATTTAACATTTTGCCAGATCTGCTGCATACATTCTGCAGCCAAGACTTATAATTAACGATTTTGCGGAAGTATGCCGCCAAACTGCTATCTGAATTAACGTATTCTGTCAACTTTAACGCAAAATTTAGTAGTAATCCTTACATTTTTTGGTAGTGTTACAGGATACAATACAAATTATTAACGCCAATTCTTAACCCGCCACGCCAACACCCGGCCTCGCTTGACAGTCCGCCATGCATATATATACGCTGGAGCAAAGCCAACAGAGGCAAAACACGCAGACAATTTTATTGCCTCCTCGCGGTAATGTTTCTGACGTCACAAAAACAAGTTAGTTATTTGAAAAATACATGCTAGCGAGATGAAAGAGAGGGGAAAATGGCCGTCTTGTGTAAAACTTTTATTTGACGATGACCGGTGACAAAATTGAAAATTTAAAACCATAATGAAACTGATCATAAAAATCATATGGTAGTATAGCTTAGAGTCCACTGAGCAAGAATGTGTTTTAAATAATATAATAGTCCCAGTATTAGCCAAGTTATTGAGAAAATACTAAATGTCTACGGACGCACGACCAGACAGACTGTTGTTCCTGCTTGTTTTTTTTTTCATAACGTTAGTGGGGACACCGGCTTAGAAGGGAGGCATTGAGATAAATTCAAATTCGCTTGGGTAACAAGAGTATAGGAGGAGAGGGGAGCGGTAGGAAAATTGTTACCAAAAACTAACATCGTTTTGTATTGGCATAACTAAAGCAGACTGGCCAATCGACTACCAGACGCAGCGTATGTTTGGAATTATTTTTGTTTTTCAAAAACTGCATTTGAATTCTGGTGGTCGCAAGCTTTCGATTGGCCAGTGCTACTAAATATTAGCAAAAAGCTTTCACTATTCATTGCCAGTTGAACAGTATTTTTTATTCAGATATGCTGAGAACAACTGTGATAAATTTAAAAGTAAATTAAATAACTAAATAAGTATTTCACAGTCTGGACGGAGCAGAAGAAACTGAGGCCATTTCTTTGCAAAGTCAGCGTCATTTGTTTATATTTCTTGATTTGTGGTAAGAATGCTTTATGAATTTAATATGTTTAATCCCATTACCAAATTTAGAAACTGCTATTGGGAAAAAGTGAAGGACGTGCCGGGAGCAGACATTGTTGAGTCCTCACGTTGAAATGTATCTAACTTATGTATGTTGTCATGATTATGTTTGAATATTATTGTATTAGAGTATATTAGTAAGCCTCCGTGTTCAAGGAACACTGTTCAACATGCCTGAAGCATTTATATTTAAAAAGAAAAAGATGAGAAAAATATATAAATGGAAATGTGGTTACCCCACATTATATTATTGAGGAAAACTATGTAAGCGTACAGTGGCGTATCTGCCATAGGGACCTGAGGGGTGGTCACAGCAAGGTGGGAGTCATGAAAAATTAAGGGGTGAATGCACCTGAAATGCACGCGAGGCTGACCCCATACCCACGTATGAAATTAAATAAAAGAATAAGTGATCAGATGTAAAAGGCCAAGGTGTCCTTTTGTTGCAGAGGTTTTGTTTCCTGTTGCCAGCTGGTGACAGGAAACCTGAGGAGTGACGATAACGCCAAGAAGTCTCCGACATTTCATGTATGCTTTTCAAGAGATAACAGCAGGAGCTTGGGCGTGTGATGTGATATCGATATTTCTGCAACTTGTCGTAGATTTCCGATAGGAGAATTAAGACTAGGTTTGGTCCCTTCTGAATAGGTTTGAATAGGTGATAGACTCAGTGAGAGTTAGTGAAAGGTAATAGAATTTCCACACACGTGAGATGATAGATTTTGATATAGTGGCTGTCTCTGAAAGCGAAAAGAATTCTTCTCTCTCTCACCTATCTTCTACAACAGTTGTTACAACGTCAGACAGACTACACCAATATACATATTACGTATATTTCTATCACTCACAGGCACGCACATACACGTGACGACAGGTAAACACACCGACGTGGGAAAACTATAACAATGATATATATATATTCTAGAACGAGCTGACCAAACACGATTGTTTAGTTCAAGAGCGATTTTAATATCAGGAAAAATCGGCTCACAACATCAAAGAAAGTACATCAAGGAAAATACATATACACATAGTCATAAAAAATCTAGGAAATGTTGCAAGGATGATAGCCCCGTTATAGTGTTAACTCTAGGTTTAGCCCGGCCCCGTTAAGAGAACAGATGATGGCGCCCGAGTCACAGATACATAGAGTTTGAGTCTAAGAGTTGTCTTTGTTTTATCTCGTAATTATATGCACAGAGTTTGAAAAAAAATCTGATTTAACCTAAGACAAAACACAAGAACTCTAGCCTTAGCAACAAATTATGCAGATTGAAAAAAAATTAGGACAGCAACAGGGTGTCAAAGATATAATAGTGAAAATATCACTCAGACCAGCGTACACTCATTCATTCCGCCATGGCTTCTCATTCAGGTACTCACGACTTTGCTCGCTGCCTCTTGGAACACATTGGTTTTAGATCTTCACACAGACTCAAAAAAAAATGCAGTCTTCTGCCAAGAAGTCCCCAGTTCCAAAAGACGTATTTAACTCGGAGTCTCCGGGAACGACTACTTGGGTATGCAAATTTGTTCAAATGTCTGATTAAGTCACCTAACAATTATTCCAGGCGCGGGAGTTAGCAGAGCACAGTGTCAATAGCGTAGGTTTTCTAAAAAATGATGAATGTCAGGTCGGTGCCTTCTCTCAGTATAGGATTCACTTTAGTCACACCACAGATTTGTCCACAAGATATAATCTAGTCGGGAAATGATTGTTAATATTCACGCCACCAGGCAGCAAATTATATAGAGTTTCTAGAAGAAATTAAGTGCTGGCTCCAAGGTCCAGTATTTATCATTACAGTCTTTGAAAACCCGTTATAGGGATATTAGTATTTCTGTCTAACTTGCACCGTCAGATCAGTGTTACTTGAGAAAACCCACGTGGTTCAAAATAAGGACTGTCTATTTCTTCACAAGTATGGAAACTACTACTAGGTGCTGGTAAAGTTAGGGTCACCCCAAAACTTTCACTGTGTGGAGGAAAAATAACACATATAATATAATAAACAGAATCTGACTGGTTAAAACTTACATTTAAACTTGCAAGCAGAGAGCTTTGCTTATCATTTAAACTTCCCGTGACGTAAGTTATATTTAAAAATCAGCAATCCTCATAAATTAAGAACACGTGCGTATTCCGTCACCATTCATGAGGCTGGATTCTAGAGTTTATACGTTAGTTTAGAAAAATACACTCGACTGAGTATTAGCAGTTAAATTAAATTTATACATAGCTACAATTGCCGTTATAAGCTAGAAATTTTAATTTTTAGTCTGCTTTCCACTGAATGCTTCCCTAGAAAATATAATAGCCTACCACTTTATTTCTCTTCTGCGCTAAAGAAATAGATTAAAATGAATTAAGCGATTTAACACTTTAACACTCACAAAATCTATATATCTATCATATTAATTACATCAACCACAGAATTACAGGTAGTCGCACAACTTAAGAATAAAAATGCTGAAAATATTTCTGGAAGTCTAGAAGTTCGACAAATTGCCGAAACAAACTGAGATCTTCTCTAACAGCTATTCTGTTTTCGAGCGACCTATCTACTGTGGAGTCTATGAGCGAGAATGAAATTAAAGTTTCAAACTTGGCCAATATCTTAAAATCAGACAAAGGGCCCAAACTATTTCGCCACACGAAATTATCTCCCCTACTCCCAACATTTACGTCCGCTTAACGCGTGTCGTAACTGTCACCTACTGACCACGATGTACGCGTGTCAGTTTCAAATCCCAGACAGCCTGACTCCATTTCAGGGCAGTTTTCACACTACAGCTGACCATGGCCCACGGTGAGCGCCGTGTCAGTTTGGGATTTTCGAGACAAATGTCTGGATACTGACCGGTGCAGATGTAAAGTATCACACCTCACCGGGACTATGCCGAGAAGAAGCTCGCGCGCTCGTTGAGAATGTAGACGATTTGCTACGTCCTGTGTTCAGCGAACCGACTTATCACGCCTTCTGACGCCCTGCAGCCCTGACATCTACGTAATATCGTCCTAGCGCGATTCTCAGTTTAAGAGAAAGGAAAACAGGTAAAGTTTGCGAATTATATGAAAATAATATACGCAAAACGAATGGATGAAAAATACACCGGAAAAAAAATTACAGAGATAATAAAAGAGAGAATTTATGTGAAAGAATAGGAAGAAGATGTAGGAAATTAAATGACTATAAACCCTACGTGACACAACTACACAATACCTTATCATTCAACAAGAAACCCCAGGTGATATGTTAAGGACCTGGGTATATCTGACAGTTTCGGTTTAAATAAACCTTGGTATTTCAAATCATACTCAGGAAGTTGATGGGGTATGATGATAATACAGCCCCTCATACACAGTGACTCTCCCTCTTAGAAGAATATAGTGAAAACTGTGAACATTCCAACAGGAAAGACATATATTAACTTTGTAGTTATTTGGGCAGATTGTCCACACAATTTTAGTTAATCTTTTATGTAAACTATCTTGTCCTCATTTTCAAAGACCTGTCCAAACGATATGACTGGACAGGCAAAATAAATTGTACCAACAAATTATCAAATTTAAAGAAAAACTTAACCACAGGTTTTATTCACTTCCTCATAGAAACTTAAAGTGTTTTTGTGTTGTGTACCATCATTTCATTTCTCCCCTAGACACTAGGTACATCATACACCAGACACTAGAGCCAAAATAGTGACCGTGTGAGATCTAGGGAGGTAGCGTTAGGTTCCCTGCACATAATTCATCATCATCATTTATAGAGTCAGGGGCCTACATGTGCTTGACCTCACACGGTTAATACATACACGGATTTCATTCTTTTAGGATACCATCATAACCTCCCCAGCAAAATCTAACTTTGCTACAAATGCAGTCAGCGACCCATAGCTTGACTGCTTGCATCAGAGTCAGCGAACCAGAGCTGACTAAGACCCTACTCCACCTCCACGTGGTGGTCCTGGAAACAGTCTGCATCACTGCAGTCTGGCTGAGCGAGTAGGGATCGCAGAGGGAAGGCAAACCCGGTCCCAAAAACTGCCGTGCTGAAGTCGGATGTGTCGACCGAAAGGTGCAGATATCACAGCTTAGGCGTAAACAGACACAACGCAACCAACGTCCTTTTCAGGGCAAACGAGGAAGAAGAAGAAAACACTCAGTACTATTACAATAGAGCCGCGGTAGCGCAGTGGTTAGTGCACTGGCTTCCTACCTCAGTGGTCCATGGTTCGATCCCCAGTTGAGGTGGGATTTTTTTAGACCGCAAACGGCTCCAGGGTCGACCCAGCCTCATGAATTGGGTACCAGAGCAACTCTGGGAAGGTTAAGGCGTCCGGCGTGATGCTGACCACATCACCCCTAATGTGCCGATGGTCAAGAAAATATGGGCCTAACACCATATTCCCAATATGCCTCAATGGGCGTGTAACGGGTTCCTCTTTTTTTTTTTACTATTACAATAATGTCATAAACACCCGGGTGTTACCGGGGCCCGAAAGGGGAGCAAAGAACTGTAATACAATGTACCATGCATGTCGTAAAAAACGACTGAGGAGGGGTGGGCTTGGAGCTGGTTACGCAATCCCGTAAAAAACATTTTACCAAAATACTTCAACAAACATGGACAAGTCAAAATGTCATATAGCAGCCCCCTTCTTAGTTGTCACCCGGGGCGGATCGCCCCCTCGCACCCTCCTTAAATACGTTAAAACGGGAATTATAGAATACAAAGCAAACATACAAACCTTTTCGACAATGTCGGTGGTTCCACTTTGACAGGATGTCTTTCTGCGAGCCGTAATATACAAGAATAAGGCTGAAATAGCGACCCAGAAATATGTACTAAGTTTCCAAATGTAAGACGCCGTGTGAAACAGGTCCGACATACTATTACAATGCCACACACCATCTTGTACATCACAAGTTTGGTAGTTAATCTGCAGAACAAGAAATTTAAGTAAAAGGACAGTTGATATTTTGTTAACAGACGTGTCATCTTACTCAGTAGTGTGCTGTTTAAGCTTTGTTAACAGACGTGTCATCTTACTCAGTAGTGTGCTGTTTAAGCTTTGTTAACAGACGTGTCATCTTACTCAGTAGTGTGCTGTTTAAGCTTTGTTAACAGACGTGTCATCTTACTCAGTGGTGTGCTGTTTAAGCTTTGTTAACAGACTTTGTTATATACTCTAATTATGTGTGTGTGTGGGGCTGTTTAAATTTTTTAACAGGCTTGTTACTTTTAACTGTAGTGAGCTGTTTATGGGGTTTTTTTTAACCGGCTTGTTAGATTACTCTGTAGTGGGCTATTTAAGTTTTGTTAACAGGCTTATAAGTGTACTATGATTAGAGTGGGCTGTTTGAGTTTTGTTAACAGGTTTGTTAGTTTACTCTGATCGTAGAGGGCTGTTTAAATGTTGTTAACGGACTTGTCATCTTACTGTGACTGTAGTGGCCTGTTTGAGTTTTGTTAACAACAACAATACCCTTTAGTTACCCACGGTGCATAGGCCGTCAACAAACACACGCTAAGTCTTCCTGTCACGTGCCATCAGTTCAAGGTCTTTCCGTGTCTTCCTCGGCACTATCATTTCTATTTCCAGTTCTCTTCTCCATGTTTCGTTAACAAGCTTGTCATTTTAATTTGGTTTCGTTTTTGGTCCATGCATAGGAAAACTGGTGTTTGTCTCGTGCATTTGAAGCATGGTTCAACCCCATGTGGGTTATAATTTGGGTGTGTTGTTCTTTATTCTGTATAGCTTATTACATTGGTAGTTCTTCTTGTATTGGTTCTTCCAGGCTGCAATTTATCTGCCGTTTGTTGTAGTGGTGTGGTGTTGCCTAATATCTGAAGTGTTTCTGGTCAACTCCCTTCGGTGATCCTATGTTTATCTGTTGCGTTTTAAGGGGTTTGTAGGTTTTGTGTTATCCCTATATTCTGATTGTAATAAACATGTAAAAGGAACTGATTGGCTCATGGGTTAGTTCATTTATTTTGGTGTTTATTCATTAGTTCCGTGTTAATGAGTTAGTTCTTTTAACCCCTTTTGTTTGTCTGATTGGCCCCATCACCATTTTCCTTTTTACACGCTTTTATTTAACTTCACTTGTATGTCACTTTCAAATCTTGCAATCGATTTTTCAATCACTTCCAGATGAGCAATAGCTCTGAAACTTGGCATAGTTGTGTATTCCCGATGACAATAAAATAATCAGTCAATTATTTAATACGGTAATTTAATATTGTAATTATGACATTATGAGTAATTAAAGTTTTTCGTACAGAAATGTTAACAAATCAGGGACCATAATCAAGTTATTTAAAAATGCAAGAGTACGTGGTGAGCGAAACCATGAAACCCACAGAGGAAGAAATTTTGGGGAGGTCGAACAGAGTTTGAGAAGCCTTATGAACGGAGATGAAGTATTCTGCTCAAAACATAAATACGAATCAAAAGTTGTGCATCACAAATCATTTTGGGGCGGAGGTTAGTGTGGGTTTCAAGGCTAAAAATACCTCACACATTATCCAAGAATGACAATAGTTGACATTCACACAAAGAATTAAAAAGTGTTTGCCAAATTGAAGGTGGTCATTTTGAATAGCTGTTAAAATAAAATAATGTATTCAGGGTTGGCGAGTTTTGACTCACCCTTTATTGGGCGAGGCAAAAGTTTCAGACGTTTGTTTCACGGTAAGCGAACGAAAAGCGTACATGGGTTGAGTTAAGTGGATTGCGTTTTAATTATTTTGATTGGTTAATTTGCTATAAATAGGCACTCCTCGCTTAACATACTAATTTTGTATTAATAATCGTTACATACCTTATATAAAGAAGTCGAGTACGTGCTATTTGTTGACAAGCTGACCATAATAAGAAAAATCTTGTCTAATGTGTCCCGCGGGTTTGAGCTCGTAAACTGATTGGTTGTAGCTAGCTGAAAATCTGTGTTGGGCGTTAGACCTAGAGTAATAATCGAGGATGAAATGCGTGAAGTCGTGCTATGGAGGGAAAAAAAATACATTCATTATGTACATCAAGAATTGTCTAGTTGGCAAAATTATTAGAAACCTTTGCTTCTCAATGTAAAGGGAGCGTGTTAAAAACCAGATGTCTTTCTCTAAAGTCTTCCCAGCTGTAAAAATTGGGGTCGCTGACTGCTGATTTAGGAAAGACAACGTCAGCGAGGATGGGAACTGGTCACACCATCTTATAGGTGAGATCTGGTATACTAGAAGTTTCTAAAACTTCATTCCCCTGCGGTTTTTATACAACTAAGGCACGTTTATTAAGCCCCAAGAGATATTTGAAATGAACATAATATTTTTAGCCAGAAGTTATATTTAAGTCTTTCAAGTCGATGCACATTTTTTTTAACGAGTCTTACTTACTTACTTAGTCGATCACCTTCTACCGTGAGGTGTAGAGGTTTGGAAGAGAAAGCGCCAGACTATCCTATCGGCTGTCTTCCTCATGGCCTGGTTCCATTCCAGTTCGTCGCCTTAAGAATCAGTCCGGTTTTCTCTCTTGAATTTCGCGTAATCATGATTTAAAGCAAACGGGTGATTGGCCTGTTGTGCCTTTGCATGATCGAGGGACTGCCTCCTTACGGCCTCCATGCAGGCCGCCCTCCTCCTTTTTCAGTCGGGCTTGAGACCGACCTATGCGAAGTTAACGAGTCTAGATTCCAAATTGTATATCAGACCACAAGATCTTACATATCTAGACATATGCCGTAACATGAAGAACAACAAAAACTAGACTTTTATAAATAGATGCTTGCGTAGAATAGAAGGATAGAAATAGTATGACAAGATCACTGGTGTGGAACTGATGACAAGAACCAGACAAGTGCCAGTGGAACTGATGACAAGAACCAGACAAGTGTCAGTGGAACTGATGACAAGATCCAGACAAGTGCCAGTGGAACTGATGACAAGATCCAGACAAGCGCCAGTGGAACTGATGACAAGAACCAGACAAGTGCCAGTGGAACTGATGACAAGAACCAGACAAGTGCCAGTGGAACTGATGACAAGAACCAGACAAGTGCCAGTGGAACTGATGACAAGATCCAGACAAGCGCCAGTGGAACTGATGACAAGAACCAGACAAGTGCCAGTGGAACTGATGACAAGAACCAGACAAGCGCCAGTGGAACTGATGACAAGAACCAGACAAGTGCCAGTGGAACTGATGACAAGAACCAGACAAGTGCCAGTGGAACAGATGACAAGAACCAGACAAGTGCCAGTGGAACAGATGACAAGAACCAGACAAGTGCCAGTGGAACTGATGACAAGAACCAGACAAGCGCCGATGAAACAAAAGATGAGAAGAAAATGCTGGAGACAGTTAGGACACCCATTGAGATAATCTGTTGATAGCATTACCAGGCAGTCTTTGTTCTGGAATCCCCAGGGAAAGACAGATAGAGGAAGGCCAAAGAACACATGGAGAAGAGAACTAGAGACAGACATGAAGAAGACAAGGAAATAGCTTGAGCTGATGGCGCGGGACAGGACAACTTGGCAAACGTTTGTTGAAGGCCTATGCACATTGAGGAGCTAAAAAGTGTAAGCGGAAGAAGAATGCATCATAAAATAACGGAAGAATCTTGTACTTATGCCAAATGAAGCCTGCCTAGCCAAAACGAGGTAAAAACCCATAATTTAATTGTAAGTGACTAATAGTGAATGAACTCAACTACTATCACCATCATCATTAATCCGTCAGCACCATAGGGAGTATAAACCTTCACTAAATTCATGCCAAGCCTTCCAGTCCTGTGCCATCGTTGTAGGCCTTCCCGTATCTTCTAAATATCTTTCACCCGGGAGGATGAAGGTGCCAATCGCACCAAGTGGCGATGATCTCTACGGCCCCACCTCAGACTGGGCGAAAAGACGCTCTCACGGCAAGCAGAAGAGAGGAGAAAACGTCGAAAGGAACACCAGGATAAAAATCAGCTGAGGGCTGTCACCTCTGGGACGCATTCCCATAGTTAGTTATGACTGAAGGGGCTATTATTATATTATTATATCTCTTTCATGTCTGTCTACTGTTCCCTTCTCCGTGTGTGTTTTTTTTTTCTCTCTTTCTCTCTTACCCTGGGTATTCCACATCATGCTATCAACACATATCCAACTCCGACGTCTTTTTTCTCTCCTCTTGCCCCACTGTAATAGTTCTAGTCATCAGTTCTACATTTGTTCTACCTTGTCGTACCAGTTCACTCATTTTGTTCTACACAAGCTCCCATTTATGAAAGTCGGTATCTTCTTGGTAGGTGTTGCTAAAACTTCAACATAGACAAATCAATACGCAGTAATTGTAGTGCTATGCCTATTTGTAGTAATAAAGTAGTTCTATCACTAAAGTAGTAGTAGTATTAGTAATAATAGCAGCAGCACCAGCATTACTAGTTGTAGTAATAATAGTTATGTCTATAAAGTGCGCAATAGCGCTAGGTCTTTAAAAAAAAACAGTGTATTGTAAAATTAATAATACTTTATTGCTAAAAAATATGCTAATCTTCATCATCTGAGCCTTCAGCGAATCGTATTTTTTGTTTTTGTTTTTTTTGCTGGTGCAGAGCCAAAATCTATCGGAAGAAGAAGGCACGTTCTAATAAATAAACATGAATAATGTGAAAAAAAGCGCTATACAGCAAAGCCCAATAAAGCGAGGTATACCTGTATTAGTAGTAGTAGCAGCAGCAGCAACTAAACTGCCAGGCAACCGCAGCTGAGGTTCAAAGATATGTGCAAGAGAATCATGAAGGCACTAGACATAATTCCAGCTACCTGGGAGGATGAAACTGCCGGTCGCACAAACTGGAGATGTTCCGTACGGTGCCACCTTAGATTGGGCGAAAAGCTCTCACAACAAGCAGACGAGAAAAGAACAATCCGAAAGGCACAAGAAAAAAAAAAGCAGCCGAGGGCTACTATTACTAGTAGTCAGGGTCGGATTTTCCTATTAAGCTAAGTAGGCTGAAGCCTAGGGGGGGCTCGTGCATAAGTTGAAAAATAAAAATTTGAATGCATAAATTTATGGCAAAAAGAAAATATATTGAAGAAATTATTGAAAGAAAAACTAAAATTTTTCAATAAAATGTGTTTATTGTGTTTACCTTAACAATAATAAAAATAATAAAAATTAATAAACAAAAATTATTTTTTTTAATGTATACGCACAATTGTGATTGTCCCTACTTACAATGATTTGACAGGTGTGATGCCACTTTATCATATCGGCAGTTTTTCATATTATTTGGAATTGAAAACAATAAATATCCTAATTATAACCCATCAGAGGTTGAACGGGATATTTTTCTTCATTAATTTTTTTTTTTTTAAATTGCTAAGGGGTTTGAAAAAAAATTTTTTTAAATTATTGCCTGTTCGGTAAAGGGTAAAACACCAAGAAGCCCTTCTTAGCTTTAATCCAGCCCTAGTAGTAGTTGTAATAGTAGTCGTCGTAGTAGTAGCAGTAGTAGTAGCAGTAGTAGTAGGCCTAATATTAGTAAACCAGTTCGTAGGAACTAATTTCCTTCAGACTATACCTTTTCCTTCAGAAACCGCCGATAGATATGAAAAACTGAATGAAAAAGCAACTTCTATGCCAATGAAAATACATACTACAAAATGAATTCGAACATATTGAGTTTATAAATAGAACATGACGTGACCGATTAGCACACATAGTTCTTTTCTATTGATAAGAGCGTCAGAATCCAGGATTGGTCACACTCACACACAAATGATAACACTTTACAAGTATTGTCTATTTATAAGTCACATGCATAATTTACCGAAAGTTAACCCAACATTTCAAAACACCATGCGGAAGAAGCACTCACACAAAAATCTGCTCCCATAATTTAATCTCAATCCATGTAAAGTATGTGAAAGAATGTGTCATAAAAGAAAGACGAAACAAACAGTGTCAGTCACGGGAACCTCGCAGTTCATTATCCATACCAGGAGACCAATCATTGCACCACGCGTCGTAATTGTTTAGGGGACATTTGTGCGACCTTTTTTTTCCCCCTCTACGCATCAGCCACAAAAACAACTGAATCGAAACATGTTATTAAGTGTTTACATATTAAAAAGTGGACCGTTGAACGCTTCTTAGTGTACTTTTAATCGGTATGGCGGGGAAACATATCGTTTCTAAATTAGACTTTGGCTCGGCCAGCAGAACCACGAGTGTGGTCTTGTGTGTGTGTGTGTGTGTGTGTGTGTGTGTGTGTGTGTGTGTGTGTGTGTGTGTGTGTGTGTGTGTGTGTGTGTGTGTGTGTGTGTGTGTGTGTGTGTGTGTGTGTGTGTGTGTGTGTGTGTGTGTGTGTGTGTGTGTGTGTGTGTGTGTGTGTGTGTGTGTGTGTGTGTGTGTGTGTGTGTGTGTGTGTGTGTGTGTGTGTGTGTGTGTGTGTGTGTGTGTGTGTGTGTGTGTGTGTGTGTGTGTGTGTGTGTGTGTGTGTGTGTGTGTGTGTGTGTGTGTGTTGGGCGGAAAAAAAGGGGAGATGGGAAATTCTATAATGCATGTTACTTATTTTACTTATCCAACGCCCTTCCTTCCTTTTTTTTCTTTCTTTCTTGCCTTCCTCCCATGTACCTATTTTCTCTAAGTATTTACTACTCACAGCGTGGGGGGATATCATGACCCTTTAGCGTCTGTGGCCTAATGGATATGAACGCAGTTTCATAATCCAGATATACCAGGTTCGAAACCTGCTGCAGGCGGTTTGGTAGCAGATCGCTTTGTGTGGATTTTTAACAATGGTATAAGCGCCGTACCGTTCAGAAAGCAATGGCAAACTACTGAATGAAAAAAATTGCCTAGAAAAATCACAAACAGCCAATAAAAGCTGGAGTTGATTGCCACGTCCTGTAAAGGATAAGCAACTAACTTTAGCTCCCCAAGGAGCATAAGCCTTCAACAAACGTATGTCAAGTCTTCCTGTCCTGTGTCAAGTCTCCCTGTCCTGTGTCAAGTCTCCCTGTCCTGTGTCAAGTCTTCCTGTCCTGTGTCAAGTCTTCCTGTCCTGTGTCAAGTCTCCCTGTCCTGTGTCAAGTCTTCCTGTCCTGTGTCAAGTCTTCCTGTCCTGTGTCAAGTCTTCCTGTCCTGTGTCAAGTCTCCCTGTCCTGTGTCAAGTCTTCCTGTCCTGTGTCAAGTCTTCCTGTCCTGTGTCAAGTCTTCCTGTCCTGTTTCAAGTCTCCCTGTCCTGTGTCAAGTCTGCCTGTCCTGTTTCAAGTCTCCCTGTCCTGTGTCAAGTCTCCCTGTCCTGTGTCAAGTCTTCATGTCCTGTGTCAAGTCTTCCTGTCCTGTGTCAAGTCTCCGTGTCCTGTGTCAAGTCTTCCTGTCCTGTGTCAAGTCTTCCTGTCCTGTGTCAAGTCTCCCTGTCCTGTGTCAAGTCTCCCTGTCCTGTGTCAAGTCTTCCTGTCCTGTGTCAAGTCTCCCTGTCCTGTGTCAAGTCTCCCTGTCCTGTGTCAAGTCTCCCTGTCCTGTGTCAAGTCTTCCTGTCCTGTGTCAAGTCTTCCTGTCCTGTGTCAAGTCTTCCTGTCCTGTGTCAAGTCTTCCTGTCCTGTGTCAAGTCTTCCTGTCCTGTGTCAAGTCTCCCTGTCCTGTGTCAAGTCTTCCTGTCCTGTGTCAAGTCTTCCTGTCCTGTGTCAAGTCTTCCTGTCCTGTGTCAAGTCTTCCTGTCCTGTGTCAAGTCTGCCTGTCCTGTGTCAAGTCTCCCTGTCCTGTGTCAAGTCTCCCTGTCCTGTGTCAAGTCTCCCTGTCCTGTGTCAAGTCTCCCTGTCCTGTGTCAAGCCTTCCTGTCCTGTGTCAAGCCTTCCTGTCCTGTGTCAAGTCTCCCTGTCCTGTGTCAAGTCTCCCTGTCCTGTGTCAAGTCTCCCTGTCCTGTGTCAAGTCTCCCTGTCCTGTGTCAAGTCTCCCTGTCCTGTGTCAAGTCTCCCTGTCCTGTGTCAAGTCTTCCTGTCCTGTGTCAAGTCTCCTTGTCCTGTGTCAAGTCTTCCTGTCCTGTGTCAAGTCTCCCTGTCCTGTGTCAAGTCTTCCTGTCCTGTGTCAAGTCTTCCTGTCCTGTGCCATCAGGTCCAGAGCTTTCTTTGTCTTCCTCATTCCTTTCATATCCAATCTCCAGTTCTCATCTCCGTGTGTTCTTCAGTCTCCCGTTACCTCTCTTACCCTGGGGATTTCAGAACACTGAGTGCCTTGTAATTGCATGCACACAGGCGGGGCCGTAGATACGGGATGGTGGGGGTTGGGGGGGGGGGGGATTATACTGTCCCGGTACCAAAATAGTGCATTAAATATTTTTTTAAATTTAACCCCCCCACCCCCCCCCCCACCCTTAATAAAGCCCTATCTACGGCCTTGCTGAGTCACAGTCGCTGGCGATGGATAGGACACACACCGATGAAACCTGTTGATAGTATTACAAGACAGTCTGTGTTCTGAAATCACCAGGGTAAGAGGGGTAACGGGAGATCACTTGTTACTTTTCTATTGTCTAGTGTTTTGCTTTCTTTGTTTCTTTCCTTCTTTCTCACGAGTGCCTACCAGGCATCTAGTTTCGTTATTTATGTTATATCCTGAGTTGGTTCTATCTCGAGCTTGTTCTATACTGAAAATAAATAAACAAACAACACACAATGGTATGTTATCAGGCACTCGGTGAGAAATAAAGAAGTAGAAGACCAGACAACAGAAAAACATCAGAAGTGATAGGCTTACCGGGATCGAACCAGGACCTTCCGAACGGCACCCACCGCCTAGCCACGGGAGCGAATCGCCACTATCCACTCTGTCAGCTACGCATTAAAAAAAAAATGCTTCACTGACAGAGGTCTAGCACGAACAACCACGTGACCCGGATATGTACCATAGGACGACCCAGACTAATTATAGACGCAATCACTTCTGCAGTTCCACTATATAACAGTATAGGCCAGATTACACAAGACAAAGGCCTTAATACTGTGTCTAGTAAATGATAGAAGAATGAGAATAAGTAAAGTACAGAATGTAGGTTTCTTGGTATTTTTATAAACGCATAAACATATAAGGAGGGGAAACCTGAGGCCTGTAAACAGTAAATAAATAAATAAACAAACAACACACAAAGGTATGTTATCAGGCACTCAGTGAGAAAGGCTTGCGGTGAGCAACTGAGATAAGATAGTCGCCGGCGTGTGAAGATTGAACCGCTGATAAGACGACTCGTTTGGTAACCCAGCTGGGCAAACACAGAGTTTTTGCGTACTCATAAGACAGATAACGAGATTACTATCTGTGTGACACATGTGGGCAGAAAAGTGTGACATAACCGCTTCCGGGCCGACTTGTTATGACAACATTACTTTCTAATAAAGTAATAAGTATTACAGCTTACCCATGTTGTCATGTGTGTCTACCGATCTGCCTGTAAGTTTGTACACAAGGGCATCGGACATCTTAATGCCATATATGGTAGACGTGACCTTTGCAAAATTTTTCCATGTCGGAAACATTTTTAAAATACCACACCCGACCTGTTTGAATATGATTGGAGCGTTTATTTAACTCCATAACAAACGAAGGCGTGGGAAGGCAGGGAATATAGTCTGACCATTTTTGCAGTTTTATTTCACTGTGAATTTCACGCTCGCCAAGACAACTTCAGACCTCGCCAGAGTGAAGACTGGATTCATAATTCCTTTTTTTAACCGGACCTTTTATTGGAGAACCAAATAAGACTTACAAAGCACAGGAAATCTCTACATTTTAATAAGGAACACCGGGACTAGGAAACTGAAGAAACACACGGAGTCAGAGAGGGAATCTTTTGTCAAATTAAAGACACCCCAGACGCGTGTAAGAGACCCACTCTTCTCTTTTGTTCACCTGAGCAACAAGTTTGTAGCCAAGATTGGCGTAAGTTGTGATTTACATTTCATATTTTATTACTAACATGTGAACTAACATCTTCTTCTTCCGTCCTTAGCCAGCGACCGTCAAAGCAGTCAGTGGCCATTACGCCTAGTGGCGTCTTAAGGGCAACAACGAATAGATTTTCTTAGCCGTTGTTCCCATCACGCCTAATTTCGTCTTTAGGGCAATGACAAATCAATCCGTTTGTTGTTATTTCAGTAATCAAAGTGACTGGCAAACGGGTGATCGTGAACTAACATATACATGTATATATTACCATGTGAAGTTTAATGTGTAAAACTCGCTATTGGATGTCAAAGTCATTTGAGGCTGGAAACCTCAGTTTATAGAATGATGATTCATGGACCACCACTGCACGGGCTGGTGATTGCTTTATTGATAGTTCAGCAGGTTCTATACTTAGCAGATGTTACACTCATCAGGTTCTATAATGAGCAGGGTCTATACTCAACAGGTTATATACTCAGCAGGCTCTATACTTAGCAGATGTTATACTCGTCAGGTTCTGTAATGAGCAGGTTCTATACTCAACAGGTTTGTCACGTAGGTCTTTATATCATTAAATTGCCTACATCTTCTTCCTATTCTCTCACCCGCATCCTTTATTTTTTTTTATCTTTCCTTACTTGTTTTTTCCTGTATTTTTCGCATCACTTGTTTGCGAAAAATATTTTCTTCAGTATTCTCAAACTTTACCTTGTGTTTTTCTCATACTGGGATACGTAATTCTATTACATAGATGTCAGACAGACGAGAAGTGTTATAATGCATTCCGTCAGACCGGAGAGCCGACAGCTGTCTGCAGTTTCCCCGGGGACAGTGTTTTCTACGGCTGAGTTCTGGGCCGGTAGTGTGAAAATTCACTCCACGGGACATGGCAAGCAGACCGAGTGTCTGCATTTTTCAGTAAACCGCGAGCGTTTCGTCAAATAGCTCCGGCGAAAGCGTGAAAATCGCCCATGCCTGGTAGACGGTTGTCTGAGATTTGCAACTGTCACGCGCATTTCTCGGTCACTGATGGCTATTACGACATGAGGGAAGCTGACGTAGGGTGTTAGAGAAGGGGAGAGACGGGCGCTGGTTCGTGGTTTCGAAACAGTGGGATTCTTTGTCCGTTTCATAGATATTAACCCTAGTTTGAAACTTTATTTCATTTCACTCAGTAACTTCGCAGTAAGACAGAACTAGCCTTCGTTCGATTTCTAAATAATCTCTGTTAATATAGATGGCCTTTAGTTTGGTCGAAGTGGTTTAAGTTCTTAGTACTTCTGTGTTTGAGGTAAATATTATATATAATAGATCTCTAGTATTTTGTGAAGTGATAAAGTGTTAAGACGCTTATTTCATATTTCACTAGTGAGATTTTGCGCAGAGTGCCTAAAAGTTTAGTCTATTTATTTTTCTAGTGACGCATACAGTGGAAAGCAGAATAAATTATATTTCTAGCGTAACAGACATGTAGCTATAATGAATTTAATTTAACTGCTAACTACTCAGTCGAGAATATTTTATATCTAACTTATAAATGCTAGATGCGACATCAGTGAATATTGACGGAATACGCAGATATTCCTAATTCCTGATGATTGATTTAAATATAACTTATTTCATCGGAAGTTTAAATAATAAGTCAAGCGGTCGGCTTGCTGTTTACAATGTAAGTTATATTGAGTACATAATATGTAAATGATTTATATGTGCTTTTCCTTTTATACAGTGAAATACTGGGGTGACCCGAACTTTACCAGCATTTAATAAGAGTTCATACTTGTGAAGAAATAGACAGTCCTTATTTTGAACCACGTGGGTTTCTCAAGTAACACTGATCTGACAGTGCATATGCAAACAGAGTTAGACAGAAATACTATATCCCACTAACGGGTTTTCAAAGACTGTAATGATCAATACTGGGCCTGTGAACCAGATCTTAATTTCTTCCATAAACTCTACGTAAATTTTCTGCCTGGCGGCGAGAATAATTACAATCAATAACATTAACTTTCCGACATTGTTGACAAGTGAGTGGGGAACTAAGATTTTCTGTTTGAGAGAAGTTGTCCACCGGTCATCTTCCTAATTAAGGGAAACTTCGTGTTCTGACATTTTGTGCTCGTTTAAGCCTAATTCTTACCTCGTGAGTCAAGTGACATTAACTTTAGTCTGAAATAACTATCGCCTGAAGCAGACGCTCCCCAGATCCATTTTGATGAAACCAACAAACAAATCTGCAGAGCTGGGCTCTGTTTCATTAAACGACAGTAACAGATAAAAAGTGTGAGTGTCCAAAATTTGCGCCAGCCGGCGAAACCACAACACGATTGTAAGTATATCAGGGCCCTGATGAAAGAACCGAGTGAAAGTGACGGAAGGATGTTCGTTGTATAATACACTCACTTGTTATATTTGCTTTTTCCTTAGGCGAGATTTGCTGCTTAAGTAACGTGTTCCTTTAGAATAGATACTGCTGTCAAAGTCAGTCTATACCTTCAAAGGGGAACAATATTAGACCCTAACCACATGCATCTATAACTCTTTGGGCCATCATCTGTCATCCTAACGGGGCTGTGGGCTAAACCTAGAGTTAAGATCATAACGGGGCTATCATCCTTGTAGCATTTTCCTTGAATTTTATGACTATTTGTATATGTTTTCCTTGATGCATTTTTTTTTAAATTTAAAGTGTTGTGAGAAGATTTTTCAAATGATAATAAAAATCTCTCTTGAACTAAATCAGTGCGTTGGTCAGCTCGTTCCAATATATATATATATTCATTGTTATAGATTTCCCACGTCTGTGTGTGTAACTGTCGTCACGTGTATGTGCGTGCCCGTGAGTAGATAGAAATATATGTAATATGTATATGTGGTAGACTGTCTGACTGCTTAAAATCTGTCGTAGAAGATAGGTGAGAGAGAGAGAGAAGACTTTCTCGCATCTCAGAGACAGCCTCTATCACTATTCTATCATCTCACTCGTGGAATCTATTTCTTCGACTAACTCTCACACTGTGACTCTCACTCATTCCAATCTATTCAGAAGGGACCAACCCAAGTCTTAATTCTCCTATCTAAAATCTACGACAAATGGTCGCTCGTTACCGGGAATTGAACCCAAAATCCTAAGGCGATACGACAAATGTGGTCTCGCCCGACGGATTTTTGAACTTAGAATAGGAAGACGAGTACGACAAATGTGGACTCGTCTATCTGGATTTTGAACTTTGAATAGGAAGACGAGACGACAAATATTAGATCTGTAAGATTCTTTATTCTGATATAGAGTAAGAGGGTTCTGTCTTGTGAGTTTTTATATTTTAAAAAAAATAATCTATCCCCTAGACTAACGATCTGTTTACGGGCGTGCTGACCACCACAAACTGATAAGTTTTTTCCACAGCATTAAGAAGCATTATACATTTGGTTTACAGGTTGATTTTGGTCGGAATACATGTTAATTAATGATTTTGTAATACTAAACGCTGGTAAAGTTTTGTGAGTGTATAACATTCACAAGGGTTCTGAAGCAGGAAGGTGTTTGAACTAAAGTTAAGGAGTGCGTTTCGGACTATTTGTCCAGATTAATTGCCTCCCTCACCCTAACTGTCTTCAGGGGTAAACTTGATAGTGGATTAAAATTAAGGGATTATTTTTCTCTTTAATTTTTACAATAATTATTTTGTTTCCACTGTAGCAACTTATTTTTCAGAAGTAATCTTAACTACCATTTAGTTGGCGTAGTCGTGTTTTGCATTAGGTGCTTTATTGCCGATTAATAGCAGCGATAGTTAGATTTTTATTTTTGGAGGAGGTATCCCAGGGTTAAGGATATCATCTTTTGAGTTTTGGGAAATTTTTTCTCGTAAGTGGTAGGAACCAGTGTATCCTTTTTCCTATTTTCTTTCTCCACTAGTCTCAGTCACTGACATAATATGGCCGAGAGGGCAAAGCTTAGACAACTCCTCAGGGACGAAGCGAGAGAGGAGGGACTGGAAGGAGAGGAAGCGAAAGCTTTTGTCAGAGACGAACTTGAGAGATATGATGCGGAGAGGAAAGCAGCTGAAGAGAGGAAAAGAAGAACTAAGGAGGAAAGAAGAAGCAGCGGAGAGGAAAGAAGCAGAAGACCGGCTATTAAAGCAGAAGAAGATGGAGGAGGAAATGGAAGTACGCAGGATGCAGCATGAGGAAAAGGAAAGAGAGAAAGAGAAGGAGAGACAGCACGAGGAAAAAGAGAAGGAGAGACAGCATGAGAAGGAGAGGGGGGAGAGGGAGGACAGAGAGAAGGGGAGCCAACCTGAGTTGGCTCTTAAAGCTCTAGAACTTCAAAGTCGTGGTGCTGCCTCTACCTCCAGCAATGGAGAGTCTTCTCCTCATTCTTCCTTAACTGATCCTTCTAACAGTCAATCTCTTCACCTCACTGCTATGTCTTTTCCGCTAGAATCTTTCCCTTGTCCTAATGAGAAGATTGACACTTGGCTAGAAAAATTTGAGAAAATTGCAACTCTGTACGGTTTAGAGAGGTCGCGTTGGAACATGAAGCTTTCCCAGGCTTTGAAAAGTTCTGCGTATGATGTTTACGCCAAACTGGAAAGCAGCCAACAAGACAACTATGATCTGTTGAAGAAAGCGTTACTGGAGCGCTTTGAAATGAACGCTCGCAAATTTTTGCAACTGTTTCGCAACAGCAGAAAGGAGAATTCTGAATCTTTTCACCAGTTCTCTTCCCGTCTAAAGGGATATTTGACAAAGTGCCTTGAGCTCTCGCAGCTCCCCTCTACCTATGAAGGTCTTGAGGAATTTGTTTTAACAGAACAAATAAAGAACACTTTGTCTGCTGATACCCGGAGATTTCTCGCTGAGCAGGGGGCAGAAAAACTTGAAGACATTTTACAGAAGTCTGAGCGTTATCAAAATGCGCTGGCTGAACTACCGGCCACAAAGCGGAAACCGACAGAGGAGCATTTTCGAAAACATAAACTAGAGCAATCTTCTCAGGCTTCTAACCAAAATAACCACAGAGAAACCGGACCTCAAAACCCCCCTCCTGAAAAATCCAAGTTCTACAAAAACAAGTACCCCAACCACCCCAAACAGTCTGATCAACCGGACCGCCCTACATGGCAGCGCAGCCAGAAAGGACAAGGTGGCAAAGGGAGAACCCCTGAGCACGGGACTAATGATCAGAGTGAGCACACCGAGCCTAAACGCATCGGATGCTTGCTAACAGTCTCGCAAGGCGGAATTATTGACAGTGATTCCCACCCTGTTGGGGATAGACCCTCAACGCGAGGTACTGTTACTTTGAACGGTTCTCAAACTTCTTGCTTATTTGACACGGGGCTTCCTTATGATTGCATTGTTGCCAGAAACCTGGTCAAACCCGGTCAAGAGACAGCAGAGACCGTCCAATTTTGTGGAGTTCGTAAGAGTGATGCACCTACAGCGCTTCCCATCGCATTGGTGGAGATACACTCTGACTTTGTCAGAGGTGTGATCAAAGCGGCTGTTATGGATGATCCCATCTACCCAGTCATACTTGGCGGGAGATACGTGTGTATTGGGAAACCGGAAGAGCCGATTGTGGCAGCAGTAACTACAAGAGGGCAAACCAAGAAGGAACGGGAGCCTGCGCCTAATTTGTTACCCATGGAACTTAAAGAAGCGCAATACAAGGACCCTACTTTGGCACCCTGCTTTAGGAAACTGCCCATGGCTAAGGAACCCAACCAGCACGGGGACATTTTTTCTAAGGATGGCGTACTTTATCGGAGAACGGGCAAGCCTGACCAAGGTTACAACCAGCTCCTAGTACCGAAACAGTACAGAAGCCAAATCCTAGAAATGGGGCACTCTCTTCCCTTCAGCGGACATATGGGACAGAACGCCAGAAACCAAAGGATAACCACTCATTATTGGTGGCCAGGAGTAAATACTGATATTATCAGATATGTCAAATCCTGTGCCCAGTGCCAACGTGTGCCACCCAAGCAACGGGCACCCCCAGTCTCTTTGGGTGAAATGCCAATAGTGGGAACACCATTCGAACGGGTTGTGATCGACATTTTAGGGCCTTTCGAAAGGACTAAAAGAAGGAACAGGTTTATCCTGACCTTAGTCGATACATGCACTTTATGGGCAGAAGCTACCCCGCTAACATGCGCAGATGCCAAGCATGTCGCAGAAGCCCTAGTGCAGATTTTCACTCGGTTGGGATTCCCTCAGCAAGTGTTGACGGATAACGGATCCCCATACCGAAACATGTTGATGGATGAGATCGTTAAGATCTTGAGGACCCAGCACATCCACACTAAGCCATATACTCCGGCCGGAAATGGGCTCGTGGAACGTGCTAATGGAAACCTCAACATGATGCTAAGTAAACTGGCACAAGTGAAACCTGAAGATTGGGATCTTTGTATTCCTGGAGCTTTATTTGGCTACAGAGAATCTCCTCATACTTCCACAGGATTTCCGCCAGCTACACTCTTATTCGGCAGACCCATTAAGGGCCCGCTTGAAGCCTTACTTCAGTCTCTGACAGACGAGAAGGCGGATGAGACAGTCGTCTCAGCAAGTAAATATGTGTCGGTTTTAAAGGAAAGGTTGAAACTAGGGTGGGACCTAGCAACGACTAACTTTAAGCGAGCACGCACAAAGCACGCTAACCGATACAGGAAAGTCGCGAAAGAGAGAGAACTGGAAGCAGGAGAGAAATTTTTGGTGTTACTCCCTACCGAGAACAACCAACTGAAGATCGTATGGCAAGGGCCGTTTACCGTCCTGAAAAAGATTTCTAAGGCTAACTACCAGATATCTATTCAAGGAATGGAGAAGGTTTTCCATTTAAATCTCTTAAAGAGATACTTGGAAAGACCAGTGCAGACCTCCGACCATCTCCTGACGATCGCCAAAACTGACGAAGATGACGATAGTGGCAGGGAAACTCCACTGCACACACAGGAAATCTTTGAAAAATGTCAGAAGCGGCGACGCTCTTTCAAGCGCGCATGGGAGACATTCCAGAGGAAGGAAACGTCGGGGCAGACTTCATGAGTAGGAATTGGACAGAGATGGAGGGGGAAGATGAGAGGGAAGAAGACAGACACCCCGAAGCTACGGTTATAGGAAATTTAATTCCATAACGTAGACATGGAGTGCTTCCATATCTTAAAGGGGGGACGTCCTGTCACGTAGGTCTTTATATCATTAAATTGCCTACATCTTCTTCCTATTCTCTCACCCGCATCCTTTATTTTTTTATCTTTCCTTACTTGTTTTTTCCTGTATTTTTTGCATCACTTGTTTGCGAAAAATATTTTCTTCAGTATTCTCAAACTTTACCTTGTGTTTTTCTCATACTGGGATACGTAATTCTATTACATAGATGTCAGACAGACGAGAAGTGTTATAATGCATTCCGTCAGACCGGAGAGCCGACAGCTGTCTGCAGTTTCCCCGGGGACAGTGTTTTCTACGGCTGAGTTCTGGGCCGGTAGTGTGAAAATTCACTCCACGGGACATGGCAAGCAGACCGAGTGTCTGCATTTTTCAGTAAACCGCGAGCGTTTCGTCAAATAGCTCCGGCGAAAGCGTGAAAATCGCCCATGCCTGGTAGACGGTTGTCTGAGATTTGCAACTGTCACGCGCATTTCTCGGTCACTGATGGCTATTACGACATGAGGGAAGCTGACGTAGGGTGTTAGAGAAGGGGAGAGACGGGCGCTGGTTCGTGGTTTCGAAACAGTGGGATTCTTTGTCCGTTTCATAGATATTAACCCTAGTTTGAAACTTTATTTCATTTCACTCAGTAACTTCGCAGTAAGACAGAACTAGCCTTCGTTCGATTTCTAAATAATCTCTGTTAATATAGATGGCCTTTAGTTTGGTCGAAGTGGTTTAAGTTCTTAGTACTTCTGTGTTTGAGGTAAATATTATATATAATAGATCTCTAGTATTTTGTGAAGTGATAAAGTGTTAAGTCGCTTATTTCATATTTCACTAGTGAGATTTTGCGCAGAGTGCCTAAAAGTTAAAGTCTATTATTTTTCTAGTGACGCATACAGTGGAAAGCAGAATAAATTATATTTCTAGCGTAACAGACATGTAGCTATAATGAATTTAATTTAACTGCTAACTACTCAGTCGAGAATATTTTATATCTAACTTATAAATGCTAGATGCGACATCAGTGAATATTGACGGAATACGCAGATATTCCTAATTCCTGATGATTGATTTAAATATAACTTATTTCATCGGAAGTTTAAATAATAAGTCAAGCGGTCGGCTTGCTGTTTACAATGTAAGTTATATTGAGTACATAATATGTAAATGATTTATATGTGCTTTTCCTTTTATACAGTGAAATACTGGGGTGACCCGAACTTTACCAGCATTTAATAAGAGTTCATACTTGTGAAGAAATAGACAGTCCTTATTTTGAACCACGTGGGTTTCTCAAGTAACACTGATCTGACAGTGCATATGCAAACAGAGTTAGACAGAAATACTATATCCCACTAACGGGTTTTCAAAGATTGTAATGATCAATACTGGGCCTGTGAACCAGATCTTAATTTCTTCCATAAACTCTACGTAAATTTTCTGCCTGGCGGCGAGAATAATTACAATCAATAACATTAACTTTCCGACATTGTTGACAAGTGAGTGGGGAACTAAGATTTTCTGTTTGAGAGAAGTTGTCCACCGGTCATCTTCCTAATTAAGGGAAACTTCGTGTTCTGACATTTTGTGCTCGTTTAAGCCTAATTCTTACCTCGTGAGTCAAGTGACATTAACTTTAGTCTGAAATAACTATCGCCTGAAGCAGACGCTCCCCAGATCCATTTTGATGAAACCAACAAACAAATCTGCAGAGCTGGGCTCTGTTTCATTAAACGACAGTAACAGATAAAAAGTGTGAGTGTCCAAAATTTGCGCCAGCCGGCGAAACCACAACACGATTGTAAGTATATCAAGGCCCTGATGAAAGAACCGAGTGAAAGTGACGGAAGGATGTTCGTTGTATAATACACTCACTTGTTATATTTGCTTTTTCCTTAGGCGAGATTTGCTGCTTAAGTAACGTGTTCCCTTAGAATAGATACTGCTGTCAAAGTCAGTCTATACCTTCAAAGGGGAACAATATTAGACCCTAACCACATGCATCTATAACTCTTTGGGCCATCATCTGTCATCCTAACGGGGCTGTGGGCTAAACCTAGAGTTAAGATCATAACGGGGCTATCATCCTTGTAGCATTTTCCTTGAATTTTATGACTATTTGTATATGTTTTCCTTGATGCATTTTTTTTTTTAAGTGTTGTGAGAAGATTTTTTTAAATGATAATAAAAATCTCTCTTGAACTAAATCAGTGCGTTGGTCAGCTCGTTCCAATATATATATATTCATTGTTATAGATTTCCCACGTCTGTGTGTGTAACTGTCGTCCCGTGTATGTGCGTGCCCGTGAGTAGATAGAAATATATGTAATATGTATATGTGGTAGACTGTCTGACTGCTTAAAATCTGTCGTAGAAGATAGGTGAGAGAGAGAGAGAGAGAGAGAGAGAGAGAGAGAGAGAGAGAGAGAGAGAGAGAGAGAGAGAGAGAGAGAGAAGACTTTCTCGCATCTCAGAGACAGCCTCTATCACTATTCTATCATCTCACTCGTGGAATCTATTTCTTCGACTAACTCTCACACTGTGACTCTCTCATTCCAAGCTATTCAGAAGGGACCAACCCAAGTCTTAATTCTCCTATCGAAAATCTACGACAAGGTTATATACTCAGCAGGCTCTATACTTAGCAGATGTTATATTCATCAGGTTCTATAATGAGCAGGTTCTATACTCAACAAGTTCTATACTCAACAGGTTCTATACTTAGCAGATGTTATACTCATCATGTTCTTTAAAATGAGCAGGTTCTATACTCAACAGGTTATATACTCAGCAGGTTCTATAATGAGCAGGTTATATACTCAACAGTTTATATACTCAGCAGATTCTATACTTAGCAGGTGTTATACTCATCAGGTTCTATAATGAGCAGGTCACAGTCATAGAAATTAATTGCACTGTGCTGCCACAAAACACCATGGCGGGAACCAAAGTAACGGCTGAACATTGTACATCTTACGAAGGGTGCTAACGTGGAAACATATTGAACAACCATATTCTGAGCTTTCAATTTTGAATGTGAATTTCAATTAATGTTAGCAATAAAATTCCTTGGGTTAAGGCTGCAAATGCGTTATTTATTATCTGTAACACTTGTATCGTTTCAAGTTTATTACTTACTTACTTAGTCGTTCCCCTTCTACCGTGAGGTGTAGAGGTTTGGAAGAGAGAGCGCCAGACTATTCTATCGGCTGTCTTCCTCCTGGCCTGGTTCCATTCTAGTCCTCGGTCCTTCAAAGATTGTCTAATGTTGTCCTCCCAGCGGACTCTGGGTCGTCCTCGGGGTCTGGATCCTTGGCTCTTTGTTTCCCATGCTTGTCGTGGTAGCCGATCTTCTCCCATTCTGCAGACATGGCCAAACCATCTTAGTTGGGACTGTTCTACTTGGGTCTGTAGGGGGTGGCATTTTAGGCCTTGACGTATCGTCTGGTTGCGTACCATGTCTCTTCTTGTTACTTCAAGTTTATTGGGCTTCATAATCCGGTAGTTGCAACGCGCGAGGCGCAGAATAATGCAGACCTGGATGACCTAAGAGTAGTGCTCTACAAACCATGTCAACGATTCAAAAGGGTTGTGATACAATGGATCCCATCTCATTGCAGCATCCCCGGCAATGAAGAAACTGATAGATTGGCAAAATAAAGCTACCTCATCCTGATAGAAGCTTACTTTTCGAAGAGGCAAAGAGTTTTATCAGAACCAGATATGCATGGAGGCAAATCTGGAGTCATCCTTTTATGACCACCAGCTATGCATAATGCTACAGTGTACATATATGGAAGTGAACCCCTGTCTGTGAGGCTAATTACACCCTCATTGACTCTTGAAATCATTCACACACTTCCAGGGATTCCCCCTGTGATGATGTCACCGGATGGCCTACTACTGATACCATAGCATTATTCGTGCTAATAGTTATCAGTTAGATTAGGAAGAATAGTTACTTACTTACTTAGTCGTTCCCCTTCTACCGTGAGGTGTAGAGGTTTGGAAGAGAGAGCGCCAGACTATTCTATCGGCTGTCTTCCTCCCGGCCTGGTTCCACTCTAGTCCTCGGTCCTTCAAAGATTGTCCAATGTTGTCCTCCCAGCGTACTCTGGGTCGTCCTCGGGGTCTGGATCCTTGGCTCTTTGTTTCCCATGCTTGTCGTGGTAGCCGATCTTCTCCCATTCTGCAGACATGGCCAAACCATCTTAGTTGGGACTGTTCTACTTGGGTCTGTAGGGGGTGGCATTTTAGGCCTTGACGTATCGTCTGGTTGCGTACCATGTCTCTTCTTGTTACTTCAACCACCTTCCTCAGATACCTCATTTCTGAGGTTTGGATCTGGCTTTTATGGGTTGTAGTCATTGCCCATGACTCGCATCCATATGTCAAGACTGGGACATAGGTGGAGCGGTATACAACCATCTTCGTTTTCTTACCAACCTCTCTCTTGCTGAGGAATCTTAGATTTATGGCCTGAAAAAGTCTCCCAGCTGCTGCTTTTCGAGTGGCCAACTCTTCTTTGATGCCTCCCTTTCGGTCTATAATAGCTCCGAGGTATTTAAAGTGGTCGACCTGCTCCGGGACCTGTTCTCCCAGCTTAATCTGATGTCTTCTTTCTTCTCGTGATATCACCATGGATTTTGTTTTAGAGCTGCTTATGACCATCCCTCTCTTCTCCAGCTCTTCCTTTCGGACTTGCAGGTTGGATTGGAGATGTGCCTCTGATTTAGCAATCAGGGCAACATCATCAGCAAATGCCAGCTCTGAAATATAGACCTGTCTCATCTTCCAGTACCCCACTGAATACTTTCTTGTTCTCTCCTTACATGCCTTGATGACATCGTCCATAAGGAGTATGAAGAGGTAAGGTGACAGGATATCACCTTGTCTTACACCAATGGTGGTCCTGAACTCTTCTGACTTATGGTTTACTGTCCTCACATAATTTCTGCAAGACTTGTAGAAGCTCTGTATAGCATGAATCAGAGGTGCTGGAATATTCTTCCTTGCCAAACAGTCCCAAAGTTTGCTCCAAGGGACCCTGTCAAACGCCTTTTCCAGATCTATGAAACAAAGATGGATCTCACTCTTATACTCAAGGGCCTTTTCACTCAGCTGTCTGAGTGTGAAGATTAGGTCTTGAGTACTTCGGTTTGCTCGGAATCCGCACTGGACCTCATCCAACTGTGGCTCAGCTAGGCGTTGGAGTCTCTGCTCTAGGATTCTAGAGTAGATTTTTCCAGGGACACTGAGAAGAGATATGCCTCTATGGTTTCACACTGTCGATTGTCACCCTTTTTGAAAATTGGTGTTATGATGGCGATCTCCCAATCCTTTGGTATGGTCTTGTTGCACCATGCTGCCTGTAGGACCCTTAAGAGTAACAGGTCGCTTGATGCTCCCATGTACTTAACCATTTCTGGTGTTATACCATCATGGCCTGCTGCTTTGCCCATCTTGATTTTCTCCAGTGCTGCCTTCAGTTCTTCCATCTTTATGTCATCTTCATCACCATTGGTTTCCTCTTCTGTGCTAGTGGTTATCATTTCTGATGTTTGACCTTGCTCACCATCAAGGAGTTCTGAGAAATATTCTTTCCATCTTTCCATTACTTCCTTCGGGGCAGTAAGCAATTTGCCTTGCTTGTCCTTTATAAATTTAAGAGGGCATTGTTTTTCCTTCCTCATGTTCTTTAGGGTCTTATAGAACAATTTCTGGTTTTCTTGTGCATCTTTTCTAGCTTTTCTCCAAATTCTTCCCAGGACTTCTGTTTTGCTGCTAGCACTTTGTTCTTTACTTCTGTTCTGCTTCCTCTGTCCACCAAGGTGTTCTCTTTCTCTGGTTCCCAAGTCGGACTTCACCACATGCTTCTGCAGCAGCTGTCTTTATGATATCCTCCAAGTCAATCGGGTTTCGGAATGTGCACTGGATCCTCATCCTGTGCTGCAGCAATTTAATCCTGACCATCTGGTCTTAATTTTTCTGGCCTCTCTCAGCTTGAGGTTCCTAATGTCATTTTCCGCTCGTTTACTTGTTTCTGGTGTTGTTGAAGCAGATTCATTGGCTCAACTCTTTCAGTTGTTCTGCAGTGCACTTCTGCCAATCTCTGGCCCCTCCAGACTCTTTATCTCAGAACCTCTTAATTTCCTGGCTCTCAACCAGCTTGGAGGTCCTAATGCTCATTTCTCCTGCTCGTTTAACTCTTGGTTTTCTCCAGTGATGTTGAGTTCTATTGAGTTCCTAGGCTGAGCAAACTCTTTCAGTTGTTTCGTCTTCTGCCACCAACTGTGGTATGCAGATACTGATGTCATACTTCCAACTACTCAACCATCTCATGGCCTGTTCTGAGACTATTCTTGCATCTCAGACATATCCATTGAATGAGCAATTCTTCCGAACAATGTCCCATAAATTTTGAGACGATCAGGGTCCTATAGACCTTCCTGGATTCTTGTGCTACCTTGTGTCTCACAAATCTACACCATGGTGTATTGCACTTTGTATCGCTTATGGGGGAACTTACGATATTATCCATTTGTCCTGTGTTTGTAATGATCAGATTCTGTTCACTGCAGAATCTCAACTGAGTCCCGCTATTTTCCATTGACTTCCTCTGTCCATCCCAGTAAGGTCCTTCTCCATATCTTCCGATTCCCAACTCCACTTCTCCACATCTGCAGCATGGGTCATTTCCCATCCCTCTGCAATTAAACCACTCCAAGAGCATCAGGATACTGTTCATCTGTGTTGCTCACCTAGTCAGCCAGCCCCTGATATCCACTGTCTCTCTCCAAGCTGATGTAGCTCGAAGCAATTTCTCCATGCCCCTTGACTTGTTTCTCTGCTCACTCAGTTCACATCATACTCACTCTTTCACCTGTTCTTTGAACCATCTTACTATGGATACCAGGTTTGACTATGGCCCCCTCTCTCTTGCTATCTTAGACATAATTTCTCAACCATAATGCGCTCATGAGATCAAAGTTCACCCCTTGGACATAGTATGCATTATGCGCTTTTGATTTGTGTTTTGCCACAATGCAACCCAATCGCCCCATTGTTATGCTCTCCTATCATCTTCCGGACTCACTCCCATCTATCATGGGTACTGATCACCAACCTATAACATGTAGAGCAGCGTTTCTATAACTTGAGCCTGAGATCCACTGACTCCTTTGTCGCTTTTGACTACGAATTATCCTTGACAATGTTTCCTCTTCTCCACTATCCTCATATTGGCCCATATTCTATTGACCCGGAGGGTGTACTTTCTCCTCATCTCTCAACCACCAGCTCCGAAGACAAAGTGTCCCTCCCATCTTGATACTTCTTGTGTTCCAATATGTTGCCCATAAGTCGTAGACCCGGTCCCTTTCCTTTCCCAATTCGTACGCCTTTCAGATGTACAGATCCCGGTTGAGATCTCATGCTCATGTGTCCCTTACTTTGTAAGTTCAACCTTTGTGTTCCGTTTAAAAGCAAACAGGTGATTGTGCCCTGTTGTTGCCTTTGCATGGTGGAGGGGCTGCCTCCTTACGGCCTCCATCATACCTTCCCTCCTTCCTTTCCATAAGTTCGTATCCGTCCGCTTTGGGACCGGCATCAGCGGAGTTGGAAGAATAGTTTACGAAGGTAATCGTGGTTATTGACAATAGACTCTGTCGAGATACGCAGTTTGCCATGGCTGGAGGGGCTGCCTCCTTACGGCCTCCATGCAAAACTGTGCCTTTTTCACTAGGTTTAACACAGCGACTCAGCGCAAGTTTGGATAGAAATGGCGAGAGCTATTGAAATTCAACTCACGCAATCAGATGACGTAAGCGACTCGATGCATATATCCTTGACACTCCATCGGTAGTAGAGATTGAGCCTGATCACTCCCAATCCCAAAAAAATAAATAAAGAAGTATTGGACTGACCAACCAGAAAGGTTGTAAAAGCGCGCACAACTATGCGAAGGCAAATTTCGATATCCGAAATCAGTTGATCCCCAAGAAGCCAGTTTGTACGGACGTAGAACTGCTGGTCTTGAAGTTATCAAGATTTATATAAAAAAAAACGCCATCTTTCTAAGAAAGTATAATTGCAGATAGTTTGATGTTTTAAAATGTGTTGAGGAAAATTCATATTTATCAGTAAGTACAGCTTCGAGTGACTTTTTAATGTTTCAGAATAAAACCTAGTTAGGCAAGACATGCCTAAATGTCGGGAGAACGAGATGAATTTATATGAAATGAAACGGAGCTCATAAAATGTCAGACTTAGCTACAATTCATAAAGAAGTGGTAGAGGCTATACCGTCATTTTACCCCTGAGTCGGATAAATCTAAGAAGCAAACGAACAGGAACTAAGTCAAAATACTTACCCCAACGTGGATAGGCTACAGGGAGAAAATAGCCTATAAATAACCACAAAGACACATGTTATGCGGATTTGTAAAATGAAATGCATGCAAATGACTTTGTTTGTGGATTGTATATAGAAAATAATAAACCTTGGCTAATGTTTGTCACACAACAATAAACACCACAGAGAAATTCTGGAACGAATCTGGGTACAATTATCATCAAGAAATACCACCTCTGGCAGTATACCAGTATCTTGACTTGAGTGATACAATAAACAAACACACAAGAAACTAGAACATATATGCCTTATAATAGAATCTACACACCCCACGGTCACACTGTAGACTATATGGTGCCGTAACCAGTCCTCTGAGTGACATAGCATACAGGAGAGGATATACTGAACGAATCTGATATACCTAAAACTCTACCAATGGACCCATATCAACAACAAATGGCACAGTCACTACCTCAACAACAATACCAACAGGCTTCTAATATCCCGCTCCCCACTGAGCAGGAGTCAATCATGACAGCTCTCCAGAGGATAACAGATACACTATCCAACGTTGACCACTACGCCAAGTTCAACCAGATACGATCAGTGATAACTCCCTTCGCAGGAGAGGCGAAACCTTTAAGGAAGTGGCTCATGGACATTGACAAATTATCTTCAATGATAAATGCTATCACGGATGCAGACAAAAAACGAGTTGCATTTTTGTCCAGTGACTCGCTGGTCACATATTTTTTACGAAGGCGTATGAAACTCTATCCATACGAGACATATGACTCCCTCAAGAAGGAACTAGTGAGTAGATACAGTGACATAATTGACGACTAGCAGGCTTGGTCATTACTTAGAAAGATCAGGCAAGAAAGGAATGAACCAGTCCAATTCTACGGTGACCGTTTGTTGAATCTTGCTGAAGAAGCATTTTTAGATGGATCTATAACATCACCAGAGCTCGAGTGTCATTTGGTAGGAATATTCGTTGATGGACTCCATGCCGGCATTCTGAAACTTCATCTTATCCGTAAAGATACGAAAACAATAACGGAGACAATTCAGGCAGCAGTCGCAGAGGATAATGTTCACAAAAGGTTCCACCAGAGAATAGGTAGGGAGCCAAGATTTGATGCAGTCCTCGATCACAAACCCATGGAAGTAGACCATGCTAGACAACAATGGCGTCGACCTGACACCCACAGACACTATAACCATACTGGACGTGATGTACAACAGCATTCATATGGACCAGTACAAAGACAGAATGTGCACAATGTGTCCACAATCATCTGCTACAATTGTAATAAAAAAGGACATATGTCTAAAAATTGCAGAAACAGAAACGCAGATAACCACCACAGGCAGTTTCCAGTTCATCGAAAGAAGAACTCAAGAGATAACGGATACCAAAGTCAACAACACTACCCACAGGGAAGTTATAATTATGGACAACTGTTACGACATATTTAATTATGTTGGCCCACTTCAATTTGTTACCAGTTTAAAGTTACGCGCTAACATATTGATGTGCCGCCGACATAAGATGCTTTGCACTTAGATATATTTCATTGAACGCGATTTTGTATAGTTGCCTATGGATAGTCATGACGTAGTATGTTGTTATGCTAATGCATAACAACGATCTTTCTATACTCTTCATATTTTGAAATCCGTCCAAGCCGGACGTGATATTGAGCACTCCCAATATATATAGTAATTGTGCAGATGTTCTCCTTGAGTACGGGCCATGGGGTCGGCCACATTATTGAAAGATGCAGTAACGGAGCATCTTTATTCAAGTATAATTATTCCTTGAAATAGGAATATAAGGGAGTATATTTATAATGATTGTTAATCATTACCATATCGCCAGAATTCTGATTATCATTATCGGATGACCGCCAGTCGGCATCTCGCATACAAAGGTCAGACATTTTGACTTATGAAATATTATAGGAGACTGCACGGATCTATTGAACTAAATGATGCCATGAATGTGTGAAATGTCTTTGTAATAAATATGTATTCTTCGTGGACTCTGATCACGAACATTGTTGTTCAACTCAATCAAATTAAATTGGAACTTGAAGTTATTCCCCAACATTCGCAAACAACAACAACCAGCACGATAACGCCAGGTTCAATGAACAGAAGTAAATACATGCCGCAGAATAAATAATAAGGATCCGCTCAACAAAAAGAGTTAAATCAATGGTCAAAAGAAAAATGATTTAACAACAACAAAGACCCAATACCTAGCACAGTTTCTCCAGAGGTCGTCCAATGCAGGGAAACGGACTTGGCACGCGTTAGGAGGGATCTCTAGCCGTGTCCGAAGCAGAGGTAGCAACAACAAAAGCTCCATCCAAAGGTCCCATATACAAAATGAAAAGCGACGAAAACTGAATAAAACCCGGGACCCAAAGATGCAGCAATAGAGAATGCAGTCAGCGACCCATAGCTTGACTACTTGCATCAGAGTCAGCGAACCAGAGCTGACTAAGACCCTACTCCACCTCCACGTGGTGGTCCTGGAAACAGTCTGCATCACTGCAGTCTGGCTGAGAGAGTAGGGATCGCAGAGGGAAGGCAAACCCGGTCCCAAAACTGCCGTGCTGAAGTCGGATGTGTCGACCGAAAGGTGCAGATATCACAGCTCCGGCGTAAACAGACACAACGCAACCAACGTCCTTTTCAGGACGAACGAGGAAGAAGAAGAAGAATGAAATCCACCCAATAACTGAGGAACCACAATTATTTCACAATAATATCACTAAAAATGAAGTCACCATACATCCCGACCCGAGTTCCTGTCTAATCACCATTGAGAACAGGAATTACAGAGCACTCATAGATACAGGAGCATCTGTAAGCCTCATAAGGGAACAACTTTATAAGCAAATAAAGAAATATGTACAGTTCCAGCATTCCAGAACATATATGGCCTCAGCAACAGGGGAGGAATTGCCCATGTCACATTTAAGATTGGCAGCCAGACGATCAAACATGCATTCGTTATCACTAGAGGCATGAGTAGAAATTGTATCCTAGGAAGAGATTTTTGTCAAAACACCAAGCCCGGATATATTTTGATCTCCAGAAAATAAGACTAAATGAAGAATATGTAGAACTCCAGGATGACATCCACATTGCATCATTAATCCGTTTAACAGTCCCGGTTACCATTTTACCAAATTCATTAGTCATTGCCATACCTGTCAACTTGTACGAATTTTTCGTACACTGTACGTATTTTTGATACTTTTAGCAGTGTACGTCCCTACAGACTCGTTGTACGGATTTTTCCCCCCTCCCAAAAAAAAAAAATCGAAAAAAAAATTTTTTTTTTTAATTAAAAAAAATTCTAAACATATTTTCCAACCCAAGTTTTTTTAAATTTGAAATCAGAAAATATTTTTAGCCCAGATTTTTTTTAAACCAATCTTTATTTTATTTTTAATTCCGGAAATCTCGGCGTCTGTTTTTAAACTGAGGTCTCTCCCAGCAACCAATCAAATCCTTTTATACCCAACAATTCGGCAAATACTTTGAATTCGGCCTCAAACGCTTTTGGTTTTCAGCGTGACATGACGTATTTTTAAAGTTACCTGTTATCAACGACCCCGCTTGCTTGCCACCACACTTCGACGCCATTTTGTTTAAAAAAAGCTAAGTACTTATAACTTCGTTAAATATTGCTGTTGTTTTGCTTTGTTGCAATTTAATCGCTGTCTTAATCTTTTCAGTTATATCTTGCCCTTCAATATATTTCCGATAAATTGTCATAATATTCTGTGTAAGCCCTACATAACTAGAAAAAAAAGTTTGTTTACGTTGAGTAGGCCTACTTTATTCCAGCGCTCGAGATTCGCTGCTTTATTTTTAAATAAAGTGGCAATCTGTTATCACTGGTCTAGGCTACCAACTCTTAAATAATAATTTTGTAAATTTTTGGTGATACGTTTTTTCTTTCCTAGATTTGATATTCTGCTCATAATTTTGTAATTTTTTTTTTTTTTTTTTTTGGGGCTTTGCTTCGTTGTATTTATTAATCATTCTCGTCGTCTACAAAGATTATTAGTTGAAATATTTCATCCACTGAATGATGGCTGATCCTAATTCAAAGAAACAAAAGCTTGCAGGTCATGGTAAGTTTCAGGTCGAATGGGTTAAACTCTACCCTGCATTGTACTTGTAGGTGAATCCAAGTTAGGATCAACCCATGCTTTTTGTAGATTATGCAGCAAAGATGTTAAAGTAGTAGCTTAAGGATTATATGATCTGAAAGTACATTTTAAATCGAAATTGCATGAACAAATGTTTGCAATGAAGAAGGGAGCATCTATTAAGACCTTTTTTGCTCAGCCAAAGCAGGAAGAGGGTGGCATTACAAGGGCTGAAGTGTTATTTGCCAATTTCATTGCCCAGCATAACTTAACTGCATCTGTTGCTGATCACTTTTGTGACTTGGCACCTGTAATGTTTCCTGACAGTGATATTGCCAGAAAGTTCCAGTCGAAGAGGACCAAGAAAACACTTATCATTAAAAACTGCCTGGCTCCATCTGCAACAGAACCAGTGATAAAGCTGTGCAGGGAAACATGCTTCTCGTTAATGGTTGATGTAAGATTAACATTGATACATGCTGTGCAGACTTTAAGCCCACAAATGCAATTCTACAAAGTGCTAAAAGTGCATGTGTTGATTATAATACAAAACACTGTGCACCGAAAGAGTAGTACCTCATAATCACTAAATTTTTTATATGTAAAGAACAGCATGAGACTAATAGCATGTTTTGTATCACACTAATTCAAATGCTAATAGATTTGTATATGTCATTTCTCGTTTTAAAACTGTATTGTGTATAATTTATTAATATATTTTTTGCGTAAGGATTTTTGGGTGTTTGTAAGGATTTTTTTGGTCCGGCGTACAGATTTTTGTCTCAGGAAGTTGACAGGTATGCATAGCCAAGGGTAGGATCAAAGCGTCACAATATATAAAACCTGGACAAACAATTCACGTGGAACCCATACCGGGAGAAGATATAAATGAAGACCCAATGCTGTTTATTACGGAAGGAATAGCAGAAGTCACAACCAACAGAGACTTCCCAGTTATGATAGTCAACACATCTGGTACAACGACAACCATTGCTAGAGGTGCTATCATAGCTCAAGTACAATCATCCTCGATACGAGACGCCTATAAAACTAAGCAAGGTAACACTAACCAACACATCACTTCGCAGAACCATACCCATCAGTCCCTGCCCCCGCGTCAGACCCCACAATACCCCCCCCCCCCCCCCCCGCCGCCCCCAGGGTTCAGTGCAAGTTCTTCGACACACCATAGTACCCCCAAGGAAAGCGACGGAGAGTTCAACACATGCTAAACAATTGCCCGGAAGATGCCTGGAAGCACCGAACAGAGAAATGGTATACACTGATGGCACAGAATATTATCATAACACCCGAAAATATCAAACGAGAAGACAACCCGAAACCGATTATCAATTTCACTACGCAGATATAGTTGATCAAGAGATCATTAGAGAAGCCTATCGAAATACACTGTCTCCTGAGGAAAAACATAACCCCATGAGGAACACTGTAAACCTAGTTACACAGAATAAACCCAGGTTGCAAAGATGTGGAGTAAGCAGCCTTCGCAAAACCCCATACATTTCGAATCAACGTAGATCACAGAATGATCGAACTGTTTCATTCCCTACTCAGGACCATGAAAGGAACAAACTTGACCATTTTGATTACATTGCTAGAAATCGAAGTCACTGCAATCCACAGAAGAGAGACTCTTACCATCACCCAACCAGACGAATAATCTCTTTGATGTCCTGCCAAACAACCGGATGGATAAATAGCCGTAGTGGAAAAGAGAGCGCACAAATAAATAGCCGTAATGGAAGAGAGAGCGCACAAGTAAATTGCCGTAGTGAAAGAGAGAGCGCACCAGTTGATCAGCCGCCCCCACACAATAAGCCAGATCACGTTATTGCTGTGACTACCGTACTTTAAATCGGATCACCAAAGTTATCTCATACCCTTTGGATCGAACATCCCCCTTGCAGAATTAAGGGAAAGACTTCAATACAGAGATGCAAGATTACGGAACGAAGAATCTAAACACATCCACTTATTACAGATCAGAGGTGATAACAAATCAAACATATTACCAGAAGTGCCACAAGCCCACATCAATCAGACGAAGAATGGAGCAGTGACGACGACATTTCTCTTCAGCGAATACGAGATCAAAGAATAGATCAAACCCCTATTACTTCAGATGCTGAACAACATACCACGCAGTCTCTAAATACAGATGCTGAATTATCCACGTACACCCTGACTGAAATCATCGATAATGCTCCTAGATCACCGATAAGAGCAGAATCCGACATAGACACACTCAGCCCACCCGATAATCAGGACAACATGGCAGATGAACCCTTTACTGACATTCGGTCAGCCGCCAAACGTCCGTACGTGTCTTCCTCTGACGACTCCATACCCATTGCGAAATATATACGACCGTCACAAGAGCATGTCAGAAACAAAATTATCCGCAAACGTCGACCTGCACAGAGAAGCAAATCGACTCTTCAACACTTACCTCCCACACCATCGTTACCGACTTCATGTCGAGCGACGATAAACAACGCTTTCAACGCCAACGACAACGTACGACAGTCGCCTATCAAAACGTGAGATAGCACTGTTAGAACTCGCCAAACTCCTTTAGAGTGCAGATTCAGTACTAGTTCTACCCCCACACCACTAGTACTCACAAGCTTTATTTTTAGGCCGAATGGTTTCACCATCTTTATTTTTAGGCCGAATGGTTACACCACCTTTATTTTTAGGCCGAATGGTTTCTATTTTTTTACACGAAGATGTCAGCCCTCCTTTTCATCACCTTACTACTGTCCATGGTAGTATTAGCCGCGATAGATGGCAGTGTTACACCAATACAACCTATGACCGACAACAGAATGGTCTGTCGTGATGACGCAGTTTTTTAACATTTTAAAGAAATCAGTGATTCTTAGTCCTCATGGACACTGAAAATTATTTCTTCATTTAATCCATTAAGAAGTGAACTGAATGAACTTATATAAACTTTTCAGGATTTAGAACATTATATCATTAGACTTATGAGTGATTTCAGGTCCTCTCAAAATATTGATTACATTGATTTATTCATAGCTACTAGATTTGAAGTGTACATGCTTAGGATAATGCTCACAGATCTCATGATACGATTTCAGAAAATTAGACAAGCCAATCGCACTAGGCGATCCATACTTCCTTTTAAAGGAGATGCGCTAGAGTACCTTTTTGGTACTGCTACTGACTCTAATTATGGCGACTTACAACATTCCATAGACGACTTAGCTACAAAGCAGGAGAAGACATAACATGTCATTGGAAAAAGCCTAACTATTGTTAATAGCACACAAAATGCTATCGCATCGAATAGGATTAGACTAAACGACTTGAGATCAGTGATGATGTACTTAACGAATTTTAATGAAATTGCTGTAACTAGATTGATAAACCAAACTTATGCAATTGATAAATTTATCTCCACCTATCTCACATTGCATAATTTTTGTATACAAGGCCACTGATTTGCTTACACATGCCATGAATATTTTGACTTCCCTTGAGTCACTCATAGACATGTTAAAGATCCACAGATTACCACCCTCACTTTTCACACCCTCCGACCTGCAGTCCATCCTTGACCAACTCTTAGTTTTACTTCCCCCTACTCTTCGACCACCAGATATTCCTCCACAGAATCTTTTCTCTTACTACGAATCTCTCACAGTGGATGCGATCCTGACGCATACCGATCTAGTTATCTTAGTTCGTATTCCCCTCATCATTGTTGATGACATGTACGACTTATATCGCGTTCACTTTATCCCCACACCTTTTCCTTCGCACCTATCTTCTACGACTGCGCACACATTAGCAACATACGATTCTCAAACCCATGCACTCGCTATCAACAAGGCACGAACATATTTTGCTATTGTGTGGAAGGACAACTTTGAGAGATGTATTGATATGCCATTGTCATTTTGTGCACTAGATCGCCCATTGTATGATACACGTACTCAGCGCTCATGTATACTGTAATTGCATTGGTTGAAAATGATGTTGAGATAACACAAATGTTATGCACAACAACTGTTAATTTCACACACATACCCCCCATCATTTATCGAATGAGTCTCCACTCATGGCTTTTTACGCTTTTCAAACCTATCACCCTCTCCAAAAGGTGCCTCCAAAATAATTCTTCCATTTACTCTTCAATCCAGCTCAAACCTCCCTTTCATTTACTCAGCCTTCCTCCCACTTGTTCCGTTACAGATAATTCTTTTAGACTTGATGCGCCCTTCCAGGCCTCTTCAGTCTTACGTAAGGATATACCTTCAGAGAATGCATCGATAGCCTTCAATCAATCTTCCTCAATGGTCTGGAAGCCTCTTCTTGCCTTCCTCCATCCAGAGACCACGTTTGTCCTTCCTCCAGCACTACAACCATTAAACACCATTGATATGCCTTCCTTGATTAATAAACTAGATACCATTTACACACCAGCCACCAAGATAAGACAAACGAGATTGTCTGGTTTGGCAATATTTATTAGCATTGTTATTATCACCATACTGATTTGTCTGCTATATAAGTTCAAAGTTTATAGACGAATACTTTGTAGGAAACAGAGTACTGTTAACACTACTCCTAATGGTGAAAACCAGATGAGCCCTCCTGATATCACCCAGAACAGTGTTACTGAGAACATCCCCATGACTACATTTACTCCCCATCACATCACCTACCTTCTTGTACCACCCCCCCCCCCTCCCCCGCCGCTAACGCCACGTTGACATGCCTGTAGTAGAGCATACTCATCGCAGTAAACACTGCATTGCAGAGTAGCGATGCCCATATAGAGCCCATGATGTTGGGACAGACAAGAATATTTCGCGGAGTGTGATACAAAATTGTTATGATGTCATACCCCCATGAATAACATTGTTATGTTAAAGTTGACATGCATTTGTACTGACAACACTTGCATTATTGGAAATCCCTTCCAATGACTAATCACTACAGTTTTGACTGTTATTGTTTATCCATTAACCATGCAACTGTTTTGTAAGGTTGAGAATAAAACCTTGTACATATTTTTGCTTCACAATTGCAAATTTTCTAGTGAAAAAAAAAAAGGTTGTTCAGACATACACTTTTTGACAAAAGAAATGACAGTGCAGGTGCATCCAAGACTATCATCAGTCGCGCACAATTCACTGACGACATTCTTCTCCACATACATTCCCAATAACTTGTTTTGGTGGAACAGTGTTACATTGTTAACTGATAGCTACATATTTTGTGAAAGTCAAATGTATGTTAGAACAAGTTATTACAAAAGATGAAATTACTATGTACGTCTTTATGCCTGACAATGAGCTGTTATTGGTGTGGCCGTTTGACCGACCACTTGAGCATTTATTCGTGCTAGAGTCTAGTCATAATAATCAAATATAAAACTACCATTCGCTATAATAACAAGCAAGATTCTTAACTAAAATAAAAAATAAAACGAGACACTAAGGGTAGGGTGCAGAGTGGTAAAAATGGCTAGGTCAGTTTTTGACACAATGCACGTTAATTTACGCGGCAGTCGTCATAGAAATGCAGGATGCAAGTAGAGACAGCTACAATCACGCTGTGAGAACGTGATATTTGACCAATAATTTATCAAATAGAATAAGCCCAAACCAATTAAAACGTAGCCAGCTCAGCCACTACGAAGGTTGTCGGCAAGAAATTTTTACTAGCAGTTAGTTTTTGGAAAAACGTACCACGTAGAAGGACGTTCAATGTCTATCCAACTCACAATTGAGGTTCTCAACAAGATGATGATCATTCATCTATGTGTATTTTTGCACAAAGAGGTTTATTCGGCTAAATGTGCAAGTAAGTAATTGACGATTCGCCTGTCGTTTTGTATTTCAGCATACATTTATAAAAAGGAAAACATAATAACACAAGTGAGACAGAAAAAATGGAAGATTTTGAAACTGAAAACAAACAAGATGGTTATTAAGATAAAACTGCTGAAGGAAAGCAAATGCGTAGATATGATTATCTAGGACAAAGGAAAAGTTGTGGTTGGAGAAGAATTTTGCTAAACATCTTGGCTTTTGTATTCTGCACGAAAAGAAGATTAGCCAAGATTTATATGATGTACCAAAGGCCTAATTTTTTGTACATTGGTTGTCACTGTTTTGACCAACTTACTGTTTAATAAAAATTCATCTTTACGGACCAGGCAGTTGAAGAATTATTGATGTTTGGATAACGTAGATGTCATTGTCATTTTTCACATATCACAACCACTAATGCTCTACATGCATAACACCTGTAAGAGGAAGGGAACTTGCCTAAAAACACAGATAGGGTCTAAGTAATTAACACCTCTGGCGAGCTATAAGCCAGTACTACCAAGACAGAACTTAGACATGTATTAAATAAGGAAAGGAAGTTTTACACAAATAATAACAGGACCACACGGTTACATACAGCTGATTGGTACATTGCCCAGTCCCACAAGGAAATAACACTGGGTGGGACGGTCACATTGGCACTAGATGTTTTAAGACATCAAATGTCTTCTGACAAACCACTGACCTCAGTAACAGAAGAGATGTCGCATTGTACTTATGTATAATAACTTGTCATAATGTTTGAGGTTCATTGAACCCTATTGAGTTTTGAGTTCAGTTCAATGTATTGACACTGAGATGCCAGAGATAGGTTAAAGTTAAAACGAGTCAAATTGTAATAACATGTGAAGATTTTTATTTTATGGACATTGTCATGAAATATTTGGTAACATTGTTGTTAACACCCCAGATTTGTGAATTTTTTTTTTATGTTATAGACATTGTCATGAAACATTTTATAGGAGCCTCTACTAGCTGGTTTTAACACAGCAATTTTTTTTGGGATGATAGCATGTACTTAGACAAGTATACATACGAGAGCCCCCGATTTACGATTTTTTCGAATAGTGAATTTTAGGGATTTGGATATATTTTTGATAGAACATGAAACATTTTATAGAAACCTCTACTAGTTGGTTATAACACATAAATTTTTTTGGGATGATAGCATGTACTTAGACAAGTATACGTACGAGAGCCCCCGATTTACGAATTTTTCCGAATAGTGAATTTAAGGGATTTGGATATATATTTTTGATAGAACGCAAATGTCTCCTTACAGGATACATTTGTGTAGCCCCGGGATCTGTGTCACCGGATGGCCTACTACTTATACCATAGAATCATTCATGCTAATAGTTATCAGTTAGATTAGGAGGAATAGTTACGAGGTTTTATTGAAATAGACACGAGATACACAGTTATCAGATTAATACTGAAACTAGGTTAAATAGCAACTCAACGCATATTTTTAACGGGAGTTGCTCAGCAACCGATGACGTAAATCTGAATAGCCGAGACACTCCATCGGTAGGCATGTGAGATCCAATAAAATAAATAAAGAAGTATTGGACTGACCAACCAGAAAGGTTGTAAAAGCGCGCACCACTATGCGAAGGCAAATTTCGATATCCGAAATCAGTTGATCCCCCAGAAGCCAGTTTGTACGGACGTAGAACTGCTGATCTTGAAGTTATGAAGATATCAACTCTGTAAAGCAGATAGTTTGTTTTAAATGTCGGAAATTCATATTTATCAGTAAGTACAGCTTCGAGTGACTTTTTAATGTTTCAGAATAAAACCTAGTTAGGCCAGAAATGCCTAAATGTCGGGAGAACGAGATGAATTTATATGAAATGAAACGGAGCTCATAAAATGTCAGACTTAGCTACAATTCATAAAGAAGTGGTAGAGGCTCTACCGTCATTTTACCCCTGAGTCGGATAAATCTAAGAAGCAAACGAACAGGAACTAAGTCAAAATACTTACCCCATCTTGGATAGGCTACAGGGAGAAAATAGCCTATAAATAACCACAAAGACACATTTTATGAGGATTTGTAAAATGAAATGCATGCAAATGATTTTGTTTGTGGATTTTATATAGAAAATAATAAACCTTGTTTTATTGGATCCTGAGGACTTGCTTTACTACCTCATGTTGAAGGGTTTTTTACAGTAAATAGAGAACATAAAGTATGCTAATGTTTGTCACACAACAATAAACACCACAGAGGAATTCTGGAACGAATCTGGGTACAATTATCATCAAGAAATACCACCTCTGGCAGTATACCAGTATCTTGACTTGAGTGATACAATAAACAAACACACAAGAAACTAGAACATATATGCCCTATAATAGAATCTACACACCCCACGGTCACAGTGAAACTTGTTGAGAACCTAGCATTGCACACTAAGCTTGTGTGAGGATTTACTGCGATTTTATTTTCAACGGGCACCATTTTTCTTCTCCATGTATTATTCGCGTTTATTTATGAGGAGTTACTGGGGGTTTTAATTTCAATACGCCCAGTCTTCTTTTCTCTCTGTAAGTAATTCAATTACTTACAGAGATAAAAGAAGACTGGGCGTATTGAAATTAAAACAACGCATTTACAATTACTAATTGCGTTCATTTTTATTTTATTAGGCGTTTGAGTTATTATTAGTCTGGGTAAATTTTCCTCTTGACATATGGATGCGAGTCATGGGCAATGACTACAACCCATAAAAGCCAGATCCAAACCTCAGAAATGAGATATCTGAGGAAGGTGGTTGAAGTAACAAGAAGAGACATGGTACGCAACCAGACGATACGTCAAGGCCTAAAATGCCACCCCCTACAGACCCAAGTAGAACAGTCCCAACTAAGATGGTTTGGCCATGTCTGCAGAATGGGAGAAGATCGGCTACCACGACAAGCATGGGAAACAAAGAGCCAAGGATCCAGACCCCGAGGACGACCCAGAGTCCGCTGGGAGGACAACATTAGACAATCTTTGAAGGACCGAGGACTAGAATGGAACCAGGCCAGGAGGAAGACAGCCGATAGAATAGTCTGGCGCTCTCTCTTCCAAACCTCTACACCTCACGGTAGAAGGGGAACGACTAAGTAAGTAAGTAAGTAAATTTTCCGACGTTAGGAACACCCACTCGGGTTAAACGGGGGTGGGGGTAGAACCACGACCCAGGTACGTAGAACTAACGCTTTAATCAATCAAATTTATTTTGGTAACGAGCCAGTCAGACGATTACTTAACGTTTCGCGTGAGCTGGAAATAAATTGAGCGCGTTTTGTTAATATACACTGAGTCATCGGGTTGTTTACGATATCATTGGCGGAGGTCAGAGTTTATTTAAATGCAGCAATATTATTGGTCTAAGATCGGCCCAGAGGGACGCGACGCGATGACTCATGGCGTGGGTTTTTCTAGGATAAATAACAGAGTCTTATCTTTAGCGCTCTCTCTGTCTCAAGAAAATCAGCCGTGAATCAACGTCATTATCGTCTGCTCAGCGAGTTAGCAGTTGCTCAGCGAGAGAAATTCGATAATTTGTGTATGTGTACAAACTTAATTAGCGTCGTAGATAGTTCGTTTCATAATAGATCTTAGCATGTTAAAGTAAAGTTTTCTTCCGGGAGTTAATTAAAGTTAATTAAAGTTAATTTAGCTTGAAGTGCCATCAATTGCTATCTTATAGAAATAATAAAAATGTAAGTTGTGCATATTAGTTTTCTATGATAAGTAGCAGTATCTAGGAGTGTGTAGCGGCTTTGAGATATTAACTGTGTGAGGATAAGCGCTTAGATACACGGGCGCTCTGTAATATATAATAGTAAGTCTGTGAAAATCGCAATTTGATTATGACAATTTGCAGTGTAAATACGCGAGCGTATTTGTGTATTTTATTTAATTATGTGGTTAATCGGGAGAAGGATTGAGATGGGATGTTATGTTTCCTAGATAGTGTAATAACAGTGTGTTTATATGGTTGGTTGGTTGGTTGTTCGTCCATCACGGGTGATGAAGACCACTCTGTTCATCCAATTATTTAAGAATATGTTAGGTTAGTCTATGGGTACGAAGGTGACTGAAGAGCCCGATGCGGGCCTAGAAAGATCTTGGACAGTGTGGGCAGGGAATGTTTGCTTCATGTGAAGGTTTTATTTCACGGTCCTTTCTAGCTTGTCTCCGCTGTTCCGCTGCTGCTCTTCTGGATGATTCGCATGCTGCTGCACCTTTACGAAGAGATGTGCGCCAAGCAGTTCGGTCTTGCGCAGCAGCTTCCCATGTGTCTGGGTTTATGTCAAAGGTTTTCAATGACGTCTTTAACGTGTCTTTGAAGCGCTTCTTTTGGCCACCATGGGAGCGTTTACCCTTCTGCATCTCACCATAAAAGAGTATCTTTGGCAGTCGATGGTCTGGCATGCGGACTACATGACCTGCCCAGCGAATTTGTGACTGCATCAGAATAGTATCAATACTAGGGATACCAGCTCTGTCAAGAACGGCGGTATCCGGGATCTTGTCTTGCCATTTGATGTTCATTATCTTCCTGAGACAGACTGTATGGAAGTGGTTTAGCTTCTTTACATGGCGCCTGTATACAGTCCATGTTTCACATGCATATAGCAGCACTGGAAGCACCGCAGCTCTGTACACCTTCAGCTTTGTCCGTAGACTAATGCCACTTCGATGCCAAACGTTGGTGTATAGTCTGCCAAATGTGCTGCTGGCTTTGGAGATCCTGGTGTTCACCTCATCATCAATGACAATGTTCTGGGATAGTGTGCTACCAAGGTATGTGAATCTGTTCACAACATTCAGTTTCTCACCATTAACCTTGATGACTGGCTCAGTATAAACTGTGCCAGGAGCTGGTTGGTACATGATTTCTGTTTTCTTCGTGTTGATGGTAAGCCCAAAGTTGGCGCAGGCTTCGGAGAATATATCCACACTATGCTGCAGATCAGCCTCTGAGCCAGCATTGAGGGCACAATCATCAGCAAACAGAAGATCTCTGATGGTGTGTGATTTGACCTTGGTTTTTGCTTGAAGCCTCCTAAGGTTAAACAATTTTCCATCAATACGATAACTAATGTCGATTCCTGTGTCCCCGTCTCTAAAAGCATCAGTCAGCATAGCAGAAAACATGATACTGAACAGAGTCGGTGCTTCTTCTTCTTCTTGCGATCGCATCTTTGATGATTACACCGTCAGACGAGTTCTCATGATGAATTCGACTGTTGTTTGAAGTTCCTCTTTAACTCCATATAGCTTTGAGTTTAGTGTTGAGTCATTCGGCCAGTATATCTTTCTTAACTGGTCATACAGAGGACAGTCCTGTAGAACATGCTCAGCAGTTTGTTCGTTTAATCCACATGTGCACAGTGGTGAAGCAGACAATCGTAGCTTGTGCATGTGTTTATTCAGTTTGTTATGCCCTGTCCTGAGTCGAAAAATAGTTATCTGTCCCTGCCGGTCGAGAGTGTGATAGTCGTCTTTGGGTTGGTTCTGTTCTCTTCTGATAGTCTGGATAGCTCTCTTTTTCTCAAAGTATGTGACTTCATTATCTTCTTGTTCACATTCTCCTCCCTTTTTTTGCAGTTTTATCTGCCTTTTCATTTCCGGGTACACCACAATGAGATGTTACCCACTGAAGTATGGTTCTCTTTTTGGCAGCTACCTTGTTTAGTTCATTTCTCAGATGCGGGAGTTTACCACCCTTGAGAGCTTGCAGGACAGACAGTGCATCTGTGAGGATGACTACCTGGTGGCAGTCAGAGTTGGTGTTATAAATCATATTTTGCAGCTTGCTCTAGAGCTTGAACCTCAGCTGTATAGTTGGAACAGAATTTACCAGTGGGAATGTGCCTAGTCTCATAGTGGTTGTCAGGATATGAGATAAAGATACCGGCACCTCCATTCCTAACAGCATTAGTTGCTGATCCATCTGTATAGGCATGTATCCATGATTGATCGGGATAGCTTTCTTGGATCATACTCAATGTAGCAGTTCGTTTTTGCAGATCATTATACTCACATCCACTTGTGAGACCACTGACTGATGTATTAATTTGGAGGGCACTGCTGGCCTGCTCCCATGGTACAGGGTATAGGGTGGGCTTCAGTGGTGTTGTCTTCATGGATAGGTCTTCTTGATGCTGTCTTATAAGTCTTTTCCCCCGATGCACAAAGCTGCTACGCTTTAGACGTCCCAATGCCAGATCATCTAGTCTTGCCTTCATTGGGTGCATTGGCATACTGTTATACTTTTCCATCTGGATCATGGTTTTTGTGTCTCTTCTATGGGACAATGTCTGTAATCCAGCAACCTTCTGCATCTCTGTTATTGGTGTAGTTTTCATGGCTCCTGTAATGAGCCTGAGAGCTTGATTTTGCACCTTGTCCAAAGACTGCAGATGTGAGTTAGCAGCTGATGACCATGCTGCTGAGCTAAACTCTAAGTGTGGTCTTATTACTCCATTATAAATCTTCTTTAGATTTCGTTCATTTGCTCCCCAGTTGGTACCTGCTAATTTTCTGAGTATGCCTAGTCGCCTTCGGGCCTTTCCTTCTGCATTTTCAATATGCTTATTCCATGTAAGCCTTTGGTCAAATGTCACCCCAAGATAGGTGGGGTAGCTTTCTTCCTTGATCACGGTTGTTCCTAGGTGTATGTTAGCTGATTTGTCCTTGGGGGCGAGGGAGAACAGTGTTGTGGAGGTTTTGTCTGTGTTTATTGTGATAAGCCATTTCTCTGCCCATGACACTAGCATGTCTGCTGCCCGCTGCATTCTATAATTTGCTGTGGTGACATTTTCATCAGCACACCAGAGTACTAGGTCATCTGCATATAAGGCAGCTTTCACTCCTGCAGGGAGATCTTTCACCAGGTCATTGATGTAAACAAGGAAGAGTGTTGGGGAAATTACTCCTCCTTGAGGTACCCCCTGATGGAGCAACACTTTTCTGCTCTGCAGACCGTCAAGAGTGACTCTAGTTCTCCTGTTATGCAAGTATGACTGGATCCATTTCATCATGTTGCCTTGGATTCCACTTCTCCTAAGTTTTGCAATGAGGCCATCTTTCCACACCTTGTCAAAGGCCTGCTTGAAGTCGACCCAGATCGTTAGGACCTTTTTCTTCTCCTGGAAGGCATCTTCTATTGCTTGAGACAAGTAAGTAACTTGGTCTTCTATACTGTAGCATTCTCTAAATCCAGCTTGTTCCGGCACCAGGATCTGCTCAGACTCTAAATACCATTTCAATCTGTGGTTGACTATTCGCTCCATAGTCTTCCCAACACAGCTTGTGAGACTGATTGGCCGGTAACTTGCAGCCTCGGTCTTACATTTCCCTTTCTTTAGTATGGGTATTGTGATGGCTTCTCTCCATACTTGGGGTACCGTTCCTTTCAACCAGCTGTGGTTGAATATCTCAAGCAGTTTTGTCTTTGCTGCTGAGCTCAGATTTACTAGCATTTCGTTGCTGATTTTGTCTGGGCCGGGTGACTTTTGAAACTTAAGCTTGGAAATAGCCTTCTGTAGTTCTCCTAGTGTGATGGGTTCCCTCATTGGGGCAGGAGTATCTGTCTGTCCCATGGTTGCCAGTATTTCTTTTCTTATCTCTCTCTGATGATCTATGTTAATGGGTAAGTTGCTTTCTGAACTGTATCTTCTAGCAAACAAGTCTGCAGCTTGTTTTCCTCTGAAAAGTTTGCCACCTTCATCCAATGTGATAGTCTGCCTAGGTGAGGAACGCTCTTCATTTAGAGACTTGACTAATCTCCAAAGTTTCCTGCCGTCTTTCTCAAGGTTCAGCGATGCCGTTTTAGTTCTCCAGCTTTTCCGTTTTTCTTCTAGCTTTGTTCTCTGAAACTCTGCTACAGCCTTTTTCCATTTGTTGTGAGTTTCAAGTGAAGGCTGAGACTCTGCGTCCTTTCTAGCCCTGTCCATGGCTTCCTGACGTTCTTGGAGTGTGCTGGACCAGTATGGTATGTAGTTACGCCGGCATCCTTTGGGAATGGTTTCTTTGCAGCTTGTAGTATGCATCTGTTGAAGTCTTTTACCACTTCATTAATGTCTCTGTTCTGTACCTTGAGGGTAGACAGCAGCGTGTTCACCTGATGCCTGAATAAACCCCAGTTGGCTTTTTTGTAGTTCCATCTTGTAATGGCTGGGCCTGTACTGAGAGTTGCACTCTGGACAGTAAGAAAGATTGGGCGATGGTCGCTTCCCCCCTAGCTGGTCTCCTACTTCTCTACTAATGGATCCAGCTATATCTGGTGTGGAGAAGGCAAGATCTGGTGTTGAAGTTGTGTGCCATCCTCTGGAGTAGAAGGTAGGAGTATCTGTGGCATTATTGACTAGGATTAGGGAGTGATCATCTTGCCAAGTTTCAACCTCTTCACCTCTGTGATCCAGATGGTTATAGCCCCAGCTCTGGGAGTGGCTATTAAAGTCTCCAACTGCTATAAAGTTTGTGGCTGGTACCTGTATAGAGCTGAGACTCAGGGGTTTGTTGTTCGGACAGTAATAGTTCAGGAGTTCTATTTCCATCTTGTCTACCTTTATCTGCAACAGCTGATATTCTGCTCCATCCATGAAGGTTTTCCGTTCGTGTGCAGGAATGTTATTCCTTACAAGAGTAAGTACTCCTCCTTTTCGTCTATCTTTTCTGTCGGATCTGAAGCATTGATATCCCCTTATTTTAAAGGTTTGATCTGCTTTCAAGTGAGTCTCTTGGATACAGCAAACACTGACTTGCTTCTCATACAAGATGTTTTCCAGCTCTGTCTTTTTGCTGTATCCAGCCTGCTTCCTGTTCACTCCCTCTGCATTCCAGTGCATCATGACAAGTGGCACTCTGGGTTTCTCTTTTTCTGTTTTTGTTTTGGTCAGTAGTTCTCCTCCGCCGTCTGCTGACTCCACAAGACGGTCTAGAGGGTCCTCCAGTAGCTGAGGGTGGGCTCTGTCGAGGCTCAGAGCCCGGCACTGCACCTGCCTGGTGGAGCTCCACAGGGCGAGCACAGTACGAGATTTATTTGACGGTGTACTCTCCATAGAAAAAAAAAAGCGAGTTGCGTGATACTGTGGTTTCCGGTGCGCCTTCTGGCCCAGTATCTATGACTTTAGCACCTGTTCAACGGGAGAGTGGGCTCATCCCTAATCTGTTTATGTTCCCAGTAGTAGACTATTCGCAAGCAGCCTGGGGGTGTCACTGCTCTGCGCGGACCTTGTTTACCGAGGCGGCGTCCGAGCTCGTATGGTGAAAATATGGTTGCATTATCTTCAAAATAGCCCTGTCTTTCCTGCCATCCTGCAACTTTGAGTTAGGGAGTTCTGAGCTCCAGTCTCTTTCCCAGGCATTTTATCCTGGCCTGGCACGCATACAGAGGACCCCACTTCTGGTTCTAAGTTAGCAGTTGGGGACAGGTGGGGTAGCACACTGTGCATTCCCCGTCATCCAGGGGGCTCTCCAACTATGAAGAGCTTGCACAATGCTGTGCTCTGGTTCTGGGCTCTCCCAAGGAATCCTCACGTCCTGCACAGAGCCACTTCCAGATACCCACCACCTGCCAACCCCCCATTGTAGAAATCTCCTGCATGCGGCCATCCAGTCAAGAGCCAGTATTAAGTCTGGTGCCCAAGTGATTCCCCCCAAGCTCAGTGTGCAATTCTGGGTTCTCATCATGCTGCAACACAGGGGGGATTGTGATGCTCAGCCATCTCTCTCAACTCTGCACCGATAAATGACATTGGGGACTTAACTGTGTCTCAGTACTGGGAGGCCCCGTTTCCGGGTACACCACACACAGCCAGTTGAGGCAACGGTCGCCGTGGGCGTGTCTTCAGTGGGGAAGTTGTGGAGTCTTCCTGTCCATGTTCTTGCACATCCTAACACTGCCCGCAAGACATCGGAGGTTTGGAGAGTGGCCTTCTCTGCTTTTTTGAGCCGGGGTGGGCTCCCCGGGCAAGTCTCGATGGGGATCGGGACGTGTCCACGCGCCAGTGGGCCCAGCATCGGCCGCATCTGTTGGAGGACTTGCTCTGCCAGGTTTGAGTTAGTAAATTCCAACTTTGTCATCTTCTTGGCATTGTGATGCTGGGGTGCCTGTGGATTTCCTAACGCCCCGGGTAGAAGTCAGAAGTGTACTGTGCCAGCTCTGGGGGAGATAAAGGGGGTGTTTCTGCGTCTCCTTGTGATACGTAGCAGAGTCGGTGCAAGTACGCACCCTTGTTTAACTCCATTTGAGACGGGGAAAGGCTCTGATAGCTCCGTTTTCCTGAACTCTAGCCTGCATTCCATCATGCAGTTGCTGCACTATTGTGATAAATTTCTTTGGGCAGCCGTATTTTGCCATGATCTTCCATAGACCCTCTCTACTGACCGTGTCGAACGCCTTTGTCAAGTCGATGAAAGCTGTGTACAGGTCACAGTGCTGTTCTTGGCATTTTTCTTGTAGCTGTCTTGCAGCGAACACCATATCTGTGGTTCCACGTTCTTTCCGGAATCCACACTGACTTTCAGGTAAAAGACCTTTGTCAAGATGAGCCGTAAGGCGATTCAAAAGGATTCTGGCGAATATCTTCCCAGCGATTGATAAAAGAGAGATGCCTCGATGATTGTTGCAGTCTTGGCGATTACCTTTACGTTTATATAGATGTATAATTGAGGCATCTTTGAGATCGTGTGGGATGGTTTCACTCTGCCACATTTGCTGGAAGATCATATGAAGTTTCTCTATCAGAACTGCACCGCCATCTTTATAAACCTCAACAGGAATTGAATCGGAGCCAGGGGCCTTTCCACTAGACAGTTGACGAATCGCTTTTTTAGTTTCCTCCAGAGTTGGTACATCATCTAATGCTTCATTTATAGGAATTTGGGGCAGGCGGATGATGGCTTCGTCGTTAATAGATGATGGCTGGTTCAACATATTATTAAAATGTTCAGCCCAGCGTTGGAGCATTTTTTCCTTGTCTGTAATTAGTGTTTTTCCATCTGCATTAAGGAGGGGAAATGATCCTGATGATGTTGGACCATAGACCGCTTTGAGTGCAAGGTAAAAGTTTTTCAAGTCATGGCTGTCAGCAAAGCCTTGGAGCTCATCTGCTTTATTACTCAGCCATGAATCCCGCATCTGGCGTAGTTTATGTTGGACGATTCTACGCATGTTGTTGAAAGCGTCTTTCTTGGATGTAGATTTTGGATCATTTAAATATGCGTGTGTTTATATAATATTTTGTTAATTGATACCTTCCCGGGTCAGGCGTAAAAAGTAAGGCCTAGGAATTTTTACTGGGGAATGTTTTGCTTCAACGAAGTAAATGTTTTGACGCCTGAGGCTAGACTAGCGTAACAGATTAGGTCAGCCTGTGTCGGGGGTTTTCCTACCAGTCAGATAGTAAGTTGGGGTGGGAAGGAGATTGTAAATTTGTTTAACCTTTGGGTAGGAATATTGGTGTATCGCTTGTGCGTAGATTTGTGTAGGGGAGAGGTATTAATTTAGGGGAAAGACGGGAGATGTATTTATTTAGGGTATTTATGTGTCAGAGATGAAAATATTTTGACGTGTATATCTGTTGTTATTATTTTGTTTTACAGCATTTTCACGGCGCACATGGAGGGTTGTAAACGGCCTACAACTTGCCAATGTATTTGGCCTTCTCATGTGTAGAAGGTTCGAGATATCGCCAGAGGAGCAGAGAGTGAAAGAGAGTAGTTCTCATGCAGTGAGGCACATTGCTTCAGCGGTAACGGGTCCACAAAATCAGGAGCCCTTAGCTCATTATAGCACACCAATTAGGCGCGTGGCCTGGTGTTCGCTTTAATATACGGCCATAATAAAGCCGTTTACCCTCAACCCGAAGCAGGTTAACGGGGCAGGTGAAAGAAGTTTCACCAGCAGTGAAGCATCTACAGTCTGAGTCAAGTACCGCGTTCTTAATACCAAAATCATCAGCTGCAGTAGTCAGGACGAGAGAAAGGGAAACTTATCAGATCCTCAGAAGTTGACAGTAGCGTCAGAGAGTCACTGAATCAAGACGGAGTGGAGAGAGAGAGAGAGAGAGAGAGAGAGAATAGCTGGGACCAGTAGGGTCAGATATTATACTTAGAGGACAGCCTCTGAGCTAGCGCTGTAACAAAAGTCTACTAGTGTATCAGTCCAGTGGTGTTAGTGGCGTGTTTATTGCCTAAAGCGCTTTGAAGCTGTGTAGACAGTTAGTTTAGGCATTGTCAGTAGGACAGTGACAGTTAGTAATCTTTGTGTAGTCAGGAGTGGTGGCTCTACTTAGAGACCCCCACCCGGTATATTGGTTTATTTTAGTTAGTTGGGTTTATTATTATTTTATGCAAGAGTGAAAGAGAGTGTGGGAATTTATGTTATTTGTCTTTCATTTGAACTTGTTCCTTTCTTTTTACAGGTGGTGCGAACTCGCAATTTTATTATTTTTTCTGTGGATTGATTTGTTGTGTTTAATAAACTATAAAATGTACACTGGATCAGTTTCTCTATAACTTTAACTATACTGTGCTTATATGCTTGTCTGTATAGTGTTGTCTGTGGACTTAGTGAAACCTTATCTCCTTTATGGTAGTCAGAGGTGGTGAGACAATAGCACTAAACTCAGTCACAAGTGGCGAGGGTAGTCAATCTAGGTTCTCACCCTCGAAGCTATAAGTCTCATCGTTCAACATTCTCTGTCATTTCTCATACAAAATCTATCTTCTCAGACTTTCTCATAACTAGTTTCTTGTCTCTATACTCAGACAAACTCTATACTTAAATCCACTTCGTGACAGCTTGGAGAAGTCACTAGAGCCCCAGATGTATTCCTTTGTCTTTGACCTGGTTGATTGTATGTAGGATCTCACTATGGACTCAGTGATAGGCAGGGGGAGCTGCTCTGTGCAGGACGTAACAATTTCTCGGGAGAGCCCAGAACCAGAGCACAGTATTTTAGCTATGTATATGTGGAGAGCCCCCTTGGATGGCGGGGAATGCCACATGCTTCTTACTACTAGCTTCAGACCAGATGTGACGATCCTTTAAATGCAAGCCAAACTAGATAAACTGGAGCTCATGACTTCAACACGTTTCAGAATGGCAGAAAAGCGACAGGAAAAGCCTAGATCTACAGTGTAGATAATACAAAGGACTCTTAACTTGGTATTGGCTGCAAAAAAGCGAGAAGCTCAGCAGCCCTAGTTAAATAACAACAACAATCAGAACCAGATGCAGAAACAAATGGGATGCAGAGCATCTAGAACACACACAAAATGATGCATATTACCAGCTCAGCAGAAGAGAACAAGTTATAATCTTCAGACTCCGCACGCGCCACAATAGATTGGGATATCATCTACTCAACAAGCTAAAGATAGAAACTACCGACGAGTGTAAATGTGGCACTGATAAAATGATTGCTTCACATCTGCTTCAAAGCTGCTCAACATAAGGGGAACGTAGAAATCACATTGGTCGTATACTGTAGCAAAGTTAATTTTGCTGGAGAGGTTATGATGGTAAAAGATAATGAATGTTGTTATGTATGTGTCAACCGTGTGAGGTCAAGCTATGTAAGACCTTGAGTCTAATAGATGATGTTGATGAATTCTCAAGGGACCTAACGCTACCTCTCTAGATCTCGCACGGTGCTGTATATTATTTCTAATGTGTGGTGTTTGATGTGGCTAGTGTCTAGGGTATGCAATGAAATGATGGTACATCAAAACAATACAATATAACTCACTATAAGGCACTTGATAAGTCTGTGGTTTAAGTTTGAATTTAGAATATTTTTTGTACAATTTTATTGTGCCTGTCCTTCTCTTTCTTTGGACAGGTCTTTAAAACATAAGAAAATATATGTTACACTAAGAGTGAACTAAAAACAAGGACTCTGGGTCCAACAATAATAATATGAATATTAAAATGTTCCTTCAGGTGTTTTCACAGACTATTATTTACTAAGTATTGATGTGAGTCAGTTATTGGAGAAGCTGGGGTTGTCATCATCCCCCTGAGAGTTATAGTTTATTTGTAGGGAATCAATTTAACTCCAGATAAATTGTCAGAGTGCCCAGACTGTGGCACATCACCTTTAATTTCCCACGTGAAGATTCAACTCGATGGTATGTCTCTGCAAAGAACTGCTGCTCTCAGAGATTCACTTGATAATAATATACAGAATACGCTGTACTGGAGACGTTACTGTCTTCTTATAGTACTTAAGGTTTCCTGTCACCGGCTGGTAACAGGAAATAAAACCCTGCAACATAAAAGACACCCTGGCCTTTTCATATCTGGTGTATATTTCACTTACTCTCTACATGGTATGATTTTGGGGTCAGCCTCGTGTGCAAACAAAGTGCACCAGCCCCTAAATTATATGAACTCACATCCTACTATGACCACACCTCAGGTCCATATGGCAAATACGCCACTGTCATTTTTCCATAGTTCTCTTCTACACAATTTAATAGGAGTATGTACATCTCCTTCTATATGATTTTTCTTCTATTTCTCTATATATAAACGCTCTATGCATGTTAATAAGTGTTCCTCGAACACTGAAGCTTGCTATTCTATCTTGGTCTTACAATACTTATTAATTACAACAATGCAATATTCAAACATAAATCAAATGAGAATACCCAAACTGTCTCTTTAGGCATGTCATACACTTTCCCAATCGGCAGTATCAAACTTTTGCCTTTTCAAATAACACATAATAATAATTCAATTCCCCTTACCACAATTCAATGAAATAAAACACAGGTACGATGACTGGCACACATTCAGTTCTGCCGCTGGCTAGACTGTGACTATTTTTTATTTTATTAGTTTTAGTTTTAACAACAAAGTCACACTTCTATTCTCAACGTCCTGAGTCTGGAAATGATTTTATACAAATGGCGACAAGCCTTGGAAGCTTGGGATATTATAAAAGAGGCTGACCAATTAAATCCAGCGTCCCCCCGTTTTGAATTAAAATTTAAAAAAAAAACCAAACTCCAAACAAACTACGTGTTTCACAGTCTGTTAGTAATTCTGTTTTGGATATCACTCTACAAATATACTTAGTTTGGACCACCCAATAATATTTCTCCTATCCTCCTATTACTAACCAATCAAATTTCACTTTCCCCTCTCATGCCTCTTTTTCAAAACCGCGTCCCCAAAATGTTATGAATAGTGAATGCAAACATAAGGGTCTGTTCGTCAGTCCGTTCGAGAACATCTAGTATTATGTCAATATCTTGATTATTACATGGAGGATTTTGTATATTAAAACATATTATTGCTCAGGAGAAGATATGCTATTAAACTAACTAAATTGTATGGCCATGGTCCCTGTAATTATGATTTCCATATATTTTCCATGTTAGTTGTCAATTTCTACTTTTCTATAAATACTCCATCTTTTCCCCTCTCTCTCGTTGTTCAAACTGAAACCACTAATCCGTTACGTCATAAAATGTACTACTTGGCAGGCAATGCGCTGTCTGTGTGTGTATACATTTCCACTGTATGACTATAGAACGAACAAATATTGGCCTTACATAGATTTTTGCTTCAAACATGTTATGCGGAAAAGGGTTACGTCTTGATTTGTTTCAAACATGTTCTATTTAATTTTACCCTACGTTATCACTACCCGACGCGTTCGCTGCCAATTTGTGTTTCAAACCAACGCGTGACAGTGTATCATGTTTCTGTCGCTCCTCTCTCACTCCTTCTAGACGAATAAGCCTTTCGTCTCAAAATGTTATACGAGGTGTGTTCAAATGAAACCGTCCCAGTGGCTTTATAACAAATATATGTAAGGTACATCAGCAGGAGTAGTAGAATTAAATACAGCAATTGTTATGAAGCAAGTACCCACTGGGGTTCTTTAGAAATAGTCACCATAGGCATTCAGACACGCATCCCACTGCTTGGGTAGACGGCGGATGCCGTCCGAGAAAAATGACTTTGGTTGCTTATTGAACCATTTGGTCACCGAGGCCCTGACGTCTGCATAGGAGTCGAATCGTTGTCCCTTTAGAGATTTTTTAAAGGTCCGAACAAATGAAAGTCACATGGTAACAGATCGGGGCTGTAGGCTGGGTGTGGCAGAACTTCCCACCTTTTCCTTGCTAACGCTTCCTGCACAATGTTCGCAACATGTGGACGAACATTGTCGTGCAACAGAATCACACCACGCGAAAGCATGCCGGGTCGTTTATTATTGATGGCTGTAGGTTGTCTAGTGTGTCTTTATAGCGGATGGCATTGATGTTCACGCCAGGCTCTTTAAAGTCTACCAATAGAAGCCCTTCATGGTCAAAAAAATGCGGTCAGCATAACCTTACCGGCGGAAATCTGTGACTTGAATTTTTTGGGTTTTGGTGATCCGGGATGTTTCCATTGCATGCTCGCTGATTTGCTGCACGGCTCAAAGTGGTGGCACCACGACTCATCGCCTGCCACTATGTGCAACAGAAATGCATCACCCTCCTCTTTGTAACGCAGCAGGTGGTTCAAACTCCACCCCATGCGTTCTTCCTTATGGTGATCGGTCAGCACCCGTGGGACCCATTGTGAACACACCTTTCGATACTTCAGTTTCTTCCTAACCACCATTTGAACTGTCCCAAGAGACACAGCGAATTCCTCTGCTAGCGAACGTAGCTCCGACGACGGTCCACCCGTATTGCTGCATCAAATCTCGGCGATGGCTTCTTCTGTCGCAACAATATGCACCTAACCTGGCGGCGGAAGATCTTTCGTTAACTGACATCCTTCTCGAAACATTCGTGCCCAGTATTTCACCGTAGTCTTAGACACACTTTTGTCACCTTACACTGCTTTCATTCGGCGATGAATGTCGACTGGTCGACATCCTTCGGCTGTTAGGAACTGAATCACCGCTCGCTGATCGACCTTGGACGGATTCCTTATCATACCGGCCATTATTTTAACGGTCTGCAGCACAACCAATGAATACTAGGAGAATAAACACTTATACACTTGTACATTCGTATGTGCTTATTACGTCAGATGTGACGTCATCATGCTCCTCCTACGAATGTCCACTTGGCGCAGCACGGTCGGGTTTCATTTGAACACGCCTCGTAAATAGTTTTTCAAGGACATTAGAAACGATAGTACTATTTACTCTACAATACTGTCTGCTAAAATCAACACGATGGTGGCGTGGGTGAAGAAGAAGCGTCACAACTCCACTATTTTTATTTCTACATTATTTTGACTTTAGAAATACTACAAATGTTATCGGTGTATCAATGTAAATCACCACATATACCAGTATCATTCTTGGGGAAAACCCTACTGTCGCGCCGTTATCCCGAACTGTACATTAATTGTCACAGCACAGTTGGATAAGAAATTTGTAAATTAAGAAATGTAAGAAAGATATATAGGATCTCATAAGTGGCTCGTTAAATGTTAGATTCCTATACAAGTGAGGGGTGAATAGGAAGGCGAATATTCTCACAAAGAGATAATGTCTCAGAAGGGCACATGAGAATGGATTCTGTTTCCTTGCGACAAATCTCCCCTATTATTCTTACTGAATATTATAATTATTATTAAGCCCCCATCCTCTCATACTGAGGAAATGAAACATATATATGGATTTAAGAGACAGTACATGTAAGAAACTCACTCGACCACTTGGTAGATGATATAACTTATGTACAGATATTTAATCCCTAAACCACATATACGACACAAAGACAAATGAAAAGGTGAACGAAAATAATATTATGGTCATAAACACTGTATGACTAAAAGTCCTAGTATGTCCTACTAATCATCATTAGCACTGGTGTGACTATCATGAGAGTTGCCTAACGTTGTTGATTGTAATGTTCACTTTGTAATACCATGGAAGGCACTTTAAAATTAGTTCCGTGAGTATCTATGTGAAAGTTCTGTTTGGAATTTGAATAAGATCTCTGAGATTTCTTGAGGAAAATAATCCTTATGCTTTTGGATTTATCTGTAATCCGATGTTGTCAGCTCTGGCGCAGGTTGTTAGGTGCTGTCATCCTGCAGCGATATGACATTACACGTGCGAGCGTTGATCTATGCTGCTTTATGCTTAGGAGTTGACGACATCTCTGGCTTTTGGTTCTGCTGATCGGCCAAAAGACTGGCTGTCTGTTACCGTCAGGCGCCGGACACTGAATTCTGCCACTGCGAATGTTGTCCGCTCAGAAACCTAAAAGTCTGAAGACACAAATGGGGCTTCATGAGTTTTCCTGTCATATGGGAACAGCTATCATTCCCATTCAAACCGCATACACCAGGCATATCAGAATTATCCTCTTTCATTCAATAAGAGGACTATTATGTCATATAATCTAGAGATTACAGGCAAACTTTCCATGTTATATAAAATATTTATACTTCACTTTCATACAGTCACTCCTCAAGCGGATCAATGTTATATTCATCTGACTTCCTTTATTGAGATGGCTATTGTGTCACAGAGACTAGGGTTTACAGGCAAACTTCCCTGTTACATATGACATGCATACTTCACCATTACACAGTCATGCATCAGGCATATCAATGTAATGTCCTCTGACTTTATCTCATAGTCAAGACATGATAGGTAAACTTAGACCTATGTAACTTCAGGAGTTAACTGGTTTAGTCAGTCTTCTTTCCCAAGAACTGTGTTCTACAATCATAGTCCGTTCCTTCGCACAGTAAAGAATAACAATAAAATATAATACATTTATATTACACAAATAGATAAAGTGATTGACCGACTGGCCAAGCGATCAGGGCGCATTCCTCAGTAGCACAACTATACAGTTTTGGGACTGAAACCTGGCTGTGGCACACTCCAATTTTCCAGCTGTAAATGGGCACTCAGCTGTGCTCTTGAGCTAGGGAAGGAAAAGGCAGCGAGGAAGGGAACTGGTCACCTAACCTCGTAAAAGCGGGATCTTTCATGGTGAAGCTTCTAACACTTCATTTCCCTATGACAATCTCTGCCATGGGACTGCCTTTATCTTTGAAATAGATAAAGCAATTAATATGATAGATGTTAGCTTCTATTGGCTGGGGGGCTAGTTGAGATACGTTTTTGTAGAAGCAACAATCAATCACATAGCACATGTGTAGATCCTATTAAGAATAACAATACATTTATACCATTGAATATTTTACATACATATTTTGCGAAGTCTATACGAATTTGCACAGAGTGAAATCATACAACACCGCTTGGTTAATACCAAAGTGCTTGTAATGTAGAATTCCTCGCCATTTTAGATACACTCGGTCCACGGTTGTGGGGTGTAAGTGACGTTCTGGTCTCAGCTTCTAACTCTTATGGATGTCTTCTCACATATTCTAGATCGTTCGTTCGTCTTTCACCGTTGCTCACTTTACTGAACTGTGAGGGGTCGGTGTTCCGACGTAATCACACGTAAATTCTCTCCCTGACCTCTGAGCTTGTGTGACGCAACTTTGACCATTGTACCGCGAGAAAGCTTCCCCAGGCGGCAATTACTGGTTCCACGTGCTCGCCTATACAATGAAATTCGACACTGGGTTGTAGTTCGTCATGTCCATCAAATGGGATACAATGAAGCATATGGAGGCTTCCAGACTTAAGACTCCTTGATACTCTTAACAAAAGTATTTTCTCTGGCCATGTGTTATCACCTGGGGTTAACGGATTTGCAATATTGGCTCAGTCACCGTTAGTAAGCGCCGTGGTGTCTGGAAAGCGCTGGCTATAGCGTAGTGTAACATGACAACTACTGAGAATAAAGAAGGGAGAGAGAGAGAAAGAGAGAGGAAGGGAAGGGAGACAAAGATGGAGAGAAGAATAGACCGTGTTATGACACCTACGGAGATGCAAATAGCCTCAAGCTGACCACTGATTTCTTTGAAAATATTCAAGTTGTCGTCTGAGAGTGTATGAAGAAGGACATCCTGAATAATAATTTTAAAAAATTCGAAAACAAGTAAAAGATTATAATAACTATCCAATATTTAAGCTGAGATTATAATATTAATGTAAGCCCGTCCACAAGGGAGTTGTTAACTATTGCGGAGAAAGTAGAATATAAGGTTAAAGGTTACAAAATCTGCTTTGTTCCTTAAGAAGCGCTCCTCGATCGTTTTTAATTGTGTGTGACGTCACATAAAAAACTTCCTCCCCCTATCGTCATATTTCGTCACAAAACTCTGACCCCGTAACTGCGTGGCGTCAGTATGTGAACTACCCGAAATTATTTATTCTATCGCCGCTTCACTGCTAAGCAAATTCACGCTTGCCACTGGTATCCAGACGATACACGGAAAAAGTATGACAAAGAATGCAGTCCACTTTTCAACTTTAGTAGTGCCTCCAGCTATTGACTGATTCATAGATACACTTACACCACGCCCCTTTTGTACACGGTGGCCAATGAGTCATGCTCCAACAATGATAACGAACAAGCGCTTTATCTGATAAGTGCCTTCACTTACTGATCTACAAAGGTATTTCTTCCATGGTGGTCAATGAGTCTGTGCGTATATACGTATCATCATCATCCTTCAACTGCCCAAGGAGCATATGCCTTCAACAAACTTATGCCAAGTCTTTCTGCCCCGTGCCATCCCCTTCACGTCTGTCGCCAGTTCTCGTCTCTATGTATTGTTTGGAATACCTCTGCTGCTTTTATCATGAGCCTCCTTACGGGGCAGAGGACCTTCTTCTAACTTGGATGGCTGAATTAAATTATTTTCTTTCGTTTACTTGTCCATACTTTTTGTTTAAAGTTTTTTTTTTTGTGATTTAAATTTTCTACAGGATGGGGCAGCCGGTTCCATTCCCAACCCTCCTTAGTCATCTCTTATGACATGTATGGTGAGTTACAGTGTTACTACTATTTTCTCACTTTGTGGGCCCCGGTAACAGTAACACATGGATGGCCTATGTACCGTCTACTTCTTCTTTGATCCATAACCGCCAACGCAGTCAGTGGCCATCACGCCTGGTGGCGTCTTGTAGGGCAGCAACAAATTGATTCCGCTTTGCTCGGTCGGCGACCATCCTTCGTACAGTGCCCCAACTCTGGTTCATTCTTTGCATCTCGGCTTCTACAGTTCTCCGCCAAGTTGTTTTTGGTCGGCCTCTCTTTCGCTTTCCCTCGGGGGTCCATAGCATAGCTGTTCTTGTGATAGTATCAGGGTCCCTTCTGAGGACGTGGCCAACCCAACTCCAGCGTCTGCCAGCTATGATGGTGTGCATGTCCTTCTGGTTACTCCGAATAAATAGTTCTTGGTTGCTGATGGTGTTTGGCCAAAAGATTCGGAGAATTTTCCTTAGGCAGATTGTGTGGAAGGAGGACAGTTTCGACATTTCCTTCTCTGTTACTCTCCAACATTCCGCACCATAGAGAAGCACAGAAAGTACACAGCTCTCATACAGTCTTAATTTGGTGTTTGTGTTGTACTGGGAAGACTTCCAAATTTTGTTGAGACTAGCATAGGCTGTTCTCGCTTTATTCATTCTGTTGTTAATGTCCTTGCTTGTTCCGCCGTCAGGTGTTACTATGCATCCTAGGTAAGTGAATGTGTCTGTCTGTTCTAACTTCTGGTTCCTTACTGTTATTGGCTCAGGATTGCCCACATTTAGAGTCATGACCTGTCTTCTTCAGATTGATGTTCAGGCCAACCTGCTGGCCATATTTATTCAGTCTATCGGTTTTTTCTTAAATGTGTTGACGTGAATGCGCGAGTAGTGCAATGTCATCTGCATATTCCAGGTCTTTATGTGCCGTACTTAGCCCTAATTAGCCGATGTAAGAATTAGGTCTCTATGTACCGTACTTTATTTACCGTACGGCTATGTATCGCACTTAGCCCTAATTCTAACCTTAGCCATGAAACCTTACCTTAACTACCAACCCTAGCTACTAAAAAAACCCTAACCCCAGGGGTAATCTGAACCCTAATCTCAAACCCAACCCTAATTCCAGTCCCTACTCAACCGTAATCCTAATCTTAAAATTAACCCTTAACTCTCATACTAAAATTAACTGTTAACTCTAAACCTTAACATTTCACTTTAACTGTTAACCCTAAACCTTAACATCTGACTCTAACTGTTAACCCTAAACTTTAACATTTCACTCTGTTAACCCTAATCTATTTCACTGTAACATTTCACTCTCACTGTTAACCCTAAACTTTAACATTTCATTCTGTTAACCCTAAACATTAACATTTCACTCTGTTAACCCTAAACCTTAACATTTTACTCTAACTGTTAACCCTAAACCTTAACATTTGACTGTTAACCCTAAACCTTAACATTTCATTCTGTTAACCCTAAACCTTAACATTTCACTCTGTTAACCCTAAACCTTAACATTTCACTCTGTTAACCCTAAACCTTAACATTTCACTCTAACTGTTAACCCTAAACCTTAACATGACACCATTGGGACCACTGGTTCTGAAAAAAATGTCCATAAATTATATTCCTTCTACTGGGAACATAAGTGGTACTGACTGCTTTGACAGTCGTCCGCGAAGGATCAAAGAAGAATAACAGAAACTGGAGACGTTAATGGTTCAGTAAAAGATGAGAAGGAACAGGGAGATGGAAGATGTGAAGAAAGCTGAGAAGGAATAATGGGGAAGTTAGAACATGATGAATCAGTGATTTCTAGAATGAGTTGCTAAAAGTAATAGCAATGTTGTAACAGAAAGTGGAGACGCAAATAACTCGGTAAATGATGAGAAGGAAGGTGTGAAGAAAGCGAAAAAGGAATAATGGAGACGTCAGAAAGTAATGAATTAGAATTTTCATGACAGTGAAATAAAGACATGCAGATATTAACAGGAAAAAATTAAAGAAGTTGAAATTAGAAAATGGATGCAGAGCCAGAAAAAAGTGACGCAGTATTGATAATGATGAAAAGTAAAAATGTAGACATTAATTAACAGAGAGTTCAATTAGCGTGACAAAATAATACAAATGGCAGGAAATGGTGAGTTATAGATTGTTTGCAAAGTTGATGACATGGGTGTGGATATGGTTGTAATGAAGTAAAACTAAGACAATAGAGATTTTGTTGTTGATGAACTAGGGCTGCTGAGCTTATCTCTCTTTTGCAGTTAATACCAAGTTGAAGACTCCTTGGTATTATCTACACTGTACATCTAGGCTTTTCCGCCATTCCGAAACATGTTGAGCTGAAGTCATGAGCTCCAGTTTCTCCAGCTTGGCCTGCATTTAAAAGATCATCACATCTGGTCCCAAGCTAGGAGGAAGAAGCATGTGGTATACTGTGTATTCCCCACCATCCAAGGGGGAATCTCCAAATATGCAGAGCTAAAATACTGTGCTCTGGTTCTGGGCTCTCCCAAGAAATCATCATGTCCTACACAGAGCCACTTCTCAGCTACCCCTGCCTGTCATGGGGTCCATAGCGAGATCCTTCTGCATGCAGGTAAAAGCCAGTTACGTCTTGGGCTTAAATGACTCCTCGAAGCTTAGTGTGCAATGTTGGGTCCTCAACATGTTTCACCACAGGGGGAATCCCTGGAAGTGTGTGGATGATTTCAAAAGTCAACGAAGGTATAATTAGCCTCACAGACAGAGGTTCACATCCAAATATACATACTATAGCAGTGTGCATAGCTGGTGGTCATATAAGGATATATCAGGTCACATAATGAACCAAATCATTACCTAAGAAGAAATCATGCGATGAAGATGGAATATCTTCGTGGATACTTCAGCTTGCAGAGCCTGTTGTATGCGACTCACTCACTTACAATCTGTGCCTCACAAAGAATGTGTTTCCTCAACGACTGAAAACAGGCTTAGTGGTGCCAGTACCTAAGAAAGGTGATATTAATGTCGTCACAAACTACCGGTCGATTTCCCTACTATCAGTCAAACTAAACCTCTTGAACGACACATGTATAAACATATTCTTTCTTCACTGAACAGCTACAATCTTATACATGAAAACCAATCTGGATTTCGACCCAAACACTCTTGTCAATCCTTATTGACTAAGATTACTGAAATCTGGCATTCTAATATCAACTGCGAAAAAATAAATGGAGTATTATTAATCGACCTTTACAAAGCATTTGACACAATTGCTGATACAATTGCTGATACAAAAGCTTGCGGTGTACAAATTTCATCCAAAAGTGATCACATTAATAAAATCATTCCTTGAAAACAGAATACAACGAGTCTTATACAATAATGTGCTCTCTAAATCATACACCACTGATGCGTGATGCCATATGATGATGGATGGTATCCGCATGTCTGGTTTTGTGTGGTGTGCAGATGTGTTCAGTCAAAACAATGTTCATACAAAAATAACAGGGCAATCCACATAGGACGTCAGTAAACTCACGACGTATAAAGTCAATGATTCTTGTAACAGCCGTTGACGTTTTTCTTCATTATTTATTGTGGACGCCACAGTGACAAAATGGTTACGCGAATATGTGGGCACATCAAACAGTCATTATCACAGCAACATTCAATACAGCAATAGACGGTAGACAGCATTACAATGATGAGTCAGATGCATGTTATATTTCATAGTGCTGTAAATGTAGTCAGGTGAAAAACTCCATCCCTTTCTATAACAGCCAGGAGATAACCAGATGTATGAGATCAGTTCACTCTCCTTAGTTTGACTTCAGCAAGACAGACACGTCTGCCGAAGTATAAATAATGTCCTCAAAAAATATCCTCTAGATAATAAAGGTTTTCCAAACCTAGTTCATTTAACAAAGTAGCAAGTAATGGTCCTTGGTACCTGCATCAACCGATGCAGTACAATGCAGCGACATGTGAGCTGGGAAAAAACATCTCGTGACGACGACTCTCGGAGACAGGCTATGAATCGAAATCGCTCACGACCCAAAATCGATAGAGTTAATGAAAAAGTCAATTTACCTTGCTTTCAAGAAATACAGAAATATCACGCCTCCCGGCATGTGCAAATACACTAGAGGTATTATCCCGAATAAACGAAATATCCATAAGAGGACTACACATCCCTGACAGAACAAAAAACAAGCGGAGATCCCCTCTTCAACGAGGCATCTCTTTCGCCATTCCAAATCGCTCACTCCACTAGTGGTGGGTGGAAACCGATCGACCAAGAAGCAAGACAAGTCATGCGCAGTTCAGCGCAAAATGACCACAGCTCAAACTTAACTGCATTCGATACCAACGCGAGAAGACAAATGCTTACCGAGAAAAGTGACTATAAATTTCAAGCAGTTGTTGCCCTTGCGTTATAAAATAGATATTGAAATAAAACGATGTTGCGAGAATTTATCACGCAACATATCACCACCTCCTCCCGATAAAAAAAAAAATGTGGAACATATTTTTTTTTTTTTCAATATCAAAGAGCATGCGATAAGCGGCTCAAAACGCACGAATTATGCGCTGATAATTAACTAAATTGCCAAACAATAGGCTAATTATAGAGTGTCTGGTGAGGATATACCTCAACAGAAAAATAAATATGTCTCAAAAAATATTCACATCGGGGAGGTGTCACCAACACACATCACGTTAGCATGTAAACACAATATACGTATGCAAGTTACTATAATCATCATTAAACAGCATACTCTAATATTGTCTTTAAAAATGGATGTACAAATCTGATAGGAAAATTTAAATAGTACATTCTTTGACATGTAATGACATAAGTACATAGTAAAGTTAAACTACATGACGATCCAGGACATATGCTCTGGTATTCCGAGGGTAAGTACACAATCTAGAACTCGTCATGCTTGATACTAGTAAGGTAAGTCCTCAGCTCAACAATGACATTCTGAGAAAGTACAAGCAATATAATGCTAATTAATAACTAATATGCTTCATAAGGTACAATACATTATTAATAATTGTGGCTGTTTAGTAAACTAACGGCCCTTATATTAACTACTCAGTCCTCCTCTATCATCTTAAAAAACGAACAGAAGAAGATGACAACCAAGCACGATAGTGTGTACATATAAAGTAAGTACAGATGTGCTAATCTATTGTAGAAATATAGGTGTGTTATGACTCTGTAATATATGGAAATATAGGACAGAAGTATTAGTTGGAGTCATGTGGGCATCTAGACAAAATGTCAGCCATCACATTATCCGCACCACGGATAGCTCGTACCGTGAAGTGAAAAGGTTGAAGAGCTATAGCATATCGAGTGGATCTCGAACTCTTCAAATTCTTAGTCTGAATAGCTGTAAGAGCTTTCTGATCAGTCTCTAGAATGAAATGTGCGCCCAGGAGGAATCTTTGTAGCTTTAGAATTGACCAAACCATCGCTAACAACTCACGGTCTAAAACCGAGTAGTTCCTCTCTGCCGCATTTAGTTTTCTAGAAATGTACATAACAGGATGCAGAGTATTTGCATATTCTTGCATCAGTGCTGCTCCAATCCCAGTGGATGAAGCATCACTCCGAAGAACAAAAGTCCTATCAAGAGTAGGTAATCTTAAGATGGGAGGAGAAGAAAAATATATTCTTGATTTGGTCTAGTGAAGATTGGCATTCTTCAGACCAACGGACCAGATTAGGCGAACCTTTCTTCAACAATGTTGATAGAGGTGCCATGATCGAAGATAAATTTGGAATAAATCTCCCATAAAATTGAATTAAACCTAAGAGACTCCTAACTTGTTTCTTCGTTTTAGGAACAGAGATGTTCAGTATTTTGGAAGTATTGTGGTCTTCTGTCTTCAAGAGACCATGACCAACACGATGACCCAGGAAAGAGATTTCACCAAAACCAACAAAAGCTTTAGAAGGTTTCGCTGTCAAATTATTCTCACGTAGAGTGGACAGTAAGTCATATAACCCTAAATAGTGATCTTCCCAGGTATCACTGAAGAGACAGATGTCATCTAAGTATGCGATGACATCCGAACGATGTGACAGAATTCGACGCATCATGCGAACGAAAGTGGCAGGGGCGTTCATGAGACCAAAAGGCATAACATTCCATTGAAATAGACCCCTAGGTGTAGAAAAAGCAGTAAGAGGTTTGGCATGCTCTGCTAAAGGCACTTGCCAATAACCTTTAGACAAGTCAAGTTTAGTGAAGAATCTAGAATTAGAAAGTCTAATCAGTAGATCTTCTAACAAAGGCATCGGTTCAGCGTCGAACTTTGTGACCTGATTCAATTTGCGATAATCAACGCAAATTCGTATGTTCTTATCCTTCTTCCGGACAATAACCATGGAAGAAGAATATGGTGAAGTCGATGGTTCAATTATATTTAATTGAATCATTTCATCCAATTCCTTTTCCACTTGCGACTGAAAGTGTATAGGAATAGGATACGGCCTAACCCTAATTGGATTATTGTCGGTAAGAATTATGTCATGTTCTATGACATCTGTGTGTCCAGGAATGTCAGTGAGAACATCCTGAAATGTTTGTAACATCGACGAGTCTTGTCGATGTTCGTCACCAGAAAGATTAGGAGAAACAGAAACGTTTTTCCAAGATTCCGTGGAATGTAATGGAACCACTGGAAGGGGAAGGTTGACATCAGAGAAGGTAGCTTCCTCATCCTGAATGACAGACAGGGATGAATAATGACCGTGAGGTGCAGGAGCATCATCCGTTGCCTGGAAAATAGGCAGCAAATAGTCCGGACGTTCGTGAAATTCCGAAAGCATGTTTATGTGGAAAGTTTTATGCTTTCCATCAATATCGACCACATAGTCAACATCGGAAATCCGAGCGACTATTGCATACGGACCTTTCCATGCAATAAGAAGTCTATTTTCCCTACTGGGGAGTAGGACGAATGCTTTGTCACCTGGACAAAGTTGTCGTAGACATCTATTCTTGTTAGCAAACTGCCTTGCCTTCTCTTTAGCAATTTCTGATGAAGCAGTTGCTAGCTTACATGCCTCAATGATCTTTTGTCTAAGAGCAATGACATACTCATATGAGGATTGAGTTTCATCGCTAATATCATCGGCAGTGATGAGATCGTGTAATAAAGACATAGGGCCGCGTGGACGCGCGCCAAAGACAAGTTCGAAGGGAGAAAATCCTGTGTGTTCATTAGGGACTTCTCTATAGGCAAAGAGAGCCGCGGGTAAAACCCTGTCCCAATCTTGAGGATGATCTTCAGTTATCTTACCAAGCAAAGTCTTGAGCGTTCTATTCAGACGCTCAACTAACCCATTAGACATAGGATGGTAGATACTACTGAGAGATCGTTCAATATGTAAGGTAAACATTTCCTGTGACATAGTGTCAGATATGAGTTGCGCGCCATCGTCCGACAATATTTCTCTGGGGAACCCCAAGCGAGCAACCATCAACCAGAGAGCCTCTGCGATATCTGTAGTAGATATGCTCTTAAGAGGAATAGCCTCTGGCCAACGTGTGCACATATCGACACATGTAAGGATAAACTGATGTCTTCTGGCCGACTTGACCTTAAAAGGGCCAATAATATCTATGGCCATTTTCTGAAACGGCCGAATAGGAATGTCAGCAGCCTGGATAGGCGCAGCATGTCGTGGTCCTCTAGATTTGACCTCCTGACATACCTTGCATGATCGGCAGTAAATACGAATGTCCTTATTGACAAAAGGCCAAAAGAAAGCCGCAAGGACTCTCGACTTCGTACGGGCAAAACCCATATGTCCAGCACATTGCGAGTCATGAGCATGTTGTAATATTTGGACTCTCATGCTCTTGGGAACAAGAATTTGCGAATGTGCCGACGTAGTCGAATCTTGTACCATACGTACAAGTACGCCGTTTCTCATTGCAATCCAAGATTTTCTATTTGTATCCTGATTCGGATCACCTTTCTTCGCAAGAACGAAGAATTTTTTTAAAGAAGGATCTTCTTCTTGCAATTTTATGAAAGAGTCACGAGTAATCACTAAGTGACTATCTTGGCTATCAACTTCATTATCACTATTCAGTGAAGTTTCGGGTGTTTGTAGAGCTTGTGCTCTTGTAACTACTGCATTTGTAGCTTGCATGTTATTATCTTCCCAAGCAGCAATCTGCTGTGGGGTACACTCCCTAACTCCGTGAATACGACCAATAATAAGGTCCGCAATAGGATTAGGTAAGAGACAAGCATGCACATCTCCAGTAAAGAAAGGAGTGGCAATGCGAATTACAGCAGTAGGATATTTTTCTAGAGTGCCGCCAAATGTGACACATTTAATAACCCTTCCTGTAGCACAAGATGGATCTACAAGCGATTGTCTAACACCAATAGTGGTGCATCCGGAATCGAAAAGTAGTGAGACCGGAGTATCATTAACAAGACCCTTATGTAGGATTAAAGAACCCTTCCCGTCATGCGCAACAGCAGCAGGAAGAGCGGGAAGTGGGTGACCACAACTCAAAGTAGTTATGGTACCCGGTTCGAATAAAGTACTGCATTGGGGGCATTTGTTTGCTCTCTCAAAGTCAAAAGCAGAACCAGTGACAGCGTCAAAGTTTTTACTATCAACAACATGATTACAGGCTCCCTCAGTTTCCTGTTGTACAGCATTAGCCTGCTGATATCTCTTTTTTTTGTGTTGAGATCTACCCCGACTATTATTACCTCTGAAGTTATCAGAGTTATTATTATCTCTGCAGTTATTATTGTCTCTATTGTAATTGTTATCCTGGTTCGAATTCCAGTTTCCACGATTACTATCATGTTCACATTGATGTGAACATCTATTTGTTTGGTTCTGAGGTCTTCGGCAGGAATAACCTCTATTACCATATCCTCTTTTGAAATGCTTATAATTATTAGGGTGATAGTAACGAGTACTATCAGGTTGTCTCCAATTCTTCGAAGAAGAATCACCATGAAATTGATTTCCATGATTTTGACAGAAATTACCGCTACTCTTTCTATCAAAATTTTGTTGGAATCTACGAGCAAAGTTTTGGCCCAGGTGGAACTTATGGAAGGGGAAGTAATCTTTAGAATGGTTTTTTAGACATATTAAATTTCGAGTTGCAACGCTTGATTAAGCGGATACTTGTTTGACTTTAGGATAGAATTATCTTTTCCTATTTTTCGGGTGACAGAGTACAGATAAGCGTGTGAACGCTGTTTAATGTATTTATTCTGTACTGTTTTGAGTTATGTGAATAGCTCGCTAGTCTGCATGTGTTATCGAGAACGGTGTTCAAGACAACCGAATCTCGTGACGGGTTTTTTGGTGGGACTAGTGTGTGATTTGGAGAGTTGTGTTTTGGGCGTGGACCGTGTAGGTCGAGTCCCAGTGTTTTTGGATAATGTATGCCTACGTAGGATTTGAGAAAATGTCGACTTATATATTTCGCTGTGTGTACAGCCTATTTGATAAACTGCAGTGAAGACTGTTTAGGCCATATGAAGATTATTATAGCTGCCGTGTGTTGCAGGCTTTATTGAGTAATGCAGTACTGTTTAGGCCATATGAAGATTATTATAGCTGCCGTGTGTTGCAGGCTTTATGGAGTAATGAAGTACTGTTTAGGCCATATGAAGATTATTATAGCTGCCGTGTGTTGCAGGCTTTATGGAGTAATGAAGTACTGTTTAGGCCATATGAAGATTATTATAGCTGCCGTGTGGTGCAGGCTTTATTGAGTATTGAAGATTTGTTTAGGCCATATGAAGATTATTATAGCTGCCGTGTGATGCAGGCTTTAGTGAGTATTGGAGTACTGTTTAGGCCATATGAAGATTATTAGAGCTGCCGTGTGATGCAGGCTTTATTGAGTATTGAAGTACTGTTTAGGCCATATGAACATTATTATAGCTGCCGTGTGGTGCAGGCTTTATTGAGTATTGAAGTACTGTTTAGGCCAGGATGTGGACAGGCCGTATTATATATATATTTAATGCAATGTGGAAATTATATGATTCGTGTTTTGCTGTCGAATGTGTGTCATTTATGTCATCGTGTCTGTGTTGTACGGAATAAACAGTATCGAACTGTTCTAGTCGTTTGCAACCCTTTTTGACTCCTGAATGTACTCTTATGTACGTACTGTGGTGTGCGAGCATATCAACACACACCCAGGTCAACATTCCAGACACAGTGACAGGACAGCAGCACACATATATTGAATTAGCCTGTGTGGCGATGATATAGACCGAACCAGTACACTCGTAACAGTGGGTGTAAACAGACTAATAACATTAACGTTTAATTACATTTATTGGAAACAGCAGAGTAAAGGGGGGTGTAACAGTTGGTGGTTTTCAGTCAACAGGATCTGACATCTACGACTATTCGCGTCGATAGCCTAAGTGGCGTAGTTTTCGTATCGTTGGATATCATTTAAGATGTGCCTGTATGGCGTATACGATTAAGAAATTGTTACCTCTACAGTGATATGTACTTGAAGCAAGAAGATAAAATGAAGCAAATTTTGTCCACCAGAACATAACATATCTAGAGGATCAGTCACTACAAGTTGGAAATAATACATATGACTTTCACGTGACAAGAGTGTAGAACACTTGACTGTGTTATAATTAGCCTTATGTAGGCGTGGCTTGAATCTGGTGTACTTCAGAACTGTGACCTAAATATTATCTGCGTGGGTGGCGCATTTGAGAAACAACACACGCTTTATTTGATAGAAGGCAACTTTACAACAGTAGCAATTGACGTCCTATTTCGTGCCTATAGACTACAACAACGTCTGCAGTGGTCAAGAGCGTTCAATTAGACTTGGACAGTATTTGTACCAGCATTTGTACGGGTTGTGACAGATTTCTGCAATATTCGGGTTACCTGTGCCAGTTGTCACCATAACAAGTTCAAGATGTTATGATACACGGAGTTGCCGTGTACATTTCAGACTACAGAAGAGTCAAGAGGGGCAGTGTGTGCTGTATTATGGTTCCTGTCAACTTGTGCATTGTTAAGCACATATCATATTGACGAAATTACCTGAAGAGAAACGAATCAAGTTGCAGTGCTTTCCCGCAGTGGAGGTTTTAGCAGTCTATGTGATATCCAGTGTCGTGGCGGAAAAGAAGCGGGATCATTGACAGATAAGTGATTGTGTCTTGTGTAAATTTTGTCACTTCATATATGTCGCTAGGCCTCCCTAATTGCTCATTTTGTTATTATTGTTGTTTATGTCTAATTTGACATATGATTAAGATTTGATGCATAGGTGTTAATGGCTGTTGACATATGTCGATTTTCCTGATAATGATGTGACTTGATAAAGGTGCTATAAAAAGGATTGGTGATACAGAATTGAGGAATAAGCTCATTTCTTGACAAATAGTTAACTTTGTGAGCTGGAAGGGTAATTGTCAAACCTTTTGCGACAGTAATTTGTCATAACTATAAGTGATTACTATATATAGTTGATTAAGTAAGTGAATCACCATGGATCGTGATATGTGCCCTACAGATATAAGGCCTATGTTGGAGTCTGCATTGGTGGTAGGTAGAGATGGTAAGGGATTGAGAGGTGCACGACTTGGAGAATGGATAATGGATGATTTTTTGATTAATGTGTCAACATCCCTTGAGTTATTTGCGAAACATAACTTTAAGTTTGTTTGCAATTTGGTAATGGCCAAGGATTTGGTGAATTTGCTACGGCACCTTCGTGTGTTTTTGCAACAGAATATTGAGCTTGAACACGGACATATAGTGCAAAGCATGTTCAAAATAATCCATAACCATACTTCTGATGAGCAGGAAAGGGAATTGAGAATTGAGAAACAAGCAAAAGTAAACAAACAAGTGCTCTACAGCAAAGAGAGAATTTCCTAGAAGGTGTTGCTAAAGAGAACGAACTACAGGCAACTGTGTATAGGCTTAAAAGTGAGATACTTGAATCAAACTCAGAACTTTCTAGTGCACAAGCTACATTAAATTCAACTTTAAGCAAAGTCCAAGACTTGGAAACTCAGATAGGTAATCTCACGCGGGAACTTCAAGAACAGAAAGAGATGTATGAGAAATTGAAGGTTGAGAGAAATGTCTGTGAGAAGACTTACATAGAAATGCTTCATGAGGTGATGAATGATAATGCGATGCTCAGTGATCAAATTGGGGAGATGAATATTGTACCCCCCAAGAAGAGTAATGAGATTATGAAAAACAATGATGATGTCCAGACTGAAACACTTCAGATAGAGTTGACTCAGTTGAGGGCAAATAAAGAACAGTACGAGAAAGAGACTTTAGTGGAGTTGACGGCTGAGAAAGAGAAGGTCGCTAAAATTGAAAATTTGCTAGCAGAAGAAAGCGACAAAGTTTTGGCTGTTAAGGAGTTAAATAAAAGGTTAAGTGAAACGATTTCACTTAAAGATAATGAAATTGCGGAAGCAAGGGAAAGAATATTTGGCTTACTAGATATGGTTTTGAAAAACAAAAGGTGCTCTTCTGTCAATGTTCACAATGATAGACAGAAAGTTGCGAAAAGTCAACCCCATACACTTTTTGCTCAGAGAGATTTCATTCATGGTAAAGATAGATCTTATCGTGGTAAATACAACTTTAAAAGTTCTAATATTACTGGTAGTTCCAGTAATAATTCTTGGCGTCAGACCAACAAAGATTCTTGTGTAACAGCCAGTTCTGTTGGTCAGGAAAAGATAGGTGATAAATTTCAGGTCAAGATTCATAAGAACAAATATTTCTCTACTACTGGAAATACTCAGAAATTAATAGCGGGTGTTGAGACTATTACTACTTGTTCCAAAGATGAAACCCATATGCGGAACAATAGAGATACTATTGTTTCTGGCAGTTGTCAAACTCAGCACAGTCAGTTTGAAACTATTGGTAAATATATTCCCATAAGGGAAAAGAAAAACAGTTCTAGAAAGAGAGATAACCCCAAGAGTAAACAGTACCAAGGGAGATCAGAAAATAATAATTTTCCCTCTCGTAGATACTGTAGACAATTTAACAAATCTCAAAGTTTTGATTGTAAGAATGTTGGAAAGTATGATAGAGATAATAGCTTTTCAAATGTTGCTTTATATCACCAGAGTAATGTTCCTAAACAAAAGACTAAAGTCATTTTTTGTAAACAAGACAACGGTAATAATAAGTATTGTGATCGTAGAACAAATAATAAGCGCAATTGTGCTAATTTTGTTCAACATGAGCCCAGAGTCATTTATAATCAAAGTAAACAGAGTAAAAATAACAGTGGATGCTTGAATACTATTGATTGCTCTACTTGTTGTTGTGAATGTGAGACTTTGTTTCAGCGTAAGACAGCGGCGACATTCAAGGTCGGTCATGTTGTCCCCAAGAATTCTATGATATCTACATGTGATAGAGAGAGCTAGTGACATCGTGAAGAGACCGGGTTTTTACACAAGCCGGTACTGGGTAATTGTAAATGTGATTTCTACGTTTTTTTTTTTTTTTTTCATTAAATTTCACTATTGAGTAAAATGGAAATTTTCATTTGTATTTGTTGACAGAAGCTACGTTGCGATAAGGGTCAAGGCTTCTGTGACATATTGACGGTCAGAAATGTGAGTCAACTTTCCGCTCGAGTAGTCAACCGAAACCTGTCAGCGTCAAACTAAAATCTGAGGTGTTGCTTTCTGAAGGTCAAGCATGTTTACAAGAGAGTGGGAGACTTCGCGTCTGATTTTTTTTTTTTTTATGTGAAGATAGTAAATATTTTTGTATTCTATATTAGTACATGACATGTTGTTGTTTTGAAATAACATATAATTTTGTTGTAATGATTATTTCTATGCATCATTTGATTGCCATAATTTTTTATTGTTATTTATATGTCTGTTTTTTGATGATGTATTAATACATTTTTATGCTATTTATATATTATTGTGTTGATAATGTGTAGTATGTAATTATTATCCTTTATACTACTCTGTTCAACTTAGAATTTTTGCAACTGTGTTGTTTAGGATAGTTTTGTACATGATGAGATTGCACAAACTCATTTATTGTGTTGATGTAGTGGTTACTTTTAGATAATCCTGAGTGTTCGTTATTCACTTAATTTATATTTTTCTCATGTTTTGATGTCATGATTAATTAATATATAGAACATACAGAGAAGATGTGTATTATCTGGTATGTTGTGAAATGTAATTTTGGAAAATAGCTTGCATGTATCATACATGATCTTGTATTTGGATTTGTTAACTTTTTGTGAAACTTCGATTTTTCCAGAACTTGATTTTCTTGCCAGTCAGACATGTAGATTATTTTCTTAGCAGATTATAATTGTAGATATTTTTATAGAACCTTTTTTATATTTCATAGTAACAACAAAGTGTAGATTTATTTATAATGTATATCTTATCGATTTGAGTAAGAGATAGAGTTATACCTAAATAGCATTGTACGGAGCTGAACGTAATTGTCAGCAGAAAGAACTTAAAGGATAAATTAAATTTACATGTGTTGATTTAAAGGTTCCTTCGAGATAGGATTTTTGTTTTATATTTCACTCATTTTGTTAAAATATTGATTTCATTATTAGGCTTTACTTAAAGTATTACTGAACTACTTAAAAATTAAATACTGTTTTTATGTAACTTATCGAGAAAAAAAAAATATGTTTGTACGGTACTGTTGAAAAAAATGATTTTTTTTTTTTTTTTTTTTGGCATTGTAATTTTTTGTTGGGTGTGCCCAGCATTTGACTTCGTGATATCATTGATATGTAGTTTGATTAGTTCTTGAAAAAAGTTGTTTTTTATTATGATGTATTTTTTATTTTTAGCGCTTGATTGTGCGTTGGTCGTATTAGTTATAGTAATGCTATTACTTGTTTGTTCGATGCCTATAATTTATTTATGTTAGTTTTGTATAACTCTTATAACTTAGTTAAATTACTTATTAGCTTTTGTTTAGTTATAAATTATTTTTTGATGGTATTAGTATAGATATACTTTGATATTTTGTGTTGTGCCTTTCGATCATGTTTATATATTTTTTTTTTGAATAGGTTATCTGATCAAAACAGTTATTAGTATATACTGTTATTGACTTTCTTTGCGTTCGTGCCTTTGCTTTCTATCTGTCTTTGGTAACTATTCTTCATTTCATTCCTTCTTTTCTGTTGTCTTTTCGGTATGGATTTCATATCTTGTTTATACTTTCGTACCTCATCTTCGTTTTACTTGATTCTATTTGTATACTTTGTCTTCTTTCAACACTTATACCTCTATTCTTTGTATTGTTGGAGTGGTTATATGACTTGATATAACATATCTACTTTTGACAGTTGTATTTATTTTACATGTAATTGTCCAACTTAGTTATGAGTATATGGTATTGTTGAGTTCTTACTTTCCTTTTTTACAGATCATTCTTCTTTTGATTGATCTTGTGTTTTCTCTTTCGATTGGTTGTTTTCGGTTTGGTTTGTACTAAATATACGTAACTTAATTTTGGAACTGATCATATTTGTATATTTAGCTAATTACTTTTTATACTTAGCTGGTTATGCTGTATGCTTTAATTGCTACTTTACACTTTAATGCTGATATTTGTTGTAGATATAATTTTGATTTAAAATAAGATATTTTTGTAGGCATACGTTACAGCTTAATTGTCTTCTAAATTTTTCGTTTTTGGGAGTTAATTTTTTCAAAAAAAATGATAGAATCATTTTTTTTCCCCGGAGCGGGTGGTAACTGTTGCAGGTGGAACTTATGGAAGGGGAAGTAATCTTTAGAATGGTTTTTTAGACATATTAAATTTCGAGTTGCAACGCTTGATTAAGCGGATACTTGTTTGACTTTAGGATAGAATTATCTTTTCCTATTTTTCGGGTGACAGAGTACAGATAAGCGTGTGAACGCTGTTTAATGTATTTATTCTGTACTGTTTTGAGTTATGTGAATAGCTCGCTAGTCTGCATGTGTTATCGAGAACGGTGTTCAAGACAACCGAATCTCGTGACGGGTTTTTTGGTGGGACTAGTGTGTGATTTGGAGAGTTGTGTTTTGGGCGTGGACCGTGTAGGTCGAGTCCCAGTGTTTTTGGATAATGTATGCCTACGTAGGATTTGAGAAAATGTCGACTTATATATTTCGCTGTGTGTACAGCCTATTTGATAAACTGCAGTGAAGACTGTTTAGGCCATATGAAGATTATTATAGCTGCCGTGTGTTGCAGGCTTTATTGAGTAATGCAGTACTGTTTAGGCCATATGAAGATTATTATAGCTGCCGTGTGTTGCAGGCTTTATGGAGTAATGAAGTACTGTTTAGGCCATATGAAGATTATTATAGCTGCCGTGTGTTGCAGGCTTTATGGAGTAATGAAGTACTGTTTAGGCCATATGAAGATTATTATAGCTGCCGTGTGGTGCAGGCTTTATTGAGTATTGAAGATTTGTTTAGGCCATATGAAGATTATTATAGCTGCCGTGTGATGCAGGCTTTAGTGAGTATTGGAGTACTGTTTAGGCCATATGAAGATTATTAGAGCTGCCGTGTGATGCAGGCTTTATTGAGTATTGAAGTACTGTTTAGGCCATATGAACATTATTATAGCTGCCGTGTGGTGCAGGCTTTATTGAGTATTGAAGTACTGTTTAGGCCAGGATGTGGACAGGCCGTATTATATATATTTAATGCAATGTGGAAATTATATGATTCGTGTTTTGCTGTCGAATGTGTGTCATTTATGTCATCGTGTCTGTGTTGTACGGAATAAACAGTATCGAACTGTTCTAGTCGTTTGCAACCCTTTTTGACTCCTGAATGTACTCTTATGTACGTACTGTGGTGTGCGAGCATATCAACACACACCCAGGTCAACATTCCAGACACAGTGACAGGACAGCAGCACACATATATTGAATTAGCCTGTGTGGCGATGATATAGACCGAACCAGTACACTCGTAACAGTGGGTGTAAACAGACTAATAACATTAACGTTTAATTACATTTATTGGAAACATCAGAGTAAAGGGGGGTGTAACAGTCTCTAAGTATTAAGTCCATAAGTCCTTCATAAGTTTTTTCCGTCTTAGATAGTTCAACCCATCGTGAGAAAGTAATGCGTATTCTTGCAATAAACTCGGAGAATTCAACTCCATTTTCAGGTAACATGTTTTTAAATTGTAGACGATAGCCGTCTTCGTTAAGCTGATATTTCTTTAACAAAGCGGCCCTGACAACCTCATAATTGTTCTTGTCAGGTTCATCCACCATATTTAATATACTTAGAGCTTTACCTGTCAGTATCCCTGATAACTGATAAACATATTTTGCTTTGTCTATGTTATGAGCTGTACATGCTTGTTCAAATCTGTCCAGATAGAACATTATGTCATCACTGGAAGGACTAAATGTTGGTAACTTAATCTTAAAAGTATCATTATTAGCCTTACCAGAAGATGAACCCTTGTTTGAATCATTACCATTACTCATGCTCGTCAATTTCAATTTTTCCAACTCTAAAGCTAAGACCTTTTCTTCATGTTCCATTTTTGCTTTCTCTTTCCTCTCATCAGACTCTCTCTGTAATCTTCTTTCCTCAGCCTGAGCCTCTTTTTGAAGTCTTTCATTTTCAGCTTCTTTTTCAAGTCTTTTATTTTCAGCCTCTTTTTGAAGTCTTTCAGCTTCTAGCTGTAGCTGGAGTTTTCTTTCCTCAGCTTCTGATTCCCTTTTTTTTTTCCATTTCCATTTGGAATCTTTTTTCATCCACCTGCATCTGCAGTTTCTTTTGTTCAGCTTCCATATGCAGTTTCTTTTGTTCAGCTTCCATTGCTTTATCATATCGAGCAGTTGCAAATTCTTCTAACTTATCACCAGTCTTGCCAAGCAATTTACCCTGCTCAATAAAGTGCTCAAATGTAGACATGTTGTCTAACATATGAGTCCAAAACCTGAAATAATTAACTAATTTATTTCAAACCTAAGTGTAACAAGTCTTAATTAAGCACTTGTATATTCACATCACCTTATATTATCCCAGTCTCTGTGGGAAACAAGTCTCCAATCAAAGAACTTGTATATGAAATATCAACAATCAATTCTTGATCATAAGTGCACTTCTCATTCAATAGTGCACGACACTATTCATCATTCATTTATCATCAGTGTAGTAGTAACAGTGCATTAGCATAGCCCATTAACTAATTACTATAACTGTAAACAATGACTATGTAAACACATGCAGAATGTAAACATTGAAAATGTAAACAATACAAACAATGTAAACAATAACAATGTAAACAATAACAAAGATCAGCAACAATACAAAAACGTTCGCAGAAATCAACTAAAAATAAAGCAGAAATTAATGAAATATCACAAAAAATGTGACGATATCTGCGATAGAATTAAACAAAATACATGACACCACAGTGTATAAACAAAAATGTTGTATGAAACTAAATTATAGACAAGAGTAGGCTAACAAATACAAACAAATCAAAACAAAACTAAAGAATGCGAAATAATAACGAAAACAATATTAAAACATGTCATCACAGCTAACATAAATAGCAACAGAAGTCGCTTAGCAAATTCCAGTATCGGAAATTTGCAAACCTTACAGAAAACGCTCACAATAGACGACCTCTATGACGTGGCATAATCTAACGGAGACACCACCCAACCGAGAACCCGCTGAAATATAAACATATAAATATACGAATAACATATAAACATATAACATATAGAATGAGATGATACACAGAAGACTCAGCAGAAGTATAAGGGCACAGTTTACATACAAACAGGCCACTTAACTTATAGGCTTCCAATCGTAGAACAGCAGAAAAAACGGATGTCAATCAACGTCCTAAAGAGCGAAGCTCCAACGATGATGGCACATCTGAACTGCTTCCACTGCTAACACGATGGTACAAGAGCTTCTGAAATACTGTGTGTTGAGTTGTTTCGGCACTTGACCTTCTAATCCAAAAGTAAGTTGATGGAAATCGGTACTTGGCCTTCTTCAGAAAACAACCCGTTTCAACCGGCACTTGACCTTCACAAAAACGACAGCACTGGAACCTTGACAGCAGCAACTTGCTTGACTTGCGTAAAAGATAACAGCAGTCCGAGTTATCCGGCAACATGTAACAACGCCGGGTACTGTCAAATTCTTGTTTCCGTCAAAAAGTTGAAATTTTGACTTTTACCGGACAACGCCGAGTACTTTGAAAATTTTGAAGATGTTGACTGTATTGAAGAATGTTAATTTCTTGAAGGATGCTGATGAATTCTTGTTGAAAATGAAGTGGGTAAGGGACCCCGTGTTTGCTGGTACCAGAATCAAACCAGCTTATGGCCACCAAATGATGCGTGATGCCATATGATGATGGATGGTACCCGCATGTCTGGTTTTGTGTGGTGTGCAGATGTGTTCAGTCAAAACAATGTTCATACAAAAATAACAGGGCAATCCACATAGGACGTCAGTAAACTCACGACGTATAAAGTCAATGATTCTTGTAACAGCCGTTGACGTTTTTCTTCATTATTTATTGTGGACGCCACAGTGACAAAATGGTTACGCGAATATGTGGGCACATCAAACAGTCATTATCACAGCAACATTCAATACAGCAATAGACGGTAGACAGCATTACAATGATGAGTCAGATGCATGTTATATTTCATAGTGCTGTAAATGTAGTCAGGTGAAAAACTCCATCCCTTTCTATAACAGCCAGGAGATAACCAGATGTATGAGATCAGTTCACTCTCCTTAGTTTGACTTCAGCAAGACAGACACGTCTGCCGAAGTATAAATAATGTCCTCAAAAAATATCCTCTAGATAATAAAGGTTTTCCAAACCTAGTTCATTTAACAAAGTAGCAAGTAATGGTCCTTGGTACCTGCATCAACCGATGCAGTACAATGCAGCGACATGTGAGCTGGGAAAAAACATCTCGTGACGACGACTCTCGGAGACAGGCTATGAATCGAAATCGCTCACGACCCAAAATCGATAGAGTTAATGAAAAAGTCAATTTACCTTGCTTTCAAGAAATACAGAAATATCACGCCTCCCGGCATGTGCAAATACACTAGAGGTATTATCCCGAATAAACGAAATATCCATAAGAGGACTACACATCCCTGACAGAACAAAAAACAAGCGGAGATCCCCTCTTCAACGAGGCATCTCTTTCGCCATTCCAAATCGCTCACTCCACTAGTGGTGGGCGGAAACCGATCGACCAAGAAGCAAGACAAGTCATGCGCAGTCCAGCGCAAAATGACCACAGCTCAAACTTAACTGCATTCGATACCAACGCGAGAAGACAAATGCTTACCGAGAAAAGTGACTATAAATTTCAAGCAGTTGTTGCCCTTGCGTTATAAAATAGATATTGAAATAAAACGATGTTGCGAGAATTTATCACGCAACAACCACTACAATGGGTGTCCCGCAGGGCTCAATACTAGGACCCTTACTCTTCAGCATCTTCATCAATGATCTGCCCTTGTCATTGCCACATGACGATTGTCTTATGTTTGCTGATGATACCACAGTAACAGTAGCTGGCACAGACATTAACACTGTTCAGTCTCTTTTACAGCATCACCTGGACATTGTACAAGCTTAGTGCACTATTAATAGTATGTCCATTAATAAAAACAAAACTCAACCTTTGATTATCTCAACCCGCCAAAAGATTCTGCACTGTCAACCAAATACGTTATCTTTATCTCTAGACAGAGAACATATTAAGCAAGTTACGGATCACAGCCTGTTGGGTGTGGTCATCGACCAGTCTCTAAGCTGGAAGTCACATGTCTATTTCATCGCAAACAAGATCTCACAAAAATTGTTTCAACTCTCAAAAATCAAACATTTTTTATGTCCGCACTCTAGACTTATATTCTATTATGCACATATTCAAAGTCACCTTTCTTATTGCTCAAATATCTGGAGTTGCTGTGGCTTGTCGTTTTTGAAACGCCTAGAATCCCTACAAAAAAGGGCGCTACGACTTGTTTGCCTGAATGATAACATTCCCAGTGCTCAGCTATTTTCACAGCTGAATGTTCTTCCTCTTAAAAAATTATTCCTCTTCCAAGATCGTCTGTTTGTGCATCAAATTGTACACAGCAGAACGCCTTCATACTTGCAAATGTTCTTTCGCTATAAATGCTGCTCATATTTTATACGTGGCGACCTACTTTTGGATCGTTCAAAACCACGAACTGACCTCTTCCGAAGTTGTTTTAGTTATGCAGGTGCTTTAGATTGGAATTCCCTACCCAAGTCTGTCAAAAGTGATAATTACATCTCATTCAAAAGACATCTGCATTCACATCATGAAATCTTGTACACACATTTAACGACAATTCTGTTATTTCAACGAGCATTTAACTGTCATTGTAATATTTTCATTTTAAATTGAATTGTTTTATATTTGTAGCTTTATTGCTTGACCTCTCTCTCTCTCTTTTTCTCTATCCTTCTCTCTATGTGCGTGAATGACTATGAGTAAATGTACTTGTGTATGCTCAGTTTCTGATTGTGATGATAATATTAATTAATCCTGTCTGAAGTTGTTAATATTTTAATTTTAATTTGTAAAACGCTGAAAATTGTATTGCAGGCCAGAAATGTAAAAAGGCAATTATGCCTATTTCTTTAGCCTGATGAAATAAAGATTTCGTTCGTTCGTTCCAGACATGCCTCCATGCATTGGACAATAGAGATAAAAAAGAATCGACAGAGATGAAAGAAATTTTTTAAAAAGCATGTACGACTGCAGTATTCATAACCACATGATTCAATAAAATCAAGATATAAAAGAACGAATAAACAAACAAAAGCCAAAGATCATAATGCTCATAATACACTTTACAAAACATTTTATTCATTCAACGTAACCTGGAAACAAACATTCTCAATGTGAACAACCAATAATATGCTACTATAGTCTGTTTCTGATGAAAATGTTACTATGGTCTGTTGCTGAAGATGGAATGAACAACCAACAAAATCTTTATGTAATCATTTTAATTTATGATGTGAGTGAACAACCAACAAAATGTTACTATGGTCTGTTTCTGATAATGTACATGAACAACCCACACACAAAAAACTATAGCATTCTCAAAGAAAATGACCTCTCCAGAATGAACTACTAAAGTCAATGGAATACTTTTAAAACAAGTTAATAGATTCAAATACCTATGGACGTTAATAATATTGTAGGGAAGATGCATCTTAGAGGTGAAGTAAGAACAGCTCAAGCAAAAAACAGACAGTGTTCCATAGAATAAAAACTTGACACAATCAAAACTTATGAAGAGGCCAAGAGTTTTATCAAGTGCATATACAGAAGCAAATGGGAAGCAGAACATCCAGGCAACAATAAAAATGATGCGTATTACCAGCTCAGCAGAAGTGAACAAGCGGTAATCTTCAGACTTCGCACAAGTCACAACAGAGGGGATACCATCTAATAAACAAATTAAAGATAGGAAATACTGATGAGTGTAACTGTGGAACTGATATAATGACTGACGAGTGTAACTGTGGCACTGATATAATGACTGATGAGTGTAACTGTGGAACTGATATAATGACTGACGAGTGTAACTGTGGAACTGATATAATGACTGCTGGGTGTAACTGTGGCACTGATATAATGACTGCCGAGTATCTACTTCAAAGGTGCCCAACATATGAGGAACAGAGAAAGCGCATATGGCCATCACCAGTACCATCCCCAGAAAAGCTCTACGGAGATGTCAACAGCCTCAGACTGACCACTGCTTTCTGTGAACGTATTCAAGTTGACGTCTGAGCGTGAACGAAGAAGAAGAAAATAAAAAAGTATTTTATTTAAGATCTTTGTCAATGAAAGTTAGAAAGAGAGTTCTTCAGTGTTGTATGGAGCCAATCCCAGCATATGGAAGAGAGTCATGGACAATTAGTAAACAAGTAGCAAAAGCACTAGCGACCACAGAGAAGTGGTTTTACAAAGAACGTTAAGAACACCATGGACAGCTAAAATAAGTAATGAGGATGTGCTGAAAGAAGCTAGTGCACAAAGGAAGATTATTCCTCATTACAGAAGTAAGATTATTCCTCATTACAGAAGTAAGCTTATTCCTCATTACAGAAGTAAGCTTATTCCTCATTACAGAAGTAAGATTATTCCTCATTACAGAAGTAAGCTTATTCTTCATTACAGAAGTACGCAATCGACTTTCTTTGGGAATGTTATGAGAAAAAGAAAGCTAAAATATCTCATGACAACTGGAAAGATTGACAGAAAAAAGAAACAGAAGATAACACAGAGAGAACACACCGGACAGTTTGACATCATAGCAAAGGCAAGGAGTCAATTACAGAATTGATAAACAGTACTAGAGGCAGGAAGTTGTGGACAGACATGATCGCTTATGCCACCTGGCATGGTACTTAAAGAAATGATGCTCTTCCACTGAATTTTCCAACACCACATTTAGATTAACCACAGAAAAAAACAAATTTATTTCAACTCGCATAAGAAAGTGTTATGCTCATGGCATAAATTTATATTCTTTAAATGACACACAAGAAGTGTCATCTATGAAAACAGCAACATTTATTTTCTAAATTAACATAAAAATTGTCAATCTCAAAGAAATAGCAACCAATTTACAGTATAAATTATTATTTAAAATAATATTTTCAATTATTATCTTAAATGCAAAATGAACCAAATATTTTAAATCCAAATTTAACATTTGAAAACCTTGACAATAAATACATCAAAGTTAGAAATATCTTTAAAAATTCTAAATTTTATGTAGTTAAATAAACACAGTGAGTGATGACTGCAAACTGTTGGTCTCTCACAGACAAAGCGGCGGAAGTGATGATGGTGCATTCTATGTATAACTGGTAGAAGTTATACGGGGGGGCCAATGATCAATAACATGCCTCACAAGTTTTCATGTGTACTTGTACACTTTACAGGCATCCTCACGTTTACATAACTGAAAATAAAAGATTAATTGGGAATAATAGCATTTAAATTGTTTCATCTGACAAGTCATCAAGTGCTAGCCTTTTGACACAATAGGTTGGTTGCTCTCTTGCAGCGAATACCAAGATGAAGAATCCTTGGCACTATCTACATTGCAGATCTAGGATTTTCCATCAATCCACGATTTGTTGAGCTCAGTCATGAGCTCCAGTTTATGCTCTGGTTCTGGGCGCTCCCAAGGAATCATCATGTCCTGCACAAAGCCACCTCTCAGATTCCCCCACTTGCCCTCTATTCATTGTAAGATCTTCCTGCATGAAGCCAGCCAGGTGAAAACTGGAGTTAAGTCTTTGGTTCAAGTGACTCCCTCAAGCCTGGTATGCAATGCTGGGATTCTCAATGTTTCACCACAGGGGGAATCATGATGCTGAGTCATGCTGATAAGGCTAGTCGATCCCTGAAGCACAGGTCAGGAACCTCGAAGGTTGTCTGTTTCCAGGATGCACCTAACGGAGGTGCTTCAGGGTCTTGGTTAGAGATCTAAACCTGGAATTCACGCAAGAGCAACGTGAATCTATGCAAGTGCAGTATTAATCTATGCTTGGGCAGTGTGAATATATGCAAGAGCAGTGTGAATCTATGCTTGAGTAGGGTGAATCTATGCAAGAGCAGTGTGAATCTATGCAAGAGCAGGGTGAATCTAACCAAGAGCAGTGTGAATCTATGGATGAGCAGTGTGAATCTATGCAAGAGCAGCATGAATCTATCCATGAGTAGGGTGAATCTTTGCAAGAGCATCGTAAATCTATGCATGAGTAGGGTGAATCTATGCAAGAACAGTGTGAATCCTCGCATACGCAGTGTGAATCCACTTAAGAGCAGTGTGAACCCATGCATGAGCAAAATGAATGTATGCAAGAGCAGAGTGAACCTATGCAAAAGCAGCATGGATCTATGCAAGAGAGGCATGAATCTATGCTAAAGAATCATGAATCTATGCAAAAGCATTATGAGTCTATGCAAGTGCAGCATGAATCTATGCATGAGTAGGGTGAATCTATGCAAGAGCAGCATGAATCTATGCAAGAGCAAAATGAATCTATGCAAGAGCAGAGTGAATCCACTTAAGTGCAGTGTGAATCCATGCATGAGCAGTGTGAATCTATGCAAGAGCAAAATGAATCTATGCAAGAGCAGAGTGAACCTATGCAAAAGCATCATGAATCTATGCAAGAGCAGCATGAATCTATGTAAGAGCAGTGTGAGTCCATGCATGAGCAGTGTGAATCTATGCAAGAACAGCGTGCGTCCATGCATGATGACTCACGCATGAGTAGAGGGGATCTATGCAAGAACACCATGAATTCATGCAAGAGCAGTGTAAATTCCTTTGCATCCTATTTCAGACAGTAGAACGGTGAAATTACATTATAATAAGGTAACACCATAGTAGGGACCAAACCAGCAACCCGTTAGCAAATACACATTTTTAAAATTCCTGTTTTTTTAAATAATCTTTATTATTGTCTAACACTGAAAACATAAAGTTCTTATAATTAATACAACTTTTCAACATAGAAATCTTTTTGTTTTAGAGCAGTCACAAATGTACAATTCTCAAAAACTGATATATAATAATAATAAATATAAAATTTTAACAATTTATCGTCATGTTGCGACACAGATGGCGTCAAATGCAACTATATAAGATTGTCTGGGTTACAGTATTAAAGTGAACCAATTATAATAGAATATAGGTATTCCGTTCATGCAACTGATGTCTCACACCTGCCTGGGTCATGTTGTGCACAAGTTAAAACTTTTGGTTTTCAAAGCTTTTAGAATTTCAGATAAGGGGCTGATGACCTCTACAGTACAGGACAGGTGATAGCAGTTACAAAACTCTACAGGTCAGTTCAGTTTCAAATTAAGTAGACTATGCACACTGTGTTTCAAGTGAGTATCTTACTTTTCAAGTGTCAAACGGGGGTTGGTGTTAGGTTACAGATAGCTGTTTGACAAAGTTTGAAACAGGGTTGGGGTTAGGCTAAAGCTAGCAGCAACATAAATATGGACAGCTAGTCTGGCAACATGGCGGACCATGTCTATTGTCTTCATCATCTACCCTTTTTTTAAAAGATTGCTTAAAATATCATTTATAGATATATTTTTGTGCTCTTTCAAGCAAATTATCATACCCAAAAAAAAAAAAAAAACTCGCCAGTTACACTTTTTTTGTCTTTAAAATCTTGACTGGGATGATGCTTTATTACTCATATAGTTAGAACAGGGGCATATTAAAACATGAGAATATCAATATATTAAATGACTGTGATCCTTTTTTCAAAGCATGCTTTTTCACTTTCAATTCAATGTTGATCTAACTACAGTCAATCCTCACTATTTGCATGTTCCATGTTCGCTCATTCGCGCGAGGTAAAGTGTAACCCATTTTTTGCCATTCCCAAGCACCTCACAGCCCAGTAAGCAAAAAATGTTAAGACGCCTACCGCGCAGTATTTAAAAAATATCTGCTTCAGCTCATCGAGGAACAAGGTTACCTCCCTGAGTATTGGTACACCAAAAGATTGTACATACTGTACTATTACGAAGAAAACAGTGTATAAAATACATTTATAAAATGTCTTTTCTTTTTTTTTTGATCCTTAGCCGCCGACTGTCAAAGCAGTCAGCCATCACGCCTGGTGGCGTCTTGTAGGGCAACAACAAATTGATTCCACTTTGCTCAGTCGGTGGCCATCCTTCGTACAGTGCCCCAACTCTGATTCATTCTTTGCATCTCAGCCTCCAGTTTTTGGTCGGCCTCTCTTTCGTTTTCCTTCAGGGGTCCATAGCATAGCTGTTCTTGTGATGGCATCAGGGTCTCTTCTGAGGACACGGCCAACCCAGCTCCAGCATCTGCCAGCTATGATGGTGTGCATGTCCTCTTGCTTGCTCCGAGTAAGCAGATCTTGGTTGGTGATGGTATTCGGCCAAAAGATTCGGAGAATTTTTCTTAGGCATGTTGTGTGAAAAGATGACAATTTTGACATTTCCTTCTCTGCAACCCTCCAACATTCCGCACCATAGAGAAGCACAGAAAGCACACAGCTCTGATATAATCTTAATTTTGTGCTTGTGCTGTATTGAGAGGACTTCCAGATGTTGATTAGACTAAAAAAGGCTGTTCTTGCTTTGTTCATTCTGTTGTTGATGTCTTTGCGTGCCCCACCGTGTGGTGTTACTATGCATCTTAGGTATGTGAAGTGTCTGTCTGTTCCAGTTGCTGATTCCTTACTGATATGGGCTCAGGGTTGTTCACATTGAGTGTCATGACCTCTGTCTTCTTTCGATTGATGTTCAGGCCCACCTGCTGGTTATACTTATTAAGTCTATCCGTTTTTTCCTGGATGTGTTGATGTGAATGTGCTAGTAGTGCAATGTCATCTGCATATTCCAGATCTTCCAATGTAGAAAATGTAGTCCATCTTATTCCTCTTGGACTGCCCTCTGTTGTCTGGCGCATCACCCAGTATATGACTGTAAAAAATAGAGTGGTTGATAAGGGGCATCCCTGTCTTCACCTCAAAGGTTAGGTTGCTCTGCCCAACGCTACACGTAAAGTTGGCATAGAGGCTTTTTATGATTGACACTATGTAGCTTGGAATTCCATAAGCCCTCAGTATTTTCCATAAACTGTCCCTATGTATACTGTCAAAAGCTTTTTCAAAATCAACTAAATTAATGTACAGCTGTCTTTGTCATTCTGAGCACTGCTCTATAATGTTCCTGGGGATAAATATATGATCTACACATCTTCTGTTCTTTCTAAATCCTGCTTGTTCTTTCCTCAGTTTGTTGTCTACTGCTTTTGAAATTATCTGTCCTGCCTAGTATTTTGCTGGGAATTGAGAGAAGAGTGATTCCTTATAAAATGTACAGGAAAATAAATACGTTGTTTTTTACATGAAAGGTACACGAAATGATGAGTTTATAGTGATCCGTAGCAAAAGAGTATGGTGAACAGGGCCCCACAGGAACTTAACCCCCTTTTCCCAACAGAACCAATGGTTCCATATTCGCTGATTTCCGTATTCACTGGGTTTTCAAGGAACCTAACCCCCAAGAATAGCGAGGATTGACTGTACTTAATTCAAATGATTATTGGAACTAAAATGATGAAATAATTCTCTCAAAAATCTTTCAATTTTCTAAATTTTTCAATTAGCTGAGTAAGATCACGTAAAAATAAAATTTTCTGATCACAGCATTCATGGCGTATGATCATAGATTTTCCAAACTGTTTTAACATTACTAAATATTATTCTTCCAGTTATTAAACAAAATGAGAACACAAAATGACTTTTATGCTTTTAGGAGAAATATTTAAATACTGTAATGCAAAAGTAGGCATGAAAAATTGTTCAATATTTTCTTAACTACTCCATATGCATCATGTTTTAAAATGAAGTTTACCATCACATTCCCACATTGACAAAGGAATAAGATAACCTTTACAACAGCAAGAACAACAAACATAATGTAAGAACTTTTTTACTAAAAGCACAATATCATCATTATTTTCCTATTTTTGCTCGTGCTCCCAAAGTATTTATGTGCTCTAGCAGCAATGGTTTCACATTATGACGCTGCTAGCCCCAAAGACAATCTCACATTAGTCACATCAAATAACATGCTTCAGGGTAAAAATAACATACTGATTTATAAATAAATATAAATTTCTTATAAGAAAGTAGGACAGAAGATATATATTAACTCTTTGACTCCGGAGCAACGCTCAGAGCATTGGTCCAGATTTGACACCCGTGCCAAAGCAACTCTCTGAGCGTTGTTTTTAGTCCATCACAAATTAAAATTACGGCACAGGGTGGAAAATAATTGCGGAGTCATAGAGTTAAAAAAAAAAGAGGTTATAAGAATACTGGTGACAAGTTTAAGAAGAAGACAGCAACAGAAACTAACAAACAAGGCTTCTCACCTTACACAATAAATGACCAAAGTCCATCTTATTTATATACGAAGTTAAATCTGGAATGAAATAAAACAGTCAGCATTCAGTAGAATAACCAGGCAATGAGGAGGTTAATAACGGAAATGAGAAGGACCGCAATCATCATTATTCTTAAGCTCCCATGGAGCACAGGCATTCAACAAACTTATGCCAAGTCTTCCTGTCTCGTGCCGTCTGCTCAAGGTCTTTCTATGTCTTCTTCATGTCTGTCTCCAGTTTTCTTCTCCATGTGTTCTTTGGTCTTCTTCTAACGCTCTTACTCTGGGAATTCCAGAACAAGGACTGCCTTGTAATGCTATCAACAGGTTTTCTCAGTGCGTGTCTTATCCATCTCCAGCGTCTTCTTCTCATCTCTTGTTCCACTGGCACTTGTCTGGTTCTTGTCATAAGCTGCACATTAGTGATCTTGTCATAGCACTTCAATCCTTCATTTCTATGCAGGCACCCATTTATGAAAGTCTATAGGTTTTTGGTTGTTGTTTTTGTTGTTCTCCATGTTTCAGAGCCATACAATAGGACTAACTTGACATTTGAATTGAAGATTCTGATTTTTGTGTTGGACTTGATTTCTTTTGATCTTTATATATTTCCCAATGCAATGAAAGCTCCTCTTGCTTTTTGTATTCTTATTTCGATATCATTGTCTGTTCCTCCAACTTTGTCTATATTGCTAACAAGGTATATTGATTCTACATCTTGTAGTGGTGTTTCTTAAAGTGCAGTACTTGAAGGACCACAGTAAAACTACATTAACACTTTCAGTACCTATTTTTCATATGGTACCATTGTCACCTTTTGGCATCCATATAGCATTAGTATAAAAAGTGATTACATCAGCCGTCCGAAAATATGCAAGCCAAGGGAAGCAACTCTCATTTATTGAACAATGGTCGATGGCTGCGTTACAATTTGTTCACGTGTTTTGATTGATATATGAGTGGAATTTGTTTTAAAAATAAGTGAAACTGGTGAATATTGCAATGATTCAGATTCTGGCTCTCAGCTGATCTTTGAAAGTGACAAGTTGGTCTAGTCTTGATGCAAGGCAGCCTGAAACTAGTGAAACAGACAGCGACAGCCCTTGATCTAGCATTCATGAAGGTGCTAGAGGTGGTGATTGTGATTTTCAGGGCCATGATGAGAATCAGGGGCATTAGAAAAATACCTGCTTCTAGGAGGGGGCGTGACATAAACAGCTGATGAGCTTCAGCGGGACTTGGATGACTCTGATGACCCCTATGTGAGCGACTGGCTGCCCGTGGAACTGCTACAGAAAGCAGAAGAGGGTTTCTTGTAATTTTGAGGGAAAAAAACATGAAGATGAAGCGTGGCAGTTCATCTGTTTTTGCTAGGTCGGGAAATCTGGTTGCCTGTATGTGGCATGATACAAAACGCATGAATTTGCTCAGCATAGTCTACACAAACAATGTTGTTGACAAACATATCAGATTCAGACACCGTAAGGATGGGGGGGGGGGGATATAGGTCAGTGGAAAAACCTGTCATGGCAGATGTTTGTAATGACAATATGGGTGGTGTAGATCACTTCAATACTTCAATCAAAGACTGTTGAATTACTTTTACTCTTATCGCTGCATCAAATGGTATCATCCAATTCTTCATTTTGTCATTGAAGTTGCCCTTGTAAATGGATATATTCTGTACTGTGAAGCTGCCAAACCTCCAATTACACCAAATCAATTTAGGCTCAAGATTGCTGAAGCTCCGGTATCAGATTATGCAAGAAGTCGACACCGCAAGAAAGAGAAGGCCACCAGTGCTTCAGTGAAATTGTTAAGACTCATCATTGCAGGACATAACCACTTCCCACAGCAGGATGAAGACAAAGCACATTGACCAAGATGCGCTGTTTGTAATTCTGCGGGATTGAGTGTCCAGACGATATTCACTTATCACAGCAGTATGAAGACAAAGCACATTGACCAAGATGCACTGTTTGTAATTCTGCGGGATTGAGTGTCCAGACGATATTCACTTATCACAGCAGTATGGAGACAAAGCACATTGAGCAAGATGCACTGTTTGTAATTCTGCGAGATTGAGTGTCCAGACGATATTCACTTATCACAGCAGTATGAAGACAAAGCACATTGACCAAGATGCACTGTTTGTAATTCAGCGGGATTGAGTGTCCAGGCGACATTCACTTATCACAGCAGTATGAAGACAAAGCACATTGACCAAGATGCACTGTCTGTAATTCTGCGGGATTGAGTGTCAAGACGATATTCACTTATCACAGCAGTATGAAGACAAAGCACATTGACCAAGATGCACTGTTTGTAATTCTGTGGGATTGAGTGTCCAGACGATATTCACTTATCACAGCAGTATGAAGACAAAGCACATTGACCAAGATGCACTGTTTGTAATTGATTGAGTGTCCAGACGATATTCTAGGAACAAGCAATGTGTAGTTCCTGGAGGCTCCTATGCTCCCTCAGGCATGTCGTGCAAGGTGACTAATATGAGGCTGTGCAAACAGCTGACAACCTCATCATGCAAAATAAATTGCTACAGAAACCACATCTAAAATAGCATGTGAATGCTGGGTGCAGGCTTCCTGCAAGGGGACCAGCTGCAGTGGTGTGCTATGCTCCTAAGGGAGCAAAAAGAAAAATGAATGAACCTAGAGTCTATGGGTAGGCTGGCAATGGTATCATCCATTTTCATTGTCCAGTTGTTAAGTGGCCAATGATGCCATGGTAGGATGTGTGCTGATGTTAGTAAATAGTTGATAACACTCTTGGAATAACTTGCTCAGTTATGTACAAGGTCAAATAATAAACATGAGTCTTCATGAACCGATGGTAATTCTGAACTTGGAATACAATTTTGGGAACCCAAATATGTCAGAATACCACAGAGCTAGGTTCCACTTGGAATGAAAAATGTGGAAAAACCCTGCAAGTAACTGTTGTGATAATAATCTACTTGGACACACAAGTTACTTGACTGCAAGTCTAGCTCAGAATGACAGCTATTTTTGAAATGTTCACTTAGTCTAAACTACTCTACTTCACTTTTCATTGTCTGTATAAACAGGATCTCAGTGTATCTTCAATGTTACTACAGTCCCAGCAGGAAAAAAATTCACTGACAAGAAGTGAGTATATTGATTAAAAAAACTGAAGATGAGCCTGGGTCATGACTCCCAAGTGTCTCCGCCTCATGTTGTCTTATGTAGAAAATGAACCCACTCCACCTTGGTTGCAGCTTTAAAATCCACAATTCTGCCAGCTGGAGGCAATTGTGAAAGTAACCCTTATGTTGAAAACAAATTATTGTGCCACAGCACACTACTACTAGGGACAGACACCGACCCACCTGCGCAAAGCCAACGAGGCTTGAAGCCACTGCGCGCTACCAACTGAAATCTACTTGCGCCCGACACCTCATATAATATACGCCGCGTGTTGCCTGCCCTTTCACCAATACAACGAAAAACTCAATGTATTGTGGACTTAGAAAAACTTTCCACTTTCCGGATGTTTCCTGCAATGCAGGTGGGGATAGAGTTTACTGTCCCGAGTTCCATAGCCCATTGCGGTTGTTCCACAGCCAGCATGATGCCTTTTCCACAGTTTCACTAAGCCTCTTCAGTGCCCTTGTTCTCGACTGTCCCCTCAGCCCCAACAGTTTCAATAAATCATACACTGATGCAGCCACAAGCCCTCTTGCACCCACCTCAACAGCCATGACCCTTGCAGTGAACCCATCGTGTCTCAGATCCGCATCCAGATCACTATACTTGGCCGCTTTGAACAAATGTTGCTCTTCCAATCTGGATTCAAATGGCACGGTCAGTTCAATCAATATAACCTGATGCGATGATGAAGAATGCAGCACTATATCCTGCCGTCTTCGAGATTTCCTGATACTCTCTGGATATGCCCCTCGTCCAGGTAGGCCTACCGCCATCTCCCAGTCCTTTGCAGTCAAGGGTCGTGGTACACTGCTACCTGATTTACTCGGTTTGGGGTGTGCTGACTTTCCTGCTCTCAGAAAGTATGTGTTTGCGGTGTTCGGCCTGACATTGCTATTCCCCTTCATCCTTTCCAGATCTATTGTCGCAGCCAGCTGATTTAGCACTTTGTTGTGGTGTCAGGTGTATCGCCCTTGCCCTAATGACACCTTGCAAGCTGAGAGCATGTGTTCAAGTGTCTGCCTCTCATGGCACAGGGAGCACTGCTCATCATCTGACTTTCCCCATCTCACAAGGTTTGTGGCCGATGGCAGGAGGTCATACATTGATCTAATAACGAAGCTGAGCCTAAGAAGTGCCATATATCATTCCATGTCAAGGACCTTTGCAGGGCTCCTTCCCATGTAGTCCATTGGCCTTGTTGGGCCTGCTGCATTGCTTTTTGCAACCTCTTATAATTCTCAGCTCCTCGTATCTCCTGAACTACCATGTCTCTGCATTCCCTGCTTGATGCCTTGGACCACCAGCGGATGTCTCCATGACCAAATCCCAGTCTATTCGTTTGTGTGTAACCGATTACCTCCCTTAACTTGAGCGGCTCTTGGGCAGCATCAACAGCTTCTTCCACTCTCCACTTCCTTCCCGTTTTCAGTGTGGGCTAAATGGACTTAACCACGTCATCTGCTGGCTCGCGTAGCATCATTACAAGCCTTGCCTTTCCAACTTTGTACTCTTCAACAACTGACTTGAAAGGAAGCAGAAGTTTTGATTTTTTGCAGAACAGTGCTACGTCTGACAGACCTGGTGGTACCCCTAGCCATTTCCTCATGAACTTGTTGACCTTCTGCTCTATAGCTTCCACAGTACTTGTGCTTATTTCATATATAAGCAGTGACCACAGCAACTTAGGTATCAACATGAACTGGAGGCACCACAGTTTGAATTTTCCTAGGAGTCTGCTTTGGTCTATGATCTGTAGCCCTCTGCCATTTCTATTGTCTGTTGCACTGCCTTCGAGTCTTTTAATGAGGCATCTTACACCCTGCCAAGACTTTTAACAGGTTCCTCAATGACAGTAGGGATTCTTTGGTTGGAAACCATGAATATGACCTCTGCTATCTTCCCTTTCCCGACTGATAGGCTTCTCAACTTCTTGGGTTTGAAGCTCATTCTGCACCAGCTGACTAGTTCATCCAGGCATGCTAACATCCTCTGGGCCTGATGTTCATCTGATGTAAGATTTGTTGTGTCATCCATGAATGCTTTGAGCGGTCGCATGTGACACATCCACTGAGCTTTGGACCTATAGCCATCCCTTCAGCCGCAGTGAGGATTACCTGCATAGCCATCACGAATAGTATCGGAGAGATGGTACATCCCATCGCAATTCCAACTTCAAGGCCAATCCACTTCGTTGTGTACGCTCTGGTTGAAAATCTGACAGAGAACCCTGCGAAATACAGCTTCAGCATTGCTGCAATCTCTTGTGGAACATGATACATTTCTAGGGCCTGCCACAACATCTGGTGTGGAACATAAGCATTTGCTAGATCCAACCAGATTACATGGAGGTTTGTTCTGTCAGACTTTGCCCTTTGAATTGCTTTCCAGATCATTGTGGCATGCTCTAGACATCCTGGTGTACCTGGGATACCACCTTTCTGAATGGTAGTGTCAATGTACCCATTTGCCAGGAGGTATGTAGTGAGCCTTTCCGCCATCACTGAGAAGAATATCTTCCCTTCCACATTAAGTAGTGAGATTGGCCTGAACTGACTGATGTCTGTGGAATTTTGTTCCTTCAGGGTGTAGACTCCGTTCACCTTTCTCCATTCCTTGCTTACAAGCTGGGTTTTCCACGCATTCTTCAGTAAACGGAGCAGTTGTTTGAGCACCTCAGGGCATCTCTTATACACAAGATATGGAACACCATTAGGACCTGGAGCTGACTTGCACCAAGCTTTCTGGACAATGCTTTCTACCTCTTGCATCGTTGGGAGCTTGGTGCTAAATTCAGCTCCTGGCTTACTAGGCCATTTAAGGCCTGCCATGCTGCTGAGCGGCTCATCTTTGCGACCATCTGAATAGGTCATTCTAAGGTGTTCTTCCAGGTCTTCTTTCCTGATGTTTAGCATTCCCAACTGTGGCTGCTCAAACAGTTCTTTGGCGAACTTGAAGGGCTCCCTGAAGAATCTTTCCCTATCCCTCAGTCTTCCTTCTCTTCCTGCACATCCTTTCTGCTATACAAAGGGCATTATGTTGGCCTTTCATGTGTTCCCAAACCTGTCGTAACCCTTCCTTCTCTGTGGCAACTGCGTTCTTGAACAGTTTTCGGGCATGCTTCTTCTGTTTCCTGATTTCTTCTATTTTAATTTGTCTTCTACTTTTTCGCGGTGGGTTACTTTCCCTTGCCTCCAAACACTTTGCGACAGTGAAGAAATATTATGTCGCTGAAGATTTCCAGCTTCAGGTTGTTATCCAACTCTTTTGCCAAGGCTTCGTCCAGCTGTTCCCAAAGCACTTTTGCACTGGCAGGTGGAAACTTGATTGCATCTCTCTTCCCGTCCAAGAAGTGTGTGAGATCATCATTAGGCAGATCAACTTGAGTGTACTCAGCACTGTGGATTGACTCCTGGCTGAGTTCTTCTAACGTCTGAAGTGAAAAAACTCACTGACAAAAAGTGAGTATATAGATAAAAAAACTGAAGATGAGCCTGCAAACTCTGTGGAATTTTTCCAACAATCTAACACCAACCGGAATGCCACCTCACACACAAAAATGAGAATAAAACCAGCAACTGTGATCATATTATTTAAAAAATGTATTACCCTCTAAAGGTCTACACAATGGAAAGAGTTACACATCACTATATAACAAAGTCAAAGCAAGAGTTATAAATTCAGTAAATTTAGAATATGTTCTCATACTTCAAATACCATTTATCCCATCAGATATTTATTATTTAAATATATGCAATTCTGTGTACTATTAGCATTCTCTATATCTATCAGCAAGTTGTAGGGTCAGACTTCTGACAAATTCAGCATTTATTTACCTAAGCCAGTGTTTTTGTCATGGCCAACTTTACACTGATCTACCAGGAGTAAGATAACTGACTCTCTAACTAATGTATCAAAATATCAAGAGGTCGATAAACAAACAAACGACGATAAACAAACAAACGACAGTCTGTGCTAGTAAAGCTAGTTGCCTGTATTTCAATACAATTTCATGTTTTTTTGTATGCTAATGCATTCAGAAGACTAATGCATCTGGTCCTGAACATCATGTTCCTATTTCTTCTACCATTCTACCACCTCATGTATGGATTAATGTAGCTCTTATCTACAAAAGTCTGACCTGTGAACTATGGAACAAAACCATGGACATCTTTCAGCCACCTACCTTGCAAGGGCTTGTGGTAGACTAGAAATAATTGGGCCATACCCTGTAGTGTTGTCATACAGCTCAAACAGCGGGGCTGCGACCAGTTTGTAGTTACGAGGCACAGCAAACAGAGCTGGTAAAGAGAAACAGATAATTAATTAATATGATCAATGCCAGCAAACATCAGCTCAAGCAAATTTTAACAAGAAGAAACTGCAACAACTTTAGTCTTCTGACTCACAGTTCTGAGCCTTGAAGATTCTTCTAAAGATGACTTGGGGGGGGGGGGGGGGGGGGGGGGGGGGGGACGGGGCCCCCCAGTTGAACAAGAACAGATGAAATTATTCTGGATATGGATAGGAGACACACTCAGCAGACTATCGACTAGCTTAACTATCGACTACTTGTTCTGGAACCCACTCCCCACAAGGTTAGAAGAAAGAGAGGAAGACAATTAAACACATGGACTTAATATAGAATGAACAGAAGTAAGGACTCGGAAGAATTGAAATGAACCAGAGCACAACACCCAGAATAGACAGCTTCTTGAGACCTGATATGAAGGCCAATGCCCCAAAGAGAGCTTAAAGGTAAGTAAAGAACACTAGTAAAATAAATTGGGGCTGTCAGTCACACATGGCTTAATCTGGATTTAAACTCACTTCTTGTTTATTTTACTCACCTTTCTCTGGGAGCTGGACCAAGCACAACCTCTTGTGTTCCTTGGGTTTTGTGATGTGCGCTGGGATATACGGGTACTAAAGCAAAATGAAAAATGTCAAGTCAGAAGACATATGCTGAGAAACACAACGAACAAAAAAAAACAAAAAAAACATGAACCCAGACATTACAGATGTTCATAAATGGATGTCTGTACAGAACAGAAGGACTAAACTTTCATGACAAAGTAGTAAAAAATATGTTGTTGTTGTTTAACTAGGGCTGCTGAGCTTCTCGCTCTTTTGCAACCAACACCAAGTTGAAGACTCCTTGTTATTATCTACACTGTAGATCTAGACTTTTCTTGTGGCTTTTCTGCCATTCCAAAATGTGCTGAGTTGAAGTCATGAGCTCCAGTTTCTCCAGCTTGGCCTGCATTTAAAGGATCATCACATCTGGTCCCAAGCTAGGGGCGAAGCAGCTCGTGGCATACAGTGCATTCCCCGCCATCCAAGTGGGTTTTTCAAATATGCAGACCTAAAATACTGTGCTCTGGTTCTGGGCTCTCCCAAGGAATTGTCACATCCTGCACAGAACCACTTTTCATCTCCCCTTGCTTATAATCTGTCATCAGTGAGAGCCTCCTGCCATCCAGGCTTTTACCTGGATGGCGTCTGTTGCTAAAGTGACTCCTCCAAGCTTAGTGTGTAATGCTGTGTTCTCAACACGTTTCACCATTGGGGAAATCCCTGGACGTGTGTGAATGATTTTAAGAGTCAATGAGGGTGTAATTAGCCTCACAGACAGAGGTTCACTTCCACATATATATAATTTAGCATTGTGCCTAGCTGATGGTCATATAAGGATGACTCCAGATATGCCCCCATGCATTAAAAAATATGTAAATGACAGGAAAGCACAAGACAAATGCTAGTGTACCAAGATGTGAAGAATACATGCTACAGGCAAAAAGGGTACACATGAGAAAGTCACTATCATCACAAGGCAGTACTTTTTCTGGAATTCGCAAGGTGGAAGAGATAAAGAAAAATAAGTAGTCAAAAATCGGCCAAATTGTGATTGAAAGAAACTTTTGATTTTCAGAATATTTCGGTTTTAGGATAAAAGGTTACATAGACCTGTATAAATCACATGTCAGAAATAATTATTAAAGTATTTAAAATGTATCAATAAAAGAGAAATGACAGGAGGTAGGGAGTCATAAAGTGGAAAGGAAGTGGAAAAGGAAAGAAAGAAAAAAAAGGGACAAGAAAGATATGAAGAGACAGAAAAAGCTCGACAACTGATCCATTTTTTTTTTTACCTGTGATGGTTCAAAGTTTGGTCTCCACCAATTTCCGATAGTGTCTTCAATAACCCAGTTCACAGGTGCTCCTTCTTGCCTTCCCAGAGTCTGAAAGCATACAGAAGTTATGAGAAATCTTTAACAATACCACAACAAATATGACTTGAATCTTAGGAAATCTAGATACCATAATATGATGCATTATCACCCGGGACATCTGTCCCAAGATGTTAGTGACCAGCAAAAAAAAAAACTGAAAGAACCAGTAAACCCACCATCACAATCTATGTTGCCTCAAGCAAAGAGAAAAGTACCTAACACGTGAATGACGTGAAATTAATTGAGAAGAGAAGAAGTGTAAATTTAAAAACCACTGCTGCAAAAGTGTATGAATGCAGGTGTCCTGGAGAGGGGGGAGGAGAGAACAGTGGTTGGCTCCGTGCTCCGTAGGAACCACAAAGGAAAATGACGATGATGATGATGGAACATAAAGCCACCACCACTACAACATGTGACCTCCAGCTCACACAGAAAAGTTCTCATCATTTTCCTCTGCACTCCCCACGGAGCATGAAGTCACCACTGTAGCTGATTCCCTTGCATGAAGCCTCTCCCCCCTCCCCATGCTCATGTAGCGATGGTTCCCGCAGTAATTAGTTCTACGCCATGAGGTTGCCAGCCCCATGCCTAACTCCACATTAGTAACCTCGTATGATATGCCTTACGCAGCCCACTCATTCTTTGTCACTTCAAAGACCTCTAGAAACAACACAGGCGTTAAGCTCACCTCCAGGCCTGGGTATAAACAAAAAAACCAATATTTTTAATAAAATGCATAAACTAAAACAGTCATCATATTTTCCCTTTTCATTTCTTATTCAACAGTTCAATACCACAAATGTTACAACACCAACAAATTATGAAGTACCCCCTTGGCATACTGGCTTGCACAACACCACAAATGTTACAACGCCAACAAATTATGAAGTACCCCCTTGGCATATTGGCTTGCACAATACCACAAATGTTACAACACCAACAAATTATGAAGTACCCCCTTGCCATATTGGCTTGCACAACACCACAAATGTTACAACACCAACAAATTATGAAGTACCCCCTTGCCATATTGGCTTGTACAATACCACTGCTATGAATCCACAAATACCCTTTAGCTCCCTAAGGAGCAGAGGCCTTAAAAAAAAAAACACCAGCCAAGTTCTGTCACATGACATCCGCTCAAGTTCTTTCCACATCTTCCTTATCCTTTTCACTTCTGTCTCCAGTTCTCTTCTCCATGTATTTTTTGGTCTACCTCTGCCTCTCTTTCCCTGTGGATTCCAGAACAAGGACTGCCTTGTAATGCTATCAACAGGTTTCCTCAGTGTGTGTCCTATCCATCGCCAGCGTCGTCTTCTCATCTCTTGTTCCACCGGCACTTGTCTGGTTCTTGTCATCATTCCATGTTGGCGACCATGCCATACCATTTCAATCCTTCTATTTTATGCAAGCACCCATTCATGAATGTCTGTACCACTGCTAGAGTAACTGAAAACGGCAGATAACTTCACAACTTCATTTATTTATTCGTTGAAACCTCACGACAGTATAGGTTCTAAGTAACAAAGAAGAACTATCTTTGAATATGCATAAGGCTAGCAACCTCATCATCTATAACATATTGCTACTGAAATCATCACTGTAGGAGCATGTGAATACTTCATGCAGGCTATCTACCATGATGGCTCTATAAGAAGCACAAAAGGAAGAAGAAGAACGTGACGACTGAGATACTGAAGTTCAAAGCCTGGTCATGGATGGTACAGGCAGTCCCACAGTGGATACTGCAGTAGGGGAGTGAAGTGCCAGATACTTCACCACACATGGTCCAGCTTTATGAGGTGGAGTAGCCAGTTCCCTTCTTTGCTGCCTTTGCTTTCCCCAACTCAAGAGCAGAGATGTACCTATTTACAAGGAGATCAGCTGTAGTGGTGGTTCCATGCTCCATCAGGAGCAACAAGGGGAAATAATGCTGATCATAAAACATTAATGGACTACAATAAGTTAAACAAAAATCTTCTTCTTCTTGGATCTTTAGCCGTCGACTGTCAAAGCAGTCAGTGGCCATCACGCCTACTTCCATTTTGCTCAGTCGGCGGCCATCCTTCGTACAGTGTCCCAGCTCTGGTTTAGTCTTTGCATCTCAGCCTGCACAGTTCTCCGTCAATTTGTTTTTGGTCGGCTTCTCTTTCGCTTTCCTTCAGGGGTCCATAGCATAGCTGTTTTTGTGATGGCATCGGGGTCTCTTCTGAGGACATGGCTAACCCAGCTTCAGCGTCTACCAGCTATGATGGTGTGCATGTCCTCTTGGTTGCTCAGAGTAAGCAGTTCTTGGTTGGTGATGGTATATAGCCAAAAAATACGCAGAATTTTCCTTAGGCAGATTGTGTGGAAAGAGAACAATTTCGACATTTTTCATTTTGTTATTCTCCGGCATTCAGCACCATAGAGAAGCACAGAAAGTACATAGCTCTCATACAGTCTTAATTTGGTGTTTGAGCTGTACTGAGAGGACTTCCAGATGTTGTTTAGACTAGCAAAGGCTGTTCTCGCTTTATTCATTCTGTTCTTGATGTCTTTGCTTGTTCCGCCGTCTGATGTTACTATGCATCCTAGATATGTAAATGTGTCTGTCTGTTCCAGCTTTTCGTTCCTTATTGTTATGGGCTCAGGATGCCATGACTTCTGTTTTCTTTAGATAAACAAAAATAACTGCTAACAAAAAATTCTCTTATTTAGGGTCAAGTTATGATGGTGGTTACTTTCACAGGCAATTTATCCAACCAAGGATGAAATAAACAAGTAGTGAGGTTTAATGTATAAATCACTCTTCTTGATATTGTTCATCAGAATCAACATTACTGCACACCGGGCAAACCCACAGGTGCTCAGTCTCCCTCCACAATAGTCGAAGGGTATGAATGCTAATTGTTCCTGTTGCATGCTGGTTGTATACATGCAGGATGCATCCTCTCATACGTCCATCTCTGCTAGTCTTGCATTTTATGCTGAATTCCAGCAATCTTAATCTTGATGATTCATCTATTGCAGTGTCATTCTCTAATAGGCTATCATTAATTGTCCTCAGTATCTCTCCCTTATCCATATTCAATGCACTCACTCTTGAAGCTAGTCTGTCAGCTCTTTCATTGCCGCATATCCCTGCTCGACCAGGACAGTGAATCCAAATCAGCTCCTGAAGATTTGAGGCTTCTACGGAGATTTTTCATTTATGCTGTCCATTTTGGACCTTCCAATTCATCGACTGACAGTCTGACATAATAACTGCCCTTGATAATAAAATAAACCTCAACACCTCACGGTAGAAGGGGAACGACTAAGTAAGTAAGTAAGATAATAAAGTTTCAGACAGCCGCCTTAGGGCTGCAGTAACTGCCTCTACCACCATTCTCATGCTGGAGTTTGTTATCATGTAAGCCCTGCTATGCTCAGCGATGATCCTGCCCTTTACTCTAGCCTAGAAGCCCCATTCTGATTTCTCACCATGGAATACAGACCCATCAGTGTACACAATTGCATCATCATCCTTGGCAAAATCATATATCAGTTGATTAATTTCCAGCTCTGCTTTCCCAATGCCCCAAGTTCTGCACTCCCTGCCAGATCTGATGATGATTTGCTGGTAGTTTGTCCAGTTCTTATCTGACTTACTCCACCCTTCCCCCTTGAATATATTTTCAACTGTGGTGACCTGTCCAATGGTTGTCTCTGCTTGTGCCATTCATGACATCCCCCTCTTTATTCTTGCTCTTTTGATGTCAGATATGTTCCAATGCAGGAGGTGCCTTTTGTCTGTGGTTACTCGCATATAGGCTTTTACCTGGGACATCGCATATCTGGATCTTCTTCTTCTTCCTCTTCGTTTGTCCTGAAAAGGACGCTGGTTGCGTTGTGTCTGTTTACGCCGGAGCTGCGATATTTGCACCTTTCGGCCGACACATCCAACTTCAGCACGGCATTTTTTTGGGACCGGGTTTGCCTTCCCTCTTCGATCCCTACTCTCTCAGCCAGACTGCAGTGATGCAGACTGTTTCCAGGACCACCACGTGGAGGTGGAGTAGGGTCTTGGTCAGCTCTGGTTCGCTGACCCTGACGCAAGCAGTCAAGCTATGGGTCACTGACTGCATTCTCTATTGCTGCATCTTTGGGTCCCATATCTGGATCTAATCCCTCTGACAATAGTTATTGTATGACTCTTACGTATGATTTGCCAACTTTGCTATTACTGTACAAAGCTAGGCTTATCATAACGTTGATTTAGCTTTGTGTTTCCTTCCGCCTTAATACCGTTTTCTGTAGTCCCCATCATGTGAATATACATCAAAACTCATTGTGATAAACTTGTGTGTGGCCAGGAAAGGTTTGGCAGACTCAGTTTTGTGTGACAGCTGCAAAATTAAACAGAGTAAGCGAAGTATTTTTGAGGCATTGTAAAAAATCTGGAAATATGAAGCAGGGATGTACTGATGGGTTTAATGTACAATCATTGTGTCAAAAACTTACAGCTTAAAAAATGTAGTTCCCAGCTGAAGAAGCAAGACGTGAGGTAATCCATGCTCATAGACAATCAAGACGCCTTCCACAGATCTTCTCATGCCAGACTTATCAAATTCTTCTTTCATGCGCCGAAATCTGGCTGTGACTGAACTATCTTTTTCATACAGAGGCTCTTTTGTACCAAATGTGTAATTGTCAAGAGGGTATCTGAAATGTCAAAGGAAGTTGAGGCCATGTCTGAAATATCAAATGTTTAATTTACAGGAACCAAGTCCAACACAAACATCAGAATCTTCAACTCAAATGTCAAGTCAGTCCTATTGTATGACTCTGAAACATGGAGAACAAAACCAAACAACCAAAAAGCTGCAGACTTTCATAAAAATGGGTGCTTGGGCAGAGTAGAAGGATTGAGGTGCTATGACAAGATCGCCTATGTGGTATTGATCACAAGAATCAGACAAGTGCCATTGGAAAAAGAGATCAGAAGAAGACAGTGGCGACGGATAAGACACACACTGAGGGAAACCTCTTGTGTTCTTTGGGTTTTGTGATGAGTGCTGGGATATATGGGTACTGAAGCAAAAAGACATGCTGAGAAACATGGAAAGCAAAAAAAAAAAAAAAATAAACCCAGACATTACAGATGTTCATAAATGGATGTCTGCACAGAACAGAAGAACTACTTTCATGACAAGGTGGTTGTTGTTGTTTAACTAGGATTGCTGAGCTTCTTGCTCATTAGCAGCCAATACCAAGTTGGTATTATCTACAGTAAATAAATATTACACACACATAAAGGTATGTTTTCAGGCACTCCTGAATAATAAAGAAGTAGAAAACTAGACAACAGAAAAACAACAGAGTGGCTTACCGGGGAATCGAACCCAGGACCTTCCGTGCGGCACCCCCGCCTAGCTATGGAAGCGAATCACACTATCCTCCCTGCCAGCAAAGCACCACAAAAATGATGCTTCAATGACAGGGGTTATTAGTGCGACCAGCAACACATAACACCGGAAATTTACCTTGAACAATAATAATAATAGCCCCTTCAGTCATAACTGACTATGGGAATGCGCCCCTGAGGTGACAGCCCTCAGCTGCTTATTTTCCTGGTGCTCCTTTCGACGCCTTCTCCTCACCTCTGCTTCTTGTGTGAGCCTCTCTTCGCCCAATCTGAGGTGGCGCCGTAAATAGCATCGCCACTTAGTGCGATCGGCAGCTTCATCCTCCCATGTTGCTGGATCCATGTCCAGTGCCCTCATATCTCTCTTGCACACATCTTTGAACCTCAGCTGTGGTCGCCCAACTGTTCTCTTGCCATCTGCTAATTGTCCGTAGAAGATATCTTTTGGGATGCGACCATCTTCCATGCGGCGAACATGGCCAAGCCAGCGAAGTCTGCGCTGTCTAAGAAGTGTATACATACTTTGAAGGCCAGCACGTGACAACACCTCGACATTTGTCACTTTATCTTTCCACGAGAGGCCGAGGATGCGGCGTAGACACCGCAAATGGAAGGTATTGAGCCTTCTTTCTTGCTTAGCATAGGTCGTCCAGGTCTCGCTGCCATATAGGAGTGTGCTGGTGACGCAGGCATTATATACTGCAGCTTTGGTCTTCATTGTGAGTTTAGAGTTTCCCCAAACACGCGATGTGAGGCGGGCAAAGGTAGCTGCAGCTTTGCCAATGCGGCTGTCGATTTCTGTATCCAGTGAGAGTTTGTCATTGATGGTAGACCTAGAACAATCCAGCCTATTAATGACGCAATCACTTCTGTTGTTCCCCCATTATACAGTGTAGGTCAGATTACACAAGACAAAGACCGTAATACTGTGTCTAGTAAATGATAGAAGACTAAGAACAGTAAGTAGAGGACAGAGGGTAGGTTTTGGTATTGTACAAACGTTCTAAACACATAAAGAAGTGTTTTTCTATTGTCTAGTTTTTCTACTTCTTTATTTGTCACGAGTGCCTGAAAACATACCTTTATGTGTGTGTAATATTTATTTACTGTTTACAGGCCTCGGGTTTCCCTTCTTTATGTGTTTAAATCAAGCAGTAAATTTATAACTGAAGAATACCACTATGTGGAGGGATGGTTGGGGGGGGTGAGTGCGCAACACTGACCAAGCTCATGAACTTTTTTTTTGTTTTGACTTGACTATAAGTCGGAGGAACGTTTTTTTTTAAGTAGAAAATTTCTCAACTTATACTTGAGTATCTACGGTAGTTCAATGTGACGGTTCATGTTGTTTCCCTGCCACAAGCTTCAGAATGTCTGGCCCCAAAGATGAGAAGAGAGCATATCCTACTCATTATTGTCAATGTAGCTAGGCCAAATCTTTAATTTCTTAACTGTCACCTCAGCCTTGTCCTGCACAGAAAATACAACAGCACTGGGACTTTGATATTTGGGATGATATACTTTTTTTTCTCATGTCTCTTACTCAGCTCTTGACTTCTTTCCTGTCCCTGACAAAGGCCTTGTGGCTGCAACGTAACAAAATCTTTGTCTTTTGTCAAGTGAGATGCATTTTAAAAAAATAAACTAACCCTTCACCACATCTTACTGTCATCACGTTCATCTTCTTATAACATACCTCTTTTATTCTTATTTGTAACGTTTATGCTGAATACACACGATTAATTGGGACACCTTGAAAACAAACTATGATGGCAGAAGTTGCAGTGAAACCGCATCTCACATTCATTAATTATTTTTAAGCTCTTTATGGAGAATAGGTCTTCGACTTCTTTCGCACCAAGCCTTTCTGTCCCATGCCATCCATTTGCGATCTTCCCAAGTCCTTTTTACTTCTTTCATTTGTCTCTGATTTATTTCTCCAAGTGTTTTTGGTCTCTATTTTTCTTACCCTGGTGATTCCACAACAAGTACTGTCTTTTAAAGATATCAGCTGGTTCCCTCAATGTGTAGCAAATCTAATGTCAGTAGCTTTTTCTTACCTCTTGCTCCACTGGTATTTGTCTACACATCTTAAGAGACTCAGTGAAACTGCGGTAAGAGCAATGTGCTAGCTGTGGAACTGCAAAGGGCTATGGAATTCAGGACAGTAATTTATTTTCAACATAAGGGTTACTTTCACAATTGCATCCAATTGGCAGGAAAACAGGAGTGAAGTTGAAAGCTGCAACCTAGGTGGAGTGGGTTCAATCAGATATCTGCACATGACAACAGGAGACTGACACATGGAAGTCATGACCCAAGTGGGCTTCCTTTCTGGTGGTCAGATTGCCTCCTGTTGTATTGCTTTGTATAGTTTCCTATCTGGTTCGTTTCACCAGTTATATTAGCGATCTTGCCATACCATTTCAATTCTTCAATTCTGCACTTGCAATATCTCACATAGCGTCTGATTGGTAAAGTGGTTAGAATGCTTACTTCTAGTGGCAAAGTTACTGGGTTCCAGGATCAAAACCTGATAGCGTCATGCTTCAGTCTACCCAGCTGTAAATGAGTACCTGACTATGCTCTTGTGTTAGGGTAGGCAAATGGCCACGAAGTGGATAATTACTCACTCCACTGCGTTAAAAAATCTGGACTTAGTATTGTGACTTCTTTAACACTTCACCCCCTGCTGCAGTATCAGCTATGAGACAAACTTTGCCTTTAACATCTCACATAGACTAGAAACTAAGATATTAAGTAATGGGTTGAAATGAGGAACAGCATGTGTCCAATTTCACCCTATTAAACCGGCGGCAAATTAATAATAGAGGGTAAGGGTTAGGAACGACGCAGGCGATTTAACTGACTGCTGGATCGATATACAGCTGGGCGAAATTTTGACACATGTCCCACTGTTGTTCATTTCAACCACATAATGAAATGTCCAGCTTGTTAACGCTTTTTAACATTCGTGATACAATCAGGTTCCGTGGATATAACTTTTGCGGATTGGAGAACAAATATACAGCTCTTATTTTGTTTTCCATTATTCTAATCTCTCCTCGTTACAACGCGAACAAAGTAACTGAAATCATTAGGCTAAACCGCTTTAAAATAAATAAATTTTAAAAAATTCAGTAGGCCCTATTGCAGCTTTGTTATTATTTAATAGATTTGGCGTCCACAGGGGAGTGAAGCCATCACTTGCTGCTAGCATCACACACAAATATTTTTGCATCTATTATAGGTAACACAAGACGGAGAACGAATTAAGCTTACAAGTTTATTGTTCTCTCTAACGTTAGAGCTGGCGGATGGCTGATTGGCCTGTTCATTTTGTGGTTTGGCCAGCCACTGTCTCCTCTCATGCCACGGATCGTCGCCATTCTTAAAATACAATGTAAAAATGAGGATTCTCTCTGACAAAACAAAACTGTCATTTCTTTACTACTGCATTGCCATATGAAAATTGTGAAAAAAGCCAAATACCTTCACACGAAAAAAAAAAGCAAAACAAAGCCATACACTTTTTTTTAAAAAGGCCAAATTATTTAAATAGATTATTCATACTCACAGCACAAACAAACAAACAAACAAACAAAAAAATCCAGATCGAGATCATCAATGACATCCCCGCTGGAACATATGCCATATAGGCCTACTTTGTCAGAAGTATAGTGTTTTAACATTTTTGACGATGCAGTGAAGCCCTTACATCATTTATTCGAAAACAACAATTAGGTTCTAATTCTTACAGTAGCATCAAGCAGATGCAGCTGCATTCTGTTTCTTGCTTTTATCTTAACTTGGTTTGATTCATTGCACACGGAAAACTTTCTCATATCGGCAGTTGTTCATATTATTTGGAATTGAAAACAATATATATATTCTAATTATAACCCATCAGAGGTTGAACGGGATATTTTCTTCATTAATTAAAAAAAAAAAAATATCAGCACAGTGCACGCACCCCGTTGCATACGGGACCTCCTTTTTCTGTGCCCTTATCCGAGGAAAGGTATCCGATCTCACTACCCAGGAGATCGGGGGGAGGGGGGGGGTATGACATCTTTAAGAACCACTTTAAAAAAACAATCCCATCAAATATATTCTCTGTGCTGGTAGGGAACTCGGTACCTTTAGAATAAGAGGCGGACGCCATACTTCTAAGCCACTCCGCCCCTCCCCCGACCTAATATCCACACAGCTCATAAGAGCGTGGAACTAAATTCACAATTTTACACTGGATATGTGGACTATGCAAAGGCTTTGGACATATAAACACTTTGGAAACTGATCAGGCACTATGGAGTCACCCATACGTTCATTAACCAAATAGAAGAAAACACATAAAATCATTAAATGTAAAGTGCTTCATGACCAACAACTTACAAAACCGTTTAAGATAAGAACTGATTGCGTTAGGGATGCCTCTTGTCACTATTTCTCCTCTTATCGGCTGAAGATATGATTATGAAAATAACAGCAATCACCAAATTTGGAATTCTGACAAAAAAAGCTCCACAATCTAGAGTTTAACAATGGCATGGCTCTTTTATCCCATTTTTTTTTTTTTTTTTCGTACGCCCGCTATTAGTATTACTCAAGACAAAATCTCCAGTTAATATGTCTAACCTGTGACTGATTTTACGTGAGTATCCCTTTTTTCCCCTGTACAATGACAGGTGTCCTCTCGCCATTCAGGCAGATACTCGCCGATTTCGGAGGTACCGTACCCATTAGAGCTAGGTCGGCTCATGAGTCGTTCAGGTTATTCCAGTCCCTGCTCGACGACACCGCTTCAAATGTCTTCGCCAAGGCTCGAATTATTCCAGCCCAAGTACCGGTTGACGACACTTCTTCAAATGTCTCGCCAGGGCTCGAACCTGCATCACCCGATCGCCAGTGCAGTGTGGTAACCATTACACCAGCGCGGCTCCCTATCCCATAATCAGTAACCAGATGCACAAGAAAATTAGAGCACTTGGTGAGAGGCCACAACAATTGTGTCTGTGAATAAACAGAGAAAAAACACAGACTATGAGAATGTATACAGCAACTGACAATCATTTTACGCTTAAATAAATATCCATACAAGTTCAATATACATATATATTGGTAGTAACACAGACAAAATTGGAGGAACAGACAGACAACTTTCACTGCATTGGGAAATTCACAGTAATCAAAAGAAATAAATTCCATTATTAAAAATTAAAACCAAGAGTTATACAGACTTTCATAAACGGATGCTTCTGTATAATATAAGGATTGAAATGGCACGACAAGATCACAGACGTGTAATTGATTAAAAAAACCATACAAATACCTGTGGAACAAGAGGTGGGACAAAATGCTGGTACTGGATAGAACACATACTGAGGAAATAGATTTACAAGCCAGTCCTTGTTCTGGAATTTCCCAAGATAACAGAAACAAAAGTAAACCACAAACACATATAGAAAGGAATTGGGGAGGAGCTACAATGGAAGGCTATTTTCGTTATTAATCACAGGATTTCAATGAAAATGCACATACTTAGCCTACACCAAGCACAGACTTAACCTACATCAATCACAGACTTAACCTACATCAATCATAGATACGCATAATGAAGAGTTTGAGTATTACATCATCGGTTGTCATGGAAACGGCCGCCATTTTGGATTTTATTGTCCTGTTTCAATTTCCTAAGGCTTTTTTATTTATTAATCTATCATTACCACATTTAAACAAAATGTTACTTACTTACTTAGTCGTTCCCCTTCTACCATGAGGTGTAGAGGTTTGGAAGAGAGAGCGCCAGACTATCCTATCGGCTGTCTTCCTCCTGGCCTGGTTCCATTCTAGTCCTCGGTCCTTCAAAGATTGTCTAATGTTGTCCTCCCAGCGGACTCTGGGTCATCCTGGGGGTCTGGATCCCTGGCTCTTTGTTTCCCATGCTTGTCGTGGTAGCTGATCTTCTCCCATTCTGCAGACATGGCCAAACCATCTTAGTTGGGACTGTTCTACTTGGGTCTGCAGGGGGTGGGATTTTAGGCCTTGACGTATCGTCTGGTTGCGGACCATGTCTCTTCTTGTTACTTCAACCACCTTCCTCAGATACCTCATTTCTGAGGTTTGCATCTTGCTTTTGTGGGTTGTAGTCATTGCCCATGACTCGCATACATATGTCAAGACTGGGACATAGGTGGAGCGGTATACAGCCATCTTCGTTTTCTTACCAACCTCTCTCTTGCTGAGGAATCCTCGATTTATGGCCTGAAAAAGTCTCCCAGCTGCTGCTTTTCGAGTGGCCAACTCTTCTTTGATGCCTCCCTGTCGGTCTATAATAGCTCCGAGATATTTAAAGTGGTCGACCTGCTCCAGGACCTGTTCTCCCAGCTTAATCTGATGTCTTCTTTCTTCTCGTGATATCACCATGGATTTTGTTTTAGAGCTACTTATGACCATCCCTCTCTTCTCCAGCTCTTCCTTCCAGACTTGCAGGTTGGATTGGAGATGTGCCTCTGATTTTAAACAAAATGTTTATCATTATATTTTAAAACTTTTGTCACATTGGATTTTTGATACCATAAGTAGATTTTGAGATATATAATTTTAAAGTTTGTATCCATAAATAATCACAATGTTTTCAAAATTTTACATTATTTGCAATAAATCAAAATGTTGATAAGATATCAAACACTGGAAATGACAAACAGCTTCAAATGATGTCACATGACAGGAAGGCTTGGCTTGAATTAGTAGATGACATATATTCCACAGGGAGCTGAAGGATAATGAAAGAACCATATAGTACCTTCATATTTACCAAACATGCTCTGTCTGCACCATTACTTCACAATTACCAAACATGCTGTCAGCACCATCACTTCACAATCACCAAACATGCTCTATCAGCACCACAACTTCACAATTACCAAGCATGCTGTCAGCACCACCACTTCACAATTATCAAGCATGCTGTCAGCACCATCACTTCATAATTATCAAGCATGCTGTCAGCAACACCACTTCACAATCACCAATGTGACGGTATTGCCTCCCCTGCTTTGCAGTAGTGGTCCAACAGTGGCCAAAACTCAAGAGTATCTAATATGGGCTTCAAAGGTATCTACCTTCGCACAAGATTACTCTTGGCAGAGATGTAGACAGAAGAAACAAAACGCTTCTATCTCCAGGGAGTCTTCACAAGATATTCAGATAAGCGAAAACAATGCTGCTTTTGCTGAGCAACGTTAATTCTAGAATCTGCCGACAACTTTTGTGAAGGAATTAAGCACTTATTAATTTCAGCTCGTTCAAGCTCCCACCCCTGATTTACTCAGTGGAATTCTTACTATTCTGGTATAGCTATGTTTAGAGTGTGTGTAGTAAATTGACTGAGACAATCATGCAGTAACTTTAAAATGATTAATTCGAAGTTAAATTAGTAAAATTTTAAATAACAAAATTTAATAATCACTTTAGGTTTTAACAGTTTGAAAATAATTTGAATAGTTTAGAAGAAATGTTTCCTCATTGATTTATAGTAGAGATGATGGGGGAAAAGTTCACTTTGGCAACGTATAATTTTCACTTAGCTGCCAAAAGTAGTTTCTGCTCCCGCTGATGGGTTCTGTGTACACTGCTCTCACTCGTCGCTGGTCACGGTTAAAGGCGCCGCTCGTTCCTAGAATGTCAAGGAGTAATGGCCAAGTTGGTCCTGCGTCTGTCCATAAAACCCTCTTATGATGGTGTCTCGCACAACGTCAATCCACTTCTACCTTCACTTGGTTCCAGAGATAGTACTTTCTGCTGGTACCACCAATAAGCCAATCTTGGCTCACAGACTTTTTGCTCAGATCAATAAAAGAGACTTGAATCGGCCTCTTACACGCGTCTGGGGAGTCATTAATTTAATAAGTTCCCTCTCTGACTTCGTGTGTGATCCTTCAGTTTCCTCAGTCCCGGTTTCCTTATTTAATATGAAAGAGATTTCGTGGGCTATGAAAGTCCGTCCAAAATTCTCCAATAAAAGGTGTCCGGTATGTTAAGAAGGAATTCTGAATTCTAGGCTTCACTCTAGCAAGATCTGGTATCTTGGCAAGCGATCTCCACAGTGAAATAACACTGACACGTGTCCGGTTATATTCCCGGTCTCACACGCATCTGTTTGTTATGGAGTTAAAATAAACTACCCAATCATACAGGGTGTCCATAAAAGATTGTACCCTTTTCAAAAAATTTATTCTCGGCCCCATGATGTGGTGCGAGGATGCTTTCTATCACAAAAGTAAGATAATCTCTGCAGGTTTTTAAGCATACCTTATAAAGACTCAAAAAGAATGTACCTATTTCTTCTTTTTTCACCTACTTGTCCAGTGTGTTGAGAGACATGTAACAATTACCGATTGCAACTCAACTGCGAAAGTTTCACTTGAAATACCCGCTGCACGCATGTGCACTTTTTTTGAGTCTTTGTAAGGTATGCTTAAAAACTTGCAGAGATTATCTTACTTTTGTGATAGAAAGCATCCTTGTACCACGTCATAGGGCCGAGAATAATTTTTTTGAAAAGGGTACAATTTTTTAGGGACACCCTGTATTCAAACAGGCGGGTGAGGGTGTGGTACTTTCAAAATATTCCACGTGAAATAAGGTGCGTACAGAAAAAGGTCACGTATTACCATATATGGCAATAAGATATACGATGCCTTGCGCACAGACTCGCAAACATGTTGTTAACCTCATATGACGTGTTCCAAAAGTAACAATTCATTACTTTATCAAAAAGTAATCTCTTATCTGTGTCTGTCCATCAGTTGTCTCCCCGTATTCCAAGCTTTGGTGATGCGTGCACCCGTCTTATCGGTGATTAGGCAGATAGCGCTGGGCGATGTACGTTTTAATCCGTAGCGGCCAAGCTTAGTACAAGGGAATTTTACCAACCTGCATCTCGTCATTGCTTGACTGCCTGCGTCAGGACCAGCGAACCAGAGCTGGTCAAGACCGCACTCCACCTCCACGTGGTGGTCCTGGAAACAGTCTGCAGCTGTGCAGTCTGGCTGAGCAAGTGTGGATCGAAATGGGAAGGCAAACCCGGTCCTAAAAAATGCCGTGCAGAAGTCGGATGTGTCGACCGAAAGGTGCAGATATCGCAGCTACGTTGTAAACAGACACAACGCAACCACCGTCCTTTTCAGGGCGAACGAAGAAGAAGAAGAAGAAGAATGTATAGTGTCTATACTTTTAATATTCATGTACCGCCATTAGCTACTGGAATTATTCCTCCTGGACTTTATTATATGAGCAGTATAAAGTAGGTCTACACGTCAAAATAATGGCGCAAGATGAATTACAGCCAGCGTTTTAACATCTCAACATCTGTAGCACATTTAGAAGACTGTGTTTCTTGCTTGGGACTCATTTTATTGCTTCTGGTCGAAGTTATTTTAAATTTGTCAAGTTTTGAAAAATAATTTTAATTGATGCCTGCTTCGTTTCAAGGGATAAAATTGTTACCCCTTAGCTATCCAAGGGAGACAATCAGACCAAAAAACCTTTATTACATCTATATAACGTTGTGTATTTTAGAACAATTTTGCAGTTATTATTTCAAAATATAATCATTACACAATAGTTTGTTTTTAGATGCAATGAAAAAATATAATATACATAAAATCTTGCCTTCATACACGTATAAATAAGCGTATATAAAAAATAAACGCATCGTGAAAATCGGATTTTTCCGTTATTGCAGCTGTGACAACATTACAAAGGGACTCGCAGGTGTTCACACTTTTACATTTAATAAACACATTACCAAGAGTAAAAGAAATAACTTACAGATTCTTAATTAACTCAACACCGGTTATACACAGAGAAATAAATTGTATCCGCATGTAAACTTTGCAGATTAAGCGTCAAGGGGCTACAGATTCTTAATTAACTCAACACCGGTTATACACAGAGAAATAAATTGTATCTGCATGTAAACTTTGCAGATTAAGCGTCAAGGGGCTACAGATTCTTAATTAACTCAACACCGGTTATACACAGAGAAATAAATTGTATCCGCATGTAAACTTTGCAGATTAAGCGTCAAGGGGCTACAGATTCTTAATTAACTCAACACCGGTTATACACAGAGAAATAAATTGTATCCGCATGTAAACTTTGCAGATTAAGCGTCAAGGGGCTACAGATTCTTAATTAACTCAACACCGGTTATACACAGAGAAATAAATTGTATCCGCATGTAAACTTTGCAGATTAAGCGTCAAGGGGCTACAGATTCTTAATTAACTCAACACCGGTTATACACAGAGAAATAAATTGTATCCGCATGTAAACTTTGCAGATTAAGCGTCAAGGGGCTATCTATAAAAGACGTCCACAGGAGAGGGGGAGGGAGGGGGTATGTAAAAGGGGGACAACTGTGGACATGGGGAGCAAAGGGGTATTTAAGTTGAAAGTGAACGTAGGATTCAAAAAGTCCTGATATAACCAACAACTCCATGTACATGGTAGATGATTGAAAGGGGCGTGCTACAAAGAAAAGTAGCAAACACATTAAAAAAAAAAAAAAAAAAAAGGATTCACAAACCACATGGCAACTCTCACTCACATACAAATCTATCAAGAGTAACCAAACCCTCTTAATCTTCGAAAGCTTCTTACTGTCCAGCTAAATCCAAATAAACGTTCTTCGGATTTTGTCCCTCTTGCCAGCCTTACAATCCTTCTAGACTCAAAATCTCTAATACGAAGAGGTTTTAACTTCTATGTTCCTGTTCTATGGAGCAAAGAACCTTAGTATAACTCTCTCGGAACCGACATCACAATTATTGTGATTTCATAATTAGATTTTTAAGTTTTAAGTATAGGTAGGTGATTAAAAATGTAAGTTTATATGTTTAATCAAGACCATGTGGAGTGGACGTCCACAAGGGGGTAGGGGTCAATCAAAAGTGGACAGAAGTGAACATGGGGGAGGGGAGGGTCAATAAATTCAGAATTTTGTGGACGTCTTTTATGGATGGCCCCCAAAGAGACAGAGGAACATATTTTCTTTTATTGTAATACAGTGGCACAAACTTTGAAACAGACATTACAAAAAATTACAACAACAGAAGTAGATATGTATAAAGCAACTATGCTCAACATCATTCCAAAGATGACTCCATACATTGAATATTCATGCAGAAAACAAAACACTTAAATCATTCCACCTAGTTTTCAGATAAGAAAATCAGTCCTTAACTTTTTGTACCTATTGCAACATTAGATTTATTAATAGAAAAAAAAACAAACACATGACTTGCGAGTACAGTATATATGTATTTTTTTTTTTTAATTAATGAAGAAAAATATCCTGTTCAACCTCTGATGGGTTATAATTATGATATATATTGTTTTCAATTCCAAATAATATGAACAACTGCCGATATGAGAAAGTGGCATCACATTTGTCAAATCATTGTAAATAGGGACAATCACAATTATGCTTATACGTTAAATACAAAAATATAAAAAAAACTATTAAAAAACGAACAAAATCAAGAAGAAACTCTGAACAAGAATAATATTAAAGTGGAGGGGTGTAAAGGCCTGGCGGTTCCAGTTATATAACTGACTTTAACAGATATTTAATTGACTTTCATCTGTTAAAAGTCATATGCATTGTAAGAACAGCATCAGACCTTCACATTCCCAGCCACTATATATTAACTATATATGTATGTATATGTGTGAGTGTACGTATGTGTGCGGGGGGTTGAGCCAATGCATGTTTCTTTGTCCTTGCATTTTCAGTTACATTTCTTTATAATTTTGATGACTGAATTGTAATGTCCATTATTCATCCATATATATAGTTTCCCAGCTCATTTTGACACTCTTTCCATTCGTAACGCTCCCGAAAATAGTAGCCTAACACTCGCCAAAGAAGAGTGCGCAAAGGTTGGTGTGCATGCGCCAATAACATCTCTCTGTGAACGGAGAGCATATTCAGTCGGTGTGTAACACCGGATGTAAAACAAATATTTTGGTTTTTAATACGGAAATATAACAAACTTGACAGAAAATATTGAAAACTATTCTCTCACCACCTAAGTGAATTGTATCTGATGAAGAGACAACTGGCACAACAGGCTGATCACCTGTTTGCTAGTCTCTATGATTATGGAAACAACAACAAATGGGTCTATTTGCTGTTGCCCTAAAGACGCCTCTAGGCGTGATGGGAAACAACGGCTAAGAAAATCAATTTGTTGTTGCCCTTAAGACGCCACAAGGCGTAATGGCTACTGACTGCTTTGACAGTCAGTGGCTAAGGATGGAAGAAGAAGAGACATCTGCTGTGACATTGTTTAAATATGTGTCTTCGTATACACGTATTTAGAGATGTATAAATACTTACTTAGTCGTTCCTCTTCTACCGTGAGGTGTAGAGGTTGGTAAGAGAGAGCGCCATACTATTCTATTGGCTGTCTTCCTCCTGGCTTGGTTCCATTCTAGTCCTCGGTCCTTCAAAGAGTGTCTAATGTTGTCCTCTCAGCAGACTTTGGGTCCGGATCCCTGGCTCTTAGTTTCCCATGCTTGCCGTGGAAGCCGATCTTCTCCCATTCTGCAGACATGGTCAAACCATCTTAGTTGGGACTGTTCTACTTGGGTCTGCAGGGGTTGGGTTTTTAGGCCTTGACGTATCGTCTGGTTGCGGACCATGTCTCTTCTTGTTACTTCAACCACCTTCCTCAGATACCTCATTTCTGAGGTTTGGATCTGGCTTTTGTGGGTTGTAGTCATTGCCCATGACTCGCATACATATGTCAAGACTGGGACATAGGTGGAGCAGTATACAGCCATCTTCGTCTTCTTACCAACTTCTCTTTTGCTGAGGAATCCTCGATTTATGGCCTGAAAAAGTCTCCCAGCTGCTGCTCTTCGGGTAGCCAACTCTTTTTTGATGCCTCCCTTCCAGTCTATGACAGCTCCTAGGTATTTAAAGTGGTCGACCTGCTCCAGGACCTGTTCTCAAAGCTTAATCTGATATCTTCTTTCCTCTCGTGATTTCACCATGATTTTTGTTTTCGAGCTGCTTATGATCATCCCATCTCTTCACCAGCTCTTCCTTCCAGATTTGCAGGTTGGATTGAAGATGTGCCTCCGATTTAGCAATATGGGCAACATCATCAGCAAATGCCAGCTCTGAAATACAGACCTGTCTCATCTTCCAGTACTCCACTGAATGCTTTCCTGTCCTCTCCTTACATGCCTTGATGACATCGTCCATGAGGAGTATGAAAAGATAAGGTGACAGGATATCACCTTGTCTTACACCAGTGGTGGTCCTGAATTCTTCTGACTTATGGTTTGCTGTCCTCACATAATTTCTGCAAGACTTGTAGAAGCTCTGTATAGCATGAATCAGAGGTGATGGGATGTTCTTCCTTGCCAAACAGTCCCAGAGTTTGTTCCACGGGACCTTGTCAAATGCCTTTTCCAGATCTAAGAAGCAAAGATGGATCTCACTCTTATACTCAAGAGCCTTTTCACTCAACTGTCTGAGTGTGAAGATTAGGTCTTGAGTACTTCGATTTGCATGGAAGCCACACTGGACCTCATCCATTTGTGGCTCAGCTAGGCGTCTGAGTCTTTGCTCCAGGATTCTAGAGTAGATTTTACCAAAGACTATAAGCTATGTCACAAAAAGTGGGTCATGCAGTCTAGAGACCCATACACTGTGTCATTTTCATCTAAAAAAAATCCCACGCATTTTTTAAATGATACAGGAATGATTACAAAATAGTAATATCAAACATTTATGTTCTTAAATAAATTTTTGCCCATATCATTTCAAAGTTTAAAAATCAATTTTTACAAATTAAATTTTTTGTGACATGTCTGGTTTTTCCAATGGAGTCTTCATATGTATTACAAGAACTTCACTAGGCTTTCACTTGCCCGCCAAACCCTCGTAATCATTATATATTAATTTTTGTTCTTGTTATGTTTTTTCTATACTGTGTACTGCCTTTGGGTAGTTCCCGGGGGTATCTGATGAGACATAAGAACGAAGAGGTCTACTGCCCCCTAAGTACAAGGGGCTTGACATAAGTCTTGGGCCTGACCATGAAGGACATGTCACAGAGAGCTGAAATTTTGTATAGTGTTTATTCCTTTTCAATATAGCCACCGTCTGAATTGACACACTTCTGCCATCTCTGCTTGACCTTGAAAAGACCTTGGGAGTAGAACACCCTATTTTTCAAACTAAACCAGTCATCACATGCCAGTATAACTTCTTCATCGCTGTCAAAATTTCCTTTTAGCTGTTTTTTAAGATTTGGGAATAGAAAAAAGTCTGATGGAGCCAAATCTGGAGAATATGGTGGGTGTGGAAGAATTTCAATATTCAAATCGTTGGCTGCTTTGTGAGAGAGCGCGTTGTCTTGAAGCAAAGGAAGATTTTGAGTGCGCATTATCCCTCGTGCACACACTATTCTCATGTTCAGTCTCTTGTGTAAAATTCTATAAACTGTTCTTTCATTCAGTTTTACTCTACTAGCTATCTCCACAATTGTCATTTTTCGATCCTGGTCAATGATTTTCTTCACTCTTGTTGCATTTTCATCATTGCACTCTGAGGCTGGTCTACCAGATCTTGGCAGATCATCAACATTTGAGCGGCCGCACTTAAACTGTTGACACCAGTTTTTTTACCGAAGTATATGAAGGACAAGAATCACGAAACACTGGTTCCATCTCCCTGTGTATTTCTGTAGGTGTTTTTCCCTGAAACATCAGAAATTTTATCACAGCTCTGGCCTCCTTCTTTTCCATTGTTTTGTCAAATCTTTGGAGCAGCAGATCCGGTCAGTAGGGTACTTTGCACTGTAGCGGGAAAACCCATTGAAGAAAAAAACGCGTACTTTACACATTCAGTGCAAATATGATGAACTTTAAATGTGCCAAGTTTCATCTTCCTCCTGTGACTCCTTCATGGTCAGGCCCCAAGACTTATGTCAATCCCCTTGTATGTTATACAAGGCGACTAATATGAGGTTGTGCATAAAAAAATCACCACGGCAACTGCATGTGAATGCTTGGAGCAGACTTCCTGCCAGGGGACCAGCTTGGCTTCATGTTGCGTTAGGAGAGAAAAGAAAAATGATTTGATGAAGATATTCTGTGTGGTTCTCTACGTCTGTCTAAACACCTTTTAGTACGGTAGTTATGGGTGAATGCATACCAGTAAATAATCTCATACTGGTGTTATATGTTGTTCATACTTCTTACATTTTAGTGCACTTCCTTCAAGGAGGCTCCCGCAGTGTTGACCCCATGTTGCTTAGTTGCTTATGGAGTGAAAGAACAAAGGAGAGTACCGGGGGTGGGGGGGAGGAGAAGAAATATTTCTGTAGCATGTGCAATCTGAACCAAACAAAAAAACAACAAACAAAAATTGCGAAACAAAACACCACAAACAGAACAATAAACGTCAACAGTGTCATTCAAAAGTCAATTCCTATATTAAATTGTTGTATCTTCACTCATATCTAACTAATGCATATGAAAATAAATAATACAACACATGAAAGTATGTTTCAGGCACTCATGAGAAATATTGTTACTATTGTTATACAGAATCGACATCATTGCACTCAGGACAAACCCATTAGTGCTCAGTCTTCCTCAGTATATGTCGAAGAGTGTGAATGCTAACTGTTCCTTAGCTCGCTGGTTATAAATATGACGGATGCATCCTCTCATATGCCCATCTCTGCTAGCCTGATGTGAGAAATAAAGAAGTAGAAAACTAGACAACAGAAGCGATAGGCGTAACAGTAACTCGAGCTCAGGACTTTCTGAATGGCAACACAGAATTAACTGCCATTTTATTACATAAAAAGCTATGTCACATTAACATTTCAGGTCAATCAAAGGTCTTATTTCTTGACTCCACTCTGCCATTCAAAGGTCTTCATTTCTTGACTCCACTCTGCCATTCAAAAGTCTTCATTTCTGACTTCAGTCTGCCATTCACAGGTCTTCATTTCTTGACTCCACTCTGCCATTCAAAAGTCTTCATTTCTTGACTCCACTCTGCCATTCAAAGGTCTTCATTTCCTGACTCCACTCTGCCATTCAAAAGTCTTCATTTCTTGACTCCACTCTGCCATTCAAAGATCTTCATTTCCTGACTCCACTCTGCCATTGAAAGGTCTTCATTTCCTGACTCCCCTCTGCCATTCAAAATTCTTCATTTCTGACTCCACTCTGCCATTCAAATGTCTTCATTTCTTGACTCCACTCTGCCATTCAAAAATGTTCACTCCACTCTGCCATTCAAAGGTCTTCATTTCTTGACTCCACTCTGCCATTCAAAAATGTTCATTTCTGAATCCAATCTGCCATCAACATGTCAATGTGAGATTCAGTCTGTTCAACACATGACTTTATGTTGGGCAACAATTTCTTCTGTCCTTTGTAACGTCAGTTTATGTGTCATTTTGGATTTTATTTTGTTACTGGGAATAAACAATAACAAAAAAAAAACAAAAAACTTGTTATCAAATGGCGGTTCTTATTCCTTGTTTTGACATGTTTCATGCATATCCCACTAGATACCTCAACATATCAAACAAACTGATACAGAAACAGCCGCTGCAAGAGCATGTGAAAGCTTTGTGCAGGCTTCATGCAGTGGTGGGTCTATGCTCCACAGGAAGCAGAAAAGAAAATGATGATTATTATATTGAATAGATACTACAGGTATTTAGCCTTTTATCTGAACCTGAAGACTCAGAATTTCTGAAAATTAAGTTCTTTGGGCTACTTTTGTGGCAGTTTCTAGTTGTTTTAGGCAACTTTGGAACACATTTTGGGCGACATGGGCTACTTTTAAAAACCATTTGGGCGACATTTGAAAACCAAATAAAAATCCGGTTTCCGAAACAAAGCTGTCCCCCCAAGGATTTTGGATAAAAAGTTACATACCTGTGGTGCGGATTTAACAATTTAAAACAAAAGGAAATGACTTTACAATCATTCTGTAGCCAACCTGAGACAAAGAGTACACATATAACTGTCCAGAAATTTATTTCATTTATTCAAGTGTAATACATCAGCATAGGACTAACACACTTGATATAAAGATGAAATGAATATAACCATTTTCTACATGGTGACCACAATGTCCCAATGCATGAGATTGTGTTCATTGTTTATCCTGCAGCAAGATGGTGCAGCAGCACATTACGCACTGCCAGTTACATAATATTTTGACAAAAAATTCATCAGACAATGGATTGGATGTGAATCTGATATGGTGTGGTGTCAAAGGGGTGGTTTTTGATTGTTTGTTTGCATGTATCTTCTTCTTCTTCGTACATTCTCAGACGTCAACTTAAATATGTTCAAAGAAAGCAGTGGTCAGCTTGAGGATATTTGTATCACCATAGCGTTTTTCAAGGAATGGTACTGGTGGCGACCATATGTGCTTCCTCTATTCTTCATATGTTGGGCATCTTTGAAGAACATGTTCAGCAGTCGTTGAATCAGTTTGCATGTACGAATAATCTTCTGCTCCATTGGAAGCTATATTTGTAAGATTTCATGGTTAGTTTTGAAACCGATGAACTCTTTTGCTTTTTTAACTTAGCTATAATTGGTGTGAGCTGGCTTTCAGTGGTCTGGTGGTCCTGAATTCTGTCTTATGGTTTGCCATCCTCACATAATTTCTGCAACTCTTGTAGAAGCCCTGTATAGCATGGATCAGAGGTGCTGGAATGTTCTTCCTAGCCAAGCAGTCCTAAAGTTTGCTCCAGGGGACCTTGTCAAATGCCTTCTCCAGATCCAAGAAACAAAGATGCATCTCACCTTTATACTCAAGGGCCTTTTCACTCAGCTGCCTAAGTGTGAAGATAAGGTCCCGAGTACTTCAGTTTGCTCAGATGCCACATTGAACCTCATCCATTTGTGGCTCAGCCAGGCATCTGAGTCTCTGCTCCAGTATTCTAGAGTAAATTTTACCAGGGGCACTAAGCAGGGATATGCCTCTATGATTTCCGCATTGTCGGTCGTCACCCTTTTTGAAAATGGGCATTATGATAGCTATCTCCCAATCCTTTGGTATGGTCTTGTGGTGCCAGACTGCCCGTTGGACCCTCAGGAATCATAGGTCACCTGCTGCTCCCATGTACATAACCATTTCTGGTGTTATACCGTCATGTCCTACTGCTTTGCCAACCTTGATTTTCTAAAGTGTTGCCTTTAGTTCTTCTTGCTGGATTAATTTTTATTTAATCATGAACTTGCCTGTTGAATAATTTTGTTGTTTCACTCAATCATTTAATCATTCATGTGTTCTGTATTTCATTCACTTCTTCGTGTTAAGCTAAATTCTTCAAAGACTTCATTGTATCATTAGTTCTCTCATTCTCGCGTCATCAGAGCAGATATATAAGAAAACTAGAATGCCTTTTGTCTTCACTCTGAATACTGATTTTAGTTCATTTTATCCACTCTCATTCTCTTCAAATAATCTACTTTGTGTAATTTTCTTGTGCATTGCTTTAATGAAAGTATTTTCTGACCAGAATATCAGTTCCCAGCATCTTTGTCACAAAGTAAATTGTTCATTACTAACCTTTTTTTTTTTTTAAGGTTACTTTTAACAGAAGTTGTACAGTTCATTCTCTGTTACTAATTTTAGTGAATAAACGAATGCTACCTTTACGGCTCCTTATGGGACACCACAGCAGATGACTTCCATGCTGGAAGCATGTGCCAAAGCACTTCATCTGCTCAATATGCTGGCTTCTGTAGCAACTGCTACACTACAGAGTAGCTAGCCCAATGCAGAACCTCACTTCTGTTACTTCCTACAATATGTCTAAGGCAAAAGTGCTCATAAGCTTTTGCGGTTTCCTCCACCTCTCTCAAGAAGCACACGATGCAGCCATATTAGTCTTCAAACAAATTCTCCATCCTTTTTTTGTAACAATTTCTCTTCTCCGACATCTGCCATCCAAAGGTCTTTATTTCTGGCTTAAATCTGCTATCAAACGGTCTTCACTTCTGACTGCAATCTGTCATCCAAAGATCTTCATTTCTTGATCCCAATCTGTCATCCAAAGATCTTCATTTCTTGATTCCAATCTGTCATCCAAAGGTCTTTATTTCTTGACTTCAATCTGTCATTAAAACATCTTCATTTCTTGATCCCAATCTGTCATCCAAAGATCTTCATTTCTGACTCTAATCTGCCATCAACAGGCCTTCATTTCTCCTCCAATCTCTCATCCAATTTGTAAGACCTTTCTTAAGCATCTTGAACTTTTTCATTGCCTTTCAACTCCCTACAGAGCACAGCCTTTCGATTACTTCAAACTAACCCATACTGTTTTATGCCATCTGTTGAAGGACTTTCCTTCTCTTCTTTACTCTTCTTATGTCTGTTTCCAGTTCTCTTAGCCATGTGTTTTAGGGTCTACATTTCTTTTACTCTAGGGACCACAACAAAGACTGCCCTGTCATACTATCAGCTGTTTTCCTTGATGTGTCCTATCCAGTGCCAGTATCGTTTTCTCATCTCCTGCTCCACTAGTACTTATCTGGTTGTTTTGATCAATTACATACTGGTTATACTGTTATACCATCTTGTGCCTTTTCTGCACAAGCACCCATGTATGAACATCTACAGCTCCATCTTGAACTTACTGCCTGATAAAGCTTATAAACTTAGTAACTAGTTAGGCGTTACATCTTCTCCAAAGGTCTGAGGCCAAGGACATGAAGGCAGTTAGCCACTACTTGTCTTGAGCATACAAACACCATCAATCGAGCCTGCCCAAAATCCAGAATAGTAAGAGAATACAGATTAATCAAGAAAATACATGGGTGCAGAATAAAACATGAAATAAATACATAAATATGATAATACAAACTTCAGTTGCACATTCAAGTTACTGGAAACATATATGCAGATTATTTCATTCAGAGCATGAAACTGTTACGGTATTTCTATTGATGTCGTCTGCTATGGTTGGGCGGCGTGCAATTTTAGGGGTTACAGCATTTAATATAATTTAATGTAAATAATTCTTGACCTATCAACGCTAACACGTCATGATTCGATCGTGTGTATAGCGTTCAGTAGTCCAGTTCAGTAAAATAAAATGAAATATGAAAAAATGAAAGAAAGAATACAAAAGAATCTCACACAATTCTTAGATAATATTCTTAGATGTAATTATGAATGGTATAATTATATTGTATATTTGATAAGTATGTTGACATATTACATACTATTTTATTACTTAGTTAGTTAAGTTAGATAGTTAGTAACTACTCGACACACATAACTATTTATACTTTATCTTTTTCTGTACTTTACTTGTCTTTACTTCTCATTTTTTTTTTTTGACATCGTCTTTCATTTCCTTTAATTAGATTTTCAATAACTTGATTCTTAATACACACTTACTATGATTAATTAGTTTAATTTTAATTAGTTAGATTAATCTTGACATGACATTTCATCACGACAGACTTTAAGTTCATTGAGTAATTAAGTATTGATATTTGACATTTTCTTTTAGTTAATATAACTCATATGTATAACATGATTATTAGTATATTACATGACTGGTAATTAGTCGACATGACCACGACCCTGTTCTAGACAGAACATCGTAAGCCATATGTTGGGTTTTTGTTAAATTTTTGAGATTATTCATTAAGATAGGTTTTGAAAAAAATCTATTCAATAGATTTTTTTTTTTACGGTATTTCCCAGTGGGTAGGGGGAATTGTAAATAATTCTTTACGGTAACTGTCGGTCATGACGTGTTAGCTGTTGGAATCCCCAACCGCGCGTGCATATAGTTATGACGTTCTGCCTACAGTAATTCGTTTTATTGGACAAGGACTGATATACATATATATCTATTCAATCTAGTGTAATATGTACCTTTTTATGATCAACATGTGTGGACTGTCTTGACGTGTAAAACTGTACATTAAAATGTGTGGACTCAATGAAATGACTTATCAGTCAATCGAATTGCAAAGTTCAAGTATTGTTCGAAAGTATCTACCCCGCATTCGCTTAATTACCATCGAAGGCACAATGCAAATAACTGAATGAAAAAATGAACATATCAAAAGCAATGCAATGGCCAGAAATTTATAATTGCTTTATTCATATTACATGGAACATTGTTCAATAAGTAATGACCCATTTTAACACAAAAGCCACCTTTAACAGAAACCACTAGTGCAAGCTGGTCCCTCTGTGGGGACTTCAGCCATGCTGAAGTCAGATGTGTCGACCGAAACGCGCAAATATCGCAGCTTCGCTGTAAACGGACACAACGCAACCAAAGTCCTTTTCAGGATGAACGAAGAAGAAGAAGAAGGTCCCTCTGTAGGAAGCTTGCACTAACACATTCATGTGTTCCTGCATCTATGTTTTCTGTAGCACGTTTATTTACATGAGACGGCTACCAGCCCTGCAACATTTCATATTATTCACCTCTTATGACATACCTGAGGAACCAGTAGTTATATTCTTTCTGGCTCCTCAGAGAACCCTGGGAACTATATGGTGGGAACTAGTGAGAACAATATGGATCTAAAATTCATTATGAACAACATACAATCTGCATCTTCATCAAGTATTATCCGGACACTTAAAGGGGAGGAGAAGCACTACATTTTAAGTCAAAATAGAAAGAAAATATCAACACTGGGATTAGTCTATATTCTGGTGATTTATAATGACCTGAGTCTAAATATACTGAGGAAACCTGCTAATATTCTTCTTCTTCCTCGTTAGTTCTGAAAAGGATTTAGTTGCATTGTTTTTGCCGTTTACAGCGAAGCTGCGATATTTGCGCCTTTCGGCCCGACACATCCGACTTCAGCACAGCATTTGTTGGCACCGGGTTTGCCTTCCCTCTCCGATCCCTACTCTCTTGGCCAGACTGCAGTGATGCAGCCTGTTTCCAGGACCACCACTTGGAGGTGGAGTAGGGTCTTGGTCATCTCTGGTTCACTGACCCTGATGCAAGCAGTCAAGCTATGAGTCGCTGACTGCATTCATCTCTCATCTTCGGTCCCGCTGATATCATTACAAGGCAGTCCTTGTTCTGGAATCCCCAGGGTGAGAGAGGTAGAGAAAGACCAAAGAACACATGGAGAAGAGAACTGAAGACAGACGTGAAGTGGAATATGAAGACATGGAAAGACCTTGAGCTGACGGCACGGGACAAGAAGACATGACATATGTTTGTTGAAGGCCTTTGCCCCTTCCTTGGTGAGTTGAAAGATGATAATGACGATGATGAATATAAATATTTCAAAATCAGCTGTTAGAACCCCATCGAGGCCAGCTCCTTGACGTGGAGATGGGGCTCAAGTACAGCCATCAGCGGCTGAAAAACCAAGACTGGCCAGGCCCTCCTACACTCGAGCAAGACCACAGTCTGCCCTAGCACGTCAAGGTGCTGAAGACGGAGGCAACCAGCCAAGAGGCGCACCACAGCAATCAGGATGCCATGTACATGCGCTATGGAAGTATGCCTATATCTGCAAAACGTTATGGCACTCGCCCTGTGACGAACACCCAGGCAGGCGCAGTGCCGGGCCCTCTGCCTCGGAAGGGCCCAACCCCTACTACTGGGGGTCCTTCTCAATTGCCCCGTGGAGCCAGGAGGCATGAGAATAGAGCTACTGGCCAAGCAAAGAAAAGACCATTTAAAATAATGCACTGGAATGTTGAAGGCGTCAATAGTAAAAAAGACGGTGTTGAGGATTGCTTCATGTCTGCAGCATGGCGCATTCCTCAAATGATTATATCTCCGCGACTGATGTCGATGATTGTTTCGTGCTTACAGACATTTGGATTTGTGCTCGATCCGAATGGCTGTATCATGGAACACCTCAAACGAATAGAGATATATCTCATCGACCGATGTCGATGATTGTTGCATGTGTGCATGCATTTGAGTTTTGATCACACTCGGATCTGCACCATGGAACATCGCAATTGAATATATATTAACGACGTAGTATGCATATCACTATGCATGACGCGTATGTCTTTATAACGACACTCGACGTGTGGGCTTCGGCCCCAACGGCAGCGTATGGCATGTGTGGCCATTGCCACTATATAATTCGACTTGTGGGTTTTGACCCGAACGGCAGTGTGTTTCAGAAGTGTGGCCATTGCCACTTATATTGCGTGGTACAACCACTTATTTATGGATGTGTGGCTGGGAAGCCATTTGAGCAGTGTATTTCTTGAACCAAACGTAAGTCGTCGAATGAATAACGCAGTTTGCATAATTAGGGCAGATTAGCCTGGCGTGGTATGCCAAAGGAACATTACGGTACTAGCAATAGTGTAAGACTAGTATAGATGGATATTGTACAGCTAGCGGCAAGCGTAAGCCTAGTGTAACGGATATTAAACGACTAGCAGTAGACGTAAGCCTAGCATAATAAGTGTATTGCAGAACTAGCAGGATAGTTAAGTCTAGTTAGCCTCTGAACTTATGCCAAAGGACATTGGCCGTTAAAAGGAACTGACCTCTAACCAGAACTCTAGATAGAGATTGTGAACATGTGCTTGTGAAATAATGAGAACTCTTACAGATCGTACATGAATGTGATGTGACTTTTGTTCCCATGTAGTTGGTGTCTGCTCATGGTATGAAATTACTAATTAAATATTTTGAGTCGTCAAAATCACAGTCTTATCAACTGTCGTATTCGGAGTTGAGTTAAATGCTATTTATCTTCAACTGATCATGACCAGTGATGATTAATGTCTTAACACGCTGCATCTCACACTGCCAATATAATCAATAAGACAAGAGACTAATACAGGTCAGTCAAGGGTCGAATATTTAATATGAAACATGTTCAGCACAGAATGTATCACAAGGGTTAAAGCAGACATTATCGATACCAACGGACAGTATTACGGAATCCTACAAAAGTGATAAGAACCCGAGGGACTTTGACTCTATAAACTGAATACGCATATAATAACTTGGTCATCCACAAATACTAGAAGTCATCGAAGCACCCAGAATATACTGGGGTCCCGGAAGAGCCCGTAACATACTGGTGTCAGAAAGTGTCTGGATTTCGTGAATACTGGATTCCCCCCCTTCAAGTATCGAAGAAAGTTAAACTGATGATGAACGTTTTAAATGCAAAATCATTCATTCAATCCTGACCGGCAACTGAAATGCGCAGGACAGAAAGTGACGTCACTACATCGATGCCGTCAACGTTAGCAGACAACATTGCCTGAGAGAATCCGAATTTTCTTCCACCAAAGAGACTGATTCACGCAGATAGAACGGTAATCTTCCACTCGAGAACCTGAACCATTGGAGAATGTATCTCTTCATCAAATTCATCTGAGACTGCGACGCAGATCGATTGAAGAAACTACGTTCCAAGACCGAAGCAATACTTTCAAACGGTTACCCTGCTGCGAAGGTCAAGGTCTACCATCAATGGACCTCAGCTGTTGAAGACACTTGGATTAGAATTACATGCATTCATGTATTTCTCAGAGGGACAACTAAACAGATAAGTTCTTGATTTTACTAGGGCGCTTGAACATTATCATATTGTCCTTGCATTAGCTTTGGTCTACAGTTCATCATCACTTTACTTACTTTTTACTATCATCTGTGTTTCCCCATTCATGTTTTTCGTATATTCGTATATTCGTCGTGTTTAATATTGACTGGAATTTTCCCAGGAAAGCTTCAGTGAATGTTAACTTCTATTAGATTTACATGCTTATATTGCTGACTGAGGATCTGACTGATTATATTTTTTCTTTGGAGTCAGGATATAAATGTTTCTTCGGTTCGCAATATAACCATATTTTGTGTACTTAGCAGTTTCGTCAAGTGAATTACGTCCTCTTTATTTACATAACCTACTTTCAGTACTGTTGACAATTGTTGTCGTGTGTGATCTAAAACTTCTTTGTCTACACGTTCGTTTATGACGACTTGTCTTGTTATATTTTTGTGATGTAAATTCTTTTCTTTCTTTTACTGCTTACTGAGTATAAGTCTCCTTTATTTACTTTATAAGTGTAAAGTGTTGTCGTATAATTGAAAAATCATTTCATTGTAAATCATTTGATTGTTTTCACTGTCTTTGTCACATGTTCTCCGAACTTGTTTGTTATTGATTAATATATTCATGTACATATTATAGTGAGTTCTATAGTCCTGGTGTATATTATAGACTATTGAAGGTACTCAGAAACCTATTATCATGTCTACACTACAGGAATTCATTGATATTGGAAAAAGTTATGGAAAATCAGGAGCGGAACTACAAAGTTTTGCAGATACGAAATATGATGAATATTTATCGCGTCTGGAAAGAATGGAACAGCGCGAAATGACTAAACGAGCTGATGAGCTTAGGAGGTTTGAATTAACCCAAGAGAGGGAAATAAAAGAAAAAGAGATGGCTCAGAAGGAAAAAGAAATATCCATGAAATTGGAATTAGAACGATTGACTATAGCTCAACAAGAAAAAGACAGAATTTGAAAAGGAAAAAATGGCTCAACGTGATAAAGAATTAGCTCAACAAGAAAAAGACAGAGAATTTGAGAAGGAAAGAATGGCACAACGAGATAAAGAAATGGAATTAAGGAGAATGGAACTTATGCAACTTGATCAAGCCCATAAAAATGCCATGGAAATGGAAACATTAAAACTTCATGCAGAAAAAGAAAAAGCTTTAGAATTAGCTAAAGTGCAGTCTGAACAGACTAAGACTGCGGCTGCTACAAATATTTTTTTATCCTAAGTTAAAAATGCCACATTTTGACCAAACTCGCGATTGTGTTGACTCTTTCATATCTAGATTCATCATCAAGGTCACAGCTCTGAACATACCCAAGGAAAGATGGAGCAGTCTTTTACGTGATTTTTTTTGACTGGTGACTCACTTAAATGTTTCATGAGTCTTGATGAAAAGAGCAGAAGCGATTTCGATGTCGTAAAAGAGGTATTACTAAGACGTTTCCAGTTAACTGAGTCTGGATTCAGAGATCGCTTTCATGCGGCTAAACCAAGCAAGGATGCAGATTTTGGTGAATTCATTGCATCTATTAAACATTTCCTTAGCAGATGGATTGATCTATCTGGTATAAATAAAACATATGAAGGTGTTATAGATCTCATGCTGCGAGATAAAGTTTTATCCGCATGCAGCACTGAATTAGAAGCATTTTTACAGGAAAGACATCCTAATTCTATCGATGAGTATGAAAAACTCGGAAGACAGTATCAAACCGCACATCAGAATAAAGATCTTCATAGATCGACTATTCGAGATCCTATGCCTGTGTGCGCTGCACAACATGATCACAGACCTCGATCGAAGAGCTTTGATGGACGTTGTCGTTCAGATTATTATCAATCCGACAGAGGTTTTTATAACTTCCGTCGTCATCGCTCTCCTTCGAATTCATATCGACGAGGTTATAGAGGATATTCACCTCATGATCGTGGGTATCACAGAGGCAGGGATTATGATGGTTCACATCAAAAAGGATACTATAAACAGAGATCATCTTATGGTAGAGATGCCAGGAAAGATGACTCTACTGATTTTTATTATAGCAATAAAAAGTCAGTCAATAATAACAAAGGTAATGCCAGATCTCCGTCGAGAGACAAAAATAAACAGAGACATGCAAATAGTTGCAGTGTTAAAAAGGAAAAAGGTAATGATGATAATGATCATGCGAACGCATGTATGGTAATGAATGATACATGTTATGAGTGTCAGTCGAAAAACAGATTAAAGTCTACAATTACACTTGATTGTGGTCATTGTATGCCAACAATGTCGGCATGTGTAAATGTCGGTTATCTTACATTTCATCCCGGAATATTGGATGGTAAGGTAGTGAGAGTTTTGCGTGACACTGGGTCTTCAACGATAGGCATTAAGCACTCGCTTATCGAGCCCTCTGCTTTTACAGGCAAATCAGTTAAGTGTGTCACATTTGGTGGGAATATAGAAACATTCCCTGTGGCACGAGTATACATTGATACTCCTTTTTACACAGGCACTGTCTATGCCTGCGGCTTGAGAGCACCCATAACTGAAATTATAATAGGAAACATACCAGGAGTTAAAGATTGCACTCCTGAGGAGATTGCAATGTGGGTTGAATCTCACCCACAGGTGGCAAATGCTGTTGTAACGAGAGCACAACAGTTAGCTACGGACATGGCTACACCACCTCCTCCTATAATGGATACAATTATGTCTCAAGTTGGCACTGTTTCACCTTCTGTTTTTGCAGAAAAACAGAAGAGTGACCCAACTTTACAAGGATTGTTTAGCCGAGCAGAACAAAAAACTATTAAATACACAAGAGGGGCTAAACAATGGTTCAAGATAAAGAAATCAATACTCACTAGATATTATGATGATGGCAAAACAATTATACATCAAGTGATAGTACCTAAAGAATACAGACCATTGGTCCTACAAACAGGTCATGACTCCCCTATGGCAGGGCATATGGGGATCAAAAGAACATTGTTTCGTGTTACGTCACAATTTTATTGGCCTGGGGTTAATAAAGATACAAAGTTATACTGCAAATCATGTACAACATGCCAAGGTATAGCACGTAAGGGCAGGTTCCATACGGCACCCTTACAGATTACAGACGTGCCTGAGAGACCTTTCAAAAAGATTGCAGTAGATATAGTGGGTCCGTTATCAATTGTTTCAAATAATGGATTTCGTTATATTTTAACTTGCGTAGATCTTTGCACGCGTTGGCCAGAGGCCATACCATTGAAAACCATCACAACTGCATCCGTGTCTGATGCATTATTTTCGATATTTTGTCGAATCGGTTTTCCGGAGGATATATTGTCAGATCAAGGATCACAATTTACTTCCAACATTATGAGGGATTTAGAATCCATGCTATCTGTTCACCACTCGTTTTGTAGTGCGTATAGGCCTCAATCAAACGGTGTGTGCGAGCGCTACAATAGCACTCTAAAACAGATGTTATCTAAGATAACTGAAGAATGCCCTCGTGAATGGGATCGGCTTCTGCCGGCGGCCCTCTTCGCTTTTCGTGAAGTGCCTCACGAGAGCACGGGATGGTCTCCGTTCGAATTGGTTTATGGTTCGAATCCTCGCGGACCAATGATGATACTCAAAGATTTGTTGATTGGAGCGTCAATTGATACAGCCACTCGAAACAGCTACGAGTTAGTGATTGATCTCCGACAACGAATCATCGATGCGTGCACGTATGCATCCCAGAGTATAAAATCAGCCACTCAACGATCAAGATTATTACATAATCAAAAGAGAATATTAAGATCATTCAAACCAGGGGAAAAAGTTTGGTTGTTGCTACCTCATAACGATAACAAATTACTGATATCATGGCAAGGTCCATTTGATGTTATCAAACAAGTCACAGATGTTGACTACTCGGTAAACGTTAGAGGTAAAATCAAAACCTTCCATGTCAACATGCTAAAATTAGCAGTTGAAAGACCACAGGAATTAATTCCTGTCATTAACTCTATTGATGATTCTTCACATCATACTGCTTCTTTTGCAGTTGTTCATGAAGAAGATACTACTTCGTCTATCCCTTTACAATTTCAACTACCTTCTTTGCAATCATCGGAATCTTGGAAAGACGTGACTATTTCTTCGTCACTATCTTCGTCACAACAAGATCAAGTTCGGGATATTCTTATTTCTTTCAATGATGTTCTCACCGACCTTCCAGGTCAGACATCGCTTATATCCCATGATATTACTCTTACTGATTATAAACCTATCAAACTTAGACCCTATCCTATATCTTTACACCACAAAGATAGGGTGGAGAAAGAGTTAAAAGAGATGATACGTTTAGGTGTGATATCTCCTTCGGAATCACCATATGCATTCCCAATGGTGATAGTTAAAAAGAAGGATGATTCTTTACGTATTTGTATTGATTTTAGGCGATTGAATAAAATTACAATCACAGACGGTGAGCCTATGCCTCTTTTAGATGATCTTTTATCAGAATTATCTAATGCTACCTTCTTTAGCAAACTAGATCTCTCTAAAGGCTACTGGCAAATTCCTCTTGCCGAAAATGCCAAACCTTACACAGCTTTCACAACTCCTTTTGGGCTCTACCAATGGAATTATATGTGTTTTTGGGTTAGTGAATGCGCCAGCGACGTTTGTGCGCATGATGCGCCGCCTTCTTGGCGATCGTAAAGATGTCATCACGTACATCGATGACATCTGCCTATTTCATGACTCGTGGGAAGACCATATTGATGGTTTAACTTCCCTTCTACATACGTTACGTATGCATGGTTTGACTGTGCGACCTTCAAAGGTCCAAATTGGTTGTCAGGAAATTTCTTTTCTTGGTCACCGCATAGGTAACCACAAACTGTATCCTGACGACAATACAGTCAAAAGAATTCTAGAGATTTCTACCCCTTCAACTAAGAAACAAGTTAGAAGCCTTTTAGGCTTGATAAACTATTACCATAAGTTCATCCCGCATTTCGCACAACTATCTACACCTTTGTCCGCACTGTTGACCAAAGGTAGTCCTAATAAGGTACGTTGGGACAAAGATTGCGAAAGCGCTTTGGTAACAATTAAGAAATTATTTAGTAATGCACCAATTTTGTTATTACCAAATATACGTATTCCATTCATACTTCAATCAGATGTCTCGAGTTACTCCATGGGTGGTTGTTTGCTGCAATGTTACAAGGAAACACTCCATCCATGTTTCTATGTGTCGAGGAAACTGACTCCGGCTGAACAGAAGTATGCGACAGGTGAACGTGAGCTCCTGTCTATGGTATGGTGCCTGGAGAAGCTGTCAAGATATCTCATCGGCACGCACTTTTACATTATGACAGACCATAGTCCTCTTACTTACATAACAGCTAGAACTATGCGTAACGCTAGAATACACCGATGGTATTTGTTGATTCAAGAATTTTCATTTACGATCCTGCCTATTGCTGGATCAGACAATAACTTGGCAGATCTTTTATCGCGCAACGTCTCTGAGAAGAAATTGAATTAACTCTTTAGTCACCATGTTGACAAGTGCTATTATTAATGTTATAAAATTTAATGTGTCTACTTAAAGATTATCATAGTTATAAGTAGGTAGTACTAATATTGATATGTTCGGGAGACGGGCGTCTTCTCCATCACTATCATCCGTGCCACAAGTGTCACGTTTGGAAGTGAGGGGGATGATGTTGAGGATTGCTTCATGTCTGCAGCATGGCGCATTCCTCAAATGATTATATCTCCGCGACTGATGTCGATGATTGTTTCATGCTTACAGACATTTGGATTTGTGCTCGATCCGAATGGCTGTATCATGGAACACCTCAAACGAATAGAGATATATCTCATCGACCGATGTCGATGATTGTTGCATGTGTGCATGCATTTGAGTTTTGATCACACTCGGATCTGCACCATGGAACATCGCAATTGAATATATATTAACGACGTAGTATGCATATCACTATGCATGACGCGTATGTCTTTATAACGACACTCAACGTGTGGGCTTCGGCCCCAACGGCAGCGTATGGCATGTGTGGCCATTGCCACTATATAATTCGACTTGTGGGTTTTGACCCGAACGGCAGTGTGTTTCAGAAGTGTGGCCATTGCCACTTATATTGCGTGGTACAACCACTTATTTATGGATGTGTGGCTGGGAAGCCATTTGAGCAGTGTATTTCTTGAACCAAACGTAAGTCGTCGTATGAATAACGCAGTTTGCATAATTAGGGCAGATTAGCCTGGCGTGGTATGCCAAAGGAACATTACGGTACTAGCAATAGTGTAAGACTAGTATAGATGGATATTGTACAGCTAGCGGCAAGCGTAAGCCTAGTGTAACGGATATTAAACGACTAGCAGTAGACGTAAGCCTAGCATAATAAGTGTATTGCAGAACTAGCAGGATAGTTAAGTCTAGTTAGCCTCTGAATTTATGCCAAAGGACATTGGCCGTTAAAAGGAACTGACCTCTAACCAGAACTCTAGATAGAGATTGTGAACATGTGCTTATGAAATAATGAGAACTCTTACAGATCGTACATGAATGTGATGTGACTTTTGTTCCCATGTAGTTGGTGTCTGCTCATGGTATGAAATTACTAATTAAATATTTTGAGTCGTCAAAATCACAGTCTTATCAACTGTCGTATTCGGAGTTGAGTTAAATGCTATTTATCTTCAACTGATCATGACCAGTGATGATTAATGTCTTAACACGCTGCATCTCACACTGCCAATATAATCAATAAGACAAGAGACTAATACAGGTCAGTCAAGGGTCGAATATTTAATATGAAACATGTTCAGCACAGAATGTATCACAAGGGTTAAAGCAGACATTATCGATACCAACGGACAGTATTACGGAATCCTACAAAAGTGATAAGAACCCGAGGGACTTTGACTCTATAAACTGAATACGCATATAATAACTTGGTCATCCACAAATACTAGAAGTCATCGAAGCACCCAGAATATACTGGGGTCCCGGAAGAGCTCGTAACAGACGGCTACAGCAAACTCGTGAGGAATAACATCAGTGCATGTCAGCTTGAAACATATATGGAGGGGGCGGAATACCAGATGCTTCATCTCAGGACAGAAAGTTCAGAATTCCACCTGCTCAACTACTACTGTCCGAGCGACCGCCCACTGGCACTAGATACAATCCCAGCAAAAGAAAGACTGATTGTATGCGGAGACTTTAACAGCCACTCACAGAGCTGGGGCTATGATCACATGGACAGGAGAGGTGAGGAGCTTGAAAACTGGCAGGATGACAATGGGCTTATCCTGATTAACCAGCCAATCGACCCACCAACCTTCTACTTGAGATCATGGCACACCACCTCTACACCAGACCTGGCATTCTACTCACCTGGCCTGGAGTGGAACACCACACGCGTTGTAGGGAAACAACTTGGAGGCAGCGACCACCGGCCAGTCTTCCTAATTGTGGAAAATGAACTTGTCAAGGAGAGCAGCACTCTCTCTAGGTGGAACTACAAGAAGGCAGACTGGACAATGTACCAGCACCGTACTAGTATACTGGCTAGAAATCTGACTGTAGACAAAGACATCAATAAGCTAGTCGATGAATTCAGCAGATGCATATTACAGGCTGCTCGTGAAACAATACCTAGAGGGGCTCGTAAGCACTACAAACCATATTGGAATAGTGAACTAGAGCAGCTGCACAACGACGTGGAAACATCTCGAAAGCAGGCAGAGACCAGTCCATGCCAAGAACACCACAATAACTACCAGCAAGCTAAGGCCAAATTTCAAAGGGCCAAGTTGCAGGCCAGGCGAAGAAGCTGGAAGGAGAAAACAGAGTCCTTGAACTTCGAAAGAGATACGAGAAAACTGTGGAAGCTGGTAAAACAACTTAACGATGAAGGTACAGGGAGAAACTCAAGGATTGCTCTGTACAAAGATGGAAACATCCTCATGGGAAAACAGGCAGCTGATCACTTTGCAGACTCCTTTGCTAAAGACAACAACATCGAAGTTAGCCCAGAGAAGCAACAGGAGACTCATGAGAAACAACAATACGCAGGACGAGATGGAACCATACCTGAAGTTATGGAGGCACCAATCACATTCAGAGAACTGGAGCTTGCAATATCCAAATTGAAAATGAGAAAGTCGACAGGAGTTGATGGAGTGTCCAATGAAATGATTAAGAACTTGGGAACCGCAGCAAAAACAAAGCTGCTGCAGATCTTCAATAACTGTTGGAACTCAGGCAGGGTTCCACAGACCTGGAGGGAAGCAATCATGATAAAAAAAAAAAAACCAGGAAAAGACAGTTCCACTGCCTCCAGCTACAGACCAATCAGCCTTACAAGCTGCCTCTGCAAAACAATGGAATGTATCATCAACCTCAGGTTACAGTGGTACCTTGAAAGTGAAAACGTTCTTGTACCACAGCAGGCGGGCTTTAGGCAGTGTTATTCCACCGAAGATCAGGCAACTTACCTTTCGCAAGAGATTGAGGATGCGTTCCAAGATAAGAAACTGGTACTAGCAGCATGGATAGATCTAAGGAAAGCATTTGATAAGGTTTGGAAAGAAAGGCTTCTGAAGAAACTGAGAAATTGTAGAGTGAATGGTAAGATGTACAAATGGGTGAAAGCATACTTGCATAACAGAAGAGCCCGAGTACAACTAGATGGCCTCAAGAGTAAGAAAATTCTACTGCGTCATGGCGTCCCTCAGGGAGGGGTTCTGTCCCCCACACTTTTCCTAGTCTACATCAATGACCTGGTTGCTGAACTACCACATGGAATGAAAGTGGCAATGTACGCTGATGACCTGGTAATATGGTGCACAGATGAGCATGCAACAGTGGCCACCAAACTGCTACAAAGAGCTATAGATGCCTTAACCTCATGGGCAAATAGATGGTGTGTCAGCATCAACACAGACAAGTGCAGCACTACGCTCTTCACCCTCTCTCCCAAACAAAATGCTGGTGTCATCAAGATAAACGAAGAGCTCCTGAGAGAATATAAACAACCCACCTATCTCGGAGTTACATTCGATGAAAGGCTGACATGGAAGCAGCACATCAACAAGGCAGCAACAAAGGCCAGGAGGAAGCTAGCCATCCTGAGAAAACTAAGTGGAACCACATGGGGAGCCAGCGGGAAAATACTTAGTAAAGTTTACCAGCAGGGCATACGGCCACACCTGGAATATGGGTCAGCTGCGTGGTGTCCAGCATCAAACACCACATTACAAGAGCTAGATAAGGTGCAAAACCAGGCGCTTAGGGTCATCACGGGGGCAATGAAATCAACGCCTATAGTGGAGATGGAGAAAATGGGGAGGATACAAGCACTGAGAGAACGCAGAGACACGAAAGTGCTAACACAGGCAGAAAAGTTCCTCTGTATGCCGAGCCATCCAATGAAGGACAGATTCCAAAACCTAGCAATGGGGCGACTGAAAAGAAGCAGCTTTATCCACCAGGCCAAATGATTTCGTAGACAAACCTCAGACCTGCCTAAAGTTAACAGCCCCCTAAAGTCTGTGCCAGAACAAACCCCTTGGAGAGAGGAGCATGGATTACCAGTACACATCCAAACAAAAGTGAAAGGAATATTCGACAGGGATGAACAGAACAGTGTGCAACGTAGGACAGTCACTCTCAGTTTCCTGGATGATGAATACCCACAGGACCTCTGGGTCCGAGTATACACGGATGGGTCAGCACAGAATGCAGTAAAGAATGGAGGAGCAGGAGTGTACATAGAATACCCAAACAACACTTGGGATATGGTCAGAGTACCAACGGGGAAATTCTGTAACAACTATGATGCAGAAGTCCAGGCAATTGAGGTGGCAACTGAGAAACTACTAACACCAATCTTGGTCCACAGCCTGTAGTTTTCCTGACAGATGCAAGATCAGCACTCCAAGCACTTCAGTCCAGAAAATTGCCAGGTATACAAGCCCTACTTTCTGAACTGTGCAACCAGCGCAAGGTCGCCATGCAGTGGATACCGTCTCATTGTGGAATACCAGGAAACGAGAGAGCAGACGGACTGGCTAAAGAAGGTGCTGCAGACGAGCAACCAGATGTACCAGTTACGTACCATCAGAAGAAAAAGATGATCAAATCTATCAGAAAGCCACCAACACCAAAGCAGGATGACTACCAAGCTATGAACAGATCAGAACAAATAGTCATTCTGCGCCTCAGAACAGGACACAACCGCCTCCATAGCCACATGTATACAAAATTCAAGATTGGCAATTCAGCCATGTGTACATGTGGACAGGCACCCCAGACTGCGGAGCACGTACTTCAAGATTGCCCCGAATATGATATATTGAGGCAAACCCACTGGCCCAGAGAAACAACACTGGAAGCAAAACTATATGGACCTCTGTATGAACTACAAAAGACAGTGAAGTTTATACAAGAAACAACATTGCAGATATAGACAATATAGTTCAAGCGAACGAAAGAAGAAGAAGAAGAAGAAGCTGTTAGAACACATTCTAAGTTGGTATATTTTGAGTGTGAAAATTGTATTTTCTTAACAAACTGTGCTTTTCCATGAATTTCTCAGAACATTGTTTTTATGTTATTAACTTTTTTTTATAACTTGCTCATTTATTGGTCAACAAGAGATTTGGCACAGATACTTTCAACTGCATTGTCGTAGATTTTAGATAGGAGTATTAAGACTTGGGTTAGGTCCCTTCTGAATAGGTTGGAATGAGTGATAGATACAGTGAGAGCTGGTGAAAGGCAATAGAATTTCCCACACGTGAGATGATAGAATGTGATATAGAGGCTGTCTTTGAGAATCGAGATAATCTTCTCTCTCTCACCTATCTTCTACGACCGCTTTTAAAGGCGTCAGACAGTCTAAACACAGATATATATATATGTTAATATCGCTCTATCTACTCACGGGCACGCACATACACGTGACGACAGTTAAACACACAGACGTGGGAATCTATAACAATGAATTTATATGTATTTGAACGAGCTGACCAACGCACTGATTTAGTTCAAGAGAGAGATTTTATTTATTATCATCAAAAAAAATCTTCTCACAACACCAAAAATACATCAAGGAAAAACATATACAAATAGTCATAAAATTTAAGAAAAATGCTACAAGGATGATAGCCCCGTTATGCTCTTCGCTCTAGGTTTAGCCCACAGCCCCGTTAAGAGAACAGATGATGGCCCAAAGAGTTATAGATACGTAGGGTTTAGGCTAAGAGTTATTCTTCTTTTCTCGTAAATGTATGCACAGAGTTGAATAATCTGGTTTAGCCTAAGAAGTAAAGAAACTCTAGCAAATAGTAACAAATTCTGCAGGTTAAACAAAAAGAATTACGACAGTAAATGTGTGACGATAATACACCGGTAAAATAACACTCAGACCTGTGTACTCTCATTCATCCAGCCATGGCCTTTCTTACACATGTATACTCACACTTTGCTCGCTGCCTCTGGGAACTCAATAGTTCTAGGACCTTCACACAGACCCGAAAATGCAGTCCTTGACCAAGAAATCCCCAGTTCCAAAAGACGTACTAAACTCTAAGGGAACGATTCCTTGGGGGTTCTAATTTTTCGAATGTCTGATTAAGTCACATAAAATTTTGTCCAGGCACGAAAGTTAGCAGAGCACAATGTCATTAGCTTTGGATTCTAGAATTAAGGAATGTCAGATCGGTGTCTACTTCCAGGAAGGTACTATATTTTGTCACCACAATACTAGTCACAATCTCTTGCGGAATGTTAATCTTGTAATATTCTCGCCGCCAGGCAGCATGTACATTTAAATTTGTGGAGCAATATGCACTGGCTCAAAAGCCCAATATATATATTTCTAGTCTTTAGAAACCGTTAGTGGGGTTGCTATTACTGTCTCTCTCTGATGGCTTATGCACTGTCAGACCCGTGTTACTTGAAACAAAGAAACCCACGTGGTTAAAGATAGGAAATGTCTATGCTTCTCACAAATATGTCTCTCAGGCTAGAAAATAATACAGACTTATAAATTATGCACTCAGTTCAAAAGAAACTAGTTAAAATGAAATGAGCGATTTAACGCTTTAAACACTTTAAACCCTACACACAATACTAGATATATAATATTAATATACCTCAACCACAGAATTACTAAGAACGTTAAACCACTTCGACCAAACTAAGGCCATCTCTATTTACAGAGATTATTTAGAAATCGAACGAAGGTTGTTCTAGTCTAACTGCAAAGTTACTGAGTGAAATGAAATAGTTTCAAACGTGGGTTAATATTTTAAACCAGACAAAGGATGAACTATTATTTCGTAGAACGAAATGCTCTCCCCTTTCCGGCTTAAACGATACGTTTCACACCTAACATGTCGTAACTGCCACCACTGACCAAGATGTACGCGTGTCAGTTTCAAATCTCAGACAACCTGTCTCCAATGCAGGGCAGTTTTCACACTACAGCTGACCATGGCCCACAGTGAGCGCCGTGTCAGTTTGGGGATTTTTCAGACAAATGTCTGAATACTGACCGGTGCAGATGTAAAGTATCACACCTCACCGGGACTTATTCCGAGAAGAAGCTCGCGCGCTCGGTGAGAATGTAGACTATTGTCTACGTCCTATGTTCAGCGAACCGACTTATCATGCCTTCTGACGCCCTGCAGCCCTGACATCTACGTAATATCGTCCTAGCGCGATTCTCAGTTTTGAGAAAGAAACAGGTAAAGTTTAAAATACTGAAGAAAATATTTTTCGCAACCGAGTGATGCGAAAAATACAGGAAAAACAAGTATGGAAAGAATATAAATGAAAGGATTAGGGTGAGAGAATAGGAAGAAGATGTAGGTAATTTAATGACATAAAGACCTACGTGACAGGACGTCCCCCCTTAAGATATGGAAGCACTCCATGTCTACGTTATGGAATTAAATTTCCTATAACCGTAGCTTCGGGGTGTCTGTCTTCTTCCCTCTCATCTTCCCCCTCCATCTCTCTCCAATTCCTACTGAAGTCTACTCCCCAAAGTTTCCTTCCTCTGGAATGTCTCCCATGCGCGCTTGAAAGAGCGTCGCCGCTTCTGACATTTTTGAAAGATTTCCTGTGATAGCGGTGGAATATCCCTGCCACTATCATCATCTTCGTCAGCTCTGGCGATCGTCAGGAGATGGTCGGAGGTTGGCACTGGTCTTTCCAAGTATCTCTTTAAGAGATTTAAATGGAAAACCCTCTCCTTTCCTTCAATAGAGATCTGGTAGTTAGCCTTAGAAATCTTTTTCAGGACGGTAAACGGCCCTTGCCATCCGATCCTCAGTTGGTTGTTCTCAGTAGGGAGTAACACCAAAACTTTCTCTCCTGCTTCCAGTTCTCTCTCTTCCGCGACTTTCCTGTATCGGTTAGCGTGCTTTGTGCGAGCTCGCTTAAAGTTAGTCGTTGCTAGGTCCCACCCTAGTTTCAACCTTTCCTTTAAAACCGACACATATTTACTTGCTGAGACGACTGTCTCATCCGCCTTCTCGTCTGTCAGAGACTGAAGTAAGGCTTCAAGCGGGCCCTTAATGGGTCTGCCGAATAAGAGTGTAGCTGGCGGAAATCCTGTGGAAGTATGAGGAGATTCTCTGTAGCCAAATAATGCTGCAGGAATACAGAGATCCCAATCTTCAGGTTTCACTTGTGCCAGCTTACTTAGCATCATGGTGAGGTTTCCATTAGCACGTTCCACGAGCCCATTTCCGGCCGGAGTATATGGCTTAGTGTGGATGTGCTGGGTCCTCAAGATCTTCATGATCTCATCCATCAACAGGTTTCGGTATGGGGATCCGTTATCCGTCAACACTTGCTGAGGGAATCCCAACCGAGTGAAAATCTGCACGAGGGCTTCTGCGATATGCTTGGCATCTGCGCATGTTAGCGGGATAGCTTCTGCCCATAAAGTGCATGTATCGACTAAGGTCAGGATAAACCTGTTCCTTCTTTTAGTCCTGTCGAAAGGCCCTAAAATGTCGATCACAACCCGTTCAAATGGTGTTCCCATTATTGGCATTTCACCCAAAGAGACTGGGGGTGCTCGTTGCTTGGGTGGCACACGTTGGCACTGGGCACAGGATTTGACATATCTGATAATATCAGTATTTACTCCTGGCCACCAATAATGAGTGGTTATACGTTGGTTTGTGGCGTTCTGTCCCATATGTCCGCTGAAGGGAAGAGAGTGCTCCATTTCTAGGATTTGGCTTCTGTACTGTTTCGGTACTAGGAGCTGATTAGAACCTTGGTCAGGCTTGCCCGTTCTCCGATAAAGTACGCCATCCTTAGAAAAAATGTCCCCGTGCTGTCTGGGTTCCTTAACCATGGGCAGTTTCCTAAAGCAGGGTGCCAAAGTAGGGTCCTTGTATTGCGCTTCTTTAAGTTCCATGGGTAACAAATTCGGCACAGGCTCCCGTTCCTTCTTGGTTTGCCCTCTTGTAGTTACTGCTGCCACAATAGGCTCTTCCGGTTTCCCAATACACACGTATCTCCCGCCAAGTATGACTGGGTAGATGGGATCATCCATAACAGCCGCTTTGATCACACCTCTGACAAAGTCAGAGTCGATCTCCACCAATGCGATGGGAAGCGCTGTAGGTGCATCACTCTTACGAACTCCACAAAGTTTGACGGTCTCTCCTGTCTCTTGACCGGGTTTAACTAGCTTTCTGGCAACAATGCAATCGTAAGAAAGCCCCGTGTCAAATAAGCAAGAAGTTTGAGAACCGTTCAAAGTAACAGTACCTCGCGTTGAGGGTCTATCCCCAACAGGTTGGGAATCACTGTCAATAATTCCGCCTTGCGAGACTGCTAATAAGCATCCTATGCGTTTCGGCTCGGTATGCTCGGTCTGATCATATGTCCCGTGCTCAGGGGTTCTCCCTTTGCCACCTTGTCCTTTCTGACTACGCTGCCATGTAGGGCGGTCGGGTTGATCAGACTGTTTGGGGTGGTTGGGGTACTTGTTTTTGTAGAACTTGGATTTTTCAGGAGGGGGGTTTTGAGGTCCAGTTTCTCTGTGGTTATTTTGGTTAGAAGCCTGAGAAGACCAGCGCATTTTGGTAACGCTCAGACTTCTCTAGGATGTCTTCGAGCTTTTCTGCACCCTGCTCAGCTAGAAATCTCCGGGTATCTGCAGACAATGTGTTCTTTATTTGTTCTGTTAAAACAAATTCCTCAAGACCTTCATAGGTAGAGGGGAGCTGTGAGAGCTCTAGGCACTTTGTCAGATAACCCTTCAAACGAGACGAGAACTGCTGAAAAGTTTCAGAATTCTCTTTCCGGCTGTTGCGAAACAGTTGCAAAAATTTGCGAGCGTTCATTTCAAAGCGCTCCAGTAACGCTTTCTTCAACACATCATAGTTGTCTTGTTGGCTGTTTTCCAGTTTGGCGTAAACATCATACGCACTACTTTTCAAAGCCTGGGAAAGCTTCATGTTCCAACGCGACCTCTCTAAACCGTACAGAGTTGCAATTTTCTCGAATTTTTCTAGCCAAGTGTCAATCTTCTCATTTGGACAAGGGAAAGATTCTAGCGGAAAAGACATAGCAGTGAGGTGAAGAGATTGACTGTTTGAAGGATCAGTTAAGGAAGAATGAGGAGAAGACTCTCCATTGCTGGAGGTAGAGGCAGCACCACGGCTTTGGAATTCTAGAGTTTTAAGCGCCAACTCGTGCTGTCTCTGTTTCTCTTTTTCCTCAAGCTGTCTCTCCTCTCTCTCCTTCTCATGCTGTCTCTCCTTCTCTTTTTCCTCATGCTGCATCCTGCGAATTTCCATTTCTTCATCCATCTTCTTCTGCTGTAATAGCCGGTCTGCTTCTGCTTTCCCCCTAGCTTCCTCTTTTTCCTCTTTAGCTTCAGCTGCTTTCCTCTCCGCATCATATCTCTCCAGTTCGTCCCTGACGAAAGCTTTCGCTTCGTCGCCGTCCAGTCCCTCTTCCATTGCTTCCTGTCTGAGCATTTGTCTCAGTTTCGCCCTTTCTGCCATAATAAGTCAGTGGCTGAGACTTAGACGAGAAAAAGATAAGGATAAGGGATACACTGGTTCCTACCACTTGCGAGAAAAAAAAATACCCAAAAATCAAAAGATGATATATTTAACCCTGGGATACCTCCTCCAAAAATAAAATCTAACTATCGCTGCTATTATCGGCAATAAAGCACCTAATGCAAAACACGACTACGCCAACTAAATGGTAGTTAAGATTACTTCTGAAAAATAAGTTGCTACAGTGGAAGCAAAAATAATTATTGCAAAAAAAAAATTTTGGAGAAAGAAAAAATAATCCCCTTAATTTTTAATCCACTATCAAGTTTACCCCTGAAGACAGTTCGGGTGAGGGAGGCAATTAATCTGGACGAATAGTCCGAAACGCACTCCTTAGCTTTGCTCAAACACCTACCTGCTTCAGAACCCTTGTGAATGTTATACACTCACAAAACTTTACCAGCGTTTAGTATTACAAATCAACAATAACATATATTCCGACAAAATCAACCTGTAACTGAAATGTATATTTTTTCTTAATGCTGTGGAAAAAACAACTTATCAGTTTGTGTGGTCAGCACGCCCGTAAACAGATCGTTAGTCTAGGGGATAAATTATTTTTAAAAGATACAAAACTCACAAGACATCACACTCTTACTCTATTTCAGAAAAAAAAAGAATCTTAAGTTCAAAATCCAGATAGACGAGTCCACATTTGTCGTACTCGTCTTCCTATTCTAAGTTCAAAAACTGGAAACGAGCAACCATTTGTCGTACTCGTCTTCCTATTCTAAGTTCAAAAATCCTACGGACGAGAACCCATTTGTCGTAGATTTTAGATAGGAGTATTAAGACTTGGGTTAGGTCCCTTCTGAATAGGTTGGAATGAGTGATAGATACAGTGAGAGCTGGTGAAAGGCAATAGAATTTCCCACACGTGAGATGATAGAATGTGATATAGAGGCTGTCTTTGAGAATCGAGATAATCTTCTCTCTCTCACCTATCTTCTACGACCGCTTTTAAAGGCGTCAGACAGTCTAAACACAGATATATATATATGTTAATATCGCTCTATCTACTCACGGGCACGCACATACACGTGACGACAGTTAAACACACAGACGTGGGAATCTATAACAATGAATTTATATGTATTTGAACGAGCTGACCAACGCACTGATTTAGTTCAAGAGAGAGATTTTATTTATTATCATCAAAAAAAAATCTTCTCACAACACCAAAAATACATCAAGGAAAAACATATACAAATAGTCATAAAATTTAAGAAAAATGCTACAAGGATAATAGCCCCGTTATGCTCTTCGCTCTAGGTTTAGCCCACAGCCCCGTTAAGAGAACAGATGATGGCCCAAAGAGTTATAGATACGTAGGGTTTAGGCTAAGAGTTATTCTTCTTTTCTCGTAAATGTATGCACAGAGTTGAATAATCTGGTTTAGCCTAAGAAGTAAAGAAACTCTAGCAAATAGTAACAAATTCTGCAGGTTAAACAAAAAGAATTACGACAGTAAATGTGTGACGATAATACACCGGTAAAATAACACTCAGACCTGTGTACTCTCATTCATCCAGCCATGGCCTTTCTTACACATGTATACTCACACTTTGCTCGCTGCCTCTGGGAACTCAATAGTTCTAGGACCTTCACACAGACCCGAAAATGCAGTCCTTGACCAAGAAATCCCCAGTTCCAAAAGACGTACTAAACTCTAAGGGAACGATTCCTTGGGGGTTCTAATTTTTCGAATGTCTGATTAAGTCACATAAAATTTTGTCCAGGCACGAAAGTTAGCAGAGCACAATGTCATTAGCTTTGGATTCTAGAATTAAGGAATGTCAGATCGGTGTCTACTTCCAGGAAGGTACTATATTTTGTCACCACAATACTAGTCACAATCTCTTGCGGAATGTTAATCTTGTAATATTCTCGCCGCCAGGCAGCATGTACATTTTAAATTTGTGGAGCAATATGCACTGGCTCAAAAGCCCAATATATATATTTCTAGTCTTTAGAAACCGTTAGTGGGGTTGCTATTACTGTCTCTCTCTGATGGCTTATGCACTGTCAGACCCGTGTTACTTGAAACAAAGAAACCCACGTGGTTAAAGATAGGAAATGTCTATGCTTCTCACAAATATGTCTCTCAGGTTACTAAACGCTGGCAAGTTGGGTACCACCGTTTCACTATATAAAAGAAAGAACACATATCAAATAATTTACATATATGTACTCATTATAACTTACATTTTAAATAGCAAGCCTACAGCTTGACTTATCTTTAAAACTTCCCGTAAAGTAAGTTATATAAAAATCAATCATCAGGAATTTAGGAATATCTTCGTATTCCGTCACTATTCACTGATGTCGCATCTAGCATTTTATAAGTTTGATATAAAATATTCTCGTCTGAGTATTAGCCGTTAAATTAAATTCCTTATAGCTACTAGTTTGTTAAGCTTAGAAATATTATTTATTCTGCCTTCCACTGTATGCGTCACTAGAAAATAATACAGACTTATAAATTATACACTCAGTTCAAAAGAAACTAGTTAAAATGACATGAGCGATTTAACGCTTTAAACACTTTAAACCCTACACACAATACTAGATATATAATATATATAATATTTATATACCTCAACCACAGAATTACTAAGAACGTTAAACCACTTCGACCAAACTAAGGCCATCTCTATTTACAGAGATTATTTAGAAATCGAACGAAGGTTGTTCTAGTCTAACTGCAAAGTTACTGAGTGAAATGAAATAGTTTCAAACGTGGGTTAATATTTTAAACCAGACAAAGGATGAACTATTATTTCGTAGAACGAAATGCTCTCCCCTTTCCGGCTTAAACGATACGTTTCACACCTAACATGTCGTAACTGCCACCACTGACCAAGATGTTCTCGCCGCCAGGCAGCATGTACATTTTAAATTTGTGGAGCAATATGCACTGGCTCAAAAGCCCAATATATATATTTCTAGTCTTTAGAAACCGTTAGTGGGGTTGCTATTACTGTCTCTCTCTGATGGCTTATGCACTGTCAGACCCGTGTTACTTGAAACAAAGAAACCCACGTGGTTAAAGATAGGAAATGTCTATGCTTCTCACAAATATGTCTCTCAGTTTCAAATCTCAGACAACCTGTCTCCAATGCAGGGCAGTTTTCACACTACAGCTGACCATGGCCCACAGTGAGCGCCATGTCAGTTTGGGGATTTTTCAGACAAATGTCTGAATACTGACCGGTGCAGATGTAAAGTATCACACCTCACCGGGACTTATTCCGAGAAGAAGCTCGCGCGCTCGGTGAGAATGTAGACTATTGTCTACGTCCTATGTTCAGCGAACCGACTTATCACGCCTTCTGACGCCCTGCAGCCCTGACATCTACGTAATATCGTCCTAGCGCGATTCTCAGTTTTGAGAAAGAAACAGGTAAAGTTTAAAATACTGAAGAAAATATTTTTCGCAACCGAGTGATGCGAAAAATACAGGAAAAACAAGTATGGAAAGAATATAAATGAAAGGATTAGGGTGAGAGAATAGGAAGAAGATGTAGGTAATTTAATGACATAAAGACCTACGTGACATGCATGATAAAACTTTTGTCAGTTCCGATTTCTGATATCTTATCAAAATTTTTATTTACTGCAAATAATGTAGAATTTTGTGAAATTTGTTAATATTATTAGATATACTAAGTTATCTAGTTCTTATGTCTGTTTCCATGTATTTTAGGGTCTACATTTCTTTTACTCTAGGGACCATAACAAATACTGCCTTGTGATTCTATCAGCAATTTTCCTTGACGTGTCCTATCCAATGCTAGTATCGTTTTCTCACCTCCTGCTCCACTAATTATTTTCTGGTTGTTTTGATCAATTGCATACTGGTCACACTGTTATACCAACTTGAGCTTTTTCTGCACAAGCCTTTTCCTTGATCCTTTTTTGAGGATCTATTAAAGTTGCCATAATTATAATCTATAGACAATTTTTAATTACAATGACGAGTTTACAATTCAAATTTGACGCTCATAACTCGAAAAATCCAAAGAAAACCTTATCGAATTTAAATATAGCATTAAAATCCTAAATGGCCTCCATTTCCATGGTAACCAATAGCGTAAGAGCATCAAATGTTTTGTTTTGCCTAACTTTTACTGATGTAGGTCAGCCTGTGCATTTTAATGGAAATCCCTGCAATTAATTATGAAAACATCATTTTATCGTAGCTCATCCCCTTAACTTCGCATAATACAGAATCATGCCCAGATAGAACTTAAAGACACTTGCCTAAGCTTGACAGGTTTGTGCCTCGAGGAAATGAGGCCAACAGATTTTTTAAAAATAAATGAATTAAAACAAACCTGGGCTATTTCTGTAGGTTCCCCTTTCACTGGACAGGTGGCATATGCAGCATTGATGAAGTGACTGTAGAGACAAAGAACAATCAAATATATTCATTTCTTCCTTTACTGCTTCTTCTTCTTCTTCAAGTACCATGCCTAGTGGCATAGGAGATCATGTCTCTCCACAACTTCTGGTCTCCAGTACAATTTATCAATTCTGTTGTTGACCTTCCACGCCACGATGTCAAACTGTCTAGTATTTGTTCTCTTTGTCTTCCCCTATCTCTTTTTCCTTCAATCTTACAGGTTGTTATTTTATATGTCTGCTTTCCTCTTCTCATAAAATGCCCCCAAAAAAGTGGATTACTTCTTTCTAACTTGTGAAATAAGTTTCCTTTGTGCAGTGGCCTCTTTCAGGACATCCTTATTACTCTTTTTGGCTGTTCATGGCATTTTTAACATTTTTCCGTAAAACCACATCTCTGTGGCCTCTAGTGCCTTCCCTACTTGTTTACTAATTAAAAAATATGAAATAACATTTTAAAGTAGTAGAAGTTAGAACTCCTAAAACCACTTTCGTGTTAAAGTAGATCCATTTTACATAATGTAGGAAAATTTCAGTTGCTTCTGATCATAAAGTTTTTATCACAATTGGAAATTAGTTGGCACATTTAGAAAAAGCAGGCAAGAAATGAAAATAAACTATATACACTGTCAATTTTCCCATCATTGTTAAAATGAAACTATTTTGCCTCATGGTGTTTGGCAAAGCAGTCATTTGTGTGCAGGTGTGGATGATTTGTTATTTTGTATTACTGTATGAATGAATGAATAGTTTAAAATGTAGATACTGTACAACAAAGTAAGGCTACAACTTACCAGTCTGAAGAGATACTGTACAACAAAGTGAGGCCCCAACGTACCATAGTCTGAAGAGATACTGTACAACAAAGTGAGGCCCCAACGTACCAGTCTGAACAGATACTGTACAACAAAGTGAGGCTCAAACTTACCAGTCTTAAGAGATACTGTACAACAAAATGAGGCTCAAACTTACCACAGTCTGAAGAGATACTGTACAACAAAATGAGGCTCAAACTTACCACAGTCTGAAGAGATACTGTACAACAAAGTGAGGCTCAAACTTACCATAGTCTGAAGAGATACTGTACAACAAAGTGAGGCTCAAACTTACCATAGTCTGAAGAGATACTGTACAACAAAGTGAGGCTCAAACTTACCATAGTCTGAAGAGATACTGTACAACAAAGTGAGGCTCAAACTTACCACAGTCTGAAGAGATACTGTACAACAAAGTGAGGCCCCAACGTACCACAGTCTGAAGAGATACTGTACAACAAAGTGAGGCCCCAACGTACCATAGTCTGAAGAGATACTGTACAACAAAGTGAGGCTCAAACTTACCACAGTCTTAAGAGATACTGTACAACAAAATGAGGCTCAAACTTACCACAGCCTGAAGAGATACTGTACAACAAAATGAGGCTCAAACTTACCACAGTCTGAAGAGATACTGTACAAGAAAATGAGGCTCCAAATTAGACAGAGAGTCCTGAAAGGCATCTGGGTATCTGTTGGAAAAAAAAAAATGTAGCAAAGGTTGAAAAAATTCATGCAACCTCAGAACCTCGACTCTATAAGACATCAAAATTATTGTCATCATCATCTTCTTTTTTTTGTTCCTACTGGAGCATGGAACCATCACTGCCGATGACACCCTAGAGGAACCCTAAGCCAAATTACAAACTCTTACAGCAGTGGTTTCTGTAGTCATTTTATTTACATGATGAGGTTGCCAACCCCCATGTACAACCTCATATTTGTCACCTTTTACAATGTGCCTGAGGGGCAGTCGTCCGGTTCTTTCTTTGTTTCCTCAGAGACCCCCGGGTGCTACACGGGAAAACTAAAGTGACAATGCGATATTTGGCTTCAAAGTGCCCTAAGGTGTGTGGGATATAAGACATCCCTTCTTATGAAAGTAAATTTAGGTTCTACAATAGGAATGCCACTGCAGGTGTAATGTAGGGAGAGGAAACCTGGAAGGCAGGAAACATAATTAAAGGCAACTTGTGTATATTCCTCAACCAATGGCTCCTACATCAAAATAAGAATCTTCAACCCAAAAGTCAATTCAGTCCTATCGTATGGCTCTGAAACATGGAGAACAACAAACAAAAATAAAAAGTTACAGACATTCATAAGTGGGTGCTTGAAGGATTGAAATGGTATGAGTAAGTCATTAAGGTGTAACTGATGACAAGAACCAGACAAGTGCCAGTGGGACAAGAACCAGACAAGTGCCAGTGGGACAAGAACCAGACAAGTGCCAGTGGGACAAGAACCAGACAAGTGCCAGTGGGACAAGAGATGAGAAGAAGACACTGGACACACATTGAGGAAACCTGTTGATAGCATTACAAGGCAGTCCTTGTTCTGGAATCCCCTGGGAAAGAGAAGCAGAGGTAGATTAAAAACACATGGAGAAAAAAGCTGGAGACAGAGATGAAAATGATGAGGAAAATGTGGAAAGAACTTGAGCGGATGGCACATGACAGGTCATGTGTTTGTTGAAGGCCTATGCTCCTTGAGTGCCTAATAGGTATTGACTGAATGGCCCAGATGTGACAAAACAATGGCTAAATGTAAGAGTACTTAATCACATACCTAGATGAATGTAAGACAACTCCATATGATACATGGCTAAATGTAAGACTACTTAATCACATACCTAGATAAATGTAAGACTACTCTATATGATACACTGCTAAATGTAAGACTACTTAATCCCATACCTAGATAAATGTAAGACAACTCCATATGATACGTGGCTAAATGCAAGACTACTTAATCACATACCTAGATAAATGTAAGACAACTCCATATGATACATGGCTAAATGTAAGACTACTTAATCACATACCTAGATAAATGTAAGACAACTCCATATGATACATGGCTAAATGTAAGACTACTTAATCACATACCTAGATAAATGTAAGACAACTCTATATGATACACGGCTAAATGTAAGACTACTTAATCACATACCTAGATAAATGTAAGACAACTCTATATGATACACGGCTAAACGTAAGACTACTTAATCACATACCTAGATAAATGTAAGACAACTCTAGTAGATACACGGCTAAATGTAAGACTACTTAATCATATACCTAGATAAATGTAAGACAACTCCATATGATACACGGCTAAATGTAAGACTACTTAATCACATACCTAGATAAATGTAAGACAACTCTATATGATACACGTGTACCCGTTTTACATACCGGATACAATTATTTTATATTTTTATCTTTTTATATAAACTCCGCCAATGCCGGTCCCAAGCCCGGATGAAAAAGGAGGAGGGCGGCCTGCATGGAGGCCGTAAGGAGGCAGCCCCTCCACCATGCAAAGGCACAACAGGCCAATCACCTGTTTGCTTTAAATCACGATTACTAGCAACACAAGAGAGAAAACTGGACTGATTCTAAAGGCGACGAACTGGAACGGACTACGGACTACGACTTATGGAACTTGGAACACAAGAAGTATAAATGGGAAGGAAGAGGAGCTGGTGGAAGAGATGAGGAAAGCAAAACTAGAAATCCTGGCTATAACGGAAACAAAGAAAAAAGGACAAGGAGTCATGGATCTCGATGGCAACACGCTGCTCTACAGTGGTGTACCCATGTCTGAAAGAGCTAAAAGGGGCGTGGGTTGCATTGTGGCCCAAAATCAAAAAGATAGTATCAAGGGATGGAACTTTGTCTCGGAGCGCATTATGGTTGTTAAACTAAAAGAAGGAGAAACCATAGTCAACCTGGTCATAGTGTATGGGCCAAATGAGGATGAGAGAGCAGAGGTCAAGGAGGAATTCTTCGAGCTGCTTCAAAGGACAGTGGATGACTGCCTAGATGAAGTTATCATGCTCGGAGATTTTAATGCCAGAGTTGGAAATGACCATGCTAGATGGGGTGGAGTTATCGGAAGATATGGAGAAGATACTCTCAATGACAATGGAAAGCGACTCCTTAGATTCTGCAGTGAGCAGAATCTGATCATTACAAACACAAAGTTCCCCCATAAGCGCATACATGCATACACTAGATGTGAACCAACAAAGAATGAGAAGTCAGTGATCGACTATGCCATTGTTCGGAGAAGCTCATTCAAATATGTCCGAGATGCTAGAGTCTGGAGGGGGCCAGAGACTGGAAGTGATCACTACCTGCTAACAATCAAAAGAACAACTGAAAGAGTTGCTCAGCCTAGGAACTGTCCAACATCACGCAAGAAACCAAGTAAACGAGCAGGAGAAATGAGCATTAGGACCTACAAGCTGAGAGAGCCAGAAATTAAGACCAGATATCAGGGGCTTATTGCTGCAGCGGTGAGCAACACAGAAGAACGACCTGATGACTTGGAAACCCTCTGGATTAAATTCAAGGATATCATAAAGACAGCTGCTGCAGAAGCATGCGGTGAAGTCCGACTTGGGAACAAGAGAAAGAGGACACCTTGGTGGACAGAGGAAGTCAAAGAGAAAATAAGAGAGAAGAAAATGGCATGAAAACAATACTTAGGAGCTAAAAACACAACAGGACAAATGGAAAAATATAGAGAATATGTGACACTCAGAACAGAAGCAAAGAACAAAGTGCTAGCAGCAAAACAGAAGTCCTGGGAAGAATTTGGAGAAAAGCTAGAAAAAGATGCACAAGAAAACCAGAAATTGTTCTATAAGACCCTAAAGAACATGAGGAAGGAAAAACAATGCCCTCTCAAATTTATAAAGGACAAGCAAGGCAAATTGCTTACTGGCCCGAAGGAAGTAATGGGAAGATGGAAAGAATATTTCTCAGAACTCCTGGATGGTGAGCATGGTGAAGCATCAGAAATGATAAACACTAGCACAGAAGAGAAAACCAATGATGGTGAAGATGACATAAAGATGGAAGAACTGAAGGCAGCACTGGAGAAAATCAAGATGGGCAAAGCAGCAGGGCATGATGGTATAACACCAGAAATGGTTAAGTTCATGGGAGCATCAGGCGACCTATTACTCTTAAGGGTTTTACAGGCAGCGTGGTACAACAAGACCATACCAAAGGATTGGGAGATTGCCATAATAACACCAATTTTCAAAAAGGGTGACAATCGACAGTGTGGAAACCATAGAGGCATATCCCTTCTCAGTGTCCCTGGTAAAATCTACTCTAGAATCCTAGAGCAGAGACTCCGACGCCTAGCTGAGCCACAATTGGATGAGGTCCAGTGCGGATTCCGAGCAAACCGAAGTACTCAAGACCTAATCTTCACACTCAGACAGCTGAGTGAAAAGGCCCTTGAGTATAAGAGTGAGATGCATCTTTGTTTCATAGATCTGGAAAAGGCGTTTGACAGGGTCCCCTGGAGCAAACTTTGGGACTGTTTGGCAAGGAAGAATATTCCAGCACCTCTGATTCATGCTATACAGAGCTTCTACAAGTCTTGCAGAAATTATGTGAGGACAGCAAACCATAAGTCGGAAGAGTTCAGGACCACCACTGGTGTAAGACAAGGTGATATCCTATCACCTTACCTCTTCATACTCCTTATGGACGATGTCATCAAGGCATGTAAGGAGAGAACAAGAAAGTATTCAGTGGGGTACTGGAAGATGAGACAGGTCTATATTTCGGAGCTGGCATTTGCTGATGATGTTGCCCTGATTGCTAAATCAGAGGCACATCTCCAATCCAACCTGCAAGTCTGGAAGGAAGAGCTGGAGAAGAGAGAGATGGTCATAAGCAGCTCTAAAACAAAATCCATGGTGATATCTACGAGAAGAAAGAAAACATCAGATTAAGCTGGGAGAACAGGTCCTGGAGCAGGTCGACCACTTTAAATACCTCGGAGCTATTATAGACCGAAAGGGAGGCATCAAAGAAGAGTTGGCCACTCGAAAAGCAGCAGCTGGGAGACTTTTTCAGGCCATAAATCGAGGATTCCTCAGCAAGAGAGAGGTTGGTAAGAAAACGAAGATGGCTGTATACCACTCCACCTATGTCCCAGTCTTGACATACGGATGCGAGTCATGGGCAATGACTACGACCCATAAAAGCCAGATCCAAACCTCAGAAATGAGGTATCTGAGGAAGGTGGTTGAAGTATCAAGAAGAGACATGGTACGCAACCAGACGATACGTCAAGGCCTTAAATCCTACCCCCTGCAGACCCAAGTAGAACAGTCCCAATTAAGATGGTTTGGCCATGTCTGCAGAATGGGAGAAGATCGGATACCACGACAAGCATGGGAAACAAAGAGCCAAGGATCCAGACCCCGAGGACGACCCAGAGTCCGCTGGGAGGACAACATTAGACAATCTTTGAAGGATCGAGGACTAGAATGGAACCAGGCCAGGAGGAAGACAGCCGATAGGATAGTCTGGCGCTCTCTCTTCCAAACCTCTACACCTCACGGTAGAAGGGGAACGACTAAGTAAGTAAGTAAGTAAGTATCTTTTTATATATATTTCTGAAGAGTCATAATCGAGAATACTGGTTTGGTTCACCAGAGGTATAAATTCTCTTCGATAATTTACGGGACCCAGGTTTTTATTTATTCAGTTTCCTTGGACTTTGAGTGGCATATAATGTAGTACTATCCATTACAAATGATCCAACTGAATGTAGAACTTTTAATAAAATTCAACGATCCAATGATGTCCGTAATAAACCATAGCAGAAATTCCAACGATAATCTTTATTTTACAAGTCTTCAATTTACACAGTTGTTTTCATCAAATATTTGTAATGTCGGTTGCAAATTAAAATTTCCTACTCTATTATATTACGTTGGAAACTGGTACCAAAGTGTATTTGGTATTATTCCAGTTTCATATGTATCTGTTTATGTAGTGCAAAGTGTTATCGTCAAAACCAACTAAGAAGCTGGTGTATTTTGACGATGGGAGAGTGGAAGACAATTATGGAGCTAATCTCCAAAATAATATGTTCAAAAACCTACATCTAAAAATGTTCGACCTTAAACACAAATGACTGTTTGTCATTGTCGTATATATCAAATCGAACGAGTCCATACCAATTCTGTATCAATCAAGATACAATGTCCAATGTCAGGGGGCAAGCCAGCTTGAGTCTATCTAAGTCCTCTTCAACAACGGTCTGTCTCAAAAACACACCCATCCTGTTGCAAGGTCAGTAGCTAAAGACTGCTAAACATTAGTCTTCATACCGGATGTCTTATAGTCCAAGGAATCTATTGGCTAAAACCACTGCTTACAATCATTTGTGCACCACTTATGTATATGTCATCGTTACTACACTAGTTAAATTTACGTCATTATGTCATCATTTCCTATAACTGTCTTTGGTGTCTATGTTAAGCTTCTTTTGTTTTATAGATTAATTATGAATTACATCATCAGTCTCTATTGTCTCTTATGTTAGGTAGAATTTGAGGGTATCTTTTATATAATGTCGTCATCAGTCCGTTCACACACGGCTAAATGTAAGACTACTTAATCACATACCTAGATAAATGTAAGACAACTCTATATGATACATGGCTAAATGTAAGACTACTTAATCACATACCTAGATAAATGTAAGACAACTCTATATGATACACGGCTAAATGTAAGACTACTTAATCATATACCTAGATAAATGTAAGACAACTCTAGTAGATACACAGCTAAATGTAAGACTACTTAATCACATACCTAGATAAATGTAAGACAACTCTAGTAGATACAAGGCTAAATGTAAGACTACTTAATCATATACCTAGATAAATGTAAAACAACTCTATATGATACACGGCTAAATGTCAGACTACTTAATCATATACCTAGATAAAAGTAAGACAACTCCATATGATACACGGCTAAATGTAAGACTACTTAATCACATGCCTAGATAAATGTAAGACAAATCTTTTTTGTTACATGGCTAAATGTAAGACTACTTAATCACATACCTAGATAAATGTAAGACAACTCTATATGATACACGGCTAAATAAAAGACATTTCCACATCTGTTTTACCTAATGTAATATAACTCCATTCCCCAACTGGTTAAAAGTTTCACAACTCCCACTTTTATATCTACCTGACTAAATATACTACATTACAGTTCATACCATCCCAGTTCAATCCCCAGTTGAGGTGGGATTTTTTAGACCGCAAACGGCTCCGGGGTCTACCCAGCCTTAAAAAATTGGGCACCAGAGCAACTCTGGGAAGGTTACGGCAGCTGGCGTGATGCTGACCACATTACCCCTAGTGTGCCGATGGTCGAAAAAATATGGGCCTAACACCATATTCCCAATATGCCTCAATGGGTTGTGTAACAGGATCCTTTACCTTTCTTACAGTTCATACCTGGCTAAATGTAAGATGACTCCATAAAGAGCAGCATCATTTACAACACAGCTGACATCTACGTCATCTGTAACCTCTACACCACAACCAGACAACATGCTGAGGATGACATTATAATGAATATAAATTAGTAACACCACTGGTGCTGCTAAATAAACCTGTTGCAACTCTTTTTGCACACCACAATGTGTTCATTATATTGAAACGTTGCGTTGCTCAACAAGAGGGTTGCTAAGCGTAGAATGATGTAGAATAAGGTATTACATAACTGTGCGTGAAGAGCAACTGCTGTGGACTTTTGGAGGTGTCACCAGCCAGACAGGCTGCGCTATATGTGTGTTTTCTTGCTGCCGCTATGTCTGTCATTATACTTGTGAATAAGGAAAGTGTTTGTGCCTATTGATGTCAGGAGGTTCTTATAAAGTAGATGAGTATTCTGAGATTATTGAGAAATTATATAATTATGTCGCGGATCATAACTCAACGGACTTTCCTGAGAGGTGTTGAATGCACTGTGTTACTGTTGTAGTGTAACGAACTTGGAATTATGGCCCAGTACAGTTGGCCCGATAGACAGTGTATAACTATATATCATTCTATTAATGTAGAGCTGCTCGTTTGTATGGACTGTAAATAAACCTTGTGAGATGTCTACAGTATTTATCTGCATTCATTCAACCCATTACTGTTGCAAGTGTTCATTGATTGTTGGACAAACTCACACTAGAATGAACTTGGTCATATTATCTACATTAAGTATATTAATAATGCAACAGAACCATTGTGGCGAGATGGGTTGGATAGAAATAATAGATATAGTTCCATCCAGCTATGAAAGAAATTTTGAATTGAATCTGAGCGGGCTTATATACCCAACCTAAATCTTCTTCTTCGTTCGTCCTGAAAAGGACGTTGGTTGCGTTATGTCCATTTACAGCGAAGCTGCGATATTTGCGCCTTTCGGCCGACACATCCGACTTCAGCACGGCATTTTTGGGACCGGGTTAACATTCCCTCTTCGATCCCTACTCACTCAGCCAGACTGCAGTGATGCAGCCTGTTTCCAGGACCACCACTTGGAGGTGGAGTAGAGTCTTGGTCAGCTCTGGTTCGCTGACCCTGACGCAAGCAGTCTAGCTATGGGTCGCTAACTGCATTCCTCACTGTTGACGCGTCTTAGGTCCCCAACCTAAATCTAACCTTTTCCTTCTCGGCTGTTGTGCTAATTTTCAGACAAACTACTGATTTCCTCATCAATTACCAAAGATAATGATTTTCCACTGCATAAGTACAAGTATTTTGACTTGCTGTTCAATTCCCAAATAGAATGATCTCGTTCAAAGCATTAATCATAAAGCTATGGTAGAATTACTGGCGTGAGATTCATAATTTATCACTATAGTTAACTTGGCAATTCTAGACTGTCTTGCCCATGTTGCTACAACCATGATATAACAACCACAATACACATGAAACAACCTATACACTACAAAACTATTCTTCTTTCTATTTTTTTCACTCCTTGTGGAGTATAGAGCTGTCACCACAGTAGCTTCCATCCAGGAAACCTTCACCACAGAGTAGCTTCCATTCAGGAAGCCTTCACCACGGTAGCTTCCATTCAGGAAGCCTTCACCAAAGCAATTTTCAAGCTCTTGCAGTGATGTGTTATGAAGCAATTTGTTTTACACGGTAGCGCAGCAAGCCATATATACAACCTCACCTTAGACACCTCTCACGACAAGCGTGATGGCAGCAGTGGCCAGAATCATTCTTTGTTCCACAAAAGACCACCGCTAAACCACACGGGGCAACCAACTATTGGGATGCTAGCAACGATAATCACTGAGACAACATATCATCAACATCATCACCCTTTAGCTCCCCAAGGAGCATAGGCCTTCAACAAACTTACGCCAAGTCTTCATGTCCCGTGCCATCAGCTCAAGGTTTTTCCATATCTGCGTCATCTCCTTCATGTCTGTCTCCAGTTCTCTTCTCCACGTGTTCTTTGGTCTTCCTATACCTTTTTTTTACCATGGGGATTCCAAAAAAAAAGACCTGCCTTGTAATGCTATAAAAAGGTTTCCTCAATGTGTGTCCTATCCATCATCAGTGTCATCTTCTCATCTCTTGTTCTAATGCCAACTGTATAGTTTCTGTCACCAGACATCAAACACTTCATTACAAAAATTGTGAAATAATAATAATAATAATAACAGAAATGAGAAAACCTATAAGAAGCAAAGGTAATCCCAGAGTTATAAGCCTGCACCAATGGTTATTCTTAGGCCTGATTTAATCATCATCGGTATTTTACATGACCTCTACACCTCACGGTAGAAGGGGAACGACTAAGTAAGTAAATAAAGGTATGTTACATAATGAGGTTGCTAATCCATTGCACAACCTCACATTAGTCGCCTCATACAATTTGCCTAAGGGAGCATTAACCTTATTCTTTTGTCGTCTCCTTGGTGATCCCTGGGAACAATACGGTTGAGCCCAATAAAGACAGCTTAAATTTGGATTGATTGTCAGCTTGAATCTGGAATGATTGTCAGCTTAAATTTGGATGGATTGTTGTTGTTTGTTGTTGATTGATTGTTGTTGTCGTTGACTGATTGTAATTGTTTGTTGTTGATTGATTGTTGATGTTTGTTGTTAATTGATTGTTGTTGATTAATTAATATTTGTTGTTAACTGATTGATTGTTGTTGATTGATTGTTGCTGTTGATTGATGACCAGAATCAACATCTTTGCACCCTGGGCAAACCCATTGGTGCTCAGCAAATGTTGAAGTGTATGAATGCTAATTGTTCCTGTTGCGCACTGGTTGTATACACAATGGATGCATCCTCTCATACACCCATCCCTGTTGGTATCCCGTTTGAAGCCAAATTCCAGCAATCTTAGGCCTGACAAATCATCAATTGCAGTGTCATTCTCTAACATGCGATCATTAATTGTCCTCAGTATCTCTTTCTTATCCATATCCAATGCAACTTCTATGGTAGTCTGTCAACTCTTTCATTGCCGCGTACCCCTGCATGACCAGGTCAGTATATCCACATTCCTGAAGATTTGCGGTTTGTATTGAGGTTTTCCATTCTTGCCGCAGCCTTCCATTTTTGACTTTACGAAGCATGGGCTAAGAGTCTGGCACAATAACTGCCCCTCTGAATGAAGATTCAGACAGCCACCTTAAGGCTGCAGTAGCTGCCTCTACCTCAATTCTCATGCTGGAGGTTGTTATCATGTAAGCCCTGCTATGTTCAGTGACAATTCTGCCCTTTACTCTAGCAGAGAAGCCCCAACCTGATTTCTCATCATGGATTACAGACACATCAGCGTACATAATGGAATCATCGTCCCCAGCACAATAATTTATTAGCTGATTAATTTCCAGCAGCGCCTTCCCACTGGCCCAAGTTCTGCACTCTCTGCCAAGACTGATGATGACTTGCTGGATTGAGAAACATTATAACATTTTTTTTTTCAATTACAAAAAATACCTCATCAAACATTGTGAAAATGGAAGATAATATAAAACTGTAAGGTGACAAACCTGCATAAACGAGCATGGCAATACTGCACAAATACTCCCGAGTCAGATTTGAAATTCAGCATCTGATCCCAGGAAAATGTGTAATCGTTGGCTCGATTTGCTTTGACATCCTGAAACAAACGTTCTCATTATAAATGGCTGGACACTGCTCTGAACTTTTGTTTTTTAAATGAATAAACATGCATATGACTTCAATAAAAAATTTTTAAAGAAACATAGAGTGAAATAAAGTTCCACAGGGTCTCTAAGGAGACAAAGAAAAAAAAAGGATTACTATAGTTCCCATAAATGCAGTTTCAACAATTAAACCCATCTACTCCGCACACAAGCTTCCAGTTTGGAAACAACATCGTTTCCCTGAAATGATAGAAAACATTCCTGCAATTTTGTGTGCTTCTATTGTTTCATATTTTTACATTTGTTCATTACCTATATGTAATTCTTGTCTTTGTCACCTGTTTGTGGCTGACGAAGGGTAAAACCCGAAACGTCCCTTGTTTCATGTGAACCGTTATTTGTAAAACTGATTCAATACCGTTTTATTGGTTTATATACTTATATTCCTTACCAGTTTTACAGCAGCCCCTTAATTTATTTACTTATACTATGCAATTAAGAGAAAGGAGAGCCAGACTGCAACAGAGAGAAAATCCATAGCGATAAGCTACATAGAGAAACATTACCCACGCAACACCTGGGCCCATGCACATACAGATGGATCAACAACAAATGCAACAGAAAATGGAAGTGGAGGTGTCTTACTGAGCTTCAGCACTGGTGCACACAAAAAAAAAAGCTGTCAGAAGCAACAGGAACATTCTCGAGTAATTTCAGAGCAGAGGCAGAGGCCTTGAAAACTGCAACAGAAGTTATAATGACAGAGGAAAGCACAGAGAGACAAGCTGCTTCCTTCACCAATGCACTGTCAGTAGTTGCAATGTTGAGGAGCCAGAATAATGCAGACCTGGATGACCTAAGAGTGGTGCTCCACAAACTGTGTCAATGATTCAAAAGTGTTGTGATCCAATGGATCCTATTTCATTGTAACATCCCCGGCAATGAAGAGGCTGACAGGTTGGCAAAGGAAGGTGGAAATCTACCTCAGCCTGATGCAAGCACAGCTTTTGAAGAGGCAAAGAGTTTTATCAGAATCAGATGCAGAAACAAATGGGATGCAGAGCATCCAGGTCACACACAAAATGATGCATACTACCTGCTCAACAGAGGAGAACAAGTGGTAATTTTCAGACTCTGCACAAGCCACAACACATTGGGATACCATCTACTCAACAAGCTAACAATAAGAACTACTGATGAGTGTAACTGTGGCACTGATAAAATGACTGCTGAACATCTGCTTCAAAGGGATGCCCAACATATGTGGAACAGAGAAAGCACACATGGCCGTTACCAGTATCATTCGCAGAAAAGCTCTATGGAGATGCAAACAGTCTCAAGCTGACCACTGCTTTCTTTGAAAATTTCAAGCAGACGTCTGAGTGTACGAAGAAGGATTACTGCTTTCTCAGGCATGTCATAAGTGGTGACGGATATGTGGTTGTGAAGGGACTGGCAACCTCGTCATGTAAATTAAACTGTTACAGAAACCACCACTGGAATGGCATATAAACACAGTAGGACCTTGATAACACTGGCTAACAAAAAAAAATTTTTTTTTTCTTTCTCTAACATTTCTATGTTTTTCTGGTCAATTTTAATGCGCTGTTTTTAAATCTGCAAACCGTTTTTCTCTATCAGGTCGGGATCTCTAGAAATACGCAATTGAAGTTTTTTTAACAACGCATACAGTATTACAACATCATTCGTACAAGAAGTATAACAGTTATGTAGGCTTGAATTTCTTTGCAGTCGACTTTCGTCGGTGAATGGCATGTGGTACATCGCGATGAAGCATCCAACAATAATCGGCAAGCATGGATCACACTCCACCGTCCTTGATAACGTGACTCCATTACGGCGATATCTTGATGGAATCGTTCTCCATGTTCATCGCTGACTTCGCCAAGGTTGTCAGGGAAAAAAGTCAAGATGCGAATCGAGCAAATGGATTTTGAGGGACATGTTACAGCCCATAATTCTGTTTGCATCTATGCACTGTTTAACAATATGCACATAGTCGACAGATTTGTGATTTCCCAGAAAGTTATCGACGATCGATTTGAATGCCATCCATGCGCGAAGTTCACCACCATGTAACAAGTTCTCGAATTGTTTGTCTGCAATAACTTTCCTAATCTGAGGTCCTACAAAGATACCTTCCTTTATCTTTGTATCGCTAACTTGCGGAAACTTTTCTCGAAGATAAGTGAAAGCTTTGCTCGTTTTATCTAACGCTTTTACGAAATTCTTCATGACCTACAACTTTATATGTAACGGTGGTAAAATGATGCTGTCTTTGTTAACTAATGGCTCGTGTATTACATTTTTATGCCCGAGCTGCATACGATCCCTGATAGGCCACACCTTTCTTGCATAATGTTCCTGTCCCATTCACATAGGAAGCAACAAAATTTAGTATACCCAGTCTGCATGCCCGTGAGAATTGCAATGACCTTTAGGTCTCCCCAAATCCGCCATTGGTAGTCATTGTAGTTTATTTTTGCCAAAAGTATAGCCATATTGTCATACGTTTCTTTCATATGAACAGAGTAGGCGACTGGAATTGATGAAAATAAATTTCCGTGATGCAATAACACGGCTTTTAGACTAGTCTTGGAAGAGTCGATGAAAAGTCGCCATTCGTTGACTATGTGCTCATGACCGAGGTGCACCATTAGATCGTTTACATCTTTGCAATAGCAAATGTCATCATCCATCTCAAAGTATTGAACAAGTTCTCTGTGTCTATGACGAAATTTAGATATCGGAGTATTGGGCGCTAAAAGATTCCATTCTTTGAGTCGCGAACCGAGTAATTCCGCTTGTCCTTTGGTAAGAGCGAGATCACGTATTAGATCTGAAAGTTCTGAAAGGTTAATTTAATGAACACCATCATTCACCGGTATATAATCCGAGTCAGAATTAGTTTTTAAAACAGGTAAACTATCACTTTCTGATGGTTCATTCACGTCCAACGGATATTGTTATGATGGAACTGGGATCTGACACGTGATTGGATCATGAAACACTGGTTTCGAAACCGATTCAATATTTGGATAAACCACAGACTTTCTAGTTTTAAAAGTGAAACCATGGATATTTGTCAAGCAGAAGTAACAATCAGTAGCGTGATTTGTCGGTTCACGCCATATTACTAGCACTCCAAAAGGCATCGACTTATGCTTCGGCGATTTTCGTAACCAACCTGCCAATGTATTTGCACAAGTCGAACAAACTGCATTTGGCTTCCAAGATTTATTTGCATCATCAACTTTCGAATCGAAATAAAGTTCATATGCTTTCTTTAGTAATGATGTAAAGTTTTTCTGGTGAACACGATCGGTAAAATATCCGCACACGTAACAGAACAGATCAGCCGAATTTCTACAAATTCTAAAAGCCATATTTCGCTCAGAATTATTTCAAAATATAGTAACTATTTGAAAAATAGCGTAATATATGTCATGCATCTTTTAGCAGTATAAAAAGTAGAATTATTTTGCATTTTATTAATTTTTAATAAGTTATATAGTAAAAATGAAACGGAGCAAATAACGGTTTCCCAAAAATATATTTATTCACAAATATCTTAAGAACCCGATGTGATAGAGATAAACGGATTTCAAATTTTAAATCAGCGCAAGAAACTGACCTAAGAACACTTATTCTTATATAAGAAAGAAAAATGTTGTTTGTCAGTGTAATCTGAAAGTCAATAATCCAAACAAGACAGCATTTTTTTAAATGTATCTAACATGTATCTGGTCAGTTTATCAGTTTGCTTAGTGAGAATGTGATTGTTTTATGGTTGGTTTGCTGTACTGTAGTTATGTCATCTTCGAAAGAGAAGCAGCAAATTTTAACAATTGAATAGAATACCGAGATTTTAAACAGACTTTCAAAGGGAGATAGCCAATCTTCATTGGATAGATTTTAAAGATACTGGAAAGTCATCCACAACTGACATTAAAAGCGGCAAGGAAAAACATTTTAAAGTTTGCATCAAAACTTGATTAATGTGATGGAGTAAAACAATGGAGAGAAAGAATTCTAGACAACATCTTTTCTTCAACAGGAATGTTTAAAGACAGTTCCAGCAACTGTGACATGATATTCTGGAGAACTTTTCCTGACCATGATTTTCTTCAAGACTGTTCTGACTCTGACATAGCATTCTAAAAAACTTCCTTTAATAAACAGGATTAATTCAAGAATGCTCCAAGGACTCTGGCATGGTATTCCAGAGAACTTCTTTTCTTCAACACAAATGTTAAAAGACAGTCCAGTGACTCTGACATGGTATTCTAGAGATTTCTTTTCCTGACCAAGATTTTCTTCAAGACTGTTCCGACGACTCTGGCATCGCATTCTAAAGAACTTCCTTTAATAAACAGGATTAATTCAAGAATGCTTCAAGGACTCTGGCATGATATTCTAGAGAACTTCTTTTCTATAAGTGTACACATTCTTCAACATGAATGTTTAAAGACAGTCCAGTGACTCTGGTATTTTGGAGAATTTCTTTTCCTGACCAGGATTTTCTTCAAGACTGTTCTGATGACACTGACACAGCATTCTGAAGAACTTCCCTTCATAAAGAGAACTTACTGAACTATGGACTCTGAAATGGTATTCTAAAGAACTTCTTTTCTTCAACAGGACCTATTACTTCTGACTTGATACAATTTACACTGATTTTGTTTTCTTTTTAAACATACCTTGTATATAAGGCTAAAATATGAACAAAGTTCAGTCACATTATTTGTACTGACAAAAAAAAGACAATAATGATAGTATGCAAGTATATTTCTAGCTCATTCATTTCCCTTTTCGCTCCCCACAGAGCATAGATCCACCACTGCAGTGAGCCCAATCACAGGAAGCCTGCACCAAAGCATAAATGTTCTCTTGCAGTGGTGATTTCTGTAAAAATTTGCTTTACATGATGACGTTGCCAGCCCTAAGCATATTACTAATGTCAGTACTAGTTGTTCATCATTATTTGCTCACTTTCACTCAGTATGATGTATATGTTTAGTGTCGCATTATATGACTGGGCGGCGATATCTGTGTCTTTAAGCCTGACGCATCTGATTTCAGCAATCATTTTTATTCTGGTCTGTTTTACTCAGCCTTTGGCTGTCCCCAGCATGTTCTACAAGTTCAGAGCCATACATTAGGACTAAGCGTCTGACTGGTTAACCAGTTGGACTGCATTCCTCTTGCGGCACAGAGCAAGGAAGGGAACTAGTCACCCCATCTCAGAAACGAATAAAAAAGCTGGACCTGGCATAGTGAAGTTTCTTAACACTTTACTTCCCTACAGTAGTATCAGGGACTACCTCTAACTTATTTTTTTTCTCCTTTTATCAAAAGATTTGACTTGACATTTGAGTTGAAGATTCTTATTGTTTTGTTGGGACTTGATTTCTTTCAATTTCAACATATTTCCCAATACAATAAAAACCCATTTTACTGTTTCTATTCTTATTATGTTGCATGATGTTAGAAAGACTTAAATTGCATGCTGACGAAAAGATCAGAGAAGAACAAGCGGGTTTCAGGCCGAAACGATCATGTATTGATCAAATATTCACACTAAGAACAATTATAGAAGAATCAGTGGAAAGGCAATCGCCACTTATTATCACCTTCGTCGATTTTCAAAAAGCCTTTGATAGTCTACACCGCCCATCATTGTGGAAGATACTTACAATCTATGGTTTTCCAACAAAATATGTGAATATAATCAAAGCGCTATATGACAATGCAAGATGTTGTGTTAGAACAAATAAAGGGAATACAGAATGGTTTACAGTAGAAACAGGGGTGAAACAAGGCTGTATTATGTCACCACTACTTTTTGGAATAGCTATTGATTGGGTTATGAGAAACTATACCCACAATGAACAATTGGGTATAAAATGGACAAATGGAAAATTCCTGGGGGACCTGGATTTCGCAGATGATGTAGCATTCTTAAGTTCAACACCAAGACAATCCCAAGAAGCAATAAATAATTTGTGTCATCTCTCGGTTTAAAATTGGTCTCCAAATAAATGCCTCTAAAACTAAAGCTATGAACTTTTCTAACGAGACCTTTGATATCATCTTGAACGGGGAAAAAAAACTACAGAAAGTTGAAAGTTTCAATTATTTAGGCAGTAAAATGACTCAGGATGGTGACACAACAAGAGAAATCCATACTAGAATTGCTTTGGCAGCTAGCGCCTTCAATAGATTATCTAACATTTGGAAATTACGATCATTGAATATACATACCAAGCTTCGTCTGTTTAATTCAAATGTTATCTCAGTGTTAACATACGGCTGTGAGAGTTGGAAAATAACAAAATCATTGGAGAACAAGCTGAATACATTCGAGAACAAATGTCTTAGAAAACTCATGAACATCAGTTGGAAAGAATTCAAGACTAATCGACAAATAAGAGAAGACTCTAGGCAGAAATATGTCTCCGACTATATAAGGAAAAGACGATGGTCATATATCGGTCATGTCCTACGAATGCAAAACAACAGAATACCACTACAGGCGCTCACTTGGGTTCCTGAGGGTAAGCGGAAAAAAAGGAAGACCAAAAGAAACACTCAGAAGAACAATAATAAGAGAAGGAAGAACGTTGGGCCTAAATAATGTGCAAGAGCTAAGAGGAGTGGCGTCACAACGAACAACCTGGAGAGCACTGGTTTCTGCCTTATGCGCCGTGTTTGGCGCTTAAAGAATTTATTATTATTATTATTATTATTCTTATTTTGATATCACAGTCTGCTCCTTCAACCTCTTCTATGTTGCCGACTAGATAACATTTATGAGTCCACATCTTAGAACAACAGTAAACAAACCTGAAGGATAATAGCGGTGACACCAAGAGCATCTGCAACTTCATCTATGTTATCTTCTGTGGTACGGCTTGCTAGATTTGACGAGATAAAGAAGCAAAGGGCATTAACTGCAAAAGTCCTATCACTTTTGTTTTTTTTGTAATCATGATTATTTCCCTTGAAATGGCTTGACATATGTATAACTCTAAAGGGACAATTACCCTTTCACATTATTTTATGTCATGGCGCTTTGCTACTGTTCATAACTCAAATGTATACACAGTAAGTGAACCAGATATATACAAATATGCATGCACACCTAAATAAGACAAAAATGATTATATATATATATATATATATATATATATATATATATATATATATATATATATATATATATATATATATATATATATATATATATATATATATATATATATATATATATATATATATATATATATATAAAGTTAAAGTTAGTTGCTTATCCTTTACAGGACATGGCAATCAACCCCAGCTTTTATTGGCTGTTTGTGATTTTTCTAGGCAATTTTTTTCATTCAGTAGTTTGCCATTGCTTTCTGAACGGTACGGTGCTTATACCATTGTAAAAAATCCACACAAAGCGATCTGCTACCAAACCGCCTGCAGCAGGTTTCGAACCTGGTATATCTGGATTATGAAACTGTGTTCATATCCATTAGTCCACAGACGCCTATATATATCTTCTTCTTTGATCCTTAGCCACCGACTGTTAAAGCAGTCAGTGGCCATTACGCCTGGTGGCGTCTTGTAGGACACCAACAAACTGCGTCCACTTTGCTCAGCTGGCGGCCATCCTTCGTGCAGCGCCCCAGCTCTGAATCATTCTTTGCATCTCGGCCTCGAAAGTTATCCACCAAGTTGTTTTTGGTTGGCCTTTCTTTCGCTTTCCTTCAGGTATCCATAGCATAGCTGTTCTTGTGACGGCATCAGGGTCTTATATACATATATACATATTGTCTGAACAGACAAAGAAGGTCAACTGCGACTACTGCACCCTCAGGCATGTCATACAAGGCAGACTAATATGAGATCGTGCTTGAGGCTGGCAACCTCATCATGTAAAACAAGTTACCACAGAGACCACCGCTGTGAGAGCATGAGGTTAGTTGCTGCAGGTTTCCTGCAAAGGGACCAGCTGCAGTGGTGGGCTCCATAATAAATGTATATATATATATACTGTTCAAAAAAAGAAACGCAACTTTTTTGGTGTTACTTTTATAAAAGATATTCGCTGATTGGACATCAGTCAACCTATCGACTGTGTCCACCTGGTCATTAACTTCTCGTGGTTACCTGAATTGTACTCACCTCATGATTCGTGAGGTCATGAAAGAGGTCAAGGTCAAAACAACATTTTTGACAATAACTCGTGACAGGTTCATGAGAATCCCGTGAAGTCAATGTCAGCAGCTCGTCGAATTTCAGATCAAACGGTCAGGAACTGGCTGCACGACTCTGGTCTTTGGGCTAGAAGACCCTACAGAGGTCCTGTTCTTACGGACCGGCATCGCCAGAACCGACTGCAGTGGGCGAACCAGCATCGTCAATGGACTGTTGGGAATGACTGGAGACGGGTTTGGTTTAGTGATGAATCATTTTTTGTGCTACAGCGACACAATAGACGGAGAAGAGTTTACCGCAGAGTCCATGAGCGCTACGCCCAGAACAGCGTTGATTAGGCTCCTCCACATGGTGGTGGAGGTGTACTGATGTGGGGGGCGATCAACTTCATGGGAAGAAGTGACCTGGTGCAAATTGAAGGACGCCTGAATGCCCAACGATACATCGCTGAAATTCTTCGTCCTCACGTCCTTCCACTTCTGGCTGCACGAGGGTCGATTTTTCAGCAGGATAACGCTCGACCTCATGTGGCACAACTCACCACCCAGTTCCTCGCTGACAACAATGTCCAGACCATTTGTGCCCAGCCATGTCATCAGACATGAACCCCATAGAACACTTATGGGATGAACTCGACAGACGACTCCGCCAGCGAGACGTGGCTCCAGCCAATCTCCGACAGTTGTCTCTTGCACTGCGGGAAGAGTGGGCAGCCATCCCACAACAACAGATCCAACGGCTAATCGGATCCATGTCAAGGAGATCAGTCGCGTTCAAATTTAAAGGAAATGTGTCTATACCAGCACAAGGAAATTGTCTATGTTACAGCCAAAAGGCCTTCTACAGGGACAAACAAACAAATATAAAAGGTAAAAAAAGTGAGAACTAAGAGAAAGGAAGTGAGAACTAAGTTAAACACATAAATATATTTTACACACACATGCATGCTCACACACATGACATATATATGTCACAGTATGTCTTATGACAACTGTGACTCACCTGTGCCTCACAGGCAGCATACATAGATGGTTGGGGGTTGAGTGATTGTCAGTGTTGTTGGTGGGATGTGTATTGCACGAAGTCTGCGAGCTAACCTAAGGATAGTCAGTCGTGTGGGTGGAAGCTGCGTAAGGAGGTTGCATGAAGGTAGTTTGACCAGACAGGGTGTTCAAGGAGAGACCCACAAGTTTGCCAAGAAGGGATGATATGCATAAAGAAGAGGTTGGAGAATCTCTTCTGTCTGGCTGATGGCTGCTAAGGTTGTCCAGCACGAGGCTGTGTATAATTGAGTCATGGTAGTATGAGTTGTTCTGCAAGTCAGTGAATCTTATTGCCTTAGCGTTTCTCAGTATGTTGATCTCTGTTATATTTCATTGCCATTAGCAAGTTGTACGCCATATTGATATTGTGAACGTAGCAGAATATTTAGATGTCATTTAGACATTGTTAGCCAGCTATTTTGGATTTGTGCATTTGCACTGTGCACGTTGTTAGTGCACATGTATTCTCATACTTGTAGGATTATCAAATATACTTATGGAGATTGCCAGAGTTTTTAAGAGCTATTCTTTACGTGTGGTGTCTCTAAGATGGTGTGACCTCTCGCATTATGTCATGAGCCTAGTTTAGAGGACTCAGCCACAGTGTGATATGTCTTAACTAAATTCTTCCATGCATCCATTTCCAACAGCTACAACATACTGTGTCAATATGTATGAAAGTTCTCAAGTGTACGTTTAAAACAAAAGCAAGAAAGACAACCATGAGTTAAAAAAACCACAAACTCACTAGATCTAGAAGTTATAGACTCCAGCGTCCTGGACTTGGCCTCATCAAGTACATCTCTTAGGAAGACAATGTTTCCTTGTCGAGTGCTCATTCCTTTGACACGGCCAAAACGAACATGGACCTCATCAACTGGCCTGGAGAACAAAGTATTATTAAAGGTAACGATGGTCCCATAGCTAATGCAGCTGTAAGGGAGCAAAGTGTTAATTAGAGGTCTAGCTTTATGAGGTAGTGTGACCAGTTCCCTTTCTTGCAGCCTTTGCCTTCCCTAACTCGAGAAGAGTCAGAAACTCATTTACAGCTGGTGGACAGGAGTGTGATGCTATCGAGTATCAAAACCAAAATCCAATAACTTTGCTGTGAGAGGCAAAAAGCTCTAACCATTCTGACAAAATGACACTCAAAATGCAGCATAGAAAAATACAAATTAGAAAACTGAGGGTCATAAGTGTTTCTACAAGGTGTCTTGCCTTCAGAGCAACCGATTTTTCTTCCTATCCTACTTCTTCTTTGGTCTTTGGCCACTGACTGACGAAGCAGTCTCCAAAAAAACAATTTCGGTGGGTGGCTATCCTTCATGTGGTGCCTCAACTCTGGTTCATTATTTGGCATCTCTGGTTCCATAGTTCTCCACCAAGTTGCTTTTGGTCGGCCTCTCTTTCGCCTTCCTTCTAGGGTCAACAGCATGGCAGGTCTGATGAAGATGTCCGTCTTTTCTGAGGATATAGCCATCCAAATTCCAGCGTTTACCCGCTAATGATAGTATGCATATCTTCTTGATGGCTCCAAGTTAGCGGTTCTTGGCTGGTGATGGTACTTGGCCAGAAAATTCCTATCCACTTAAAAAAAATTCCTTAAGAAATATGAGCCTGCAGTGCATCTGGCTCTCTCCCATAGGATACATGCACTGTAGCACTTGATGTGCTCTTGCATAGCCCTCGGGCACGATGACATCACAGGCAACAACTGTGAGGTAGTGCAAAGGGCTGTCAGCCTCATCTTGTCAGACAAATTGCTTAAGAAAATACCACAGCAAAAGCACATAAAACATAAGAGGCCAACCATAGTGGATGCACTATGCTCCTTTTTTTTTTTTTTTTTTTTTTTTTTTTTTACGTTCGCCCGCTAATACTCGAGGCGAAATCTCAGGTTATTATTTATGTCTAACCTGACATTGATTTTACGTGAGTATCCCTTTATTTCTTGTACAGAGACAGGTGTCCCTCGCCATTCAGGCAAATACTCGCCGATTTCGGAGGTACCCATTGCAGCTGGGTCGGCTCAGGAGCCGCCAGTCCCTGGTCGACGACACTCCTTCAAATGTCCTCGCCAGGTCTCGAGTTAATACAGTCCAAATCCCGGTCGACGAAAAATCCTCAAATGCCGTCGCCCGGGTTTGATCCTGTATCACCCGGTCGCCAGAGCGGTGTTGTAACCACTACGCTAGCGCGGCTCCCACTATGCTCCTTAAAAAGTAAAATAAAAGAGGTAGTCCCATTGGATATACTGCCGTAGGGGGAGTGAAGTGTTAGAGACCACCATACTAAGTCCAGCTTTTTTTCTTTATGAGGTTGGGTGACAAGTTCCCTTGCTCACTGCCTTTTTCTTCCCTAACGTAAGATTAGTCAGGTGCTTTTCTTCCCCTGTGGATTCCAGTTAAAGGAAATTGTTGTGTCCTGAGATGTGTCCTATCAATCCCCATATTCTCTTTTCAATCTTCATCTGCCCTGGCTGTTGTTTAATTCTATTCCACAGGTCTCTCTTTATTACATCTGGACACTGCACCCAGAATGCAACTGAGTGATAGATGAACAGGATCTCAGAGGTGAAGAGTAGAAGAGCCCAGGCAAAAGCAGCATTCCATGAAAGAAAATTTATCTGAACTTATGAAATGGTAAAACAACTATAAAAGCCGTATTCAAGTCCAAATGGGACAGAGAACACCCAGGTCACATAAAATATGATGCCTGTCACCTGCTATCTAGGCGAGACCAGGTCATCATTTTTCGCTTACGTATTGGTCAAAACAGGCTGAGGTATCACCTACATCACAAGTACAGGATTGGTTCTACGGATCTCTGCTCCTGTGTCTCCAGCCCAGTGACAGCCAAACATCTGTTCCAGTCCTGCCCAACTTACAACAGTGAACAGTGTGGCATATGGCAAACACCTACTTCTCTCAATGAAAAATTGTTTGGAGATGTCAGGAATCTTGAGCTAACTACTGCCTTTATTAGAGCCATTAACACATTAACTACCGAATTGAAAAACACGCTGAGGCAGAATAAAATTTTTTCCCATTTTCATCTTGTAGGTGTTTGCACAAAGTAAGCTGTAGTTTTCGTAATTGTTTACATATTTTTATGAATTACACGTCATTTTAAAGATAAATGAATGTATTATTACAATAAGCACCATTTGTAACTCTAATATTGGTTGTTGCTATTTAACGGCTGTCCGATGGCCGAGGACTTGCAATATTTTCACAATTATAACTGCTTGCGCCCCATCTCTATCAAAATCACTATTTCAAACAATGTGCACACCGTTTTCACTCTTGTCCTCATCGCTAGATATATCAGTCAATTGTTGAAACAAGTTTCTAGCCTATTCAGCCGTTAGACGAGATGTACACGCATTTTTTGTGGTCCTATCACTAGTTGCCTCGGTAAAAAGTTTTACACGATTTGGTAACTAACCCAAAACACTGAAAAATATGAACATAATATCAATTTTCCAGTGTTCTACAACAACCATGCTTTGGGAATTTGTTTTCCGGTGGCAACTTAAAATCTCAAACCAGATCAGAAAGTGTTTCAGTACATTTTTCATTCATTTTATTACTAAAATTAGATTGACGCTCTGAGCGGCACACAGTCCAAATGATAGGATTTCAAAAGCCGATCCCACTAGCTTGTGGTAGTTAATGTGTTAAAGTGGAAGTCAGAGGGTGAACAAAGAAGAAGCAAAAGTATTTTTATGCAATAACTCTCTATGAGTGGAAGTAAGAAAGAGAGTTCTTCAATATTAAATATAGCCAATCCTAACATACGGAAGTGAGTCATGAAACATTGGTAAATAAGTAAAAAGAACACTAGGAGGCCACAGAGAAGTGGTTTTACAGAAGAATGTTAAGAAACCATGGACAGCTAAATAGTGCTGAGGATGTCCTGAAAGAGGCCAGTACACAAAGGAGCTTATTCCTCATAACAGAAGGAAGCAATCCTTTTTCTTTGGGCATGTTATCAGAAGAATTTTGGAATATATAATGTCAGAACAGGAAAGATGGAAAGGGGACAAAAAGAAGAAGAATGACAAAGAGAGAAGATATGGAACAGTTTGACATCTTTATGAGCAGCAGTAGCGCAGTGGTGAGTGCACTAGCTTCCTATCTCGGTGGTCCATAGATCGATCCCTAGATGAGGTGGGATTTTTTGGACCGCAAATGGCTCCGGGGGTCGACCCAGCCTCATGAATACGGTACTACAGTAACTCTGGGAAGGTTAAGGCGGCCGGCGTGATGCTGACCACATCACCCCTAGTATGCCGATGGTCAAGAAAATATGGGTGTAAAAGTCTACCAGATGTAAAATTCTCTGGTAGTGCGGGATGTTAAAGTTGGTAGAGTGGCATGTCGTTTTATCACCTGGACAGTCCAATGTTGCGGTGTATATCTAGGTCACCAGCGTGAGGTGCTGCCAGGGTGTAATGAATACATTCACACAAACAGCATACATGTTTTCAGGCGTGTAGTACTTGAATATGATGTGGGATGATGTGGTAAGTGTGGGTGTAGACGAATGCGTTTAGGCTCTTGGACAGCTATACACTGAACCCACTCACCCACATGCAGAAGTCAGTGAAGGTAGGTAATACTGCTGACGTTACACCATATTTATTATACGACGTATGATAGTATGGACGACACAGTCAATGGCACAAGAATCATGGACATTATATGATGGTAATGGTAGTTAACACTTTGCATCAACTCAGATATATGGTGCCAACAATAATGGCCTGTCAATCTATGTTCTGCTTTCATATACTGAAGTTCTGGTACCCTGACAACCCGTCAGGTACCCCTTTTGCAAATATACCGCACGGGAAAGGCGGTTTCAATTGCCTAACAAAAGGCTGTGACTTCTTCTAGCATCACATGCCAGGCACTTCTTCTCATGAAGAATAAAGGCCGTAACAATGGGCCTCTATGGCGACAGCATCAGGCCGCAAGTAGCGGGCCTCAAATATAAGGTAACCTTAGTGTTTTATCTTTCCGTGTACACATTCCTGCCAATCCTACCGCTTGCATAGCGGGTTACTCAAGTAGATAACTTTCTCTGGGCTTCTAATGTTCAAAAGACAACTTGGTCTTGGTTCACGTATCAAGCACCAATAATGGGGCTCTATATAACATATCAACTGTGAGCTCTGTTCAACATGTCGCCTTAAGGTAATCAAATGTACTTCTCTAACCTAGGCATACGAGAAGATCAAAAATGACTCTATTACCTTGTTTCAGAATCCTATAAAACACTAAACACAACACTGCCATTCCTGGCATACAGAATTAACTAGGGGAAGGAAAGATGACATCTCAGTCATACAATGAACTTCCAAATCCCTGAAAAGATGGCAAGGAAAAATCTTCGGACCTCTGTCCGATCACAACGCCCAGGGTACACTGCCAAGACGGAAGTCTCCCGGTCTTTGCGCCAAAATCTGCGCATGTGCAAACAAGCACAGACCTGAGCGAAACTAACCCAAGACCAGGGCGTTTCCTCAAGCAAGAGGCAAAGCCACTCCGTATATGATCATGTGAATAGTGACTTAAGACAAGACGAATATATAAGACCTTCCCCGACACAGGTCAACATAAGACAAGGGGAAGATAACCAGGAATCAAACCTGTCACTAATCGTAAATCACCAGTTCTCTATCTTAGACCACCAAAAGAATTAAATAGGTTGATGTCTTTAACATATATGCCAAATAGACAGCAACAATGGGCCTAACACGATATTCCCAATATGCTTTTTTTTTTCTCAACCAGCGGCACTTGGACTTTCAGCCCTTTTGCCCAATGACAAGTCATTGCCCCTTCCAACCCCGTCAGAAGCTGTGCTCCATCCCATCTACAGAGGGTTTATCTCAGGAGCCGTTCAGGTTATTCAGTCAAAATCCCGGTCGATGACACTTCTTCAAATGCCTATGCCCGGGCTTGAACCTTGAACACCTGATCACCAGTGCAATGTGGTAACCATTACACCAGCTTGGCTCCCTCCCAATATGCTTCAATGGGCGTGTAACGGGATCCTTGACATCTTGGCATGGAAAGAAGTCAACAACAGAATTGATAAACGTCACAGGAGACAGAAAGTTGTGACAAGACATGATCACCTACACCACCAGGCATGGTTTTTGTAGATGAAGGAGGAGGAGGAGGAGAAGAAGAAGAATATGAAGAAGAAGAATATGAATTGGAAATTTTTTTTTTAATGACTAACCTTTTAGCCCAAGGCACACCAAGTTTGTCCAGAATGCTTACAAGCTTAATAAAATGGCCTCTTTGTCCATGTTCAACCTGCAGAGGTCAAAATTACTTAAGAAACAATCAAGAACTGGTATCATCATCATTATTTCCCTCTTTGCTCCCCACAGAGCATACAGCTACCACTGCAGCTGATCCCTTGCAGAAAACCTGTGCCATGGCATTTATGTGCTCTTACAGTTTGTGTAGCAGCTTGTTTTACACAATGAGGTTCTCAGCTCTTTGAACTGGCATCATCATTTTTATTTCCCTCTTTGGGGAGCCGCGCTGGTGTAATGGTTACCACACTGCGCTGGTGATCGGGTGATCTAGGTTCGAGTCCTGGCGAGGACATTTGAAGAAGTGTCGTCGACCGGGACTTGGACTGGAATAAATGGGACCCAAAGATGCAGCAATAGTGAATGCAGTCAGCGACCAATAGCTTGACTGCTTGCATCAGGACCAGCAAACCAGAGCTGGTCAAGACCGTACTCCACCTCCACGTGGTGGTCCTGGAAACAGTCTGCAGCAGTGCAGTCTGGCTGAGCGAGTACGGATCGAAATGGGAAGGCAAACCCGGTCCCGGCGTTTTCAAGATGTCTGGGGGTGTTCTGATGGGTCGCAACGATTGGGGGTCGCTACTTCCATTCAGGAGGGGGGGGGGGGGGGGGTTGTGTACATTTTTACAAGAATCAATATGAAACAATTACAAAGATATTCCCCTTCGCATAGCTTGTAACACGATAGTTTTTATTTGCCCTGCGTCCCATGGAATGTTTCAAGGATTCCAAACGCAAAATATTAGTACCTGGGATGTTACCATTGTCAAGAGACACTTGGCGGAGATTTATATCCCTTCAACACTAGAAACATTCGTTAGCTTCTCGACACAATCAAGCTAACCTTACATAAGGAGAGTCTTAAATATTCAGATTTGAAGATATATATGCAGTCATTTAGGTGCTATTAAAATGATATGATTATGATAGTTATAGAGTTGTAAGAACTAATTTTATATCATTTGCTCCGCCAATTTGTAATGCAGGGATAATGAACTTGTAGTGTATATAATTCCGTACTTAAACACAAATTTAATATAACTATGCTTTTAAAAATGTGCTTTCTCTTCTTCTTTATATTATAAGAAAAGATAACTCATTTACTGCATTGCTTTTTTAAAAGTATGGTGGAATATATGTATATCTGTGTGTTTGTGTATACACGATAAAGAGCAAGGGCGTGTTAAAAAAGGGGGGGGGAGAGGGTGGGGCTTTTAAAAATATAAGTTGTCAAGAGGGGGGCGTTGCTACTATCAGGGTTGAGAAACACTGGTCTAAAGGTATCTACCTTCGCTCAAGATTGCTCTTGGCAGAGTTGTAAATAGAAGGATGGTGCTTCTATTTCAGGGATTCTTCATAGGATTTTTTTCAGAAATCAAGCACAACGCTGAATTTATCAAAACAGTCATAAACTTTGCATCTGCCCGCCACTTCTGTGAAGATAAATATATATTAGCTCGTTTCTGAGCCCCAAAATGAATTATTCAGTAAAATATTACTTACGTAGCTCTGTTGTTTATATATATATATATATATATATATATATATATATATATATATATATATATATATATATATATATATATATATATATATATATATATATACACACACACACTGTCTAACAAAAGAAACCTGTCACACCTTGTATTTTGTTCACAATAAATGTGCATCGAGAAATTGACTAAGCAAGCATGGCAGTTCGACAAGTGCTTTAAGTCCTGAAAGAATTTAGGTTACAAAATAAAAAATGTAGTAATCGAGTGTCACGAGGTCGTACCTTCAAGAAGTGTGGTGTCCAAAACAAAAATCACAAACTCAGTAACGAATGTCACTACCACGGACTTGCACCACTTCACTGGAGCGTCGTCTCATGGAGAGTTACAAACGTCTGATCTGGTTTTCTAGAATGTTGTTCCATGACTCAGTAAGCGCTGTATTCAAATGGTCCAAGGTCTCTGGCTGATAAAGCAGGTGTCACGGAATTGCCTCCCCTGCTTTGCAGTAGTGGTCCAACAATGGCCAAAACTCAAGAGTATCTAATATGGGCCTTCAAAGGTGTCTAACTTCGCACAAGATTACTCTTGGCAGAGATGTAGATAGAAGGATAATGATGATTCTATCTCAAGGGACTCTTCATAAGATATTTCAGAAGTCAAGAACAATGCTGCCTTGGCAGGGCAATTGTTAACTTATATCGGTCCGCCGCCTTTTATGAAAAATTAAGCAATTAATAATTTCAGCTCGTTCAAGCCCCCACCCTGATTTACTCGGTGGAATTATTCTTATTATGGTATAGCTCTGTTTAGAGTGTATTTAGTAAATTGACTGAAACAAACATGCAGTACATTCAAAATGACTAAATCGACGTTAAATTTGTATATTTACAAATAACAGATTTAATAGTCATTTAGGTTTTAACAAGGTTTTAAAAAAATGAATAATTATTTAATTTAAAAAAGTTTATCATCACTGTTGTGATGGGATAGAAATATGTAAAGTAGGTCACTTGGCAGCTTTTATGTGTTTCATAGCTGTCAGTGACGGTTATGCTCCTTCTGGTGGTTTGGTTCTTGGTAGACTGATCACGCTGGTCAAGGTTGTATGGCGTAGCACGTTCCCAGCAGCGTCAGGGAGTGTCTACGTAGTTGGTCCCTCGTCTTAAGGCTCAGGCCAATTTTCCCTTCTTGTTCCAGAGATATTACCCTCAACAGGTACCACGAACAACTATGGTAAAAGAATAGAAACAAAACGCTCTTCTGAGTATTGCGATTTCCGATACATAGTTTCTCCTATTCAACCATTCCGTCTGCCTCAGAATTTACCCTCGAAGAGAATTAAGCTTAATCCCTCGAGACAAAACTTTCTTTACATTTGAATTGAATAACGTTATATTTACTTTACATCCAAATGAAAAAGTTAATAGTATAGATAGAATATGGTTACGTTAACTTCTACATTGATTGAAAAGTGTTCACAATATAGATTGAATATATTTCATTTACATCTACACTGATTGAAAAGCTTTGAAACTTTCATTAATTTTAAAGTGAATATGTTTACACAGACATTTACACTGGTTTGAAAATGTAGATATTATAATTAGAATGTACATAATTTCATCTTTCCCTCCCTGCTCCATGTGGAACTTGGGACTACCTATGCTTTTAGTTCTCTGTAATAAACTAGCAATAAAGCAGTCACCAGCCCTTGCAGTGGTGGTTCATGAAATCATCATTCTATATGCTGAGGTTGCCAGCCTCAAATGACTTGGACATCCACTAGCACTTTTCACATATTAATATTCACATGACAATGTATACATATTAGTTCACATGTTAGTAATGAAAAATATAAAATGTAAAAAGTACAACTTACGCCAATCTTGGCTCACAGACTGTTTGCCCAGAGAAGTAGGTTTAAGGCACTGGCAGATGCCTCTTTTTCGCGTGTCTTGGGGGTCGTTATGTTAGCATTAAACTTCAACTATGACTCCGTGTTTCAGTTTTCTCAGATGCCGGTTTTCCTTATTAAAATGGTTTCCCGGGCTCTGGAAGTCCTTCAAGATGTTCCACAAAGTCCGGTCTGATAAAGAGAATTCTGAATTCTAACTTCTGGCAGTCTGGTTTCGTCTTGGCAAGCGATCCTCCCAGTGAATTTTCACAGTGTCTCAAAACTGTAAAAAGGTCAGACTATGTTGCCTGTCCTCCCCCGCATTTGTTTTGTTACAATGATAAGAAAGCTCAATTCGTTTCAAACATGCGTGTTTAGTGGGGTAATTTCACAATTATTTCCGCCTGAAATAATATGCGTGATGCAAAAGGTCACGTCTCCCATATATGGAATGAACACATTCGATCCTCTCTCGGCCATGTTTACAAATAACTTATTATTACTTTAATTTAAAGTAATGTCTTTGTAACAAGGTGTGCCGGAAACGATGATGTCATTCATGTCTGTCCAAAATCTGTCGCACAGACGAGTAATCTTGTTATCTGTTGCTTGAGCACACACAATCCATTTCTTTACCATCTTGACAAAGAATACACCCTGGCCTTATCAGCGATTAAACAAATGCGCTGGGATATTTTAGTGTTAATCTGTATTCTGATGTCGGCCACACCCGAGACTAACCAACATGGTTGTCGATTAATTATTATCTCAACCATTCCTTGCAAAGCAGGGAGAAACGGGTAACCAAACAGACTTAACACTGAGAGGAGTGTAAGAATGTTTGTAAATACAAAATATCTGCTACATAGCAGAGAAAGAAAGAGGTGGCGACCATTGAAAAGCATGTAATTAGTCAGTACAACAAATGTCACTGATTACTACCGTAGTGAAGCAGAGATCAACCCAATAATGTCCCAGGAAGGTGGGCACCCTTTTGTTCACATGGTCCCAGATGTGTTCAGTGGGATTCAAGTCAGGGGACAGAGCTGGCCACGGGTCGAGGATGTTCACATTAGCTGCATTGAGGTAGTCTAGGGCTGTTACTGCTCTGTGAGCCGAGGCATTGTACTGCATGTAAATTAGGCCCGGTTCATGTTGGTGAAGGAACGGCAGAGCATGCGGCTGCAGTACGTCACCCCCGCCCATAACGCTTTTTCTGCCGAAACTGGCTGCCTCCTGAATGCAGTTAGAAGAATATCTTTCACCCCTCCTGTGAAATACCCGGATACTGCTATCCTGCCGTTTAAGAAGAAACCTGGATTCATCAGACTTTACGACAGCACGCCATTGATTGTTAGTCCATCTGGGGTGCTGTCTGGTCTATTGGTATCTTGCTGCGGTGTGTCGCGGAAGCAGGCGAGACAGTTGTGTTGTTCTGTAAACTCGTATGTGTGCTTCTCGAAGGCGTATGAGGACCGTCATGTTACTGATGGTCCTGATGCCTGGGAACGTACATGCTGTTTCCTGAGCATGTTGGAAGCGGTTACGCAGATGTACCTTCCGTATGTAACGGTCCTCAGCCACTGTTGTTACCCTTGGTCTGCCACTTCAGGGCCTGTCTTGAGTTGTCCCTGTCGTGTGCCATCGTGTATGTAAGTTCCTAATTGTGTCTCGGCATACACCAAAGCAGCGAGCAACGTCACTAACGGATGAGCCCGCAACCAGTTGTTCCATGGCTTGGTTACGCTGTGCTTCAGACAATCGGTGCATGGTGAAATTTAGGTACAGTCAACACTAAATGCTGTTTTCTGGCAAGTGCGATCGCAAAAGAAGTGGAATCATTCGTTAAAACTCACACATCATATACAAGGGGCACGTGGTACTCGAAAAACGCATATTGCACGTGATCGCGTGGTGCACGCGCCGGTTATTATTATGGCTTGTATTTAGTGCACTAATTGATCGTACTTTCTGGCAACCTATCCATGCGTATTTTACCATCTTTTATGCAATGACCTCGAAATATTTTCATTTATATATATAAGATAACTGACTCATACCTGTGCACTTCTCTCTGTAATAATTAAATCAACTTTAAATTTGTAGATACATATAACAAATTTAATGATCAATTATTGTTTAACATGAGTAAATAAATAAGTGATGATAGTGAATTGAACTATTTAGTTTTTCTTCACTGAAAATGGTTCAGGTGGTGATTGTTTGGGTGGGGAGTTATTTTGCTTTGGCCAGATTAAAATTACTTAACTGTCAGAAGTTGAAATGGTTTGCTGACTGCTCTGTTATCGTCGACTTCTGTGGTGAGGGCACGTCCCAGGCGTAGTTGCAAGAGTAACCGCTCCGAACATAAATGCAAGGATCTTCACATCCCGTCAAAGGCAGGTATCAAGTGTAGACCACAAACCCTTGATCCACAGACACGTATCAAGCTGGCATCGTTCACTGGTATCTCCAACTTGTACTACAAACTGGTTTCACCAACTTGTACTACAAACTGGTATCTCCAGATGTTACCACAAATTGGTATCACCAACTTGTACTACAAACTATAGAAGAAACAAATGTCGCTGCTAAGTATTGGTTTCTTGACACTGGTCAGGCGTCTTCCCTACTGCCCGTTCCACCAACTCTTCCATGTTTTCTCAGTAATGTTACTGTTGTGTATGCTTTTGCTCACAGGCGTATGCCCGTTCTTTATTGGAGATACGGCTGTCTGCATTAGCTAGTTTGTGTGCGTCAAAGCATTTGTATTGAACGCCGCGATATTATTACGTAATTGGTAATGTGGTAGGGTGGGCGAGATAGTGATGATGATGATGATGATTATATTGTGATGTGTGATCACTCTCTTGCTACACTCGCACCGACCCGAACAACAATAAAACTCTTGATTCTAGAGGCAGGGGCTATATTTATTTTTACAGCCCATTCAGTGACAAAGCAAACATTAAACAAATAAACTAGCGAACATAACACCAAACCAAACAAACAAAACACCCAACAGTGCCCGATGCTAATCTGAAGAAGCAAACAAAGCACAGAATAGTTAAAATCATAATATAATACTGAATGAGAAACACCACGCTCTCACCTGTCAAACTGTCCTACGCCGCCACCTGACACACTCAACTATCACACACACACACACACACACTCATGTGTGTCATCCAATGCGACTAGTAAGGTGTTGTGCGTGGGGCTGGCAATCTCACCATGTAACACAGATTGCTACCAAAACCACTACTGCAAGAGCACACACTCAGCTATCACACACACACACACACTCATGCATGTCGTCCAATGAGACTAGTAAGGTGTTGTGCGTGGGGCTGGCAATCTCACCATGTAACACAGATTGCTACCGAAACACTACTGCCCTAGCATATGAATACTTAATATGGAGGCAAACCACACTGTTGGCCCCATGCTCCTTCAGGAGCGGAGAAGAGAAATATTTACCTTGAAGTGAGCCCACGTGCTCTCACAACCATTCCTCACATAACCATAATTAAATAATCATAAAATGGACATAAAATAATATTCAATTATATGTACAACAAATACTCTCAATAACGAGAATAAACCACCACCTCACAACTGGTCTATCTCAATATTCGTTACTGCATTCGGAAGCATGTCGTATGTGACGACTGGTGCGACTGGGAATCTCATCACATGAAACACATCGTTACCGAAACAACTACTGCAATAGCATAAAAATGCTTCTTGTCGGCTTGTGATAGACACCAGCCACATTGGTGTTTCCATGCTCCGCCGGGAGCAACCAGAGAAACACATGTCTCAACAAAGGAGTGGCCTCGCGCTCTCCAGAAATCTAAATACATATTCTCACCTCACAGTAACCCATTAAATATATACAGTAGAATTATGATAAGTAGGCTATCGTGAAATACACTCAATTACTTTTACATTAGAAAAATAAAATATAATTATTCTCGACTTAAACCAAACTGGAACTAAATACACAACGTGTCACATGGCGTAACATTATAGGTTTACCACGCGGGGGCGTGTTATTCGCCGCTTTTTATACAGTCCTCGCCACGTGGCTACAATCTTGCTATTGTTAATCTTATCTACATTCCCGTGAAATAGCTTCATACTATATCTGCCTTTCTGATAACATTTCTGTCCAGTTTCATGTATATAAAATACTCTCCTACTAAATTTGCCCGGTCTGATGGATGAAATACTTGATACTAAATTCTCACATCTGGATTTAGGCTTTGCGTGCCTAATAAAACCTATCAAACATTATTTTCACTCATCTATCATTCTTCAAGACTAAATCATAATGTCCTAAAAAGACATTTCCTTTGGAAACACATCTATCTATTTCACTAAACATTAAAACAGACTCGTGCTGAATATAATTCTAGAATTATATAAAATTAATTCTAATTTAAATTAACTCACGTGCTCAATGCATTTACAGTTTGGCTCTGTCGTCTGTTCTCTCTGGCGGCTGATACTAGGAAAGGTCCGCTGGTAGCTCGCTATCTCTTTTTATAGACACTAGGCTAATCACTCACTTTACTGCGCTAGGCGTATTAATCTTGACTACTTAAATATCACACGCGATTATCGCTTAGGAATAGCGAAAACACAAATAAAACCTACAGCTATTTAATATAACACAATTCTACACCACAACTTAATTTAAATGCATTATTATGGCATTTTCATCAATCTTCTACTTCAGATTTTTCACAACCCAGGCTCGCGCCGTCACGTGATCTGACAGTCACGTGGGCCGACCGAAAATATATGGGCGACAAACATGCCTTGAACTGAAGTGGGGGTGGGGCCTCAGGGGTGTCTTCCCGGCCCATCACATATCTCCCTCCTGATTTTGTTGTCGTCCCGACAAACATCACACCTCTGGCGCTTCGATCGTAGCCTCTTAGATCGTTGGTGCTGCGTATGACTCTTTCTCTGCGGCGATGCTTTAGGCTGAGCTTCTGTCATCGGTACAACCCGGCTGGGGACTGTCTTGGTCGACATGTCCCTAGTTGTGCTTTGTCGGGCTGGCAGTTGCTGTGGTCTAGAAGATTCGCCTACTTGTGCCGCGTCGCTGCTGGCTTGTGACATCTGCTTGCCAGTGCATGTAGCTGTCGAATCTGTAGGGGGATCGCTCTTGACGTGTTCTGCACTCATTTTGTGTGGACGGTGGCTTACATTCCCCACAGTCTGCTTTTCATGTGTCTCCTCTCTGAACCTTGACTTGCACTCCCTCCTCTCTGCTTAAGACGAGTTTTCCTCCCCTAACCGACTACAATCTTCTCGGCTCCCTTAGGGTGACAGTTGTCACGGTCATCTCTTGGCTTGCACCCGGAAGGAAACCTGGTTGTGGTAGCACGTCTCGGGAAAGAGCTCTTTGAGGGACAGGCGGCTATCAAATGTTCAGTTGACTTGCATCGAAAAGCATCTTTTCAGGAAGCGGGCCTTGAGGGCACTGGCTGCCATGTGGTCTGACAAGTCACCACAATTGTAGCATCTTATCTTTCTGGGCTTCCTCTGTGCCATGGGTCGCTTTCTGCTGCCCTTACACTCTTGACCGCCAATGCCGCATACATAAATTGCTTCCATGCCCTGGACCAATGGTTTGCTGTCAAACTCTACTCTCTCATTTCTCGCCAGACTCCGGAATCCCTTTCTGAAGATCTTGGTCTGATGTACAAATACATCAATACCTCCATCATCTGGCGTGATGAATCCCCATCCCCTGCGGACACTGTACCACTTGCAAACTCCTTTTCGCCTTGTCGGTGCAGCTGCACTGGTCGGTACTGTCAGCTCACTGCTTTCGTTAACAACAGCTTGACTCTCACATACCAGAACATGCACCTCCTCGTCGTGCTTTGGCTGTTCCCGTGGGGGGACACACCTCCTTGTCTTGCGTTGGCTGTGTTCCCGCGGACACACCTCCTCGTTGTGCTTTGGCTGCTTCCGCGGCTGGCATGGTGCTCTCTTTCTCTGCACCTCCTCTTGTGCTGGCGAACTGGACTCTGACATCTGTGCTATCTGGGATTTTAGGAAGGATAACTCTGCTCTGAGTGCCTCCTCCTCCTTCTTAACTTCTGCACTTGCTATCTGGACCCGTGTCTCAGGCTTTTTACTTCCACCATAAACAGCATATTCCCAAGGGAAATTCCTGTTCACCTCACTGACTTGTGGTTGCTCGCTGTAGGCTTTTTTTACAATTTCCAGTAACTTCTCAGGGCTGGCCTTGGCTCCACCTTGTATCCGTAACTCTCTAGATACCATTGGTGTAACGTTGTTCCATATCATGTCTAACTTGTCTTCTGCGCAAAAAAGGCGCCACCTTCCACGCGGCTTCCACATCCTCCACAAACTCTTGCCAAGTGGGTCTCCCCTCTCCACTAAATAACCTTATCTCTGGCTCCTCCACGTACAATATCTTCACAGGCGCATTAATCGATGCCATCTTGCTGCAGGACCGCACTGTTGGGTGTTTTACACTATTTGTTCGTCTGCTGTTTGCTCGGTGTCACTGTCTGCCTTATCCTGCCGACGACGCCAATTGTGGTAGGGTGGGCGAGATAGTGATGATGATGATGATGATTATATTGTGATGTGTGATCACTCTCTTGCTACACTCGCACCGACCCGAACAACAATAAAAACTCTTGATTCTAGAGGCAGGGGCTATATTTATTTTTACAGCCCATTCAGTGACAAAGCAAACATTAAACAAATAAACTAGCGAACATAACACCAAACCAAACAAACAAAACACCCAACAGTGCCCGATGCTAATCTGAAGAAGCAAACAAAGCACAGAATAGTTAAAATCATAATATAATACTGAATGAGAAACACCACGCTCTCACCTGTCAAACTGTCCTACGCCGCCACCTGACACACTCAACTATCACACACACACACACACACTCATGTGTGTCATCCAATGCGACTAGTAAGGTGTTGTGCGTGGGGCTGGCAATCTCACCATGTACCACAGGTTGCTACGGAAACCACTCCTGCAAGAGCACACACTCAGCTATCACACACACACACACTCATGCATGTCGTCCAATGAGACTAGTAAGGTGTTGTGCGTGGGGCTGGCAATCTCACCATGTAACACAGATTGCTACCGAAACACTACTGCCCTAGCATATGAATACTTAATATGGAGGCAAACCACACTGTTGGCCCCATGCTCCCTCAGGAGCGGAGAAGAGAAATATTTACCTTGAAGTGAGCCCACGTGCTCTCACAACCATTCCTCACATAACCATAATTAAATAATCATAAAATGGACATAAAAATAATATTCAATTATATGTACAACAAATACTCTCAATAACGAGAATAAACCACCACCTCACAAATGGTCTATCTCAATATTCGTTACTGCATTCGGAAGCATGTCGTATATGACCACTGGTGCGACTGGGAATCTCATCACATGAAACACATCGTTACCGAAACAACTACTGCAATAGCATAAAAAATGCTTCTTGTCGGCTTGTGATAGACACCAGCCACATTGGTGTTTCCATGCTCCGCCGGGAGCAACCAGAGAAACACATGTCTCAACAAAGGAGTGGCCTCGCGCTCTCCAGAAATCTAAATACATATTCTCACCTCACAGTAACCCATTAAATATATACAGTAGAATTATGATAAGTAGGCTATCGTGAAATACACTCAATTACTTTTTACATTAGAAAAATAAAAATATAAGTATTCGCGACTTAAACCAAACTGGAAATAAGTACACAACGTGTCACATGGCGTAACATTATAGGTTTACCACGCGGGGCGTGTTATTCGCCGCTTTTTATACAGTCCTCGCCACGTGGCTACAATCTTGCTATTGTTAATCTTATCTACATTCCCGTGAAATAGCTTCATACTATATCTGCCTTTCTGATAACATTTCTGTCCAGTTTCATGTATAAAATACTCTCCCACTAAATTTGCCCGGTCTGATGGATGAAATACTTGATACTAAATTCTCACATCTGGATTTAGGCTTTGCGTGCCTAATAAAACCTATCAAACATTATTTTCACTCATCTATCATTCTTCAAGACTAAATCATAATGTCCTAAAAAGACATTTCCTTTGGAAACACATCTATCTATTTCACTAAACATTAAAACAGACTCGTGCTGAATATAATTCTAGAATTATATAAAATTAATTCTAATTTAAATTAACTCACGTGCTCAATGCATTTACAGTTTGGCTCTGTCGTCTGTTCTCTCTGGCGGCTGATACTAGGAAAGGTCCGCTGGTAGCTCGCTATCTCTTTTTTTATAGACACTAGGCTAATCACTCACTTTACTGCGCTAGGCGTATTAATCTTGACTACTTAAATATCACACGCGATTATCGCTTAGGAATAGCGAAAACACAAATAAAACCTACAGCTATTTAATATAACACAATTCTACACCACAACTTAATTTAAATGCATTATTATGGCATTTTCATCAATCTTCTACTTCAGATTTTTCACAACCCAGGCTCGCGCCGTCACGTGATCTGACAGTCACGTGGGCCGACCGAAAATATATGGGCGACAAACATGCCTTGAACTGAAGTGGGGGTGGGGCCTCAGGGGTGTCTTCCCGGCCCATCACAGTAACTATATGACGTATGCATCGTCTGCTATTGTATCCCAACAGCTAATTTTCTGGGCCTTTCTTTATTGTACGTCGACCAGTGAGGACGTCTATTTTAGGCTCCTGATCCGTGGAGACTTTATTTCAAGTGGCTATGTTTGAGAGGCCGCCACTAAGTTATTATTGGCCATAACGGTTCACAATCTTAACAGAGAAGTATAGTAACCAGTTTATTGAAGCATTTTCGTAACGATGTCGTCAGTAACTAATGATGCCGCAGAACTTGGGTCACGTCGTGTCCGAACTGACCTCTAGTTATAACGGCCAGAATTGATATGTATTTCTCCATAGTGTGGTCTATGTCACTTTCTTCCTGACATTCTTAGCAGTGTGGTTCCTCCATCATAAAGTACGCTGCACCGAGACGGAGACGCCACAGCTTTTTGTTCGAGTGTACCTTTAATTCTTCTCTGATCTAGCACGTCCTTGTTGGTTCTTTCAGCAGTTTGAACGAGTGTCTGCCTTTACTACTGTCCTTCCATGTTGTCTTCCATTCCTCGTTTATAGTTAGCTTTACTTGGCTCTTGATCTCCATTTTTCCTAGGCCTGCTCTTATATTGTTTTTACTTATTCTTCCATACTTCGCGGTCTGGTCTGCCAACTCATTACCAGCTATACATATGTGTGCTGTAACCCACACTAGCCTCACACTACATCCTCTGTTCCCTAGTGATGTATTTATTGCCGGCTACATTTTCCTGTGTGGTCTAGTGCTTGTAGTGATGATAGTGAGTCTGTAAATATCGTCACAGCTTTTGGCTTCAACCCACTGGCTTCTAGACCTGATCCACATTCTCGTCGACTGTATTGAAATTACCTCATTGTATGGCGTGCCAGATGTGTTGAATGAATCCATCTACTAAGCTTACGACATTCCCGTTTCAAGCACGATACGCTTTATTCTGCGGTCACTACATTCACATAATATACACAGAACTCTTTCTCGCAACAAGTATTAGTGGTGTTCCAGCACGGGGATCGAATGTTCTAAATCAAAATGTAAATTGTGACATTTCCTACTTTATATCAACGGCCTATAGCGAGTGGTATTTTGAACACCATACTTTTGATATTTCAAGCATGTTGTTCTGCGCATGTCAGGAAGCCCTTCACTGAAGACCGGTTTGCAGCGAAATATTTTCTTTTCTGAACCTGACTGTTTTAGACTTGTCGACCGTTTGCTGATCAAGTAAATAACACCTTGCTATTCAACATGTTGCTCCTGGGAGGAAATGATGACCGTAATGCATGCATTACTCACGGAAGAGCTCTACCACGCTTGTTCCAGTGATTTTCAAGTACCTGTCCTCGTTTGAAATTTATCGGCAGAGAGGGAAAATTGCGTTTCCTTTTTGCTGCGTTGTTGGATGAATCTCAGATAATTTCTGCTCAGCCAGTTTTATATCATGCAGCCTTGATGCCTGTGCAAGGAGTGTTGTGCGAGGAGGCCCTCATCCTTAATTAAGATGAGTGCCTATATGTTGTGCATCTCTTGTGGGCTGTGCATAATTGATTTGAGCCTTTTTTCACTTTGAATGTTTTCTACCATTTCTGTGTTTTGTGTGCATCTTTGCCTTGCGGGTATGGTTGGGTGGCGAATCTGTGCAAGGAAAAAGATCTCATTGAAAAAAATGGGTCCACACACATTGTGTCTTTAGGTTGCTTATAGATTTCCTTCAGTGGTAAATCCGGTTTGAGTTCTTGCCGTAGAGTCTGGTCCATTGAGTGCTCTCTGTAACCGTTATCTATTTTAGCTGTGATGTTCTTGTGCTTATACTTGTATGTTATTGTTGTAAGGTATTTTTTGCCTTGTTTTCATAGTAGTTTTGTCTGTCTTTGTTGATCTCCTCTATCGCTTATTTTTATTCAAATTTTGTGTTTATACAATGTCTTTCTGGTCCTGTCTTGTCCTATTTTAGCAGTGAGGTTGTTACAATTGCTTGAGTTTGATATTAGTATTCTTCTTTGTTGCTTACTGCTATGTCTTATTGTCTGTAGTGCTTTGTCCGGCTCTATATTCTTATATTTTATCACTATTTATATTTATTATTCTCCTATCAAAATTTTTTTTAAATTTATTCTCATGGATATGTTTCATGGTTAAGTTTCAGTGACATTATTGATAACACTACATTGATATTATTGACAAGTATATCAGTACATTACTTGATAATATATTGATTAAGTAAGGCATAGACCGTGATTCAAAATGTCTACCTTGGATTATTTTATTAAGCAAAGCAAGGCCTTGGGTATGGATACTGAAACATTAACAGATTTTGCTCTTGCTGAATATGCAAAGGCAGAGGCTGATAAAAGGAGGGATGGGGAGTTTGCCGGCCAATAAAAACTCAAATTTCTGATACATCAGGTACTGCTCATAATAATAATTTAGTCAATCGCGCTGCTGGCTGTTGTTCTTTTGACTTCGATGTTGCTTCTCATTATCCTGATTGCCAAACATTGTTTCAGACGAATGTTGTCTCTACATTGAGATGTGGTCATCCACTTCCTACACTGACTGCATTAGCAGCACGCGATGGCACTGGATCACTCCAGTTTCACAAAGGCCTATTAAAAAATACACAGGTGTCTGTATTAAGAGATACTGGATGCACTATTGTGGGAGTACAACAATCCTTGGTGCATCCATCATGCTCCACAGGTGGTTTTCTTAAGTGTGTGACTGTTGAAGGACTTTCGTGTAGTGAGACTGTGAGTCTAATTACGTCGTATAAAGTAGACGATTATCTTTCTCCTTCCAAGGATTTAGTTAATCACTAACCTCCATAAGTTTCCTCTCTCGTAGAGTTCTAGGACTGACCCTGGTCCTGCATAAATACACATATAAATGGCTATATCATGCCATTAATTTGGAAGGCTAGAAAAACGCAGCTATTCAGCTTGGCGGTCAAGTAACAAAGGGTAGCGTCTCCTAGTTACCGACTGTGACCCAAACAACGCTAGACACGTCATAATCGATCGTGTATGGAGCGTTCAATAATTGAAACATCTATCGCAATATATTAAATGTCTTAACCTTTACAATTGCACGTCTGCTAACCTTTAGCAGACGGCGTTAATAACATATACCGTAACAGTGACGTTCGGTCGAACGGTGGAATTTCATCCAACTGCCATTGTTAACAATGCAACCCCATTTTTCAGGAAGGATTAAAGGTTGTCTTTTGAAGAATCCAATCGCTGACCCTATTGTTGACCGTATTCACGGTGGCACAGATTGCACACATGGTGAACTTGAAGAGTGAGAACGGCAACATATTTTGTCTGCTTATGCATTCACAGCCAGGTCACAAACACAGGTCCCTGAACGAGGTGACACGGGGTTAGTTGATGATGTTGGTAATAAACAACTTCTTCCTCCTATCATTGAGGAATCCTTTGATGATTTGCAGGATATTGATGAGTCTTCAGACATAATTTTTGACTTGTATGTAGCAATTGATGATGTTGAGAGGGGCCCTACTGTTGAGGACTGCTGCATCGTTTTGCCAGCATCTCCGTATGGTTTTATTTGAGATGGTCGCACTATGCAGCATTGCCTCTAGTCAGACTCCTAACGCTATGCGTACTTTACTTGCTGACGTGTTAGACTTGGTTATGCAGAGTCGACATGTGGCCTTAGGGCATAAAGCAGTGTTTTTAGATTATGTGTGATTAGCCCACTAAAAGATATAAGTATAGGCTTTGAATAGCCAATGGCAAATATAAGGTATAAGGAGTTCAAGTCCAGAATATATGGTACTCGTTTTATCGGTGGAATACGCATAGACTAAATTAATATAATACGGTGTGTGTAGAGTAAGGTTAACAGGTTCAGTTATGGCAGATAATGATGGCGTGAGCAGCTAAATTAAATACGAGAAACTAGCCAGAGATTTAATAAATAATAAGGCTCTTAAGAGAGAAGCTAAAGGTATGGTAACCTATTGAAATACGTTCACTGCGTAATTATTCTAAAGAAGCTAACAGTGCTAGATATTACAACTCTAAAGACTTAATGTGCTAAAGTAACGGTTAACTTGACCGTGTGTAGGCCAAACAGCTGAGGCTAATGTACAGTGTGTTCGCTACTGCCTACGTGATATATGAACCTTATGTTTTTTGTCGTCAATTATCATACGATGTTGTATGCATGGATAATAAATGCAAAAGTCGTCATTCAGGCATTCCTGTCGATTGCTTGTGAGTTGCAGAAGTTTGTGCTGCATACTTAAGCACTTCTGTTCTTCGTTCAAGAGTTCTGATCGACCATGTTGGGTTGATTACACAAACACACCGAAGATATATCAAGAAACTTATACGACAGACTAATGGGAAAAAATATAATGAGAAATAAAATGCTTGAATATCCGGAATCCAATATTACTGCAGAAACCCACAGTTACGGCAAAATACTAACTTTACTGCAGTAAAACGACAGTCAGATGAGAAATTCAAGGTAAGAGAAATATGCCCACATAAGAGAATAAAGGTCTTAACACCTACAACATTCATTGGTGAAGATGTGTTGCCTATGAATAATGATGATCATCGAATATCAGACTCACTTTGGTCACATATTCTCAAGTCAAGCCTGTATATTTTGCTGATAATTTCCATATGTTTTGTGCCATATGGTTCTTTCTTTTCAGCTCGGAGCTGCATGGCAATTAATAAGACTTATGAACCTGTATTTCAGATGAAGACGTACCATGACCTATTCTGGTATGTACTGTCCGCTAAACTGGGTAGTTTTGGCGGCTCTAACAGTCATATTTCTTTTTTCAGTTGCTGAACTAGGTGTTGCACCAAGTGCAGAACAGAATATGTTAATACCTTTTCTCAGTCATGAAATTAAATGTTTTATTGACATGAATCTCTTACCCAACGTTATGATTCCCCTCTTTAATCATCGTGATACAAATGGAATTTTTCATCTTGTTGATAGTTCCTCTTCAACCCACTGGCTTCATATCAGATGGAGACATCACAATTCACCCCACATATAATGGTATCGGCTAGAGTACATTATTTCTCTACTTATCTATTTTCCTGTTCATTTTTCTTCACTGTCAGTAATTCAAGAGTAAGAATTTGCTTTTCCTAACTTGCCTAAACTCTCCAAGGCTACCTTTTTCACTAAGTTTGATCTCACTAGGGGACACTGCTCAGGTCTCGGTTCATTGCTTGACACTCTTCGTTCACATCATTTAACTGCTAGACCTTCCAAGAGCCATGTTGGTTTTGGAGAAATATCCTTTCTGGGTCACGTCTTACTTCATACTGAACAGCATAATGTATCCAAAATCCTAAACGTGTCTGTCCCTACTACTAAGAAGCAGGTGTGTAGTCTTCTCGGCCTTGTTCAATGTTATGGTCGATTTGTTCCAAATCTGTCTGCTGTCACTGCTGACTTATCTGCTCTTTTGAGAAAAGGCTCACCAAATCATGTGCACTGGACACAAGAGTGCCAGACCACTTTAGCTTACATTTAGAAATTGTTCTTCACGCCTCCAATATTACGTCTGTCAGATAAAAATTTATCTTTTTATCTTCGCACAGATGCTTCTTCCAAGGGCGTGGGGGAAGCGTTAATGCAGAACTTCAATGGAATGCTGCATCCTATCCTGTACATATCTAGGAAACTTACTGACACCGAGTGCAAATACGCTGTTATAGAGAAGGAGCTGCTTACAATCATCTGGGCTGTGTTGAAGTTGGAGAGACATCTCCTGGGTTCTCGTTTTATAATCACTCGGACCAACAAGCCCTCTCCTACCTCAAAAGGACTAACCACAGAAACGCAAAGGTCGCTCGATATTCTGATGCAGCCGTTTACATATGACATCCAAGCCATAAGAGGTACTGAAAATTTCTTGCCAGATGTACTTGTGATGAGGTACTGAAATTTATCTTTTTAATAGGCCCCATTTTTTTCTCCTCGCTTTATTTTCACTACTTCTAGTAGGGATTACAGGTAATCTACCCCATTTTTTTTCTCCTATTATTTACGATTTTCAGAGTGAGATTATGAGGGAGTTTATCTTATCTGCATTATATTTCTTCTCTATGAATAGAGGTGGTGTTTCGTGTTGGTGTGTAGGAAATTGTTGCAGTATTTTTCTATAGAGAGGACGATAGAGCCTAGATCAGATTTGCACCAGTGGTAGCTTTTTAAAAGATAGGGCATGCAACTAGACGCATTTTTCAGGATTTTAAGATTATTTGCGGCCATTTTTGCTTCATTTTTGCAGTATAGGGCTGGGACTAATTCCCGTTTCTTTGTCTAAATGGGGGATGGGGGTCAGTGACCTTTTACCACGTGCTGGCAGTAACCGGATGAGTCAGAGTTGTTTACAATTCTGATTGGCTGAGATCTAACTGCTTTGAATGGCAGCGCGTTCATTGGGGCTTAGAACAGAGCCGCGCAAATGACGTCATGAGGGCAGCGTGGGGAATCCTGATTATAAATACGCACTGATTTTCTTAGTCGGTTTCTCTAATAATAATTGCTAGCCGCGTACAAGAGTCTAGCCGATTCGCCTTCAGTGGGAATTCGAGTTTGCGGGTACCGGTTTGTGGGAAAGAGAGAGCGGAATTTTGATACCACAAAATTTCTCTCACGGCAAAGTTGTGGCATTCGCAGAAACGCAAAGTTTGGCGTTAATTGCCAGAGGTGGAAGAAGAGAAAAAAATACGTTTTCCCAAGGCAGGGAAGACATTCTCCAGTTGAAAGGGATTTTGGTGGAAAAAATCCGGAGCTCTGATGCTCAATCTTCTTACACACGCAAATCGGCAGGTTGCCCGCGTGGTTGTAATTTATTTCGCTTCGTCCCGGCCATAATAAAGCCAAAGGCCCACAGCCCAGAGAGAGGGGTGCGCGGGAAGGTGTATACAATTTGTAGTAGCAGCAGTTACAGTTTCCAGTCCAGAATCCAGTGTTTAAACCTAGTCGTCACTTACAGAATTGTGGAGAGCAACAGGGTAAAAATCCTCTCTACAGATGTTAGAGCAGAAGACAGCTGCTGAAGTTTAGTCTACAGGTGGTAGACCAGAAAGACAGAACTGAGCCATAGTTTTGTTGAAGATCATAGCAGAGGACAGCTGCGAAAGGTTAGAGGTGCAGTTCGCTGTGTAGCAGTGTTTAGGAGAATTCAGGAGAGGCGTTGTAGAATCGAAGTCTGTGCAGTGATTGTGTAGACATTTCGTAGTAGTTCCAGCTGACTGTGTGCTTAGAGTTAGAGTTAGAATTTTGAACAGCTAGTTTGGAGTGGAGGCTCGACATCCGAGACCCCACCAAGTGCAGTTTCTGGTTCTTGTGTCTTCGTCTTCTCCTGTATCTGTAATAGTGCTTTTTCTATTATTGCTGGTAGAAGTTTTTCAAGTGTTTCTTCGATGACTTCTTCGTCTGATTGCTTGTTTGTTTTGGTCGCTATTTTGTGTGCTGTCATTTCCTCGATGGCTCTTCGCTCTGCTTCAATTTTCTTGAGAATTTTTGAGTTTTCTTCCGTCAGTTCTGTCAGCCTCTTTACATCTGCTTCTATCTGCTGCTGAAGGCTTTGCATGACTTTCATCATTTCTCTGACGTTCTGTAGTTCTATTACATCATCACCGCTGTTTTTGTCGTCTTCGGGAGCCTGCTTGTTTCTGTTTACGACCTGTAGTTTCATTTTCATATCTTTGACTTCAGCGGTTAGTTTGTGTAACTGTCTTCTGTAGATCGTGCTTTGTTTTTCTGCAACATCCTCAGCCACTCTGTTTTTTTGCTTCTTTGAAAGGTATGTTTTTGGACACGGCCTCCTTCAAGATGTTCTTTGTTTCCTGGAACATCGGGCAGCCTCGGTACCTAGCCCCGTGGTTCCCGAGGCAGTTTGCACAGGTTCGGTTTGGATTTATGGCCTTGTAATTGTTATCCTCCTTCGCTTTGGTACAGTCGCGATATGGGTGGCTACCCGCACAATACCGGCAAACTGCATCTCTTCTGCACGTTTTCTTTGTGTGTGAATATTTCTGGCAGTTAGAGCACTGCATCACCGGAGGGATATATGCCTCTGTCTTTTTTGTTGTTGTATGGAGCATCAGTCTCTCGGGTCTTGTCGATCCTTCAACCGTTACTATCATCAGATTGGTATCTTTCTTCGCCCAGGTTTTTAGCCTTTCGACCTGCGTGATTTTTAGATCTGCGTTTTCCGCCTGAAGGCGTCTGTGGACCTCGCCTTCGGAACATCTGGTATCCACCCCTCTGATGACCAACTTCTTTGTTGTCTTGTACTTTTCCACCATCACTTTTATTTGGTGCGGCAACTGGACTTCTTTTGGACTAGATTCCAGTTCGATCATCAGCGAGGTTGTTTTGTCTGTGTTGTTGAGCGATAGTAGGACTCCCTTTTCGTGCCTCCCTACTTTGGCGATACCTCTCCTTCCAGTTATCACCTCGAGGATGTTGATCACTTTGTTGTCGGGTAGGGCCCTGAGTGAGGCCTCGCTTCCTGACGTCTGGGTGATCTTTACGATCCTCTCCTGTATCGTTTCTGTGTTGTTTGTCTTTTCAGTGGTTGGCCTTTGTTCCCTTCTAAGGCTTGGTTCGAATGTTGTTCCTGTTCTTTGGTATAAAGTGTCATATCTTGCATCTGAGCTCTTGAGTTGTCAGCTGTTGTTTCTTCAGGACCAGGAATGGTAGCTTGCTTCTCAGTGGTTTCGATGTCCAGCACGCCTGGGGCTACTTCTACTAACGCTTCTTGAAGAGCGAGCCTAAGGGACTCGTCTCCATCTTCAATTCTTCGAAGTGCATCTATAATGGTCTCTGCGATATCTTCCTCTTGTACCTGTCTGTGCTGAGGAGCTGTCTCTATCACTTCTTTCATAGTGCTTGCAGGTGGGTCGGCTGTCATCTCGGCATAGTGTGGTGGTGTTATCGGTTTTTGGTGCAGGTTCTCTGTGGTAGACTGGTTTTCTGCTGGCGAGTCGGGTACTTTTGGTGGTGGCAACATGATCTAAGTTCTTGTTTTCTTTTCTCTATTCTTTCCGTCGTCTGCTCTAGCTATCGCAACGCTCTCAATATTTCTTCACGTTCTGTGCTTGCATCTGCTCTCTCCTCTGCCTCGCAAGGAGTCGGGCCACTCAGGCTCTCGGTCGGGTCGATACACGTCGCAGCTAACTCCGTTGTTGTGTCAAGAGTTGGAGAAACATCGGTCCCGGCACGAGTACTTGGGGCAGTCTTGCTCTCTGGCTGTTTGTCTTTGTTGTCTGGGGTTTCGCCATTCCCCTGGCTGTTCTGCGCTGGTGGGCTGGTGTAGACCTTCCTCTTCTTGGGATGTGGTTTATTTCTGGTCATTTTGACGATAATGCGATCTTTTCTCGGATAGTGGCGTCCTGAGAAGGACGTTGGTGTCTTGTCTTGTGGTTCGAGGTAGAAAATCGGTTGGTTATGGTTGTTTTGAGGTAGTTATATCAATTATTGTCATTGTTTTAACTTAGATTAGATGTATTATTATTGTAAATATATTTTTGCATCTTGCTAATGGATACATTTCTTTAATTTAATTGATTGACATTTTCTTATTGAAATTATTAGTACTGTTGGTATCTTTATCATATATATGTATTCTTATACATGGATAATTTCTTAACTATTTTTTGCATTTGCACATTCACCTTGTATTCATAGTTGTATTTAGTAATTTTATTAACTTTTTTTTCTAAGGGACACAATTCCTGCTTATTACATATGTCTTAGAAAGTTAATTCCCTTTATGTAACTTTTTTTTTTACTCTATGCCATTAGTATTTTATATGGATATTTTAAAATTTTCTCTGCATTCATTTTTTTGTTAATTGATACTTCTTTGCTTGTTTCACGGCTGTTTGCCAGCGATCTTTTAGTTTTCCCTGACCGCGCTATTTATAGCTATCGTGACAGAGGTCACGTGGTCAACTTCCTAAGGGGAAAAAAATGTGGCGGTGTTTACTTTTGATAGGGCTTAATTAATGCTTTTAGGCTACTTTATTATTATAAATACCGGCTTTAATTTTGCGTAAAGCTAGACAAGAAATGTTAGAGTAAATTTTAGAACAAGAACAAACATTTTATCACAATTAGAACAGAAGATATAATAGTCTGAAATAGTGTAAAATTTACGTTTTTTTTAAATATTTTGTTATGGTTTGTTTCTAATGCAATTTACACTAAAACGGTCACAATCAACATGCATAACAAATTACAGAAATCAAAAGTAGAAAACCTGCAGAAAATGGATATCAAAGTTTTGTTTTGGTTTCATGCGTCAAACATTAATTATTGAAACATTAAATTGCAAGTCCACATTTATTACCTTAAAATAACACACCCAATTGTCCCCAAAACATGAGAGCTAACAATTATCTCAATCATACATCACGATGGTCATGTAAAAATAAGTATGGTCATGAGTAAAACGAAATGTTCAATTTAATAGATAAATAGGTGCATTTAATAAATACCTCTATTAAATGATTTCCACACTCTGTTAATTCTCTCACTCTCACGCAACAACTGCCATAATTTGCTCTAGCCCCAAAATTTCGCTCAATTATCATTCACACTTCCTTTTTTTTATAGGATGAATCTGTACATTCACAGATGGAGAAATTTGTAACAAATGAGTTTCCATTATAAATTTTAATTGTGAAGTTATATTTTTAATACCGCTGGCGCGTCTTTCAATTTTGGAAATAGTGGAATGTACAAATTCTCCTCCTTGCTCTCCATGCATGCCCATTCCAAAGCCATGAGTTCTGATCCAGTCTGCACAATGTTTTTCTAATATGTGCTGTTTAGGAATTGTCTTACTGGGAAATAGCTTTCTGAACAAAGACATATAAGTCTCTATTAATGCTGTTATTGATTCTTTACTAATTGGTTTACTGTGTAATATTTTGTTGTGTACTTTCTCAAATGCTTCTTTCAGTGAGTTGAATTGTTCTTTGGCAATAAAAGCTATGTTAGTTCTATCTTGTCTGTAATTTTCAATGTTTGTGTAATGATTGCTCTTGTAAGATCTTTATAAACTTTTTGTGTGAGATATCTGTGGCAGTGATTCCCTATGAATGCTCTGCTATGATAAGCCTGTGGTATGATTTTGTGTTTGGCTAGTACCTTGTCCAAGTGTGAGCAAACTGGACCAGACCTAGCACACAGATCTTGAAACTGAAGTTTGGCCAGCGCATCTTGTGCATTTTCAAGTTTAACTTTAAAACTATCTGTCTCCTCCTTATCCTCACAAAGTTCAATACCTGCCTGAAAAAATTCAATTTTAGCTTCTAATTCTTCTGCCTGTTTCCAGTTCCAACCAAATCTCTTCAAGTTCTTAATAGTACTAATGTTTGCATGTATCTCTTGCGGATTCTCAAATATCTTTGCGTCTATTGTATCGGCTACCTGTTCTAGAAGTCTGTGGTGTTTCAAAACAATGCCTAATAAAATATGAAGGTAAGGAGGAGCTACATTTTCAATTTCAATCTCTAACATTGGTTTGTGTAAACAATTATGGTAACGTGCCACTTGCCTTTTATTCCCTTTCCCATATTTCATATATCTATTGTAATCTCTTATCAACATTGCCAAACTTCTTGGTTTGCAAGTTGTATGCTCTCTGGATGTCTTTATTTCCTTGTTTTGCTGGAGACACCACAGACATGGGTATATTCCTTGAGCTCCAGACAAACCAAACATTTTCATCAAAAAGTCATAATCCCCGAATAAGAAAACAACAACTTTTTTACCATCCCACTCTAAATCTTTTAGTGACTCTATCTGAGCTTTCATGCCATTCATAAATATTTCTAAATTATCATATGTATCTCTGACTCTAGCCATTGATAAAAGGATGGTATTAGATTTAGAATTTGGTTTCTCTAAATTTACTACCTGCATTGTAACTTTGAATGAAAGAAGATATACAAACAGTTAGCCTACTTAGAATTCTTTGGCAGCCGTCGCGTGCACAGGATTGTCTCACAAAGAACACTAATGGAACAGTCCTTATCTCACACACAATAAAAAAAAAGACATTCATATTATAAATACAAGATTAACAAGACTTGAAAGATAGATCAAAGTATTGTGGAAGTAATCTATCTATAGCTTTACATGTTTTCTGACGCTTATATACGCAGCTAAATATCATTATAAATGAATGAAAATGCAAAAACAGTTGGTGCTTTACAAAAAGTTATTTTTTTTTACAACCTTATTTAAGATTTGCGAGTATCAGGAATGCGTTTACAGTGATTTAAATGTTATAAAATCTGGTGACAATATGCTTGTTCTTGTAATGCCAAACTCACAAAACTGACTACCACACATTCTCAAGATATGAAACCAAAAAAAAAAAAGTATGTGGAAATAATCTTTAGCTTCTCTTCGAGAAGTCTTTATAATTATAAACTCAAACGAATGGGCCGATATATCTTAACAGAGAAGTATAGTAACCAGTTTATTGAAGCATTTTCGTAACGATGTCGTCAGTAACTAATGATGCAGCAGAACTTGGGTCACGTCGTGTCCGAACTGACCTCTAGTTATAACGGCCAGAATTGATATGTATTTCTCCATAGTATGCTATAATATACACTTCTACAATCGACGGACACTGGACGTCTGAATGCAACATATGATTATTATTACTACATGTGTTGAAAGATATGGAGCCCAATAAAGGTTTCGTTGGACTTGACCTGATCCGCATTCTCGTCGATTGTATTGAAATTATCTCATTGTATGTCCCGTCCTGTGCTTTTTTATTTTGTTTAAAACGGTGATGAGGAATGTGAGATGGCATTTAACGGCTGACCATTATTGCCCCTGTTATTCCACCATCTTGGTCTACCCTGTTCAACCTAAGATTTGGTTATAATTAGGGTATTTGTGTATTCCTCCATTATATCCTATAATATATGCTTCTACAATCGACGGACACTGGACTTCTGAATGTATGATTATTATTACTACATGTTTTGAAAGATATGGAGCCCAATAAATGTTTCGTTGGACTTGACCTGATCCGCATTCTCATCGACTGTATTGAAATTACCTCAGTGTATGGCGTGCCAGTTGTGTTGAATGAATCCATCTACTAAGCCTATGACATTCCCGTTTCAAGCGCGATAAGCTTTATTCTGCGGTTACTACATTCAAAGTATTTACTCTTTCTCGGAACAGTTACCCTCCCTGAGTGTCACAAAACGGTTTGTGCGCTTTCATGTCCACTCCAGCAGGATTGCATTACATTCCTGTGCGATTGATATTTTGTTATTTCTCTCTCCCCTTATTTGTTAACACAGAAAACTCATTCGAAGGTGGTCAATGTTTACATAACTTTCACACTTCAGTTCACATCAATTCGCCGGTCCATCCCTGGGGGAATAATTGGATCACAAAAACGTGAGGGTCCCACATTTGATTCCAGGTGAAAGGCTAATGACGGTGTTTGCACAAGCTGGGAGTAATCCTTTACAATTCTACAGAATAATAGACTTGCATGTAGGAGGTGCGGATAAACCACGAAATGTCCAGACAAGACGGCCGAATTGCGCCGAGTCATTGATAACGACGGTTGAATTACGTGGGATAGGCAAGTCAGATAATCCCCAAATCTGGGAGGACATGTTGAAGTGTGAGAGACGTAACTTGACCAAGTAATAATCGGATGTTTACAGCCCAATTTTAGAAAAGTAACGTTTGAAATTTTGCACTAGATGAGTCATGCAAAATATTTCATCATAAAGTTGCCATAAATTTAAACGTTAAAAAAAGATTGGCTGGTACTTTGAGGCACGAATAACAATTGCATCGATTGAGCGTTTGTCCCGACAGCCCCGAAAAGCGGGAACAGAAAACCTACAATATAATCTGACACTTTTTGCAAGTCTAGTTCACTATGAGAATAGCTTGCCAAGATGACCACCAGACCTTGCCAGAGTAAAGACTAGAATCAAGATTCTTATATCGGTCCGGACCATTGTTTGAGCAATTTTGAGGACTTCAGAGCCCAGAATAAACTCTACCATTTAAAACGGACAACCGGAATCTGAGGAATCTAAAACACGGAGTCAAAGTGGGATTGGCGTAAGTTTTACATTCTATATTTTCTACTAACATGTGAACTAAATATGTATATATTTCCATGTGAATATTAATATGTGAAAATCGCTAGTGGATGTCAAAGTCAACCTCAGCATATATAATGATGATTTCATGAACCACCACTGCAAGGGCTGGTGACTGTTTTATTGCTAGTTTCTTACAGAGAACTAAAAGCATAGGTAGTCCCAAGTTCCATATGGAGCAGGAAGGGAGTGATAACAGAAATGATGTACATTCTAATTATGCAATTTAGAATGCACATCATTTCTATTATCTATTATAAACCAGTGTAAATTTGTATGTAAACATATTCACTTTAAAATTAATGAAAGTTTTCAAGCTTTTCAACCAGTGTACAGTAGATGTAAGTGAAAACATATTCAGTCTATATTGTGAACATTTTTAAACCAGTGTAGATGTAAACGTAAACATATTCTATCTATACTATTAACCTTTTCATTTCAATGTAAAGTAATTATAACGTTATTCAATTTAAATGCAAAGAAAGGTTTCTCTCGAGGGATTAAGCTTAATTCTCATCGAGTGTATAGTCTGAGGTAGATGGGATGGTGGAATAGGAAGATGGGGACACATAAGTATATGTCGGGAAACTCAATACTCTGGGTATTCGTTTCTCTTTTTTCACTATGCTAGTGGTGGTAACAGCTTGAGGGTACTAATCTCGGGAACAAAGTGAGGGTAGAAGTGGACTGACGTCGAGCTAGATACCATCATCAGAGGGTCTTAAAGACGCGGGACCAGCTTTGCAGTTACTCCCTGATTTTACTTGGAACGTGCTGCGCCTTTAATCTTGACCAGAGACGCGAGAACTCCAGTGACCTATCTGAACAGAACCCTAAAACCCAGCGACAGAAGAAACTACCATTTGCAGCTAAGTCAAACCTTGAAGCTGCCAAGTGACTTCTTACATAAAACACCTTACCATCACACGATGATGAGTATTTTCTGTTAAAGATTATTCAATTTTTTAAACTGTTAAAACTTAGTTGATTCTTACAATTGTTATTTATAAATATACAAATTTAATGACGATTTAATCATTTTTAAATGTATTGCATGTTTATTTCAATCAATTTGCTAAATACACTCTAAACACAGCTGTACCAGAATAATAATAACAATTCCACTGAGTAAATCAGAGTGGGGGCTTGAACGAGCGGAAATTAATAATTGCTTAATTCTTCATAAAAGGCGGCGGATCGATATAAGTTAACAATTGCCCTGCCCAACGCAGTATTGTTTTTGACTTCTGAAATACGTTATGATCGCTCCCTTGAGATAGAAGCATCATTATTCTTCTATCTACAACTCTGCCAAGAGTAATCTTGCGCGAAGGCAGACACATTTGAAGACCAATATTAGAGACTTTTGAGTTTTGGCCACTGTTGGACCACTACTGCAAAGCAGGAGAGGCAATTCCGTGACACTATTGTTCGCACTCTTTTTCACTACTGTCATTGTTCACGTTTCACGCTTCGATGCTTGACAGGGCCAGACAAGCATATCGCCCATTCCCGAGAGATTAATTGAGTCTCTAAAACGTATAATACCACATTGACTCCAGGTAAATGCGAGCATGAAGTGTTTGCTTACAATTTCATAACTACTTCCGACTCGACAGCAGGGTTAGGTGATTATAGATACAATCTAAGATTTCTTGCTCAGTAAAATAGTCTTGGCAACTTAACACAGAAGCCCCGAACACAAGTCTAGGGTATTATTTCTCAATTATTGAGGTGAGTGTAACATATTTTTTCTGCCTTTGAATTTGACATATTCATACTTGCTAGTGGTGTTAAAGATTCATACTAGGCTGGCAACCTCAGAATGTAAAAAGGATACATTCATGAACCGCTACAGCAAGCGCTGGTGATTGCTTCATGCTAGTTCTCACTGAAGAACCAGAAGCAGAGGTAACCCCAGAATCCGAATGAAGCAGGGAGTGAGTGATGATTACATCAACGTGTGTATAGTTGTACATTATCATTTGGTGAATGTATGTAAATTTAATATGTTCCTCCAAGCACAAGCCACTGCCGCTGTCCAGTCACAAATTTTTTCTTAAATTAACTGACATACTGGTGATTTTTCATCACATGCCTTGAGTGATATGATTGCGTTCAGGGAGAGCAAATAACGGAGAAAACAATCGGCTGACAGACAGCTGGAAAAGGCGCCTGATTAATATAAGGCAAACAGATATTTGGCAGCGGAATTTGTTCTGTCATTCCTTCTAAAGTTTGTGATACCAGTACGAGGCGACCCGACTAATTGTGGTACAACCCGGAGAGCACATTTTCTGGACTACTAGACTGTGGTTCGAAGCTTGAAATCGACACCTGCAGATTCTTGCCTTGACCCGGAGCTGTTACTTCATGAACTGATCTGGAAACGTGCCCTCACCATCGAGACGAATCTACGGAAAAGCAGCATCGGCACTTCAGCATTTTGGCAAGTTACAATGTTAACAGGCCAACAATACAAACGAACTATATGTTTTCAAAATTCATCAAGTCTAACAACTTTTAGGTGAAGAAACCTAATTATTTTTTATAATCACCAGTCATCTTTATTTACATTTGTTTCAAAGTAAGTGAGTGTTAAGGTCCAAAAGGGGAGTGATCCGTACTATGCTGATTATACAGTGTGAATTCAGGGTTGTGGCACTTGTCGGCTTGTTTAATTGTAAGTTGTTTAAACATTTATATGTTAGAAAACAGAGTGTACAGAAAGCGTGTGAGCGCTAGTCATTTAGTTATTCTGTACTGGTTTCGGCCGGCTGTGAATAGCTCACGGCTAGTCCGTGAACAGCCGAGTCCGGTGACTGTTTGGCGGGAGATGTGTATTCCCGTGGCAGTCGGAGAGGAGTCTAAGTTTGGGGCGTTGACTGGAGTCAGCCCTGTGTCTTGTGTGTGTTCCCAAGGGTAGTGTACGGGAACGATGTTTGGCCATTTTTCGAGGTGTACCATTATTTGCCTATTTTAGGTGTGATTATCTGCAGATAAGAGAAGATAAGGTGTACTTTATGTTAAGGACATGTTCTGGGGCCTTGGTGTCTACAGGCCGATGTTTTGAATCATATTTACCTCCCTGATAGATTTCTATTGTGCAGGAACGGCGCTAGGAGATGGTAAAGCCATTGTTCCTTATGGAGGAAGAGTTTTCTGGTGAATGTACTTTATATAAAGAGATTATAAGGCCAGGATTTGTGTAGGCCAGATTATTTGTAAACCGCAGAGCGGACAGTCTTTTGAGTATATATATAGATTTAAGGATCCATGAACAGATATCAGAGTTATTGAAGAGATTATAAGGCCAGGATTTGTGTAGGCCAGATTACTTGTAGACTGCAGAGCGGACAGTCTTTTGAGTAAATATAGATTAAGCCTGTGTGGCGTTTGTAACTGCAGTATCAGCAGTCGTTCTGATGGAACATTAGAACTGCAAGTATATATGGATTTAAGCCTGTGTGGCGTTTTGGTAATTGCAGTGTATACAGTCGTTGAAGTATTCCTATAGATTTAAGCCTGTGTGGCGTTTTGTAACTGCAGTATCAGCAGTCGTTCTGGTGGATTTACTGATGTAACATTAGAACTGCGATGTAAACAGGGTTTACATCATACTGAACAGTTATGACATTTCTGCAGCGCGAATAATTTATCAGTGGTGGGCCAACCTTACGGGCGTTAGACCCATGACTTCGCGTTGTAAGATTATTTCTACGGAACCTTGACCTGTTTAAGAGTGTGCCCTGTGTGTGGCGTAATGTACTAAGAAGTTCTCGCATTGGCAACGGTAGTTAGCCCAGTGTGGGCGTGGCTTGGATTTAGAACGCCTGTTCTTACTGCTACATTGTTAAGAAACAAAGGCGAATCTTCTACAGTTTTGTGTCGATCGTGACCTGTAATCGGCAACGCCTCTACTATACACAGACATTTGTGTGTCGCTCATGACCTGTAATCGGTGACACGGTGATGCGTCTTGTGTTTACATGTCTCCTTATGACATTTCTGCAGCGTGTCCAGTTCTACGTTTCGGAGTGAAATTTTCAAGTAAACTTTGACATGGTTATGGCGACCTGTCCTGATTCGTCATCATCAGCGATATCTGCATTATGAGAATTACAGTATGTTCCAGTTTTATATGCAAGTTCGAAATATCAGGTAACTCTTTTCAACAAGAGTGACAGACAGTGTACCTTCGCGACGACAGAGGGAACAAGTGGGTAACCTGCGCTGTTTCCAGTTTCCTGTGCTGTGTACGATCACATAGCATACTGTTTCCAGTTTCCAGTTTCCATGTGCTGTGTACGACAACATAGCATACTGTATCAAGGTGGAGTGAGAGTTGACATGGGAGTCTGCTTATGGAGTATCATCTGGTGCCCATCGATTGTAACGGGAAAAGAAGGAACTTTTTGCTATTTGCAAGATAAGTGGTTTTGTTGTTGTGAAAACTGTGTTTATGTATGTATGCTATCAAGTCTTCTCATATTGCTCATTATGTATTCCATTAACTGTTTAGTATAGGATTTGGTGCATAATAATTGAGAATTGATACATTATTTAATACATTAATCTCTTGAGGAAATATTTATTGTGTGAGGTGGAAATTAATTGTCTAAATTTCCAAGGACATAAACTTATTATAATTATAAGTGGTTGATACATATAGTGAACTGATTGAATAAGTCACTATGGATTTTGATATGGATCCTGAGTGTGATGTAGATCCTACAGATATAAGACCTATGTTGGAGTGTGCATTGGTGTTAGGAAGAGATAAAAAGGGATTGAGAGGCCCACGACTTGGAGCATGGGTGATGGATGATTTTTTGATTAATGTGTCAGCATCCCTAGAGTCATTTGCTGAACATAACTTTAAGTTTGTTTGTAATTTTTTAATGGCTAAGGATTTGGTTAATTTGCTACGGCACCTTCGTGTGTTTTTGCAACAATATATTGAGGTTGAACACGGACATATTGTGCAAAGTATATGCAAAATAATCCACAACGATATTTCTGACGTGCAGAAAAGGGAAGTGAAGAATGAGAAACAAACAAAAGTAAACAAACAGAGGACTCTACAGGAGAGAGATAAGTTTTTACAGGATAGTGCTGAAAAGAATAAATTACAAGAAACAGTGTCTAAACTCACAATTGATTTGCATAAATCAAACTTGGAGCTCTCTAGTGTGAAAGCAGCATTAGACTCTGAATGCAGTAAAGTTAAAAACTTAGAAGGTCAGATAGGATATAAGAATGGCGAGATTAGTAATCTCAAGCAGGAGACTGAAAATAAGAGAGAAATGTATGAGAAGGTAAAGGTTGAGAGCAATGTAAGTGAGAAGAAGTATATAGATATGCTCCATGATGTGTTGAATGATAATGATATTCTCAGTAGCCAACTGAAGGAAAAGAATAACGCATCTCCCGAGAAGATTAATGAGGAGAAGATTAATGAGCTGAAGACACAAGTTGTTAAAGTTGAGGGGCTTCAGAGTCAGGTGGCCCTTCTTCAGCCACAGATAGAAGACGTGCAAAAGAAGAGATTAATGAAATTGGAACCACAGAGGAGAACAAATAGAGAAAAGGATGATAAGGAGAGATTAGAAGAGTTGACGGTGCACAAAAGGAAAATGACTGATATTGAGAAATTACTCATGGAGGAGAAGAGTAAGGTTTTAACATCTAATGACTTAATTAAGCAACAAAGCGAAGACATCTCACTTAGAAATGCTGAGATTAATGATCTGAGAAAAAGAGTTAATGGTTTGGTAGATGTTGTTTTAGGCATCAAGGGGTTGTCTACTGTCAATGTTGACAATAGTAGACAGAAGGTTGTTTATCAACAAGTAAAACAAGCAAGGAGCCAGCCCTATACATTCTTTGCTGAGACGAAAATCGAACATGATGGACGTAGATCCTTACGTGGCAAATACAATTTTCCACGTACTACTACTGCTAACATTACTGACTCTTGGCGTCAGGCCAGCAAAGATAATTCTACGTTATCAGTCAGTTCGGCAGATTACAAAAAAAATGGAGATAACTGTCAATTTAAAGTTCAAAAGACCAACCATTATTCTGGATATGGAAATTCTGATAAACTGATAATAAGGGACAAAGTTATCACTAGTAATGAGCAATTTGGTAAGCATATTGTCACAAAAGAGAATAGAAAAAGTTTTGGTGAAAGAAATAACTACAATAAATGTTATCAGCCTTATAATGATGGTTCTAGAACACAACAAAATCCATCGGTTAGATATTTTTATAGAAGTAGAAATACTAATCATAATAATGTTGCACAACAAAAGAACAAACTTGGTTATAAACAAGGTAACAGTAAGAGTATTGTTTCAAATACTGCTGCTTGTTATGCATTTTGAGTTCAAGAGAATATCTCGTGTGTAATTAGGATTTTATTTCAGCCTACTGCTGGGATGACCTTCATTTCGGTCAGGATGTTCCTATCCTTCTGTGTTATCGGCTACGTGACGAGGAAATGATGGCATCATATAGAAACCAGACGTTTTCACTGCCACACGTTTGGGTAAAATGTAAGACTAACTTTCCGTTTTACCTCAATAAATCTCACAAGTTGATTGAAATGGACGTTTTCATTTGTGTTTTCTCACAGTATTCGGCTTTGCGTTAAGACTCATCGCTCCGATGGTATTGTTAGCTGTGAGAGGAATGTTTGTCAACTTACGACCGTGTGTCTAATCAAGTGCAACCCAGCCAGCCTGTTGACCCGTATTGTATGACATCGCCCCGTGCGGTGTACAGAATACTATCAAGGACCACGGAGTTGTGACCTATTTTTTTTTTCTTTAGGAGTTGGTTTAAGATTGCTACAGTGTTTCTTACACTTAATTTATTTTTTGGATAATGAATTATATTATGCACTGTTGTAACTCTATGTTATTGTTTTCATAATTGTTTTGTGGATAAACATTGTATGTATTATGATTGCAATGAAATTGTATCATATCACTTTGTAGTGACTTATCTTTAGTTTTTGTAATGGGATTGTGGATTTGTGATATTTTCATACGCCAGTCGAAAGACTATTCCACTTAGACCATATTATGTTGGACCATAGGTGCTCCGTTGTGAAGTTTGAAGCAATGATAGTTGATTCATCAAACATTGATATATTTTGCAGCGTTGGTTCTTAGGAAAATTTTGTATTTCATGAGATTGCCAGCCCTATGCACAAACTCATTAGCGAGGAATATGCGTTAGTTGTTTCAGAGAGTCTTGTTATTCATTAAATTTTTTTTTTCTTTTCTTATATTCTGGTGCTATGTCTAATTAATATATTACCATATACAGAGGTTATATGCAGTAACTATTGTGTTGTGAAATGTAATTTTGGAACTAAACTTGTATGTGTTATTTATGATTTTGTATTTGTATTTGAAAACATATTTTGAAACATTGGTTTCTGGTAATTTTTTTTTGCCATGTGCTTTTTTCTGCTGAATTCTGTTTAAACTAGTATGCGTTTATTATGAGTCTACTTAAGAATTGGAATTTTTTTTTTTTTTTTGTTGTTTTTTTTTTTGTTAGATGTCATTCATTTGGTTAAAGATGATTTCATTTTGGTAATAGTTATAGATATAATCTAGAAAAATTAAAATACTATTTTTATTTAACTAAGCTTTAACGAAACTTTTTTTGTATTGTAAGTTTTAGGAAAATGTATTTTTCTTTGACATTGTTATATTTTTTTCTGCGCCAAAGCGCTTAATAAGGTGTAATAATATATTTTGGGGAGCCGCGCAAGCGTAGTGGTTACAACACCGCTCTGGCGACCGGGTGATACAGGATCAAACCCGGGCGACTGCATTTGAGGATTTTTTGTCGACCGGGATTTGGACTGGATTAACTCGAGACCTGGCGAGGACATTTGAAGGAGTGTCGTCGACCAGGGACTGGCGGCTCCTGAGCCGACCTAGCTGCAATGGGTACCTCCGAAATCGGCGAGTATTTGCCTGAATGGCGAGGGACACCTGTCTCTGTACAAGAAATAAGGGGATACTCACGTAAAATCAATGTCAGGTTAGACATAAGATAATAACCTGAGATTTCGCCTCGAGTATTAGCGGGCGAACGCAATATATATATATATATATATATATATATATATATATATATATATATATATATATATATATATATATATATATATATATATATATATATATATATATATATATATATATATATATATATATATATATATATATATATATATATATATATATATATATATATATATGTTGATATTTCTGAATTTAAAATAGTAATGTTTTTTTTTGAGATTGTGGTATTTTTATATATCGCACTTTTTTGTGTGATGCCTGTGATAAATCATTTTAGTTATGAATAAGTTTTGTAATTAAGCTAAATTATTTATTATGCGTTATTTAGTTGGATTGTTGTTGGGATGTATTGTTGTCGTTTTTCTATGCATTCATATTTTGTATTTCCTTTTTCCTTTTCGGATGATTCTTCGTTTCACTCCATTTCTTTGGAAGCGGTCTATGCTTGGGTTATGCTTTCATGTTTCATCTGGATGTTACTTGATACTATTTGTATACGTTTACTTCTTACACTTCTTATACTTCAATCCTTTGTATTGTAATATGGATTAGTATATGTAACTATTGGTGACAATTCTATTTATTTCATGCAAGAAATTTATTTGCTTAATTGTTACTATTAGGTATTATGGATCTTTTTTCCTATCTCGATTTCTTTGACTTTACTTTCTATTTATTGTATCCTGCTTGGTCTACTGTAGTAATACTTAACTTTGTTTGTAAATGATTATTCGGTGTATTTAGCAGATTATTATGGGTAATTTGTTTATTGTACACTTGCTTTATTATTTGGCGATGTATTATTTTGACCTTATCATAAAACTATTGTTGTAAGCATATATTAGAGCTTAGCTGACCCCTTATTTTTCATTGATGTAGTTTTTTCAAAAAAATGATAAATCATTTTTTTCTCCGGAGCGGGTGGTAGTATGTTAAGGTCCAAAAGGGGAGTGATCCGTACTATGCTGATTATACAGTGTGAATTCAGGGTTGTGGCACTTGTCGGCTTGTTTAATTGTGAGTTGTTTAAACATTTATATGTTAGAAAACAGAATGTACAGAAAGCGTGTGAGCGCTAGTCATTTAGTTATTCTGTACTGGTTTCGGCCGGCTGTGAATAGCTCACGGCTAGTCCGTGAACAGCCGAGTCCGGTGACTGTTTGGCGGGAGATGTGTGTTCCCGTGGCAGTCGGAGAGGAGTCTAAGTTTGGGGCGTTGACTGGAGTCAGCCCTGTGTCTTGTGTGTGTTCCCAAGGGTAGTGCACGGGAACGATGTTTGGCCATTTTTCGAGGTGTACCATTATTTGCCTATTTTAGGTGTGATTATCTGCAGATAAGAGAAGATAAGGTGTGCTTTATGTTAAGGACATGTTCTGGGGCCTTGGTGTCTACAGGCCGATGTTTTGAATAATATTTACCTCCCTGATAGATTTCTATTGTGCAGGAACGGCGCTAGGAGATGGTAAAGCCATTGTTCCTTATGGAGGAAGAGTTTTCTGGTGAATGTACTTTATTTAAAGAGATTATAAGGCCAGGATTTGTGTAGGCCAGATTATTTGTAAACTGCAAAGCGGACAGTCTTTTGAGTATATATATAGATTTAAGGATCCATGAACAGATATCAGAGTTATTGAAGAGATTATAAGGCCAGGATTTGTGTAGGCCAGATTACTTGTAGACTGCAGAGCGGACAGTCTTTTGAGTAAATATAGATTAAGCCTGTGTGGCGTTTGTAACTGCAGTATCAGCAGTCGTTCTGGTGGAACATTAGAACTGCAAGTATATATAGATTTCAGCCTGTGTGGCGTTTTGGTAATTGCAGTGTATACAGTCGTTGAAGTATTCCTATAGATTTAAGCCTGTGTGGCGTTTTGTAACTGCAGTATCAGCAGTCGTTCTGGTGGATTAACTGATGTAACATTAGAACTGCGATGTAAATAGGGTTTACATCATACTGAACAACTGTGACATTCTGCGCAATTGATTATTATTGATTTTGTGTATCCTGTTGTACCTGTGTAGTGTATCGTACCGGATTGATGTTGCTGTGTGAATAAATTATGTTCTGTCAATTGGAAATGAACACTAGTCTGATTAGTTGATCTATGCTTGACAGTACAGGGTGAGTGACTGTACCTTTCATACCACTCACTACAGACTTTATACACAGTGACAATACAGTCCTAACCTATTTATCATCTGCTCTGTGTGGGCGCATGTACTACAACAGTCTAATCACTTCAAGAGAGATATACTTTACCAAATATACATTAACAGTACCAATTACCCTCGCATATACTTTATCAGCATTTGTTAACAACGTTACATTATCAGTGCTGGCCAGTTCTAAAAAGATCTATACATTATCAGTGAGCATTAAATTTGTATATGTTGATTTTGACAAATTCATAGTTGAATTAATCATTACAGAGAGAAAGGTATAAGTATGACCTAATGATCCAGAACCTCTAGTGCGTATTCATATATATATATATATATGAAATAGGGTGGGCGAGAAATGATGATGCTGTTGTGATATGTGATCACTTTCTTGCACACTCGCACCGACCCGAACAACAATAAAACTCTTGATTCTAAGGCAGGGGCTGTATTTATTCATACAACCCTGTCAGTGACCCAAACCCACAAAGCAAACAAATTAATAAACATTAAGCACGTAAGCAAACAAACCAAACACCCAGCCAGTGCTCAACTGCTAATCTGAAACGCAAACAAAGCACTGACTAGTTAAAATCATAATAAATAATTAATGAGAAGCACCGTGCTCTCACCTGCCAAACAGCCCGTTCTTCCACGCTACCGGACACATCCCACTATTACATACACATCCACTCTCATACATGTCTTCATACATATGGACTAGTGTGATGTTGTGCATGAGGCTGGCAAAGTCATCATGTAACACAGATTGCTACCGAAACCACTACTGCAAGAGCATATGAATGAGGAGGCCAGCCACATTGGTGACCCTATGCTCCATAAGGAGCGAGAAGAGACATAATTCGTTTCCAAGTGGACCCACATGCTCTCATAAATTATCAGACACATAACAATAATTAAATAATAATTAAATGGGCATAAAATAATATTAAACAATATGTACAATGAATACTCTCATTAATAAGCAGAAACAACCACCTCGCAACTGATCCATATCAGTATTCGTCCCTGCACTCTGAATCATGTCGTATATGCCAACTGATGAGATTGGGAACTCATCATATGAAACACATTGTTACAGGAACAAACCACTGCCATAGCATATAAATGCTTCGTGCAGGCTTCTATTGGACCCAGCCACACTTGTGTCTCCATGCTCCACAAGGGGCAAACAGAGAAACGCTTATGTCTCAAAGTGGCTTACGCACAAAGGGGTGGCATTACGCCCACAAGAAATCTTAATACCTAAAGCTAGATGCATCCTCTCCAAGGGCATCTAACACCACAAAACTGTGTACACAACAGATGTAATTAAACTAATCTCAAAGTAACACCATAAAATTATTCGTTAACTTACTTCGAGTTCCACTATAATAAACTATCTTGGCATGAATGGAAAAAATTATACTAATAGTGTACTACTAAAATAGCACCTCTAATAATAAACCAATTTTAATCCAATACCAAATAATAAACAGTTCTAACCCCCTAAAATATACAGTAGAATTATAATCAATTATCGTGAAATACACCAACTAAATTACCTTCGCAGTAAAGAATGAAATAAAATATACTGTTCAAAAAAAGAAATGCATAGCTATCCGAGGGCGCGTTTTTATGAGTTTGTAAGTAACATTTGGTGCTAGGGTATATAAAAACCAGCCTCATATGTTCTTTACAGTGTCAAATGTACGTATTGACCTGAATTGCGTTTGTTTTTGTAATCGTTACAACGCAGTGGTCAATAGTGTTTATGACGCAATTTTTGACCACAGCTCATGTTGCGCGCACGTGAAAGCAACAAAATTTGGGGTGAACACTATTCACTGACTACGCAACTGAAACCCTATAAAAGGATAACGCTACACACAAAAAAGTCAGTTCATTTTCAAGCAGACATTTATGGCGTCTCTATCGATAAATTTAAGGAACATTGCTATTGGCCGACTGCATGCAGACGAAAGTCAAAGTCAGGTTCCCAGACATCTAAACGTGCATTAGAGTACCATCAGTCGACTTTGGCACCGGTTCCAAGCCACTGGCTCAGTTGAAGACCGGCATCGCAGTGGACGACCCAGAGTGACAACAGCAGCGGAGGATCGCTTTTTTCGGCTTCGTCACCTCAGAGACAGGTTTACAACAGCTTCCTCAACTGCCAAGTCATTGCCTGCAGGACGTCATGTGTCTGATCAAACTGTCCGGAATAGACTGCATGACGCTGGACTTTGGGCACAACGACCTCACCGAGGACCTGTCCTTACGCGCCGCCATCGCCAAAATCGACTTCTTTGGGCCAACCAGCATCGTCCCTGGGCAGCTGACAATCAATGGAGACGTGTCTGGTTTAGTGACGAATCTTTCTTTTTGTTGCAGCGTCATGATAGACGGCGTAGGGTCTACCATAGGCGAAATGAACGTTTTGCCCAAAATTGCGTTGATGAAACTCCGCCTCACGGTGGTGGAGGTGCAATGGTGTGGGGAATGATCAGTTACAACGGAAGGAGTCAATTGGTGCACATTGAAGGAGGCTTGAATGCGCAACGATACGTCAATGAAATTCTTCGACCCCATGTCCTTCCACTTTTGGCTGCCCAAAGGTCTGTGTTTCAACACCACAACGCCAGACCCCATTGTGCACGGTTGACCACGCAGTTCCTGACTGTCAACAACATTCTCACCCTTCCCTGGCCATCCCTGTCTCCAGACATGAGTCCGATTGAGCACCTGTGGGATGAGCTGCATAGACGTGTTTGTCGCCGAGACGTTGCTCCAGCCAATTGTCGTGATCTGTTCCAGGCACTTCTGGAAGAGTGGGCAGCCATCCCACAGGCCCACATCAGACGTCTGATCGCATCCATGCCCAGGAGATGCCAGTCGCTGATCGATGCAAGAGGAGGCCACACACCATACTAACGGGAAAGCCTGTACGCCAAAAAACTCTCGTGACCCAGATGCAAAACAACTGTCAATTGATTGGTTGAACCCTAAGGTATTCTTGTGTGCAATTTGAACAATTAACTCATTAAATTAAAAAAGTTATTGAATGTCAAAATTATGGCTATGTGTGTGCCTTCAGTAGCTATCCGTTTCTTTTTTTGAACAGTATAACTTTTGGACTAACAAAGCTAGCAAACGTTATAATTAGCCCACTGCTCTCTAAAATAATAAATAGCTTAACATCATTAGGCCTATAGCTCGTGGTAACTAAAAATGTGTGGTAACTAACAATGTTATTGTCGCTCACATGCGTCATCTTTATGCACAGTCATCAACACGTGGCCCCCCGGCTGCCATCTTGCCAACAAGTTAATACTATCTAAATTAAAGTAATAGATCGCTTCTCTGCCTGGTTTCATGAATGAAATAGATTCCTTCTCTATATTCTCACAGCCGTGACAATGGACTTAACACGACTAATAAAACATATCCACGCGTTATTTTCACTCATCTATAACTTTAAAACTAAATCGAATGTCCTGGAAGAAATCTCCTTTGGAAACGCATCTATCTATTTTCTCAAACATTAGAACAGACTCACGCTGACTATAATTCTAAAGCTGCAGAATGTGAACGGTGGTTTGGTTTTGATAAAGGAAAGGAGTGTGGAAAAATGGTTTAAGAAATATAAATAAGTTTAGTTACAGATTATTTGTCATTGTTGCAGGGAGATAAGATGAGTAAAGTAAGGCTTTGTCATAAGGGAGGAAACTCCACATATTTTGGTTGGTAGGAGAAATGTTTAATTTAGGTTAAGTAGATTTAGAATGTTATCAGTTATGGGTTAGAAAATTAGCATATGACGAATTTGTTGTAAGCGTTAAAGAAGAAGGTATGCTATTGAGGTAAAACATCCAAAGGGGGATAATGTAAGATTATGTCCCTTGCAGGTTTTAGTGAGTTGTGCTCACAAATAAAAAAGTATGCACGCACGTGAAAAGTTGAGATGTGTGAACACAGTTCAGGGAAAACGAATAATGTTAGAACGGGGATCGGGCAGTCGGGTTTGAGACGCGCTATGCGTAGGAAGGAAAAAGGGTTTTCTCCCAAGTGTTAAAGTTAGACTTGAGAAACGCGCTCAGCGTAATAGATGTGGGAGAAAACATACTCAGTCTTAGATGATTAGCAAGAATTATGCTGTGAGAAATAGAGTTTATAGAAAACGCTCAGTACATTATGTACCATAAATTTGGTGTGCGGCAGTATTTTAATTGTGATAGTATTTTATTCTGAGGACATGATAGATGTGAAAGAAAAGAAAGTGTATTTCGTTTGAGAACAAACCCAGGTACGTTGAACACTTTTATATATCAGTAACATGTGTAGCTCAGCAGACCAGGTCTGAGCAGAGAAGAATAATAGATGAAAATCTTGGCAAAGTGACAGCCCTGGCGGTAAGGCCAGTTTTCTCTTAGTGAGATATACCAAGAGACATATGAAAAGAAACCTAAAATAAACAGTCAGTACAGAAGAGAGAGAAGAAGTTTCTATCTGAAGAATTAAATGACATTGTGATAGCTGAAGAAAGCAAGTAGTAAGAAGACAAGAAATTCCAGTTTTGAATATTGAATACTTTTGTTGCTGAAGAAGCTGTTGTTATGAAAGACTGCTAACCTTGTTAATAAAGTTCAACCTTTTACATCTTAGTAGTATACAATGTCCAAAACGGTTAGCATTCAGGAGGCGCGCAGGAGGCGCTCCAGGAGGCGCGTGACTTTTATATAGCAAAAACGCCAGGAGGCTCGTGACTTTTATATAAGCGCATTCAGGAGGCGCGCAGGAGGTGGGCCAGGAGGCGCTATATAGAGATATATTTAGATAACAAGAAGAGGGTTTATTTAGACAACAAGAAGACGATATATTTAGATAACAAGAAGACGATATATTTAGACAATATATTTTACAACAGTTATACGATATATTTAGACAACAGTTAGACGATATATTTATATAACAAGAAGATGATATATTTAGATAATAGGAAGATATATTTAGACATATATTTAGACAACAAGAAGACGATATTTATTGAGATGATATATTTAGATAATAGGAAGATATATTTAGATAACAAGAAGTAGACAACAAGAAGACGATATATATTTACAACAGTTATACGATATATTTAGACATATATATTTTACAACAGTTATACGAACAGTTAGACATATATATTTTACAACAGTTAGACATATATTACAACATTTAGACAACAGTTAGAGTATATATAAAAGAAACTACTAGATACATTATATATATATATATATATATATATATATATATATATATATATATATATATATATATATATATATATATATATATATTTATTGACAAAGAACGGTCTATGGGTGCTGTAACGGCTCTTTCGTGTACGCCTAGGAGAGAGCACAGTCGGCTCGGATTACTTGGTCAGTCTTCTCTTTCATGTACAACCAGGTGGAGGGTATAGTCATCTTCAACAATCTGTCACTTCTTGTTCGTGTACACCCAGGTGGTGGGTGCGGGTGTAGTCATCTTGAGTGTCTATGAAGGAAAAACAGACTTGTGGCGTACTAGCCAGGGTCTGACTAATCGAAAAATTAAGCGATCGTTGGCGTGTTGTCTAGCCAAAAAGGGTAGTAGGACGCGTTGCATAGTACCACCGCGAGCTTTGATCAAGATGAAATAAATGGCGTAGAGCCCACAAACGTTGGTGACTACATCTTGTAAATGTCTGGCGTTGTAGTTAACAGGTCGGGTAGAGTTTCTGGCAATAAAATTAACCAAGTCCGGGTGTGTAGGTGGTAGGCCGAAAGAATCAAAATATTCAAAAGTACCAAGTCCATTATTGTTCAAATAATATCGAGCTAAAGCACAAGTCTCAACCGTTTGGTAGGTTTCTTCTTCGTCTTCGGTGGTGGATTAGAGACATCGGTCAAGTGGGTGTCTGTGGTGGTTGTACAAGGGTTAGGAAACCAACTCGTTTCTGGTGATATTGGACAACTAGAGTTCATGTATTCGTCAAACGTGTTACTGGGGGAGGCAGTAGGTCTTTGCGTCTTCGGTGGTAGATTGGTGACATCGGCCAGGTGATTGTCTGTGGTGGTTGTACAAAGGTTAGGAAACCAACTCGGTTCTGGGTAAATCGGTTGGTAACAGCTGGAGTTGGTGTAGTCGTCAAACATGTTACTGGTACAAGTAGTAGGATAGGTATCCGGGCGTGGTGACTGTAATCGGTCAAATTCGGCGAGGATTTCACTCTGTAAAATTAACAAATGTTCAAACTCAGGACGAGTTAACGTAATGCCGGTTTTGGTAGGAAACTTGAGGTAGGATTCACCAAAGTATCTTCTCACGTGTAGTAAAGGTTGGCCTCGGTAAATACATACAGACGTGGCCTTCAGACCACTAGCCAAAGGTTTAAGCATTTCATCACAGCTCTTGATGTAGACCCAGTTGGTGGGAGCAGTCATCTTCAATGAGGTCTAAGTATCTGTCGTTATCACGCCACCGCGTTAGTAAAGTATGAGTGTCTGGGTCTTCCAAATGTCTGTTTATATGCAGGAATACCAGTTCAATCTGGTTTTTTGAGGCGTGTGCTAGCCGAGACGTGATTAGTTGAAATATTAATCGATCGTTGACGCTGTGACTAGATTCGTATTGGCCAGGGCGTGATTCGTCGAAAAATCTAATCGATCGTTGACGCGGTTGCGTGCGGACAAGTGGATGACTCATGGATGTATTGTCGTGAGGGGAAAAACGACAGAAAAAATACACACACGTGTCTATTGATCTCTTCCTTTGTCTATGAACGAAAAAGTCGTCTGTTGGTTCGCTAGCCAGGGTCTGACTAATCGAGTAATTAATCGATCGTTGACGATGTGACTAGATTCGTGTTAGCCAGGGCGTGATTCGTCGAAAAATCTAATCGGTATCGTTGTCGATGTGAGTAAACTTGTGTTAGATAGGGCTTGATTCGTCGAAAAGCTAGTCGATTCTTGAGACGTTGATGTGAAAATTTTGTGTGGGTTGGCCTTGTCAGTGTATGACTCATCGCCGTATTGTCGTGAGGGAAAATCCGATAAAAGGGCGGGTAAAACCTTATAGAGGGGAAAATACACCCAAAAAATGTTAAAGAGAAAAAGGTTTAGGGTTCTTGTGCCCATGTCTTTTGCTGGTGTTTTTAGTCTGGTTGATGATGTTGTCGAGTCGCGCGGTGGTGAATATAACGCAACAAGGTTCTCCTTATTACCTCTACGGTTAGATCGACAAGGTGGTCATGTGGGACCACCCGTAGGAGGACGTCCTCTAGGTGTATATTAATCAGATCCTCGATCGTTGCTGTCAGGCATGAATGGGCTTCTTGATTCGGCTGTTCATCCAGACACCCTTCACAATACATAGACCGGTTCGCTTGGAGGTAACTTAAGATGGAGGTGAGAATATTCCGACGACGTAAAGGCATCTGTAAAAATAAAAAATAAAAAGGAGAAAGTTACTATAAAAAAAGGTGTATATAGCAATAGATAAGCAGGACAAATGATAGACCCCAAGTATTCAAAAATATGACAGGGAATTTCCGTTGTTGGGTGAATGTAATTAAATATTGATGTACATGGGGTAGTTGTATCTTAATTATTTTATATCACGATTAATAACGATACTCATGTCAATACCCATTTAGTGATATGTAAATTGGGACTTTTGTTCCTGTCATGTTCTGTCCGGTTTGCTGCTCCTTCCTTAATGTGTGTGTGTGTGCGCGTGTGCGAGCGCGCGCGCGTGTGTGTGTGTGCGCGCATGTGTCTGTTGTTTTGCTCCAAGCCTGTCCCGCCCCCAGCCGGTAATCTGGTGTGCGTTTTGTTCGATTTATTTGTTCGTATTGTGCTACAAATATATGGTCTATACGAGTTATCTTTACTCTTGTTAAATACTATTCCTCTATATTTATTTTATACCTGGCATCGAAATGACTTACAATTAGTATTTATGCTCTATCTATCTCCACAGCTAAATTAACACAAGACAAGCTATTAATATTTTTTTTAATATATAAACTTAAAATTATCTTTAGATACCAAGAGTTAAAAGCTAGACATACCACGCTAGCACATGTGAATTAAATTTAAGTATGCTTGCGCGCGCGCTCACCCATGAAAAAGCGGCAATATCGAGTCGCGTGGCGGTGACATGAGTCTTCAAATTATCGGGAACACGAACGCCGCATCCGATTTCTCCCCCTTGTCAAACAAATTTCTTCCCCTTGACAAACAAATTTCTTCCTCTTGTCATAAAAAATGTCGCCCCCTTGGTAATCAAATTTTTTCCTCTTGTCAAAAAAATGTCGCCCCTTGGTAATTAAATTTCTTCCCCTTGTCAAAAAATACTGCCCCTTGTCAAAAAAATTTCGCCCCCTTGGTAATCAAAGTTTGACTTCTTACAAATTATTGAGGCCCCAGAGATCTTTTGTAGATAAGGGTTGTACCGCGGGGATATGACAATATCAAAGAAGGTGTTCGATTATAAGGAACATAGTTGTCACCTCATTGATCCCCAAATAGACCTTCCGCGCACCATATTTTGAAAGTCACCGTTCGTATGTCTTTCTTTATTCAGCTGATAATAGCGTTCGGGTTCTTTCGCCCTACCAACTAGACACCCGATTCTGGTTAACTTTAAAGTGAGATATTCTAACAGAACCTTCAACTACAACGCCAGACATTTACAAGCTGTAACTCCCACCTTTTGTGGATCCAACATAATTTATTTCGTGTCTACATTACAACCAAGTTGTTGTATATTTGAAAACCAAAGAAAATCCAGCGCTCACCCCCTTCTACGCGAACCCAACTTAGAACACATGGATAATCGATAAGAAACCGTCGTTTGCCGTGTTAGCACATATGTGGGATATGTTAATTTACTATCGATCCGGTGATATCGCGGTCTTGATTACAAAGCACGTGAAAAACATCCAAGGAGTGTTGTCTTTTTGGTTTGTAACTAAGAAATAAATTTAACAAAGAAAATAGAAACCAATTTTGACCCTTGTGTGGTCTGCACAATATTTCTATTTTCTTTGTTAAATTTATTTCTTAGTTACAAACCAAAAAGACAACACTCCTTGGATGTTTTTCACGTGCTTTGTAATCAAGACCGCGATATCACTGGATCGATAGTAAATTAACATATCCCACATGGGCGCTAACACGGCAAACGACGGCTTCTTATCGATTATCCAGACATAAAGCGTGTTCTAAGTTGGGTTCGCGTAGAAGGGGGTGAGCGCTGGATTTTCTTTGGTTTTCAAATATACAACAACTTGGTTGTAATGAAGACACGAAATAAATTATGTTGGATCCACAAAAGGTGGGAGCTACAGCTTGTAAATGTCTGGCGTTGTAGTTGAAGGTTCTGTTAGAATATCTCACTTTAAAGTTAACCAGAATCGGGTGTCTAATTGGTAGGGCGAAAGAACCCAAATGCTATTATCATCTGAATACAGAAAGACATACGAACGGTGACTCTCAAAATATTGTAAGCGGAAAGTCTATTTGGGGATCAATGAGGTGACAACTATGTTCGTTATAACCGAACACCTTCTTTGATATTGTCATATCCTCGTGGTACAACCCTTATCTACAAAAGATCTCTGGGACCTCAATAATTTGTAAGAAGTCAAACTTTGATTACCAAGGGGGCGAAATTTTTTTTGACAAGGGGCAGTATTTTTTGACAAGGGGAAGAAATTTAATTACCAAGGGGCGACATTTTTTTGACAAGAGGAAGAAATTTGATTACCAAGGGGGCGACATTTTTTATGACAAGAGGAAGAAATTTGTTTGTCAAGGGGAAGAAATTTGTTTGACAAGGGGGAGAAATCGGATGCGGCGTTCGTGTTCCCGATAATTTGAAGACTCATGTCACCGCCACGCAACTCGATATTGCCGCTTTTTCATGGGTGAGAGCGCGCGCAAGCATACTTAAATTTAATTCACATGTGCTAGCGTGGTATGTCTAGCTTTTAACTTTTGGTATCTAAAGATAATTTTAAGTTTATATATTAAAAAAATATTAATAGCTTGTTTTGTGTTAATTTAGCTGTGGAGATAGATAGAGCATAAATACTAATTGTATGTCATTTCGATGCTAGGAATAAAATAATAATAGAGTCATAGTATTTAACAAGAGTAAAGATAACTCGTATAGACCATATATTTGTAGCACAATACGAACAAATACATCGAACATAACGCAAACCAGATTACCGGCCGGGGGCGGGACAGGCTTGGAGCAAAACAACAGACACATGCGCACACACACACACACACACGCGCGCGCGCTCGTACACGTGCACACACACACATTAAGGAAGGAGCAGTAAACCGGACAGAACATGACAGGAACAAAAGTCCCAATTTACATATCACTAAATGGGTATTGACATGAGTATCGTTACTAATCGTGATATACAATAATTAAGATACAACTACCCCGTGTACATCAATATTTAATTACATTCACCCAACAACGGAAATTCCCTGTCATATTTTTGAATACTTGGAGTCTATCATATGTCCTGCTTATCTATAGCTATATACACCTTTTTTATAGTAACTTTCTCCTTTTTATTTTTTATTTTTACAGATGCCTTTACGTCGTCGGAATATTCTCACCTCCATCTTAAGTTACCTCCAAGCGAACCGGTCTATGTATTGTGAAGGGTGTCTGGATGAACAGCCGAATCAAGAAGCCCATTCATGCCTGACAGCAACGATCGAGGATCTGATTAATATACACCTAGAGGACGTCCTCCTACGGGTGGTCCCACATGACCACCTTGTCGATCTAACCGTAGAGGTAATAAGGAGAACCTTGTTGCGTTATATTCACCACCGCGCGACTCGACAACATCATCAACCAGACTAAAAACACCAGCAAAAGACATGGGCACAAGAACCCTAAACCTTTTTCTCTATAACATTTTTTGGGTGTATTTTCCCTCTATAAGGTTTTACCCGCCCTTTTATCGGATTTTCCCTCACGACAATACGGCGATGAGTCATACACTGACAAGGCCAACCCACACAAAATTTTCACATCAACGTCTCAACAATCGACTAGCTTTTCGACGAATCAAGCCCTATCTAACACAAGTTTACTCACATCGACAACGATATCGATTAGATTTTTCGACGAATCACGCCCTGGCTAACACGAATCTAGTCACATCGTCAACGATCGATTAATTACTCGATTAGTCAGACCCTGGCTAGCGAACCAACAGACGACTTTTTCGTTCATAGACAAAGGAAGGGATCAATAGACACGTGTGTGTATTTTTTCTGTCGTTTTTTCCCTCACGACAATACATCCATGAGTCATCCACTTGTCCGCATGCAACCGCGTCAACGATCGATTAGATTTTTTGACGAATCACGCCCTGGCCAACACGAATCTAGTCACAGCGTCAACGATCGATTAATATTTCAACTAATCACGTCTCGGCTAGCACACGCCTCAAAAAACCAGATTGGACTGTTATTCCTGCATATAAACAGACATTTGGAAGACCCAGACACTCATACTTTACTAACGCGGTGGCGTGATAACGACAGATACTTAGACCTCATTGAAGATGACTGCTCCCACCAACTGGGTCTACATCAAGAGCTGTGATGAAATGCTTAAACCTTTGGCTAGTGGTCTGAAGGCCACGTCTGTATGTATTTACCGAGGCCAACCTTTACTACACGTGAGAAGATACTTTGGTGAATCCTACCTCAAGTTTCTTGCCAAAACCGGCATTACGTTAACTCTTCCTGAGTTTGAACATTTGTTAACTTTACAGAGTGAAATCCTCGCCGAATTTGACCGATTACAGTCACCACGCCCGGATACCTATCCTACTACTTGTACCAGTAACATGTTTGACGACTACATCAACTCCAGCTGTTACCAACCGATTTCCCCAGAACCGAGTTGGTTTCCTAACCCTTGTACAACCACCACAGACAATCACCTGGCCGATGTCACCAATCTACCACCGAGGACGCAGAGACCTACTACCTCCCCCAGTAACACGTTTGACGAATACATGAACTCTAGTTGTCCAATATCACCAGAAACGAGTTGGTTTCCTAACCCTTGTACAACCACCACAGACACCCACTTGACCGATGTCTCTAATCCACCACCGAAGACGAAGAAGAAACCTACCAAACGACTGAGACTTGTGCTTTAGCTCGATATTATTTGAACAATAATGGACTTGGTACTTTTGAATATTTTGATTCTTTCGGCCTACCACCTACACACCCGGACTTGGTTAATTTTATTGCCAGAAACTCTACCCGACCTGTTAACTACAACGCCAGACATTTACAAGATGTAGTCACCAACGTTTGTGGGCTCTACGCCATTTATTTCATCTTGATCAAAGCTCGCGGTGGTACTGTGCAACGCGTCCTACTACCCTTTTCGGCTAGACAACACGCCAAAGATCGCTTAATTTTTCGATTAGTCAGACCCTGGCTAGTACGCCACAAGACTGTTTTTCCCTCATAGACACTCAAGATGACTACACCCGCACCCACCACCTGGGTGACACGAACAAGAAGTGACAGATTGTTGAAGATGACTATACCTACCACCTGGTTGTACATGAAAGAGAAGACTGACCAAGTAATCCGAGCCGACTGTGCTCTCTCCTAGGCGTACACGAAGGAGCCGTTGCAGCACCCATAGACCGTTCTTTGTCAATATATATATATATATATATATATATATATATATATATATATATAGATATATATATATATATATATATATATATAATGTATCTAGGGTTTTCTTTTATATATACTCTAACTGTTGTCTAAATGTTGTAATATATGTCTAACTGTTGTAAAATATATATGTCTAACTGTTCGTATAACTATTGTAAAATATATATGTCTAAATATATCGTATAACTGTTGTAAATATATATCGTCTTCTTGTTGTCTACTTCTTGTTATCTAAATATATCATCTCAATAAATATTGTCTTCTTGTTGTCTAAATATATGTCTAAATATATCTTCCTATTATCTAAATATATCATCTTCTTGTTATCTAAATATATCGTCTAACTGTTGTCTAAATAAACCCTCTTCTTGTTATCTAAATATATCTCTATATAGCGCCTCCTGGCCCACCTCCTGAATGTGCTTATATAAAAGTCACGCGCCTCCTGGCGTTTTTGCTATATAAAAGTCACGCACCTCCTGGAGCGCCTCCTGCGCGCCTCCTGAATGCTAACCGTTTTGGACATTGTATACTACTCATCTTCACTGCTATTACTAAGGTGAATTCGTTTGAATCAACAAATAGTATGATAAAATATTTTTGTCAGTCTGAGAGAAGGAAGTTTGTCACATTTACCTCACTACATACTATCTACTGAAAGGGCAGTGGTCGGAACCTTCTAATTAGATCCACGGCCACAAGAACACTAATGCTATCTGCTTTAAAATCAAACTCAGGTGTCATTTCTTTGTTCATCTCCTACCCACACACTTCGTTTCTTCCGTCTGGACCGCTCTTGCGAAAAGGGTCTTCGCCGGTTGTTGTTGTTGTTGTTGATTTCGTCTACTATAATGCTGTAATACCCTGTTCAACCTGAAAGTTGGTTATAATTTGGGTATATTGTGTGTTTTTTTTTCCTCGGTGCTAGCCTGTTGATAGTCCTGAAAAGGACTGGTCCTAAAAAGGACCACTAGCTGCCTGTCCGGATACCTCTTTGCTCTTGTCCATTCGGGGTGTCGTGGCGTGTTCATGGTGTACATTTGTTGTTTTCCTATCTGGCTTGTTAGGTTTTGTGAGTTTTTGCCCTCCTCGTTTCTGTTTCTTGTGTCTTCCTTTTCTCCTGTATCAGGGAAAGCGCTTTTTTCTATGACTGTTGGGAGTAGCTCTTCTAGCGTTTTCTCGATGACTTCTTCGTTTGATTGGTCGTTCGTTTTAGTGTCTTTTCTGTTTGATGTAATTTCTTCAATGGTCATTCTTTCTGCCTCTATTCTTTTCAGTAGTTGTTCGTTTTCATCTTTCAGTTCTATCAGTTTCCTGACATCTTCTTCTACCTGTTGCTGAATTCTTTTCATGTCTTGGTGTATTATTTTCATGTCGTTTATGAATTGTTGTTGTTTCACGCTTTCCGAGCTGTCATGTATGGGTTTTCTATCTGTCAGTTGAGGTTCTGTTTTTGTGTGGCTGGCGGTTTTCTCTCTCCTTTCGCAGTTGTTGTTTCAAATCTCTCACTTCAGTCGTGAGCCGTCTGACTTGTTCCGTTAGGCTGTCTTGGTGCCTATCACCTAGAGTACTTGCCTTCAGTGTGTTTTTTTGCCTCTTGGTACGATACTCCCTTTCCAATGGCAACTGTAATTATTTGCCTTGTTTGTTGGTATTCGGGACATCCTCGGTATCGTGCTCCGTGCTTTCCGAGGCAGTTGGTACATTTTCTATTGTTATTTGGTGCTTTGTAGTCTTGGTCTTTTTTGGCCTTTGGGCAGTCTTTGTATTCGTGGCTGCCCGCACAGTATCTACAGACCGTCTCTTTTCTGCACGTGTTCCTTGTGTGAGAAAATCCCTGGCACTTTGAACACTGTATCACTGGCGGGATGAAGGCATGTGTTCTTCGAGGTCTATTCTGGATAGTGATGTTTTCTGGGACTGTTTTCCCCTGTAGAGTCACTATTATCAGTCGGGTGTCTTCTTTGTTCCAGGATTTAAGCCTTTCTGCGTGTGTGAATCTGTACCGAGGGTTTTCGGCCTGGATGTAGCTGAGGGCCTCTGTATCTGACAAGCTGGTGTCTATCCCTTTGATGACTACTCTCTTGGTTTCAGTGTGGATTTCTGCTTGGATTTTGATCCGGTGTGGTAGCTGAAATTCTTTAGGCCCGGATGCCAGAGCAGTCATCAGCGATTTAGTTTTTTCTGTATCATTCAGGGCAAGTGTCACTCCCTGTTGGTGCCTTCTGATACTTTTTATTATGCCTCTTTTGCCTACTACTTTCTCCAGGACATTGATTACTTTGTCGTCCGGGAGTGCTCTGAGTGTGGCTTCTCCTTCGGACAACTGCGTAATTTTTATTTTGCGCTCTTGATCCTGTTCTTTGTTAATGCTTTCGCCTGGGCGGCCTCTCCCATCTGCTACCACTGGTTGAGTATTTGTCTTCGGGCTCGGTGCCCTGTCCTCTTCTGTCTGCTCGTGATTTTGCTTCTCTTGTTCACCTTGGAGGACTTGGCTGTTCTTTGTAGGATTCCGGCGTATCTCGATGTCTGACACTGGAGCCGCCTCAAATAGTGCTTCTTTCATCTCGGCATCGTGTGGTGGTGTCAACGGTGTTTTGTGTAGCTTCTCTGTGGTAGACACGGCTTCAGTTGACGATTTGGGTACTTGTGGTGGTGGTCCCTGGGTTTTAGGCTCCTGTCTTCTTTTTCTTCTTTCCAACATCTGTTTTATCGGTTCTAACGCTTTCCTCTGGTCTTCTTCTTCTGACATCTGTTCTATCTGCTCTAATGCGCTCACCATGTAGTCAAATTCTGGGTCTTCATCGTCAAGTTCAGAACTGCTTGCATCTGCTTTCTGCTCTTCCTCGCAAGGAGTCTGGTCATTCGGGCTCTCAACCGGGTCGATACACGTCGCAGCTAGCTCCGTCATCGTATCAAGAGTTGGAGAAATTTCGGTCCCCGCACGAGTACTTGGGGCAGTTTTGCTCTCTGGCTGTCTTTCTTTGTTGATTGTGTTATTTCCCTGGCTGTTCTGCGCTGGTGGGCTGGTATAAATCTTCCTCTTTTTAGCGTGAGGTTTCTTTCGGCCCATTTTGAGTATTGCGATCGCTGTGTACGTCCTGAAAAGGACGCTGTTTATAGTGCGGTTGAGGTTCTTTGGTGAAAATGTATCGTATTTGAACAACAACCGGCTGACCGCTCTCTGTATATATTCGCGGCCTGGCCACATCACGCGCGGCGTAGTGATTTACGCTCGCGTACATAAACACAACTATTTACGTCGGGTGTTAAACGCGTAGATATGAAAATGAAGGCGTTATTATGGCCCTCTGAAGAAGCGAAAACAAATATTTTTAGGCTTTATTGTGGCCCATCTCACACACATATATATATATTCTTCTTCTTTGATCCTTAGCCACCGACCGTCAAAGCAGTCAGTGGCCATCACGCCTGGTGGTGTCTTGTAGGGCAACAACATACTGATTCCACTTTGCTTGGTCGGTGGCCATCCTTCGTACAGTGCCCCAACTCTGGTTCATTCTTTGCATCTCAGTCTCCACAGTCCTCCGCCAGGTTGTTTTTGGTCGGCCTCTCTTTCGTTTTCCTTCAGGGGTCCATAGCATAGCTGTTCTTGTGATGGCATCGGGGTCTTGTCTGAGGACATGGCCAACCCAGCTCCATCGTCTGCCAGCTATGATGGTGTACATGTCCTCTCGCTTGCTCCGAGTAAGCAGATCTTGGTTGGTGATGGTATTCGGCCAAAAGATTCGGAGAATTTTTCTTAGGCATGTTGTGTGAAAAGAGGACAATTTCGATATTTCCTTCTCTGTAACTCTCCAGCTCTCCGCGCCATAGAGAAGCACAGAAAGCACACAGCTCTGATATAATCATAATTTTGTGCTTGTGCTGTACTGAGAGGACTTCCAGATGTTGTTTAGACTAAAAAAGGCTGTTCTTGCTTTGTTCATTCTGTTGTTGATGTCTTTGCTTGCTCCGCCGTCTGGTGCTACTATGAATCCTAGGTATGTGAAGGTGTCTGTCTGTTCCAGTTGCTGATTCCTTACTGATATGGGCTCAGGGTTGCTTACATTGAGCGTCATGACCTTTGTCTTCTTAAGATTGATGTTCAAGCCCACCTGCTGGCTATACTTATTAGGTCTATCCGTTTTTTCCTGGATGTGTATATGTGAATGTGCTAGTAGTGCAATTGTGATGAATTCACCATGATACAACGTTAAAATATCTCCAAATTTAACGATAAAATGTAGGGTTAAAAATAATGCGTAAGATACTAGGAGACATGCTCGCCCATGCCAGCCTTTCCCACCGCCATTTAAAACTAACGAGTTAGACGTGCAGACGAAACGTTTACCCTTTGTAGACGGGAGAGAACGGAGGACACCAAAAGGAAAAATATGACTGAACACGTGTTTGAAGATCGCAAGGCTAAAAGACGCAATTGGTAGTAAAAGAAAAAAATTCACGTCCCTAGTTGACAGAGGGTAAGGAAATGGACAAAACAACGACTTTAGCTCGTATCAGAAACAGTCATTTCTTGGACTTTTACGATACTTGATTGTTATTTGAATGCCGCGGCAAAACACATGAGAGAAGGTTCTCGAACAAATTTCAAAAACTAAACTTGAGTAAAAATATGTTTTTTCTTAATAATAGAGTTATGAAAATAAAACTAGCTAGTTTGATAGCCCGTCTTGAGCAGAGAAATAATATACTTTAAATTATACAGACGGATAGATAATAATGAAGATATTGACAAAAGACTGTGTTGTTCATATCAGACGAGCGACTGCACTGTTAAAAAATGTCACTAAATTTTCAAAATTTGCGGCCTTGAGACGCAATTGTAAAATCGAGCTGTAATTAAAGAGACCTAGCTAGTTTGATAGCCCGTCTTGAGCAGAGAAATAATATACTTTAAATTATACAGACGGATAGATAATAATGAAGATATTGACAAAAGACTGTGTTGTTCATATCAGACGAGCGACTGCACTGTTAAAAAATGTCACTAAATTTTCAAAATTTGCGGCCTTGAGACGCAATTGTAAAATCGAGCTGTAATTAAAGAGAGGGGAAATGGTGGAGAATTGTAGCTAAAAATAACTTAGGAGGCAGATTCGTGTAGGAAATGCATGTAGAACCAAGCGTGTTTTTTATGAAAAAAACAAGTAGAGACAGACGGACCAACAGACCGTAATACATACTTGACTGAGATCTGACTGATTTGACTTTGGTTGTAAAATTTGAAAGTTAGGGGGGAAGTCGGCGATTGGTCAACGTATTTTAAAGTAGCGGGACAGAGAGGTGAAATTTTGCCATTTGACATAAGTCTGTTCAGAGACGCAGTTTAAATTAATAGTGGTGTTGATTCCAGAAGAATACAAATATATAGTGGGACGCCATCATACAGCCAGCAGCTCAGCTGAGTTTTGCTAGCAAATTTAACTGTGTTCTCAATTCTGAATTCTGGTAAGAATGAACAGTATTTATTCTGTATATTTTAATAATTCGAGTGATTGATACTGCCATATCATAAAAATGATTACGACAAGTAAGTGTTCGCTCTAGGTCCCCAGCCCAAGTTCAGGGTCTAGAGACATACATACAAAGAAAATATATAGGAACGCCTAAATAAAACTATGAAAAAGGATCTGGTGTTGAGATCAGTGGAACATATCACCTATCTTATTCAATAGCAGGAAGCTATTGAACATATCTCAGATGCAATGTAGTCTTGGGGAACTAGTACTATGTGAAAACAACTAGGTAAGATGTGCTGTGTGGTCAGAGAGATCTGACCCATTCTGTGTGGTGTTGTGGTGTCGTGTTGTGTGCAGAAGTGGCTCAGGAGGTAGAGTTCTGACACATGACCCAATACTTTTGTTTCAGAATTGTGAGTTTCTATTTGGTACCGAAGTGGTGTCAAATGCTGTTATAAGACTACACAAGAGTGTGCCTGTGCAGACTAAGATTGGTGTCAGTGAAGTCTAACGTTGTACTCCAGATTCGGAGAGGAGTGGGCCACCAGATTCCAGCACCAGAACTACTCAGTCAAGATACGTGAGCGTCTGGCCTGCTGGACATTCACCAACTAATTTACTAACTAACTCACCAACTATATTACCATCAACTAGAACATACCATTTTGGGAAATAAAACTTGTATTCCTCCCATCAGTAAATGGACAATATTTTGGTAGTCACAGAGTGGGTGTGATGACACCACCCCAACAGCATATCTAGTAATAAGTTCTCCTGGGACTATCTTAATATAATTATTATTAACCAGTCATTTGAAATAATTAGGTACACATTTTCCATTTTATTATGTCATACAATTATGCATTCCATTTATAATTCCATAATATTTCATATGTTCTGACCAACAAACATGTGGTTCAGAACAAATAAATTTATCACAAGATTTAAATTTTAAAACTAAAACAGCCTGAGTTAGTTCAGTGTGTTATAAAGTTTATTAATATTATTAGACTTAGTAAAGATCTGTGTGTGTGTGTGTGTAATCTACCACAACACATTACATATCAGTACCCTAGACTTTTAACGTAGCCACATTCATTAGGAAAAAAAAAGATATGTGTGAGGTCGTAAGTGGTAGTAAGAAGGGCCTTCTGTAATTCACATCTACATTTATCTCAGGAGCCTTCACAGCTGACCTCATACATCACACTAGGTAACATCAACCATACAATACCATCAAAATCCACTACAGCAATGTCATATGCATATTCCAGATCTTCCAATGTAGAAAATGTAGTCCATCTTATTCCTCTTGGACTGCCCTCTGTTGTGTTGTCTGGCGCATCACCCAGTCTATGACTGTTAAAAATAGAGTGGTTGATAACGGGCATCCCTGTTGTACTCCTGTCTTCACTTCAAAGGTTAGGTTGCTCTGCCCAATACTATACGTAAAGTTGGCATAGAGGCTTTTTATGATTGACACTATGCAGCTTGGAATTCCATAGGACCTCAGTATTTACCATAAACTGTCCCTAAGTATACTGTAAAAAACCCTTTCAAAATCAACGAAATTAATGTACAGCTGTCTTTGCCATTCTGAGCACTCTATAATGTTCCTGAGGGTAAATATATGATCTACACATCTTCTGTTCTTTCTAAATCCTGCTTGTTCTTTCCTCAGTTTGTGGTCTACTGCTTTTGAGATTCTCTGTATAATTATCCTGCCTAGTATTTTGCTGGGAACTGAGAGAAGAGTGATTCCTCTCCAATTATTGCAGTCTGCAAGATCTCCCTTCTTGAGCAATTTGACAATTATTCCTTTGTTCCACTCCGTTGGTGTTGTCCCTGTTTTCCAGACTTGTGCAAATAGTGGTTCTAATAGTTCTGCTGCTAGCTCAGGGTCTGTCTTAAATAGCTCTGCATTTAAGTTATCATGGCCAGGAGCTTTTCCATTCTTTAACCCTTTGATTGCTGTGATGATTTATTCTTTTCGTGGAATGTCTGTATTAACATCTAAATCATTTTCAGCCCCAGGAACATTCAACTGTGTCTCTGGTGGTTCCTTGTTCAGAGTTTCTCTGAAATGCTCTGCCCATCTTGTTTCCTGTCCCTCTGCTGTCGTGATGAGATTTCCTTGCTTAAGTCAAAAAGAGTATATATATATATATACAGTCCGGCAGAATCACTACCAATAACAAATGTCAATATTTCTTATACTAATAATAGCAGTCCGACCGGATTTTGATTTTCTGTTAGGCAAACTCATTAAGTTTCAGTTGCAACTCACCAAGTTTCAGTAGATCTCCACCAAGTTTCAGTAGATCTCCACATGAGCGCCTTTAGTGGCTCGAAGAATGTCAAGACGGTATTCTATCTCTCTCCACGTGTTTTGCAGCATCTGAGGTGTGACGGATGCACAAGCGTCAGAGCCGGATTAACGTAGTAGCACAAGTAGCATATGCTACGGGCCCCGCGCTTTTAGGGGCCCCGCGCCAATAAATATGTACATAATTTTTTGGTCATCTTCTAATACGAGCGTTGATGGGAAGGAGCGAAGCTCCTGACCGGGTTGGAAGGAAAGTCCACTGACCCCCAGCCTCGCAATGACATGTCATTGGGCCAAAAGAGCTGGAAAGCTCGAGTGCAACTGGTTAGAGAGAAGAAAAAAAATACGAGCGTTAAACCAATGATCTTGTGATTTATGCCATCTTTAGCGCCTTTTTATTTGGTGTCACGAAATTGTGAGAGAAAGAGCATAAGAGGGTGACTTAGTGTGACTCTTCATTATTTTAATTTTAACTGTTTGCGGACGGAAGCCATTTAAGTGGCGTTGAAAATTTGGTCACGTTTGGACGGAAGCCACTTTTTTGGCTCTAGGCGACTGCCCCTCTAATTTTGTTTCGTTCTTTGTGAAATGAATTTGCATTAACAATAAAAACTAGAATTTGGGAAACGGAAACTTCCTGTTTTAATTGAGGTATACGGCATGCTCGCACTCTCTCTCGATCTTGATTAAAACTTCTTGATTTGTAAGGTTAGAAAACTCAAAAAATGAGCAGTAGACACAGAGATATTGGACGTAATTATGCTTCTGGAAGTGAAAAACGTAAAGCGAAGGAAGAAAAAAAAAAGAAGAGATCAACTTGTGATATCAAAAACACGTAAGCTGACAGAATATTTTGATGTTCATGGTGGTGGTACTCTAACCGCTGAAGCTGGAAGTACAGGAACAACTAGTACTAGTGCAGGCTGTGCAGCAGAAAACATACAGCAAAACCCAGTATACACTGAGTCTGAATGTGAAAGAATAAGTGAAACGAAGAAGTACTCTAATGATATTGGTGACTGGCCGAACAATATAGATGAATGTGAGCGTGAATATTGCATATCCAAGGGAAGTGAAAAATGTCAACTTGTTGATAGTGCCTTCTCTTCATCCGTGCGATTGTATGACACTGAAAAGAAAACTCGATACTGTCAGAAGTCTTATTCTACACATATTCATAAACTTACAAACAAGCAACATGCAAGAAAATGGTTATGCTATTCAGAAAGTAAAGGGGGTCTATTCTGTTTCCCATGCAAGCTTATGAGTTCAGAATGTTCATCAAAGTTTACTGTGGAAGGGTTTAATGACTGGAAAAATGCAAGCAATCTATTGCGTCGACATGAAGAAAGCTCCTCACATAGACAAGCTTTAATTTCACTGTTGATGCGTAAAAACAAAGGTGAACGTGTTGATTCCCATCTTGTGAAACAAATGGACATTCAAGAAAAGTATTGGCACAAACTTCTAGAGCGAATAATTGAAGTTGTGAAGTTTTTAGCAGAACGAGGCCTTTCATTTCGTGGCAGTGATGAAATTGTTGGGTACCCTTATAACGGGAATTACTTAGGGTTGTTAGAATTACTGGCCAAGTTTGACCCTTTTCTGGCAGAGCATATAAGTACTCATGGAAACAAAGGATTTGGATATACATCATATCTATCTAAAACAACGTGTGAGGAATTCATCAATCTGATTGGATCCAGCATACTGGATCACATTCTCTGTGAAGCGAAGAAATACAAGTATTATTCCGTTTCATTGGATTCTACTCCAGATATATCTAATATGGACCAGCTGACTTTGACTCTGCGCTATGTTTTGCCATCTGGACCAGTTGAAAGATCTGTGACATTTTTGGATATGGAAGGTCAAAGTGCTGAACAGCTTACTTAAAAGTCTACTAAATGTTTTAAAGGCAAATGCCATTGATATTAAAGACTGCCGTGGTCAAAGTTATGACAACGCCAGCAACATGAGTGGCAAGTTTATAGGATTACAAGCACGAATTAATTGATAATGATAATTACTGTGCAAATTAAAAATGTATGTGTTCAAATATGTTTGTGTTGTTTTATTGTTTTTTTTTAAATATAGGGCCCCTTTCTTAACATATGCTACAGGCCCCGAATTAGCTTAATCCGGCCCTGACAAGCGTCAATTATTCGCTGCCGAAGATTATCCAGTCCCTGCACCGGAGTTTGATAGACAAAGCTTTTTCCGTATCCCCATAGAAAGAAATCTAAGGGGGTCAAATCTGGTGACCTTGGTGGCCAATCAATGGGACCTAATCTTCCAATCCATCTGTCTGGAAATTGTTGATGAAGGTAGTTTCTTACTTCATTGGCATAGTGTGGAGGTGCTCCATCTTGCTGCAATATGAATCCTTCTGGTATTCTAGGAACTGCAACATTTTGCAGCATGTTTAGGTATGTTGCTCCTCTGACTGTGCCTTCGGCGAAGAAAAATGGCCCGATAGCATAATTCGAGGTTAAGGCACACCACACGTTAAGTTTAGGGCTGTCTCGCTCATGTTCCATTACGACATGTGGGTTTTCATTTCCCAATATCCTACAATTATGCCGGTGAACTTTGCCACAAATGTGAAAGGTCGCTTCATCGGAGAATGCCACACGATTGAGAAATTCATTGTCATCATCGAGGGGACATAGCATCTCATTTGCGAACTCGGCCCGTCTGGGTTTATCATTTGGCTGTAACTTCTGCATTAGCTGGATCTTGTAGGCTCTAAGCCGCAATCTTTTTTGCACAATGTCGTGAACAGTAGATTTTGGAATACCCAATTCTCCACTTGCCCGTCGAATGGATTTCCGCGGGCTACGTTGAAAAGCTTCGCTAACTGCTTCAACTCTATCTGGAGACAACGCTTCATTGCCGCTTCCATTCTTTCTCAACAAAGAACCTGTTTCCAACAGTTGCTTGTGCCATTTTGCTCTGGAGGTTTCTGTCCATATTCCTGCCTGAATCTCCTTTGCACAACAATGGGAAACTTTAATTCCGCAAGTCAATAACAGCATTGCACTTTCTGCTGCACCGTGAACTCCGCCATTTTCACTACACGGCTGCGCATTATGTATGCGTTATCTGCACATTATCGGACAATTTATCAATTATCTCACTGCTCCTAAAAATGTGATGGTTTCTATACGAGGTAACCATATAAAAATAATTCTAACTTACATGGATGAGGAAATATTGACATTTGTTATTGGTAGTGATTCTGCCGGACACGCTATATATATATATATGTGTGTACCAGGATATAAATCTTTAATTAAGCTCTTAATCTCTCTCATCCCTACATTTAGACCACCTAAAAACTAGTAGGAGGAGCGTAAAAATAGGAATATGGAACGTTAGAACTTTAAACGGAGAAGGAAAACTTGACAATCTAATATAAGAGGCAACAGGCATGAAACTTGATATACTGGGAATTGCAGAGGCAAGACTATTGGATACAGGCTATATAAAAAGAGACCAATACACGCTTATACACTCTGGAGGGGGAAAACATGAAAGAGGAGTAGGAATGTTGATAAAGAAGGAGTTAGAAAAATACGTATGTGGATACTGGACACACAATGACAGAATGATGTTACTAAAGATGAGAGTAAAGCCATTCGACATATCAGTCTTACAAACTTATGCACCAACTAAAGATCATAGCGAGGAAGAAATAGAAGAATACTGTGAAGAGCTACAACACACACCTAAACCAGTAAAATCTACAGATGTGTTGATAGTAATGGGTGATATGAATGCAAAAGTAGGAAAAGGAAAATACAAGAAAATAGTAGGACAGTATGGATTAGGGACAAGAAATGAAAGAGGAGACAGACGTATCCAGTTCTGTGAAGAAAACCAGCTGGTCATATGTAACACCTTTTTTGAACACCACCCAAGGAAATTATACACATGGAAAAGCTCAGGAGATGTAACAAGAAATCAAATTGACTATATCATGATAAAACATAGATTTAAGAACAGTGTCACAAGTGCAAAGACACATCCTGGTGCCGATACAAATTCAGATCACAATCCGGTGGTCATCAAAGTAAATATAAAGCTGAAAAGAACAGGAAACAGAAGACAGGAGGAACCCCAGATAGAAATATTAGAACAGAAACAACCAGATATAAAACAAAAATATCTAGTCGACGTCAAAAATAAATATCAACAGTTACTGACAGAAAGCATGGGGCAGAGAAAACCCAGAAGATAAAGTAACCACAAAATGGAAATGCTTAAAAACAAGCATACAATCAGCAAATGCAAATTTACATAAAAAGGAGCCTAAGAAAAATAAAATTTGGATGACAGATGACATCTTGAATAAAATGGCAGAAAAAAAGAAAGCAAAAAACACTCCAGAAAATATAAAACAATAGACAAGGACATACGTACTATGTGTAGACAATCAAAAGAACGGTGGATAGAAACAAAATGCAATGAAATAGAAGACTTGGAAGCAAACCACATGACACGAGATATGCATGAAGAACTACAGAAATTATCAAATAGGTCGCGGTTTGCCCAAGGAGGAAGCTGTATCAAGAACAAAAATGGTGTAATCTTACTTGATGAGAAAGACATATCAAACAGATGGGCAGAGTACGTAAAAGAACTATTCGAGGACAACAGAGGTAAAAAACCATCACCAGATTCTAATGAAGGCCCAAACATTCTCAGATCAGAAGTAGAGAATGCAATACATATGATACAAAAAGGAAAATCAGCAGGCATGGACAACATAACAATTGAAATGATAGAAGCCCTGGAGAGCTTTGGTATGGATACAATCACAGATCTATGCAACGATATATACAATAAAGGATATATACCACACTACATGAAGACACCAGTCTTTATAACATTGCCCAAAAAACTTAACGCAACAGAATGTTCAAACTTCAGAACAATCAGCCTGATGAGTCATGCAATTAAGATACTGCTCAAAATCATACAGGAAAGAATAAAAAGTAAGGTAGGCAGCGAAATCCAAGAAGAGCAGTGGTTTTAGACGAAACAGCGGAACAAGAGAGGCAATATTTTGCCTAAGAATATTAGCAGAAAAATATATAGAGGTCCAAAAAAGTATGTACATGTGCTTCATTGACTATAAGAAGGCTTTTGACAGAGTCCATCATGAGAAAATAATTGAATGCCCCCGAAGACGTAGGTATTGATGGAGAAGATATAAGAATACCCAGTAACCTTTATTGGGAGCAAACTGCCCAGTAAGATCTGGAAGGAATTATTCACCATACAAAGACATAAAAAAGAGGTGTCAGACAAGGTTGTTTGCTGTCCCCCTGCCTATTTAATCTATACACCGAAAAAATTTTCAAACAGAGGAAATACCAGGACTGGGCATCAGTGGAAGGTCAATAAACAACCTTAGATATGGAGATGATACCGTGTTGTTAGCTGAAAGCGAAAACAAACACTATGATAATTAGCAAAACAGACGATAAGCTCACATTAAAGATAAGCATAAATGGGAAAATCCTGGAACAAGTCAAGAGCTACTTATATCTTGGCCATATGATAACAGAAGATGGCAGATGTGAAACAGAAATCAAGAAGAGAATAGGAATGGCCAAAGCTACATTCAACAACATGAAACATATACTGACATCTAAACAGTTATCTCACAAATTAACTGAGAATCATAAAGTGTTATATACATTCTGCATTACTGTATGGTGTAGAAACATGGACGATGAATCAGCTATTGGAAGAAAGAATTGAGGCTCTTGAAATGTGAATATATAGAAGAATGGGGCGTATCTCATGGAAAGAGAAGAAAACAAATAAGGAGGTCCTAGAAAATCTAGGTATGAAAAGAGAACTAATGAGGGAGATCAAAGTTCGGCAGCTAAAATACTTTGGCCACATAAAAAGGCATAACACCTTGCAGAAGACCATAATAGAAGGGAGAGTTGAAGTTGCAAACGTGCAAGGGGAAGACAGCGCTATAAATGGGAAGATAACATCAAGAGATGGACAGGAAAGAGTCTATCAGAGTGCACCACCAAGACAAGAGACAGAAGACGTTGGAGATCCATTACAGCCAACCTTCGTTGAGGAGATGGCAGCTGATGATGATGACACATTAGATTTTTATCAGATCTACTTTTCTTGGCTTATTTATCCGCCTTTTCATTTCCCGCTATGCCAACAAATGAAGGTATCCATGTGATTAAGACTGAACATCCTCTGGAATGTAAGTATGTAGTAGCCAGAAATATCTCCTCTGCTATATCAGGTCTACTATATTCTCGTAAGTTTCTAAGTACATGAATTGTTGAGAGTCAGTTAAAATTGCTAGTTTCTTGGGAGGCTTATTAGAGAATATATCTAGTGCTTTTAGTATTGCCACCATCTCTGCAGAGAAAATGGATGTATTTTCCGCGATACTATAGGCTACTCTTTTGTCATTTTGGAATCCCAATTTGCCATCCTCTCCCTTGGATCCATCTGTGTATACAATAATGCTGTCTTTTGATAGCTGTTGTATATATTTGTTGACTGTGTTTTTAATATTATTATAAGCCACCCGCAATGAAATTAATGGATTTCACAAGATATCATGTCCAATACAAAAGTAAGAATTCAAATCAAAGGTCAAGTCTCTGTGTAAAAATAAAAAAAACAATCGAGAATTTGTATGGTGAAAAGCTAAAAACAGCTGATTCAATACGACATAAATATGATGTCCAAATACAGTGGCACCACATATTATACAAACAGAGTCTAACATTTTTACAGTTTTCAAAGGCAGTTTCAAACTACGTTTATGTTTTCAGTGCTACACAGCACTTGTGTAAATTTATTAAACATTAATAGACGTTTATTTTGGTTAGGGCTGTATAGTTTCGTTTAAGACTGTACTTAGTTTTGTTTAGCTCAGTAGAAGATGGCGGAAAATACATTGGCAAATATCAGAATGAACGAAAGCAGTGTTACATATCAGAGTACCGTTCTCGTTATATTTGAAATTTGATAGCAGAACATTTACACAATTTTTAGGATTAAATTGTTGCACGAGGTGAGTGTGGATGCAGTATTTGATACACGATGTAAAATGTGTTTAGGCTACGTTTGTGCTAGGGGAGTGTAGGCTAATTTAGTTAAGTGTGATCTAGAAGGAATCTCTTTAGACGTACGATTATCAAGGGACCGGGTAAAAAAAATAACCATAAGCGGAGAAAACGTACAACCAAATATTCTCATGAAATTTAAAGAAAATTGGTTGAGACGAAGCACCGTGTGGTCGTCTTTAGTCCAGAAGTATATTCTTACGGATTCATGATGGGCAAGTTGGGGTTTATTTTATTTTTTTGGTCCAGATTTATTAGGCTAGCCTATGTATCAGTAAGGTGGGAAAGTGGTAGGGTTAGGATTAGTGTTAGGTAACATCTTTGTTTATGTGCGTTCTAACCGACGACGATGAAACTGCAAACAAAGCATGCGACACAGCGTTGTAGGCCTATGTGTAGATGACTGTGATAATTGCGGTGAAATTGATTCTGCAGCACTTTTGTGCGTCCGCGAAATGTCGTATGTGCTTATAGTAACAGTTTATGGCGAGTTATGATTACAGATGAAAAGGAGAATTTAAAAAAAAAATTTAATGATGACAAATATCCTGTTCAACCTTTGATGGGTTATAATTAGGATAGGCTATATATTGTTTTCAATTCCAAATAATATGAATAACTGCCGATATGAGAAAGTGGCATCACATCTGTCAAATCATTTTAAATATGGCAAATCAAATTACCAAGTTAGCTTGTATGTTAAAAAAAACAATCTAAACAAACAAAAAAGAGATAAAAAACAAAACCAAACAAAAGGAGATGACATGCAACAAATCTAACAGAAAAACTTGTATCATCCTAGTAGCCTATATTTAGATGATATTCTTCATGCTGAAGTTGAGAAATTCACATGGACACATTAATACTGTTAGTATCACTTTTCTAACTTTAAAGTAACAATAAAGCAACGCAGTGATGTATTGGGATTGGGCATCATTGCAAGAGGAGATCCAGTGTGACAGGGGCCACCAGTCGGTTCTTCATAAATTCCCAGCCAGTGTGGGACGTGAAGTTGCCTGTCATGTTGTTAAACATATAGCCCAAAATCTTAGCATTGCTGCTGGAACAGATGAGCCTAGTAGTCTTCAGAATGAGAAGGATGTTAACTGGACCATGGAGGTATGTTATAAATAATATTTTACTTAGCATTCTTCATCAGCATTCTAAGCTATTGATATTCTTAGTTGTAGACATAGATCTTTTTCTTTGCTCCCTGTCTCTGACTTCTCACCAGCTTTCTGTTCTAGTCTTTCAAATCTTTTCCTCTGCTGTCCTCATATCTTCTTCATGGTCACTCTGTTGGTCTTGCATCCTTTGTTCTGCATAGACGTGCATTGTCTGTCTGTTAGTTTTTCTCATGTCATAATAATAATAATAATAGCCCCTTCAGTCATAACTGACTATGGGAATGCGCCCCTGAGGTGACAGCCCTCAGCTGCTTGTTTTCCTGGTGTTCCTTTCGAGGTTTTCTCCCCTACTCTGCTTGTTGTGTGAGCCTCTCTTCGCCCAATCTGAGGTGGCGCCGTAAATAGCATCGCCACTTAGTGCGATCGGCAGCTTCATCCTCCCATGTTGCTGGATCCATGTCCAGTGCCCTCATATCTCTCTTGCACACATCTTTGAACCTCAGCTGTGGTCGCCCAACTGTTCTCTTGCCATCTGCTAATTGTCCATAGAAGATATCTTTTGGGATGCGACCATCTTCCATGCAGCGAACATAGCCAAGCCAGCGAAGTCTGCACTGTCTAAGCAGTGTATACATACTTTGAAGGCCAGCACGTGACAACACCTCGACATTTGTCACTTTATCTTTCCACGAAATGCCGAGGATGCGGCGTAGACACCGTAAATGGAAGGTATTGAGCCTTCTTTCTTGCTTAGCATAGGTCGTCCAGGTCTCGCTGCCATATAGGAGTGTGCTGGTGATGCAGGCATTATATACCGCAGCTTTGGTCTTCATTGTGAGTTTGGAGTTTCCCCAAACACGCGATGTGAGGCGGGCAAAGGTAGCTGCAGCTTTGCCAATGCGGCTGTCGATTTCTGTATCCAGGGAGAGTTTGTCATTGATGGTAGACCCTATGTATGTGAAGTGGTGCACCACTGCCAATTCATAGTTATCGATAGTGATAACTGGTGCAGCACCCGCATCCTGACTCAGCACATTCGTTTTCTTTAGACTTATTGTGAGGCCAAAGTCCTTGCATGCTTTAGTGAAGCGATTCATCAAGTTCATGTCATATGAGGCCAGTATATGTGGTTGTGCATAGGGCTGGCAACCTGATCATGTAAAACAAATTGCCATAGAAACCACCACTCCAAGAGCACGTGAATGCTTGGAGCAGACTTCTTGCAATGGGACCAGCTGCAGTGGTGGCTGCATAATCTTAATGAGTGCACAAAAATGATGATGATATTCTTCTTTCTTTTCTTTGTCGTTCGCTCTCAAATAACCATATATCTTTCATATAAAGCAGGCAGTCCTTCACAGGTGTCTCTCGTCACCATACAGTTTCTCCCTCAACTGAGTTGGAGAAGGTCTTGTTGCCACCCTGCAGTCTCATGTAACCGACAGTTTTGAAGTACATGTTCTACTGTTTGTTTGTTTGTTTGATGATAGTTAGCTTTTGAAGTTTTACCTTTAAGTTTGCAAAACTAAATATTGTAACCATTCTTGATTTCAATGGCAAATCCTCATAAATAAACATACAAACTTTTAAGCATGCTTGTCAACTGAATCAACTTTGGCCTCTTTCTCAGGTTCTGTGTTTTGGGCTGGGCCTACCACTCACTGAACATGAGACTATCAACAACTGTGTCAAAGTTTATGTTGAATGGTTGACAGCTCTTGTTAGTCCCAAGCCTTGTGTGCCACGTCCCATCACTGAGGATCCAAACCCATTTGCTCAAGTCATGTTGCATCATTTACTCAACCTGTTTACACCAAGGCCAGATTCAAGTATGAACCCATTATCTTTTGTAGGACCAGCAAATGTGTTTAACTCTTATTTTAACTTGATATTTTGTTTCATTTTCTGATATGTGCGCTTACCATGTTTGAATTTGAAATCTACCTTAGAGTGTTTGACATCAGATTGTTAGCAGCTGAGCTCATTTAGAATATTTAGATGCCAAGCAAAATTTTTGTTGTTTATATTCTTCTTCTTGGATCCTTAGCCCCTGATTGACAAAGTGCAGTGGCCATCACGCCTAGTGGCGTCTTGTAAGGCAGCAACAAACTGTCCCCACTTTGCTTGGTTGGTGGCCCTTCTTCATGCAGTGCCCCAGCTCTGGTTCAGGCTTTGCATCTCGGTCTCCATAGTTCTCCACCAGGTTGTCTTTGGTCTGCCTTTCTTTCACCGTCCTTCTGAGGTCCATAGCATAGCAGTTCTGTGATGGTGTCAGGGTCTGTTCTGAGGACATGGCAAACCCTGTTCCATCGTCTGGTTAAAGTAACATCAGATGGTGGAACTAGCAAAGACATCAGTAACAGAATGAATAAAGCCAGAACAGCTTTCACCAACCTAAACAACATTTGGACATCTTCTCAGTACAGCACAAACACCAAATTAAGATTATACGAGAGTTGTGTACTTTTGTACGGTGTGGAACGCTTGAGAGTAACAAAAAAGGAAATGTCAAAATTAGCTGCTTTCCACACAGCCTGCCTAAGGAAAGTTCTACAAATTATTAGGCTGAATTGATTTATATTGATGTGAGTAGATTAAAACAAAAATGAAGGAAAATCAACAAAAGACATGCACAAGAACTGTAAATGTAACCCTTTCACATGGGAGGGGGAGAGAAGTATCCATGGAAGAAATAACGAGTCACATTTTATTGTGTTAAGACCACTTCTGCAATGCATATTACATTTTATAAACATAACTAATCAAATGATGTTGTTTTTTTTTAATTACATAACTTTTTTTTTTTTAAACACTTCTGGTGAACACGTAACAGTTAATATAAATAATTATATTATCTTAGTTATTCTCGATAAGTAATGATTCCTCATATAACGTTCTGATGTTATTTTATGACCGTTTTCACATCATAATCAGGTTCTGGTAATGATGGTGACATGATAAACATTTAACATGTCTTTTGTACTTTCTACTAAAACTTGTGGTATTCTGAAAGGCAGTTGCTACCTGTCTGAAAACATAAAAAAGTGTCGCAAACTATACATCTAATTCAGTGTTCCTCAAATTATTTATGTTCACTGCACACTTGGACATTTTTTAAACTTTCCATCACACTAAATTTGATCTCCACATCAGAATAGAAAGTACAGTATAAAAAGAAATTAATTACCCGAATTGTAGACTACTTGACAGAAAGAAAACTGCTCTTGATTCAATTATTTTTTACATGTAAACAATGGTGAATATATATTAGAACACGCAACAGAAAAAAATGTTATTATACTAAACTTATTGCCCTAATGTGATAAATGAGCTTGATGCTTTTAGGTTATTTCTTTGATATTAGGACATATGTGATACATCACTCTTATTTCCTCTTGAACATGGAGAAATCTTTATTTTTTTTATTTTTTTTTTGCATTTAGTTTTGAAAATCCCAACTCACTTAAATAGATATAGATAACTGCATCAAAATAATCAAAACTCATTTTGGAGTAATCATTATACTCATCTCTTTTTCATTCAGAATTCATCCATGCGTAACTGTTGTTTAACCAGGGCCGCTAAGCTTGTTGCTCTTTTACATTGTATGCAAAGTTGAAGAATGCCTGGCATTATGTTTGTCCTGTAGCTTGTTGGCCATTCTGACATTGGTAGAGTTAGAGTCATGAGCTCCAATGTCATTCCCACTGTTCTGTGTCCTGGCTTGGCAAGTATTTGATGGATCATCACATCTGGTTTCAAGATATGAAGGTGGGGTGGGGGGGAGAATAATATGCATTACCTGCCATCCATGGGGGCTTTCCAAATATGCCCTAGGGCTAAAATATTGTACTGTGGTTGTGGGCTGTCCTAAGAAACCAGCGTTCTAACCACTCTGTCAGTCGGATGCTTGTTCATAATTTACACAGTTAAAATAACATTATTGAATTGCAACATGGTCTCTATATGTAATAAGGCCACTTTTTTGCATGGCAGTGAATTTCATAGCACCACCAGACTCTTTGTTATATACAACTATTGTGGTTGCAGGTTAAAATTTATATGCAGCTTTATGGGAATCTTGCAATTGTTTTTGAAAATACCATTTTTCTGCAGCTTACACTCCATAATAAGTACTTCTGAAGAAGTTTGAAGTTGGTTAACCTGTTATATTTGTTGCAACTGACATTTATAAAGATGTTTTCCCCTTAGTCAAACATTCTGTTATTAGACCCAGATTTGGTCAACAAGCAAGCTGTATTGTGTCACCGGGTCCTGCGAGCAATAGAATCAGTAGCTAAGGAGTCAGTAATTCTTACAAGGGAAACATGGGAGGTCTTGCTGAAATTTCTTTTGGCAGCTAACGACAGCCTCCTGAGCCCACCAACTGAAAAAGGTATGTTAGCTTAAAACGTAATTGCTTAAAATCACATGCTTGCATGAATGAAACAAATATGAAAGCTCATAAATTGTATGCACTCACAGATGTATCCAGTGTACAAAATACTTGTTAAACTAATGAGTTATATAAACACACTGAGGCTGTCTATGTTGTTAAAAAAAAAAAAGGTTAGCGTGTAAATTGCATGCACTCGTTGAAACATCTAACATTTAAAAAATGAAGAAGCTGTGGTGTGTAGTTCCCAAGGGTCTGTGACGAGACAAAGAAAGAAAAGGACTACTGTGCTCTCAGGCATTTCATATAAAGTGACTTATACGAGGTTTAGCATGGGGTTGGCAATCTCTCATCATGTAAAACTACTTGCCACAGAAACCATGGCTGCAGAAGCATGTGAATGTTTGGTGCATGGGGACCGGATACAGTGGTGGTTCCATGCTCTGTCAGAAGTGCACAGGAAATTGATGATAATCTAAGTTAACATATGGCATGTTCTGTGTTTATTATTACAGTAATTCTGTAATTATTATGTTTTGTTTGGCTCAAAAGTGTAGAAAGCAGTGTATCAAGTGTGGCTTTTGAATATCAACAGTTTATACTGTAACCAATACTGATGGTGCAACCAAAGCACCATTGATTGCACAAAAAACTGCCCAGTACCTACTGGCTTCACTCCTACTGAAAACTCTGGATGGAAAATTGACAATGATCCTCTGAACTATCTGAATTTGTTTATGGATGATGCTGTGATGGAATGTATTAATGGTGAATAGAACATGTATGTTGTACAGGAGTAATTTTTATGCACAAGAAGATGGGAACCTAAGACTCTGCAGTATATTCCCAATTTTTTCACTTGGCCAAAGAAGAATTTTATCTCTAGGATCAGGAAAAATTGGAGGAATTATGCTCCAGAGCAGATCAGTTGATGAAAAAACAAAAAGCTGCAGCTTTTGGTGATTGATTCTTAAGGCATCTGACATTTGGATGGATGATCAGTGCACTACTGTATTATAATAAAATTCTTGGAAAGGTCATCATTTAGTAAGTCCAAGGCGTCAGTGAGTGTAGCCACAAACTCTGTTGACTGTTGAGCACAGTAGGCCTTATGTGACAAAAACTAATACATTTATATAAAATATGCATGAGAGTAAGTTCATTGCATTTTACATGCAGGTTTATGCATGGAGGCATATTTAGAGTCATCCTTATATGCACAATGCTTCAATATACATATGTGGAAGTGATACTCTGTGAGGCTAATTACACCCTCATTGACTCTTGAAATCATTCACACACTTCCAGGGATTCCCTCTGTGGTGAAACTTGTTGAGAACCCAGCATTGCACACTAAGCTTGGAGAAGTCACTCAAGCCCCTGACGTAATTATTTGGCTTTGACCATGTTAACTGCATTAGGGAGGATCTCACAAAAGACCAAGTGATAGGCAGGGGGAGCTGAGAAGCTGCTTTGTACAGGATGTGTAAATTCTTTAAGAGAGCCCAGAACCAGAGCACATTATTTTAGTTCTGCATAATTGGAGAGCCCCCTTGGATGGCAGGGAATGCACAGTATGCCACACGCTTCTTACTCCTAGCTTGGGACCACATGTGACGGTCCTTTAAATGCAAGCCAAGCTGGAGAAACTGGAGCTTATGACTTCAATTCAATAGTTTTGGAATGGCAGAAAAGCCACAGAAAAAGTCTAGATCTAGTGTGTAGATAATACCAAGGAGTTTTTATCTTGGTATTGGCTACAAAAGAGCGAGCACAGATGCTCTAGTTAAATAACAACATACAGGTTTAACAAAAAAAAGTCTTTGAGCATGTGAATCGAATGTAATGAACCTAGAAATATAGTCATTTCACCTACTTTTTCAATATTGTTTCCATGTTTCAGTGAATGTAAAATGTCCTTCTTTCATCTTTTTCTTTCTTTCTTGACACATCACCTGGAGAGCTTTTGATAATCATTGCAGTGCTCAAGCTAAGGCCTTCCCTCCTGCATTTTGTAATTCTTTAAAATGTTCATCAACCCATTGATCAGTCTACTCCCTGGTTGCCCAGTTTTTCTGACTTTTCTCAATTATGATTATGCCTTTTCTTGTACTAGTTAACCTGCATCCTTACTTTGCCCAGATAATATTTGTTTTATAACATGTCATCTTGTTTCATTGTGGTTCTGTCCCAGCATTTACATTCTTGTTTTTTTTTCCAACCCAGCTTGTCTGCTCAGATTTTACTCAGTCACTCTTCACAACCATTTCATTCATCCATCACCCTTCAGCTCCCCAAAGAGCATAGGCCATCAAGAAACTTACGCCAAGTCTTCCTGTCCCGTGCCATCTTCTTCATCTCATCCATGTCTGTCTCCAGTTCTCTATTCCATGTGTTCCTTGGTTTCCCTGTACCTCTCTAACCATGAGTGTTCCAGAACAAGGACTGTCTGGTAATACTATCAACAGGTTTCCTCATTTCATTATGTATATATTAATTTTTCTCTCTGTCTGTTCTTTTGTTAATGATGAGATATGGCACTGACAGTGTTGGGTTTGTATAATAATTTTTTTTAAAAAATTCTTTGTCGTCATGGAGATGATTGAGTTCCTCACAATTTAGATAAGCTGGTTAAGTTTCTTGATTGACCTTCTGAGATTCTAGATTTCAGTTCTGTTGTCTTCCAACTGGGATAAATATAATTTCAGAGTGTTTAAACTTTTCAATATTTTCTGTTCACTCTTTGCTTCTTATGGTACATGGAGTCACAACAGCAGCTGGCCACTTTTGCATGAAGTCTGCACCTTAGCATTCATGTGCTCTTGTGGCTGTTGTTTCTGTAGCAATTTGTTTTCAATGATGAAGCTGCCCGACCCCCATGCACAACCTTATATTAATGGCCACTTACAACATGCCGCAGTAGTCCAATTCTCTCCTTGTCACCTCTGATACCCCACCGTCCAAAAATAATTAGGTCTTTCTGTTTAGTTTATTATTTGATAACACTGAGCTATCATATTTGTATCAAGTATCAGCCTTATTGCTTGTTTGAAGAATGAATGAAAGTTGCATATTTTGATATTTAGTAAAAAGTGCATATGGAAATCTGCATGATTATCACATCATATTTGACAAACAAAAAAATGATTTATGCATAACTGTTTTCTAACTTCCCTTGCCTCGGACAGACTTTATTGGATTGAGTAATGGTAAGATTAGCCATCTCCAGTGGTCTGTTGTAGTTTGCTTAATTTATATATACATATATTTGCTGTCATATCTATTTTAACTACTACCAGTTATCTCACTTTTCTGTGCCAGATTCATTGTTTTTATCATTTTATGTTAATTGTTATGTTATTATTTCTGTGCCATGTTGAGTGTATTTGGTAATCATCATAAGCTGATTTTTACAGAGTCGATGCAAAATGGATGACAGTTCACCATTTATGTTTTCAAAGCAAAATGGATGACAGTTCACCATTTATTTTATCAAATCAAAATGGATTGCAGTTCACTGTTTATGTTGTCAGAGCAAAATCGATGACAGTTTATCATTTATGTTTTCAAAGCAAAATGGATGACATTTCACAGTTTATGTTTTCAAAGCAAAATGGATGACAGATTACCATTTATGTTGTATGCTGTTTAAATGCAAACATGTTTCTGAAGCATAGTTTGATTTTTATAAGCAGAAGAGAGCTGTATGCTCTACTTACTTGTCATTGTTCTGTTTGTGTTTTTACCTCTTTTTACACAGGAACTTTGTTCGTTGGGCATTTGTGTTAAAATTTTGTTTAAATTGAAAGGAACACTAAGGCAATTTGTTTTTTCTAAAGAAAGGTTAATGCCATCCATTTTGCCCACTATGTTTCAACATTCACATTCATTTGGAATTTTATTTACATTTCTTGTCACACCATGTATCCTTGAGTCGTGATTTTTCTCTAAAATAAGATAACCTTTTTCTTTTTAAGGTTTCTTCTGCACATTGGCATAGCTTTATCTCTAAATCTACATAATTTGTGTCTTGCCAAAGCTTAGAATACTTTGAAAATAGCTGACCTTCGCTTGCTTTAAATGCAACAGAGGAAGCACAACTTTGAAAACCGAAATGTTTTGACTGCTTTATATAAGGGCGTTTTCTATGCAGTATGTATTTGAATGGGAGCTCTAATTTAGCACTGCAAACCGAGCAAGGTTTACCAGACATATTTATAAGCATATTATAAGAACTAACTGCTTATTAACGGGCTTAGTTTTAGCATCTCTTTATCAACCTATCAAGACTTCTAAACTCACTACATTCTGTAGACCTTTTTATCTTTTATTCTTTCTCTCCCTCAGCCAAACTGTTTACTTCTTTTGAGTAGAGGTTAAGGATTATTATCCTCCATATTTTTCTTGAGACATGGAAAGATCTTGAGCTGATGGCACGGGACAGGAAGACTTGGCATAAGGTTGATGAAGGCCTTTGCTCCTTGGGTAGCTGAAGTGTAATGATGATGTTTTTCTTGAGCAGACTGTCTTGTCTGTCCAGACAGCTCCCCAGTTTCATGTTTTTTTTTTTAAAGTTGAAGATGTTTCATTCCAGTTCTAGCAGTAAGTTTTCTCTTGTCATAGCTTCAGTAATGATAAATTTTTGTGCCAGATGGGTTGCTTGTTCCACATGAACAGTTCTCATTTCTGTGGGGTCTTGGATCTGGTCATGGTGGAATTCCATCAAATGACTTTCTGCTATAATGACAATGTAATACATTTGATAAGCCCTGAAAATTTGCTTTGGTAGGTTTAATACAGTCTTGTTACTTGAAATGTAGGCTTGCTAATTAATGAAGAGGTGCAGGAAGCAACAACATTAGCCTTTGATAACCAGATCTAACAAGACAGAAAATTAAACATTTATGTCTCTCAATCTTCTGTGGTGGAAAAAAAGAAAAGAAAGTAACAACCAGCTTTGGTGATGACTTCTAATCCAGCCATCTTGCCATACCTTTAATTGTTATTGTTCTTAATTTTGCCTCATTTTAATCAGTCATGTAAAAAAAATTAATTAATGTGTAGTTACTTTCAAGATGCCAAGAAATAAATAAGTTTGCTTTTCTTTGCTAGGAGTGAACGCTGTTTTTTTATCACTGTATTTCTAATAGTTTTTAACCTCAGTTCTTTTTTTTTTTTTTTTTTTTTTTTTTTTTTTTTTTTTCTTAACCAGCGGCAGTTCTTTCATTAAGATGCAGTTGCTGAGAACAACTGCGAATTAGTCAAATTTGTATTTCTTAAACGATTTTTATACATTAAAAGTCATTAAGATGCAGTTGCTAGAACAACTGCGAATTAGAATTGTATCTTAAACATTTTTATACATTAAAAGTCTTCTTGCACAAAAAGATCTTATATGTTTAAATGTCTTCAGCCGACTATTCTTCTTTGATAGATAATTGTATTTTCGCATCTTATATGCTTCAGATTTCTTGTGTCTTCTAAAAATAAAAAAAAAAGCAATACTTTTTGTAACACATTTGATTACAATATTATTTTTAAGGAATTATGCAAATGAGATGCAGAGTAACATCTGCATTGACTCTCATATTTAGTCAGTATCTGGTTTCATGTGTTATTCTGGAAAAGTAAGTAAAATACAAGTAATTTGCATTACCGTGTATGCTAGACATGAACACCGTTTTATCTGTAAGCTTACAACATACTAAAGACAAATATTGAGAGTTATATGTATGCTTTTGTTCTTGAATTTCCCTGTTTTATGTTTGTATTATTTTTTTTTGTAACTTTGCACTGACTTGAGTGTGCCTTGTGTAGTTCCAAGGGGTCTTTAAGGAGACAGAGAAATAGGACTACATTCTCTCAGTTAAAGGTGACTAACCAGAGTTTGTTCAAGGGGCTGGCAACCTCACCATATACAACAGATTGCTACAAAAACCACCACTGTAAGAGTTTATACTTTGGCAAAGGCTTTCTCAAGGCAGCCATATGCAGTGTGGCTGTATCTCCACAAGGAGCGTAAAAGGAGATGATAAATAAATGTGGTGAATACTGTGTATAGGATCCTACAAGGACAAAAGTAACAAACACCATTTTTATTATCATCTTGACATAGATGACATCAGTGACCATCTGTGTGATCGAGTTCTCAGCGTCCTGTTCATGATTTGGTTAACGGCCTGCCACAAGAGCTTCCCTTCCCCTTCGTTGTGGAAGACCTTCCGTAACATGTGCTTGTACTGGCGACACCATGAAGCCCTGGTGACCATGTGGCACCGGGTCAATCATGCACTAACAGCCAACATGCTGAAGATTATGTATGGTCCTGACTTTCCAGAGATGACGATCAGTAAGATGTTCATTCATTTTTGTAGCGTTAGCTTTACACTTTGTGTTTACTGTCCTGACTTTCCAGAGATGACTCCATAAGATGTTCATTCAGTTTCCAGTGTTAATTTCACACTTTGTGTTTACTGTTCTGACTTTCCAGAGATGACGATCAGTAAGATGTTCACACAGCATTCTGGTGTTACCTTCACACATGGTGTCTATTATCCTGACTTTCTATAGATGACTATTAGAGTAAGATGTTCATGCAGTATTCTGGTGTTAGCTTCACATTTTGTGTTTATTATCCTGACTTTCCACTAGTAAGATGTTCATCCAATATTCTAGTGTTAGTTTCACACTTTGTATTTATTGCATTGATTTCACAAAGATGATTATTAGTAAGATGTTCATCCAGTATTTTAGTGATAGCTTCACACTTGGTGGTTATTATCTTGACTTTCCAAAGATTGTAATCAGTTAGATGAAAGATACGAGGGGCGTTCAGAAAGTAATGCACCCCATCGTTTTTCTCAGGAGTTGTTTATTAAAAAAGCATGAAATTTATACACAATATACATGGACATGTCACGTAAACATCGGTATTATTCAACATAATCCCCATCAACTTGTACGGCTTTATGCCAGCGCAAAACAAGTGCATGTGTTCCTAGCCCGTACCAGATTTTGTCTTGATCATGTAGCCATTTCTTCGCTGCATGAATCACTCCTTCATCATCTTCAAACCTTGTCCCACGGAGTGCATCTTTAAGTGGACCAAATAGATGAAAATCAGAGGGTGCCAAATCGGGACTATAGGGTGGATGGGTTAGTACAGTCCAACCCAATTTGGTGATTGCTTCCCGTGTTGCCAGACTTGTGTGAGGGCGCGCATTGTCGTGAAGGAGAAGCAGATCTGCTGGATTCTTGTGCGGCCGAACTCTGTGAAAACGTTGATTGAGTTTTTTCAATGTCTTAATGTAAGCTTGTGAATTGATTGTCTCTCCTCTTGGCATAACGTCCACGAATCACACCTTCAATGTCCCAAAAGACAGTGATCATGACCTTTCCAGCTGAAGGAATTGTCTTGAATTTCTTTCTTCTTGGTGATTGCAGATGATGCCACTCCATTGACTGTCTTTTTGTCTCAGGTTCAAAATGATGTGCCCAGGTTTTGTCGCCAGTAACGATCTTAGCCAAAAGGTTCTCTCCATCAGCATTGAAACGCTCCAACAATTCAGAAGAAATTGCTTTCCTTTGCAATCGGTGGTCATTTGTGAGACTTCGAGGAACCCATCTTGCGCAAACCTTAGAAAATCCGAGAGTTTTTATAACTGCATTTGCACTACCAATGCTGACTGACAGCTGTAAGGCCAATTGTTGAGTAGTGATTTGCCTATCAGTAAGAATAATGCCCTCAGCGCATTTCAACATTTCTGCATTGGTGGCTGTGGCAGGACGTCCACAGCGTGGCCGATCAAGCAGCTCCGTATCTCCACTTCCTGATTCTTTGATTCTCTGAACCCAGCGACTGACTGCACTCCTGTCGACTGCAAAACTTCCATACACATCACATAGACGCTTGTGAATATTCACAACAGTTTCCTTCTCTGCAACGAGAAATTCTATCACAATTCGCTGTTTATAACACAAGTTGCTAACACGCTCCATTTCAACGGTTTAGGGCAGCCGTATTATTTGGCTGGTTGCGGTGCAATTTAGTGCACACAATTGGCACATGACATATTTGAAGTGTGCAAAATTTCATGCTTCTATATTCATTATTAGCTGAGAAAAACGATGTGGTGCATTACTTTCTGAACGCCCCTCGTATTTATCCAGTATTCTAGTGTGAGCTTCACATATGGTGTTTATTGTCCTTACTTTTCACTAGTAAGGTGTTCATCCACTATTTAAGTGTGAGCTTCACCCTTTGTGTTTTCATTTAATGATTTTTTTTTTTTTTTTGGTCAGTGGTGAATATGCTTTCATATGAAAGAACTAAACATGTGACCATTAAAAAACACATATGTGACACAGTCTTAAAGTTGTGTAATACACACACTGAAGAATCTTTTGAACTGTATCAAGAGGCAGTTGATGTCTTGTAACCTCACAAAAAAATAGGAGACTGCATAAACACAAAGATTTACAGACATAAATTTAACACACAAAAAAACAATTAAAAGACAAAAGAACTGGATTGGATTGCCCGTCAAAAAGATTTGTAGAGGATTTGTTAGAGACATTAACTGCCTAGGAGATCAAAATGGTACATAAGACAATAAACAGTATTATAAGTCTTGTAAATATCGTTTCAAAATGTGCATAGTCAGTTTTGTAAGATTGTCAGGAAGTATGCTAAAGGATTTGTAAACTTATTCTAATTCCAACTTTACATCCTAAGGTGAAGAAGAGGCTCAGTTGCTCCCACTTGAGATGAGTACTGAATCCATCGTCCAGTGTTGGTTTCGCTTCCTCCACATTCTGCAGAACCCAGTAGACTTAAGTAGACCCAGTGTGGTCAGCAACACTCCTAAATTCTTGCAGCATGCTCTGACTAGTGAAGCAGTGGTGGACCCATCATACCATCCGTGTCTGGCCAGACTTCCTGTTGTGTTTTTGAGGGCCATGAGAGGCATCTCAGCAATGGTCAATGCATTTCTAGGTCAGTGCCATTTATACTATTGTGCATTTGTTAGATTTAGAAGGACTCCAGTTTTCAGTCACTAGCTACCTTGCACTTGGGATACTAACATATCAGACTGCCAACTGGAGACAAGACACATAGAGAAGGGAACTGGAGATGGACATGAAAGGTACAAGGAGGACATGGAAAGACCTTGAACAGATGGCACAGTACAGGAAGGCTTAGCATGAATTTGTTGAAGGTGTGAGCACCTTAGGGAGCTGAAGTGTGACAATGATGATGAAAGACTGCAGGAAATGACCAAAGATAACTGTTGGAAGGAAAGGAAAACACTGCCCATTCTGTCCCTGGTGTTCTGAAGTTTATGAAGTCATTGCCACAATGACATAACCCACAATAGCCAGCTCCAAACCTCAGAAATAGATATCTGAGGAAGGTAGTTGAAGTAACAAAAAAGAGACAATACGTCACGGCCTCAACACTCAGCCCCTGCAGACCCGAGTAGAACAGTCCCAATTACGTTGGTTTGGCCATGTCTGCAGAATGGGAGAAGACCAGCTACCATGACAAATGTTGGAAAATAAGAGCCAGGGATCCTGACCTCCAGGGCAACCCAGAGTTCACTGGTAGGACAACAGGTACTTGTGTGATAATTCACCGTTGATGAAAATTTTTGAAATGTTTAGGGTAAACGGAGCATCGTACTTTTTCTTCAGTTCGGCAAATCCAATCGTAGTATCAAGGCCATGGAGTTGTCACATTTTACACGCAACCTTACGCGACGTCACAAATCTCTTCCCCCCCCCCCCCCCTCCCCCTTTCCCCTTCATGTTTTTAACATTCTGTTTGTATCCGTTATCATGTTTTTTTAATGAGTGTTCGATTGACAGAGTGGTTAGAGCGCTGGTCTCTTGCGACTAAGGTGCCGGGTTCGATTCACGGTATCATCGTGCTCCAGTCATCCCAGCTGTGAATGGGTACCTGACTTTGTCCTTCAGTTAGGGAAGGAAAAGGCAGCGATGAAAGGAACTAGTCACCCCCACCTCTCGATGCTGGACCTAGTATAGTGAAGTCTCTAACACTTCACTCCCTTACGGCAGTATCTGCTATGCGACTACCTTTACCGTTTTTTCATCATCATCATCATCATTCTCCTTTGCGATCTGTAGGGCAGTGATGATAAAGATATACGACCTATTTTCATGTCTCTTTTTGAATACTTTCAACGATTTAACGTGTAGTTCTCGAAATTGTCTTGTTAAGATGATTGTCAATAAATGTTGTTTTTTTCTTTTCATTTCACATTGTGATTTGGAGGGCAAGTTAAAAAAAAAATGCGTTCCTTGTGCATTCTTAGATGACACGCTTACGACAGACCCGCCCTCAAACCTCCCCCCGTATTTTTATTTAAGTTTATAAACCAATAAAACAATATTGAATCAGTTCGGGACCCAAGATGCATCAAAAGTGAGGAATGCAGTAAGCGACCCCATAGCTTGACTGCCTGCGTCAGGGTCAGCGAACCAGAGCTGACCAAGACCCTACTCCACCTCCACGTGGTGGTCCTGGAAACAGGCTGTATAACTGCAGTCTGGCTGAGGAGTAGGGATCGAAGAGGGAAGGCAAACCCGGTCCCAAAAAATGCTGTGCGGAAGTCGGATGTGTCGGCCGAAAGGCGCAAATACTGCAGCTTCGCTGTAAACGGACACAATGCAACCATCGTCCTTTTCAGGACGAACGAGGAAGAAAGAAGAAGAAGAATCAGTTCTACAAGTTAACGGTACACAGGAAACAAGGGAAGTCGCTGCCGTTGCCTTCTCTAACTCAAGATCAGAGTCAGGTACCCATTTACAGCTGGTTATACTGATGCGTGACACCTGTTCCCGTCCTCGTTGCTGTTGCCTTCTCTAACTCAAGATCAGAGTCAGGTCAGGTACCCATTTACAGCTGGTTATGGAGGGTTAGAGACTTCACCATACTAGATCAAGCATCGAGAGGTGGGGAGACCAGTTTCCTTCCTCGCTGTCTTTTCCTTCCCTAACTCAAAGTTAAGTACCCATTTATAGCTAGGTAGGCCCCACCTCTTGATGCTGGACCTAGTATGGTGAAGTCTTTAACACTCTACTACCGCAATAAGTTACCGGGTTTCGTGTTCAAAGCTAGGTAATGTCACGCATCAGTCTAACCAGCTGTAAAAGGGTACCTGACTCTGATCCTGAGTTAGAGACAGCAGCGAGGAAGGGAACAGGCCACCCCACCTCATAAAGCTGGGACCCAGTACATCGAAGTCTATGACACTTCACTCCCCTACGGCAGACGGTTTAAATTAACCTTACGAACGGCAAGCGTGTTTTAAAAAAAAATTCTAAACAACGGGGGAAAGGGGAGAAACATGACACTTTTTCAGTCAAGAAAAAGTACGGTTCTCGGTTTAGGTAATAAATTTCCACAATTTGATTTAAGCGGTGAATAATCACACAAGAACCGGACAACATTAGACAATCTCTGAAGGACTGCTAACTAGATTGGAACCAGGCCAGGAGGAAGACAGCCGATAAGATAGTATGGTGCTCTATCTGGCAGACCTATCTACCCCCAAGGTAGAAGAACGACTACGTAGAGTAAAGTAAAACAACATCAATTAAGAGAACCTGGAGACAGCAAGAAATATCAAGAAGCAGAGGAAGGCTGAAGGGGAAGGTCTGCTAATGGCCTGATAAGATTACAAGAATTTGAAGTGATCATTAACTACATCTGTTTGTTTGTAGAAATGGAATAAAGAAAAGCTGCCTAAAGTAATTCTTTTGTGTTTGGTGCCATTGTACTTAGTGTTTATTTTATTTATACTTTTTCTTAATGTATTTTAACTTTAGATATATACTGCTTTTTATATATACTATTTGAAATCTTATGCTGACCTCAGTTTAGCATCATAGTTTGTTGTCATGTTACCAGTTTGGTTGACCTGAGTTATCATCATTAAACTGTTGACCACAATTATTAACTCTGTATATTAATCCAAGTTCATTTCAAGATTATTTTGCTTTCTTTGTTCATTTATTTTACTAATGTTTATCATTGTATCTTATTTCAGCATTGGTGTTGTATGGGGAAAGATTCATGTTTGTAATTATAGATCCATGTTATACAGAGAAATTACTACTACACACAGCTTATGTGGGTCTTATGTATTCAGCAACAATATACATCACACTGGTAGCGTAGACATTTTCTATAATCAAAAGAGTACATTTATATGGATAAGAGACGCGGAAAACAACAAAAATAACAGTAATAAAACTCTAAGACCTTATAAGATTATGAGGAGAATATGACACCAGAAATGCAGACATTAGTTGCAGAAGTGGGGGGAAAAAAATAAGACAAAAGAGAGAAAAAGAAGAAGTGATGACTGAAAAAAATTCCTTCATTGACTACACTGATATAACCAAAATAGTCCTTAACATGGAATCCATGGAGCAAAATAAAACTAATCACAAGTTAATAGTTGTAGGATGGAAAAAAAAAAAAAGAGAAGGCACGATCAAACGTTTTTATTTAGACCTGTCAATCTTTCATGTTCTGAGATTTAAAAGTTGTTTTTTTAGATTTACTACGCAACCCTAAAGTAACTTTTTGTTGAACCATCAGGTCTTCCCCAAGATATGAGGATGGAGTATCAGACACATGATTTGCAGACTAGCATGGCTGGAGGCAAAATGGTTACTACACCATCTACACCTCCTGGACAGAGAAAAGCTGCTAAGACAATATCTGTCTTAACTGGCTCATTGGCAACAAAAGGTAGACAAATAATGTACTCTGGCAAAGCCAGGGGAATGTTAAGAAACATCAGAAGATAAAAATAGGTTTGTATAGAGACGATCATAACATTATCATTTTCCTTTGCATTCCATATGGGAGATTTTAGCCACCACTGTAGCTGGTCCCCTTGCAGGAAGCCTGTAGAAATATAGGGGCCCCGGAAGAGTATAAAGCCTATGCTTCTTCCGGTTGCAGAAATTGATGTCTCAACCCGATATGAACGGGGAAAAATCTATGCCGCAGTTTTAGATGATTTAGTCTACCCTCATTTTAGGGAGGAAATATGTGTTTCTTGGAGATCCCTCATGTGACTCCAGGCCGACACAAAAGAGAGAATCCAGGACACGCCCCAGCGGCCCCTGAGTTGTCACAAGCGGTAACATGCTCATGCAGCTGTAGTTTATGTGGCAGTTTAGTTTACATGATGAGGTGGCCAGCCCTATGCACGAGCTCATATTAGTTGCCTTGTACGACATGCCTGAGGACACAGTTGTCCTTTCTTTTTCTCTTTAAAGACCCTTCAGGAACTACATGGGACAGTCATAAGTGCCTTTTGTTTAAAAAATGTAAGATGGTGTTTAGGCTTTGGCAGAACATAGAAGTTCCTACCTATTTCAAGAGGTATAGTTAAAAAGCTTCAGAGATTATGAAGAGATTTATATATGCCAGTGAATGAGTGAAGATATTCGTAAAATTAAATCATACTTTAAGTGGGGTAATGAAGTCCCAATCCTGTAGACAGTAAGAACACAAGAAAAACATTAAAAAAAGAAAAGAGAATAAATATGTGATACAGGTCACGTTTTTCAGACGTGGAAACTGTCATAGGTAACCTGTTGGATCAATGCATAGCAATGAAAAATAGTTTATTGCTTCGGTTGATAATGATGCATATGTACTTTTCTGTCATTCCATTTGTAATTTTTTGTGTTGAATTTTTGTTACAGTGTCATCAAAAGCCCATGCAGCCAAAAACATAGCCCTTCCTCCAGTCAATAGCACTAATATAGAGAAGCTCATCTTGGACACACGTCTTCCTTACGCATCCAAACGTCCAAAGTGCAATAGTATTCTACATTTGTTTGATGCCTGGCTTTTTGACGCTTCATTGGCTGGAGTAAAGTTACACCCAACACATGCAGCACCTGGTCAGTTTTGTATAAACACTCTTCTGATTTTCTCATGTTGTCTCTATCTCTGTTATCTCCATAAACAATAGGAGCTTTCATTGCAGGGGGAATATATGGAAATCAAATGAAATCAAGGCAGCCCTATTGTAAAGCTGTGAAACATGGAAAACAACAAAAACGACAGACAAGAAATTACAGAATTCCATAAATGAGTGCTTCTGCAGAATGGAAGGATTGAAATGATATGACAAGATCACCATTATGGAATTGATGGAAAGAATCGGGCAAATACCAGTGGAACTAGAAGTGAGAGGGAGATTCTGTCATTGGAGAGGACACACATTGAGGGAACCAGCCGATAGTCTTACAAGGCAGTCCTTATTTTAGAATGTCCATGGTAGCAAAAATAGAAGGAGATCTAAAAACACACGGAGAAGGGAATTGGATTCAAGCATGAAAGAGATCAAGAGGACATGGAAAGACCTTGAACTAGTGGCACAGGGCAGGAAGGCTTGGTGTAAATTTATTAAAGGTTTATACACCACAGCACCCGTGTGTTACCATGGGCTCGAGAGGGGAGCAAAGAATAGGAACACTGTTCCCTACCAACTTCTTCTTTGATCCTTAGCTGCCAACTGTCAAAGCAGTCAGTGGCCATTACGCCTGGTGGCGTCTTGTAGGGCAACAACAAATTGATTCCACTTTGCTTGGTCGGTGGCCATCCTTCGTACAGTGCCCCAACTCTGGTTCATTCTTTGCATCTCAGCCTCCACAGTCCTCCGCCAAGTTGTTTTTGGTCGGCCTCTCTTTTGTTTTCCTTCAGGGGTCCATAGCATAGCTGTTCTTGTGATGGCATCTGGGTCTCTTCTGAGGACATGGCCAACCCAGCTCCAGCATCTGCCAGCTATGATGGTGTGCATGTCCTCTTGCTTGCTCCGAGTGAGCAGATCTTGGTTGGTGATGGTATTCGGCCAAAAAATTCGGAGAATTTTTCTTAGGCATGTTGTGTGAAAAGAGGACAATTTCGATATTTCCTTCTCTGTAACTCTCCAGCTCTCCGCGCCATAGAGAAGCACAGAAAGCACAGAGCTCGTCATCTGCATATTCTAGATCTTCCAATGTAGAAAATGTAGTCCATCTTATTCCTCTTGGATTGCCCTCTGTTGTCTGGCGCATCACCCAGTCTATGACTGTTAAAAATAGAGTGGTTGATAAGGGGCATCCCTGTCGTACTCCTGTCTTCACTTCAAAGGTTAGGTTGCTCTGCTCAATACTACACGTAAAGTTGGCATAAAGGCTTTTTATAATTGACACTATGCAGCTTGGAATTCCATAAGCCCTCAGTATTTTCCATAAACTGTCCCTATGTATGCTGTCAAAAGCCTTTTCAAAATCAACGAAATTAACTCTTACTATACGTGAGCTAAAACCGCGTTTTTACGCGCTAGTTTAGCTATCGTTACCGTCGCGCGCCACTTCACGGGGCGAGCCGTAAAATTGGTACTAAACCCGCGCCACTTCACGGGGCTTGCCGGATAGTAAGAGTTAATGTACAGCTGTCTTTGCCATTCTGAGCACTGCTCTATAATGTTCCTGAGGGTAAATATATGATCTACACATCTTCTGTTCTTTCTAAATCCTGCTTGTTCTTTCCTCAGTTTGTGGTCTACTGCTTTTGAGATTCTCTGTATAATTATCCTGCCTAGTATTTTGCTGGGAACTGAGAGAAGAGTTATTCCTCTCCAATTATTGCAGTCTGCAAAATCTCCCTTCTTGGGCAATTTGACAATTATTCCTTTTCTCCACTCTGTTGGTGTTGTCCCTGTTTTCCAGACTTGTGCAAATAGTGGTTCTAATAGTTCTGCTGCTAGCTCTGGATCTGTCTTAAATAGCTCTGCATTTAAGTTATCATGACCAGGAGCTTTTCCATTCTTTAACCCTTTGATTGCTGTGATGATTTCTTCTTTTCGTGGGATGTCTGTATTAACATCTAGATCATTTTCAGCCTCAGGAACATTCAATTGTGTCTCTGGTGATTCCTTATTCAGAATTTCTCTGAAATGCTCTGCCCATCTTGTTTCCTGTCTCTCTACTGTCGTGATGAGATTTCCGTGCTTATCTCTTACTAATGTAATATTGTTTGCACCTCGTTTTCCACTGATGATTTTAGTTATTTTGTATACTGTGCTTTGTTCATTTCTCAGTGCTGCCTCTTCTGCTTGTCTTGCAAGGTCATCTAGAAATGTCCTTTTGTTAGCACGGGTTTGACGTTTAACTTCCTTGTCCAGCTGACTGTACTGTTCACTATATATTGCCTTTAACCTGGGAGAGTTAGCTTCTGTTTTCTTTCTTTTCATGTCCTTTCTCTTCGCTATGGTGTTTAGCGTTTCTGGTGTTATCCAGTCTTGGCTTTTTCTTTCCTGGAATCCCAAGCATGACTTGCTGCTTTCCTTGTATATTGTTGAGATGGTGTTGAATCTCTGGTCAACATCATCAGTCTCTGTTCTTTCCTGGCTTTTGATAATCTCATATCTTCTCTTTACGTCGACCATGAAAGCTTTTCTGGTGAGGGGATCCTTCAGTTTCGTGATGTTGTATCTTTTCTGTTTGACTTTCTTCAGGATAATGGCTACGCCTTCATTGTGCTGACCATCCTCTCTGCCAGAATAAAGTACTGTTTCCCCTGTAGCTGTTTTTATTCTCCCCTTACCTGTCCATCTGCTCTCGCTTATTCCCATGATATGTATCTTGTAGTTCCTCATCTCTGCTGTGATTTGTCTCAGCTTTCCTGCCTCATTCATAGTTCTGATGTTCCAAAAACCAATTCTGGTTTCGTGTTTTGCGGTCGGGGCATCCGTTTTCATGCCAGTGGCTTCCTTTCGGCTTTCACCACTGTCAGTCATACGAGCCTGAGACTCCGGGTGTCCGTCCCGCAGCAAAACTTTCCATTTATTGTTGTTTCCGTAACATGTGCGATTTTTTACATAGACAGGGGTGTCGGCCCTGTGCTAAAACCCCTGTCTATGTAAAAAATGGAGGACCAGAGTACCAGCTTTTGTCTGACCCCTACCCACGCAGACCAGTCCAGCTTGGTTGAACCTACCAGGAGTAAATCTCCCACTGGCATAGCTCTGGGGATTGTCAGGGTACACAAGCTGCCATACCGCTACAAGGTATAGGTACCATTGATGGCAGGTTCCCTACCAAGCATGTCATAAAAAGCGACTAAGCAGGATTGGGCATGGTGCTGGTTACCCCATCCTGTAAAAAAATGTTAAACCACAAAAACTTCAGCAAACATGGACAGGTCAGCTAACGAAAATAAATGTCAACCAAGACAGGAGAAGGTCTTCTGGTATGGAGGTGCATGACACAACACAGAGAAAGCCTAAAGGAGTCTGTGTTGCTGACTAACCTTCTTTCTTCTAGGAGAACCTTCAGATTTGGCACCTGGATAGCATTACAAAGCAGTTCTTGATTTGGAACCCTCAGGGTTAAAGAGGCAGAGGTAGACCAAGAAACTCATGGAGAAGAGAACTGGAGATAGAAGTGAAAATGATGAGGAAAATATGGAAAGGGCTTGAGCTGATGGTACGTGACAGGAGGACTTGGCATGTGTTTGTTGAAGGCCTATGCCTCTTGGGGAGCTAAAGGGTATTGATTGATTGATTATACTCCACAGGAAGCTGAAGAGCAGTGATGATAATGAGCTGCCTGGCTGAAAAGGTTAAGTACACAACACTTGTTGTAACTAGCCTGCCGAGTTTGAAGAATCTGGTCTGTGTGTGACCCAAAACAAAAACAGTATAAGTTATGAGACTTGTCTGTTACTTTAGATATGATGATCAAATGTAATGAAGGGTAGGACAAAAGGAATCGGCCTTTTTTACTCATGTTGTTGAGAATGTAATGGGCTGCTATAAAACTGAAAATATAAAAATAATACTGTTAGAATGCCATTGCTTGATATTGACATCAGTCACATGGTGCCATTGTACTTACACATATTGCTTGGCATTGTTCATAAATGTTATGTTTTGCAAAAACGGGAGCAGGTTGACCAACATTCTATGATTTGACCACAACCATAACTGCTGTTGAGAAGTTAGAAAAACATCATATTGAATGAATGCAATAATTTGGTTTTGAATTAGGTTTGCTTGGAAAACCAGGAGTCGAAATGCTTTATTCAGCTTTTGCTATGTTAAAAAGGAGAAATTGTGGAATTAGAAGTGAAAGCAGTAGAATGGGGCTTGTTATGAGTGAGGCATGTTGTGGAATCAATGCCGCTTTCAGATTGCTGATAAACTTCACAGACATATGGAAATTAGCAAATCAGCGTAAACTGAATACAGTGCTTTGTTCAAAAATTTTTCTGTTCTGTTTTTCTCGGTATACTAAGTCATGATTCAAAGTGTAACAAAAACAGATTCTACTCACAGCTGTATTGTGTCAAATGTCAGATGCTGCATAATGGCGACAAACATGAGAGAGGCTTAGCTATTGGAAAAGTAAAGAATTTATCACTATGATTTTGATGTTCTTGCTGAGTAATGTGTTTTTCAAACTGAATTTGTTTCAGTATGGTCTTGTCTTATGTATGACAAGTTTTATTTTAATAGAACATGAAGAAATATATAAAATATTTTACACCAAATTGTTACATTATTCAATTTTTAGCATGACTTCAATTGCACCTGTGAGAACACAGTTATAAATTTTTCTTTCATGATTCAGTTTAAAAAGTATTTAAACTAGCTTAATGTTGTCTTATATAAACCCGTTATTAATTTGCAAGCCTACTGGTAATTTTGGAAATACATATATAAATTACAAAAATAGGCACATTTGATCTAACCCATGTGTCACGAAGTGGATTTAATTTTAGAGTTGTCTGAATATATAGACAAGACACTAGTATGAAGAGGTCTGAGAAGATAGATTTTGTATGAGAAATGACAGGGACTGGAAAGATTGACTCTCCCTCGCCACTCGCGACTTAGTTAAGAGCTATTGACTCACCACCTCTGACTACCATAAAGGAGATAAGGATTCACTAAAGTCCACAGACACAACTATAGAGACAAGCATATACGTACAGTATAGTTATAGAGAAACTGATCCAGTGTACATTTTATAGTTTATTAACAACTAAATAAATAACATCGCAAAATAAATAACGTGTGAGGTCGCACACCTGAAAAAAAACCCGAACAATTAAAATGACAGACAATATTACCAAACACTTTCACCCTCTCTTTCAACCTGCATGGGAAAAAGAATTAAGGATTAAACACACTCTACTTGGTGGGGGTCTCTAAGTACGAGCCACCACTCCTAACTATCCTATTATTAATTATAAATCGAACCCACTGTCCGGCTGCAGACGTAACGAAATGTCTACACAAATCTGAATGTACTATCTAATGTCCTACACAGCTAATCACAAGCACTGATCCACTAACAGACTTCTTCAGCGCTAACTCAGAGGCTGTCCTCTAACTCTGTCTATCTGACTCTATAAATTCTGTCTCTCCTCTGCTTCTGCTCAGTGTCTCTCTGACACTACTGTCTTCTGCTGAGTGGCATCTCCGTTACGCCCCTCCTCTCGATAGCATTCGAAAAGGAATGTTTTCCCTTTCTCCCTTCCAAACGACAGATGCTGATGACTTTGGTATTAAGAACGAGGTACTTGACTCGGGATATTAGATGCTTCACTGCTGATGAACCTTCTTTCAACTGCCCAGTTAACCTCTTCAGGTTTAGGACAAACGGCTTTATTATGGCCGTATACAACAACAACACCAGGCCACGCGCCTAATTGGTGTGTTATAACGAGCTAAGAGCTCCGGATTTTAAGAAAACCCGTTCCCGCTGAAGAATGTGCTTCACTGCATGAGAACTTCGTTCTTTTACTGGTACAGACATACTGGCGCCGGTATTTCCGTGTCACCAGTTTTCTCGAGCCCTCGGCTCCTAAGAAGGCAAATCCATGTTAAGTTGTAGGGCAGTTTACACCCTCCCTATGTGCTGTGAACACAAAAAATAACCACAACTATACAACAAATTCAAAACATTCTCATCCCTAACATATAACCACCTTAAATTAATACATCTCCCGTCTTCCCCCTAAATGAATACCTCTCCCCTACACAAATCTACGCACAAGCGATAAACAAATATTCCTACCCAAGGGGTCAAACTAATCTACCGTCTTCTCCTATCTCTTCCCCCACCTCAACGTAAATATCTGTCTGGTAGGAAAACCCCCAGACACAGGCTGACCTAAATTTTTGTGCTAGGCTTGCCTCGGCGTCAAAACATTGCCTTCACCGCAAGCAACAGAAAATCCCCGGTATAAGTCTCTGGCCCTACTTTTTTACGAACTGACCCGGGAAGGTTTATCAATTAACACAATTTAAACACACTGTTGCTACCCCAACTCAGTAATATTAATTACATCCCTTACCCCCTGTCTCCTGACTACACAACAAATTAATACATAATTTAATAAAATACAAAAATATGCTCGTGTATATACACTGCAAATTATCATAATCAAACCGCGGTTTTCACAGATATTACAGAGCGCCCGTTTATCTAAGCGCTTATCCTCACACAGTTAATATCTCAAAGCCGCTACACAAATCATAGATACTGCTACTTATCATAAAAACTTATATGCACAACTTACATTTTTATTATTTCTATAAGATAGCAATTGATGGCACTTCAAATTAATCAAACTTAAATTAACTCCCAGAAGAAAACTTTACTTTACCCTGCTAAGATCTATTATGAAGCGAACTATCTACGACGCTAATTAAGATGTACACATATCCAATCATCGAATATCTCTCGCTGAGCAAACGATAGGCATTGATTCACGGCTGATTTTCTTGAGACAAAGAGCGCTAAAAGATTTTGCTGCCACATATATAGTAAAATATTATGATGAAATATAGATGCTATGAGTCATCGCGTGGCGTCTCTCTGGGCCGACCTCTGACCAATTATATTGCTGCATTTAAATTACATCTGACCTCCGCCAATGATATCGTAAACTAACTCATGACTCATGTTTATTTTTGCTCACGCGGTACTAATTGCGTCATGTGAGATAATACTACTGACCGTTCGCGTTACCAAATTAAAATTTGATTGGTTATAGCGTAGAACCTGGGTCGTTTTTCTGTCCCCATTCCCCTTTTAAACCGGGTGGGTGTTCCTAACGTCGGAAAATTTACCCAGCCTAATAATATAACTCAAACGCCTAATAAAATAAAAATGAACGCAATTACTTACAGAGAGCAAAATTGAAATTAAAACCCACAGTAACTCCTCATAAATGAACGCAGATAATACATGGAGAAGAAAAATGGGGCCTGTTGAAAATAACATCACAGTAAATCCTCACACCATGCCAAGTAATTTTGTGCCCATAGTCTATTTGGATGACTCTTTTGGGACCCTGCTGATAAGTGGGTATGGTAAAGAGATCTTAAACATTTGCTCCCAGGTTGCCATGATGTATTCTAGAACCCGAATCTTGTCAAGAGTGAAATTACAAGTTACTCATCTCAGGTGTCCTAATCAGGGGTTCATATTACTTAGTCCTTTGAAACAACTTTTGTACCTGCATGACCCATATGTAATGCTGCAGGTACTTAATGTAGCATTCATTTTTCTTGGTTTGAGAATGACAAGAAATCTCTGGTCAGGATGTCAGAAGTTGAACCAGTTGTGTATAAGCAAGCATGTTTTCCCCAATGTTGAAAGCATTACCTGAACATTTTATCATAGTGAAAGAACGCAGAACAAGCTCCTTCATCGAGTCCAAGCACAGTTCCCTGTCCATGGACTTGAACACAGATTCAAGCCAGACCAGAGATGTGGCCTATCAGGCTGGGCGTGCTGAGGCTTGTGGTGCCCTCTGTCGCATCTTCTGTGCTCACAAGACAGGGGAGGTTATCCTGCCAGAGTATTATTCTCGTTTCTACCTGATGATGTATTATGGTTTACAGACAGACGAGGTTGGTATTTCTTGTTCTATTTAAGCAGTTGTATGAAGAGCCATCAAATGTAACAGGTCTAGTTCTGATTCCTGTAACAGAAATTAGGTGGTTAAATACACTGTTTTGCTTTTCATTTATTGACTGTTACACACATCCCCTGATATACAAACCTGTTTGTTGTATACATTTGCTGATTTACGAACCTAATTATTATAAACATCTCCTGATTTACAAACCTAGTTTTTATACACATTCCCTGATTTACAAACCTGTTTGTTGTGTACATTTGGTGATTTATGAACCTAATTATTATAAACATTCCCTGATTTACAGACCTAGTTTTTACACACATTCCCTGATTTACAAACCTAGTTTTTACGCACATTCTCTGATTCATGAACCTAAAACATACTTTAAAAAAGTGTTTGGAAAGTTAAAAAAACAATTTAGATTGTGAAGAGTTTCCATTATTTCTTATTATGGGAAAATTCTAATCCATTGCATGCTGAGAACAAAGGTAAAGAATCCTGTTTACACGCCCATTGAGGCATATTGGGAATATGGTGTTAAGCCCATATTTTCTTGACCATCGGCACACAAGGGTCAGCACCACACTGGCCACCTTAACCTTCCCAGAGTTGCTCTGGTACCCATTTCATGAGGCTGGGTCGACCCTGGAACCGTTTATGGTCTAAAAAATTCCACCTCAACTGGGGATTGAACCATGGACCACCGAGCTAGGAAGCCAGTGCACTAACCACTGTGCTACCGCGGCTCCTTTGTTGAGAACAAGTTCACACAAAAACCACCTGAAACATCATAGGTCATGAAAAAGTATTGTTGTTCTTCTTCTTCGTACACTCTCAGGCGTCCACTTGAATGTTTTCAAAGAAAGCAGTCAGTTTGAGGCTATTTGAATCTCCGTAGAGCTTTTCCACAAATGGTACTGGTGTCAGCCATATGCGCTTTCTCTGTTTTGCACATGTTGGGCAACTTTGAAGCAAATGTTCAGCAGTAATTTTATCAGTGCCACAGTTACACTGATCGGTAGTTCCTATCTTTAGCTTGTTGAATAAATGGTATCTCAATCTGTTGTGGCCAGTGCGGAGTCTGAAGATTACCACTTGTTCTCTTCTGTTGAGCTGGTAATATGCATCATTTTGTGTATAATCTGGATGCTCTACATCCCATTTGTTTCTCTGATTCTGATAAAATTCTTTGTCTCCTCGAAAGTTATGCTTGCATCAGGCTGAGGTAGATTTCCACCTTCCTTTGCCAATCTGTCAGCCTGTTCATTGCTGGTGATGTTACAATGAGATGGGATCACAACACTTTTGAATCGTTAACATAGTTTGTGGAGCATTATTCTGAGGTCATCCAGGTCTGTATTATTTTGGCTTTTCAATGCTTCAATTACTGACTGTACATCAGTAAAGAAAGCAACTTTTATCTCTGTGCTTTCCTCTGTCATTATAACCTCTGCTGCAGTTTTCAAGGCCTCTGCCTCTGCTCTGAAGTTACTTTGGAATTGTCCTGTTGCCACTGACAGCTTTTTTTGTGCACCAGTACTTAAGGTCAGAAAGACACCTCCACGTCCATTTTCTGTTGCATTTGTTGCTGATCCATCTGTGTATGCATTGATCCAGGTGTTGTGTGGGTATGTTGCATTGTTCTAACTTTAACATTTTTTCATCAAATATTCAAATTATTGATGTATTTATGAGAATAGAAACAAAGATATTATTCTTTTGGAATATGTAATGACATAGCCTTTAGGCTAGAGTGTCAGAACGCGTCACTGTTGCTGTCCTTAATGAAATATTTCTTGACTGGCTGAAGACAGTAGGCCTTAAATATGCTGATGATACATTGCCAGAGCAATGACATTGTGTTAGCAGGTAATAAAAGTGTGGACATATGAGTGAAATCATCAACACTGATGAATGGCCAAGACCAATGTCACCAGTAAGGAGAACATTCTAACTACATTTGTTCTTGTTTTTCTGTTTCCCATAATTTTCTGCAAATTAACAGCTAGCACCTGTTTCATTTGGGTAACTCTAAAGATGGCTTGCTCAGTTTGTATTACTTGTGACGTTTAAATATCCAAAGGGGGCATTACGTTTTTTAAAAATGGGTGTAAATTGTAAATTTTGCTTTTCATATGAAAGTTAGACATCTAATTTTCATGGCTTTTCTCTTCCTTAAGCTAATTTATGACTGGCTCAAATTTTGTACACAATTGTTTTACAGTTCTGACATATTCATTTGGTATTTATTTAATTATAAGTTTCTTCAACATTTTTTTCCATTCCAGTCTGTCATCAGTGGTGAGGTGCTGTCCAACATATTGTTCAACTCTTGTTCATTGTTACGTGTTGACCTAGCTGGAGTGCAGCTTCTGTTGCCATATCTGCTCAGGGCTATTGAACTTGTGCTTGGTAGAACAGCACCCGATTTTAGGCAAGTTTCTTTACATCTCATATACTGTAGCCTAATCATGTGACTTTCTTCTGTCTTCTATGATTCAGTAATCAGAACAAAGAAAGTGTAGATTGTATATCAGCTACTTGAAGGCAGAAGTTAGTGCCTTAAAAGTATTGCATTCATGATAACGGTTGTAAATTGTTTATGAGTAGCCGCTTACTCCATAATTTTCAGATATACTGGTCCACAACCTTTTATCCAAAATTCCTAAATGTATATTTCAGCTCAGCCTGTTTTTAGGGGATTTGTTGCTGTTTGGACATGAGAATCAAGCATCAGTTTTGTGTCCATCATTACATGAAATTGCAATTATTATTTGAAAATATATCGGTCTATTGGAGGCCATCTGGTATTAACAATTTATCCATGCAATATGGTTGTTATTTAGGACTCTATTGTATTTTGTAGCTTATCAAATACAATTTCTTGAAAACCAAATATTTCAGGTTATGTGAACAGATTCCCTACTCTGAACTGAGAAAGGCCAGCATTCATTTGTTGCTGTCAATGCTCTGTTTACCCTTGCACTTCAAAGATTTGGAAATCAAAGGTAATACATGTGGGCTTCATCTTTTGTCATGAAAAATGTTTACATTTCTTTGCTAAAATGGTTTCGATTATTTTGATATTCATTGAAGTTGGTCTTGATTTTCAAAAAGCCAGACATTGGTATAAGAAAGATTTGGATCATGTTGCATTTTTGCTGAATTTAACCCTCCGGCGGGCGCGTTAGCGCACTAAGTGCCCCAAATTAAATTAAAATTTCACGGTTTTTTTGCGGTTGGCTGCATTGAACTCTTAGCTATTCCTTTATTCATGTCTTAGCTTTCATTCTGAACAGTTGTGTTGTTGTTATATGTTGTGCGATGAGATATTTAGGGTCCCGCAACTCGAGGAGTGTCATTAGTGGTGTATAAAGTGCGCCACGCGCTTGGTGATGTAAGTATATTTTTCATTTCAATTTTCTGTTTTTAAAATTAAATTTGAGACCCCAACAGGCCACTAAGAGCCTAATACATGTGAGAAGTGACAAATTGCAGTAACGATGTTGAGGATAACTAAAGTGATTAGTTCATGATTTATCTATCTGCTTACTCAAGTGTCTCAGGGTCAGAGGCTATCTAGTATGTTCCCCAAATAAATTGGCACTTCCATTATGAGTGACGAAAGTTATAAATGATCATCTATTTCTTTCACTGACAGAGTAAGAGATTGGATAAAGTAGAGTTCTAATATTACAGTATATTTTATTAATGTAATGCATGGTGATAAGGTTTATGACATTAAAAATATTAGTAGTTCATTTTACTCTATTAATGATTAAAGTAATGATTATGATGTTTTATATAGTTTTTTTAAACGTATAACAATAAAAATACGTGTAACCTCCAAAGCTATGTTTCCTTTTCCATTTATGAAGCTAAATTTAAGATTGAAATACCAGGACCGCAACTCAAATCAATGTAAATACGTTTGTTTTAAGCGGCGCACTCTGTGCGCCACGCACCTGCTCTTGCGAAGAAAAGAAACGCGCCTGCCGGAGGGTTAAAATAAAAGTGGTGCTAGCTGGGGGAGCAAAGGTTGATTAAAGATCCTTTTTTAAAAGTCAGGAGATATTCAGGTCTTTTTTTCCAGTAAAGCCATGTCAGTCAGATTCCTTCAAGAAAATCTGGCAACAGGAAGTCTTACTTACTTAGTCGTTCCCTTTCTACCGTGAGGTGTAGAGGTTTGGAAGAGAGAGCGCCAGACTATCTGTCTTCCTCCTGGCATGGTCCCATTCTCGGTCCTTCAAAGATCAACAGGAAGTCATCCACATTAATTGGAAGGAAGTACACATATTTAAAGAGAGACTGGATTTCCCAACTTCCAAGCCCTCCACTGTTAAATAGTGCCAAAGACAGGTGAAAGACTTTACTGTGATAAATCTTAAGCACAAATAGAATTAATATTGATTGAAACCACACATTAGCATCCACTGATGAAGATGTAGAAGCAAAGCATGCTGCTTAGTTGCAGATATAATGCCAACTTGATTCTGCTAGAGAATCAGATCACATCAAACGATATATTTGAAAAGAAGGCATGAGGCTAGCTGTGCCTGAAGTCAGCACCTGATAAGTAGAAAGAATGTTAGAACTGACTAGTTAGTCATTCGATTGCCTTCTGATTTTACTAATAAACACCAGAAAAAATGGTTCCTATAAGGATTATGTAACATTTTGTCATAACATTATCCATGCAAATTAACATCTTTATTGCTTCAACAGTTATAAATAAAAGGTTATATGTGAAGGGATTGGTGGTTTTGTCTGTTGTTATTGTTTGTGCATAACAGCTAAATCGTGATGAGCAGTAAATGGGTTAATTAGAGTATGGTTTTTCTTAATTGCTATCATACAGCCCTGTAATATCGTGTGAGCTGAGGCACTTTCACATTATCATTGATGTTTCATTCTACAAATGTAATGGTCCTGATAACAGATATTGTGAAAAGGGATGAAAGTCAGCCTCCAGTTACCTTTATGTCACTGAGGACACGCATCACAGAACTTGTGAGGGTTGCTTTAACCAACGAGACAGATTCTCAGAATACTCAAATGCTCTTAGGTAAGATTTTGCAGGTTGTTTGTATTCTCTAGCAAGCAAGAGCAAGCTAACGATCGTTGGTTTTCCTTTGTGCTCCTTATGGAACATGAAGCCACCACTGCAGCTGATCCCCTTGCGGGAAGCAGGCGTCAAGCAGTCATGTGCTCTTTTAGTGGTGATTTCTGTAGCTATATGTTTGACATGATGAGGTTGCCAACCCCGTGTACAACCTCATAGTAGTCACCTTGTATGACACGCCTGAGAGTACAGTAGTACTGTTCTTTAATTGTCTCCTCCCCCAGGAACTATGAAACTAACAATAACTAGGTCACAAATTATATCACTGACATTTGAGAACTTTCATTCAGTGCTAATAATACTTAGTTTAAAGCAAATAAAATAATCGTTCTGTTGATAATAAGCTTTTATTTATTTTTTAAGGACAGATTAATCAAAAGTAAAATTTGGAGGTATAAATATCTGATTCTTAATTGATAAAGATCTCCGTTACCAGAAATATCTCCAGTCATTTTCTTCCCAAGGTGAAATGCTCTCTTATTTGTATTGTATCAGCAGTTTTACTGTATTATCTATGATAGCATTTTTACTGTTAAAGAAATTTCAATATTGTCTTCTTCTGAAAACTAACATTTTCTGCAAATAAACAGCAGGCACCTGTTTCACCTGGGTAATTCTAAAGATGGCTTGTTCAATTTTAATTACTTGTGATGTTTAAATATCCAAAGAGGGCATTTCGGTTTTTTAAAATGGGTCTAAATTGTAAATTTTGCTTTTCAAATGAAAGTTAGACATCTAATTTTCACATATCAGGGGATTGGTGTTTCAGGTTTTAGTCCTCAGTTTATTGTTTATTTAAGTTGTTAATAAAGTACTTGATGTGATTTTACTTCAAATAAACTAGGTAGTTTGATATTAACTGAACTATTTTCAGGAGGGTTTCTGCTCATTGTTGAAGACCTAGCTACCAGTGAGCAGGCAGACAACCTACCTCTACAGCCACAGCAAGATATGCCAGACTCAAATATACAAGGTACTCAGATGTGGCTTTCCGTTATTAAATCATGGATTGCTATATGGGTTAAACTTTCTTACATTACTGCATGGCTTAATTACTGTCACAAAGTGGATTTAAGTTTTACAGTTTGTCTGAGTGTAAGACGAGACACTAGTATGAGAAAGTCTGAGAAGATAGATTTTGTATGAGAAATGACAGTGAATGTGGACAGATGAGACTATTAGCTTCGAGGGTGAGAACCGAGATTGACTCTCCCTCGCCACTTCTGACGTATTTAATAGCTATAGACTCACCACCTCTGACTACCAATAAAGGAGATAAGGTTTACCTAATTGTTCCACAGACACAACTATACAGACAAGCATATACGTAAAGTATAGTTATAGAGAACTGATCCAGTATACAGTTTATAGTTTATTTACACAACAAAATGAATAACACATCAAAATAAATAACCTGCGAGGTCGCACACCTGAAAAGATAAACAGAACAATTATACTGACGTACACTATACCCCAAAACTTTTGCCCTTTCAACCTGCATGGAAAGAAAATTTAGGATTACCAAACACAAAAGAAACTACTTGGTGGGGTTCTCTAACTTAAGAGCCACCGATCCTAAATACCCTATTATTAAGTATTAACTTTAACACCACTATCCGGCTGCAGACGTAACTAACTGTCTCCACTAATCTGAATGAAATATTTAACATCTTACACAACAAGTCACAAGCACTGGTCCACTAAAGGACTTCTTCAGTGCAAACTCAGAGGCTGTCCTAACACAAGGTTCTAACTGCCTCTATAACTTCTGTTTATCCTCTCTGCTTCTGCTCCTCCTCTCGTTATCATTCGGAAAGGAATGTTGACCCTATCTCCTTCCCAGACTACTACAGCGGATGACTTTGACGGATGGTATTTGACTAGGTACTAGCCGCGGGTTGTAGATGCTTCCCTGCTGCTGACAATTCTTTAACTACTGATTGAACCTTCTTAGGGTTTAGGGACCCACGGCTTTATTGTGGCCGTATCTATATAAATAAACCCAACCTCCAGGCCACGCGACTCTTTGGAGTCGAATAATGAGCTAAGAGCCCCGGATTTTATAAGATAAACCCGTTCCCGCTGAAGCATGGGCTTCACTGCAAAGAGAACTGCTTTCTTTTACTGGTGCAGACGTACTTGGCGCCGGTAAATACCGCGTCACCAGTTTTCTCGAGCCCTCGGCTCCTGAGAAGGCAAATCCGTGTTAAGTTGTAGAGCAGGTTACAACTTGCCCTATGTGCCATGAAAAATGCTGTAGACAAAGAAACAACAACAACTGTACATAAATTCAAATATTTTCAATCTTAACACACCAACACCTTAATCTAATACATCTCCCGTCTTTCCCCCCCTCAACTATGCACAGCAATACCCAATTATTTCCTACCCAAGGGTCACTAAATTACAATCCCACCTCTCTCTTTCCCCACTCCCACTTAATATCTATGTTATGTGAACTCCCAGACACCAGCTGACCTAAATCTTGTGTTATGTTAGACTAGCCTCAGGCGTCAAAACAATTTCATTCACTGAAGAAAATCCCTTGTACTAAATAATTCCTAGGCCTACTTTTTACGACTGACCAGGGAAGGTTATCAAATTTCCACAATATAAACACACCGTTCTAGGAAATATTAATTACACCCCTGTCTTCTGACTACACAACAATCAATACCCAATTAATTAAAATACGCTCGCGTATATACACTGCAATTATCATAATCGCATTGCGATTTTCAGAAACTACCTATTACATATGACAGAGCGCCCGCGTATCCAAGCGCTATACTCACACAGATAATATCTCCAAAAAAAACACCCCCGTTATACAATCCTAGCTACTGCTACTTATTCACAGAAAATTTATAGGCACAACTTCAAGTTTTATTATTTCTGTAAGATAGCAATTGATGGCACTTCAAGCTAAATTAATGACTCATGTTTACAAAGCCAATTGCGAAGAAATGATCGCTCGTGCGCGAAAAGAATTACATAATGTTAGATCACACTACTACCGTTCATGTTAGCAAAATTAACTTTGATTGGTTAAAGCGTTGATTCTACGTACCTGGGTCGTGCTTTTCACACCCACCCCCGTCTAAACCCGGGTAGGTGTTTCTAACGTCAGAAAATTTACCCAGCCAAATAATAACTACGCACTTAGCTGCTTAATAAAATAAAAATGAACGCAATAATATTATTATACAAAGAAAAGAAGACTGGGGCACTTTGAAATTAAAACCCCCAGTAACTCCTCATAAATAAAACGCCATTAATACAAGGCGAAGGAGACTGGGGCCTGTTGAAAATAAAAATACAGTACTCCATCACAATTACCCAAAAAAAAAGTTTCAATTGGAAATTAAGGCATATTGTAATAGAAAGTACAACACTTGAAATGTAACTTGCGTGACTCACCCATTTGAAAGCCATCATATTTATAGAGTTTAAACTGTTATCACCCCTTCCCACTGTAAATAAATACACAAAAACAGGTAATAGCAGGCACTGGTAGGAAAATAAAGAAGTAGAAAACTAGACAGCAGAAGTGATATGCTTACTGGGGACTCGAACCCAGGACCGTCCAAACAGCAACATCACCTTGCTACCGGATTGAATCATGACTATCCACTTTGGCAACTCGGCACCACATAAATAGTGCTTCTTGGACAGGGGTTATTAGCACAAAGGACCGAGGAATGACCCAGACAAATTAAAGATGCAATCACTTCTATAGCTTTCCTCCTAACCAGCATTGTACTATACTGTAATATTCTGTTACCCCTGTTTATATATAACTCAGTGTAGCATCCCTCTCACAGAGTCACAGTGACCCCCAACTCCCACTTCATTCAGTTGTAAACACTTTGTTTATGACCCCATGTTTCTAGGCAAAATGAGTTTAGGTTACTTATGTTAGATGTTCACTGTTATCAATCAATCAGTACCCTTTAGCTTCTCAAGGAGCATAGGCCTTCAGCAAACAAACACATGCCAAATCCTCCTATCACATGTCATCAGCTGAAGTTCTTTCCACATCTTCCTCATCATTTTCACTTCTGTCTCCAGTTCTCATCTCCTTGTGTTTCTTAGTCCACCTCTGCCTCTCCTACCCTGGGGGTTCCAGAACAAGGACTGCTATGTAATGCTGTCCATAGGTTTCCTCAGTGTGTGTCCTATCCATCGCCAGTGTCTTCTTCTCATCTCTTGGGATGAGCTTAGGTTATTGATGCTAGATATTTGCTGCTATACTGTGAAGATAAGTGCAAGCTGCGTATTTCTTCCCAATAAGAAGGATTTAGAGAATGTAGAAGGATAGAGGTCATCCTCGAGAATTAAAAGAAGGCAGCATGTGAATAAATTGTCATTATAGCTGGTGAAATTCTTGCCTGAGTGATGCAAGACCATACAGTGGTAGCTTCATTGAAAATTCAGAGAGAAGCATACAGGATAAGAACATTTATAACACATAAGGAAGGGAAACCCGAGGCCTGTAAACAGTAAATCAATATTAGACAAACATAAAGGTATGTTTTCAGGCACTCGCAAGAAATAAAGAAGCAGAACACTATACAACAGAAAAACGACAGACGTGAGTGGCTTACCCAGGATTCGAACCCCAGACCTTCCGTGCGACAACACCGCCTAGATATGCAAGTGAATCACACTATCCTCCCAGCCATCTAGGCATCACCAGAAATGATGCTTCGATGACTGGTCATCAGTGCGAACCACAAGACACAACACCGGAAGTTTACAATGGGCAGTTCAGCCTAACAATGATGCAATCACTTCTGTTGTTCCCCTATTATACAGTATAGGCCTGTCCACACAAGGACGACAGTGAAATAGCACAGTGTTATCAACAAAGGAAGCAGACAGTACAATGATATGAACAAAAGAAGCAGACAGCACAGTGTTATGAACAAAAGAAGCAGACAGCACAGTGTTATGAACAAAAGAAGTAGACAGTACAGTGCTATGAACAAAAGAAGCAGACAGCACAGTGTTATGAACACAAGAAGCAGACAGCACAGTGTTATGAACAAACGAAGTAGACAGTACAGTGTTATGAACACAAGAAGCAGACAGTACAGTGTTATGAACACAAGAAGCAGACAGTACAGTGTTATGAACAAAAGAAGTAGACAGTACAGTGTTATGAACAAAAGAAGTAGACAGTACAGTGTTATGAACAAAAAAAGCAGACAGCACAGTGTTATGAACACAAGAAGTAGACAGCACAGTGTTATGAACAAAAGAAGCAGACAGTACAGTGTTATGAACACAAGAAGCAGACAGTACAGTGTTATGAACAAAAAAAGTAGACAGTACAGTGTTATGAACAAAAGAAGTAGACAGCACAGTGTTATGAACACAAGAAGTAGACAGCACAGTGTTATGAACAAAAGTAGCAGACAGTACAGTGTTATGAACAAAAGAAGCAGACAGTACAGTGTTATGAACAAAAGAAGTAGACAGTACAGTGTTATGAACAAAAGAAGTAGACAGTACAGTGTTATGAACAAAAGAAGCAGACAGTACAATGTTACGATCAAAAGAAATAGACAGTACAAAGTTATGTACAGCGTTCTGGGTCTCATAAGTGACTGATTAAGATATTAGCACCAAAATGATGTAACGGTGATGAACTGGATCACAGAATTAATATGGAGGTTTTACCGAATCTTTTCCTACTTCAAGTTCCATGCCTACTGGTGAAACATGTTGAGAACCCAGCATTACACACTAAGCTTGGAGGAGTCACTTGAACTTCTGATGTAACTCAAACTTTTACCTGGTTGCCTGCATGCAGGAGGATGTGTCTATGGACCCTGTGATAGGCAGGGGTAGCTGAGAAGTGGCTCTGTGTAGGACGTGATGATTCCTTGGGAGCGCCCAGAACCAGAGCACAGTATTTTAGCTCTGCATTTCTGGAGATCCCCCTTGGATGGCGGGAAATGCACAGTATGCCACACGCTTCTTCCTCCTATCTTGTGACTAGATGTGATAATCCTTTAAATGCAGGCCAAGCTGAAGAAACTAGAGCTCATGACTTCAACTCAACACGTTTCGGAAGGCGGAAAAACCTAGATCTACAGTGTAGATCAGTGGTTCTTAACCTTTTAGAGGTCACACACCCCTTTACAGCATCTTAAGAAGCTTCACGCGCCATTATTTTCTAGCTCACAAAATATGCCAAAAATAGGAAAAAGAGATACAAGTATGTTTTGGGAAACTGTTATGTACGAAATGTGACCAAGATTCAGTATGGACTTCACATACTCAGTGTTCTGTTTTGTACAAATACATTTGAGGTCTGTGTATTATATAATGTTAATGATGAATCGACTTATAAAAGATCAGGCATGTCTCGCAACCCCTGAAGGTAGGGCTTGCACCCCTGGTTAAGAAGCACTGGTGCAGATAATACCAAGGACTCTTCAACTTGGTATTGGCTACAAAAGAGCCAGAATCTCAGCACCCTTAGTTAAACAAGAACAATCAACAACTCGTTGTTTTGACACTCGTTTCATGTATATTCAACAGATACAAGTGAGGATGTAAACATTTAATCACCCTGTATATAACATTATATAGAACACAACCTCCTGGAATGTCTGGCACTAGCAGACCTGCGGAAGCTAGTGCTACAACTAGCCAAACCCCTTCATCACCAACAACCTGTATATAACATTATATAGAACACAACCTCCTGGAATGTCTGGCACTAGCAGACCTGCGGAAGCTAGTGCTACAACTAGCCAAACCCCTTCATCACCAGCAACCTGTATATAACATTATATAGAACACAACCTCCTGGAATGTCTGGCACTAGCAGACCTGCGGAAGCTAGTGCTACAACTAGCCAAACCCCTCCATCACCAACAACCTGTATATAACATTATATAGAACACAACCTCCTGGAATGTCTGGCACTAGCAGACCTGCAGAAGCTAGTGCTACAACTAGCCAAACCCCTCCATCACCAACAACCTGTATATAACATTATATAGAACACAACCTCCTGGAATGTCTGGCACTAGCAGACTTGCGGAAGCTAGTGCTACCACCAAACCCCTCCATCACCAACACCCTGTATATAACATTATATAGAACACAACCTCCTGGAATGTCTGGCACTAGCAGACCTGCGGAAGCTAGTGCTACAACTAGCCAAAGCCCTTCATCACCAGCAACCTGTATATATCATTATATAGAACACAACCTCCTGGAATGTCTGGCACTAGCAGATCTGCGGAAGCTAGTGCTACAACTAGCCAAACCCCTCCATCACCAACAACCTGTATATAACATTATATAGAACACAACCTCCTGGAATGTCTGGCACTAGCAGACCTGCGGAAGCTAGTGCTACAACTAGCCAAACCCCTTCATCACCAACAACCTGTATATAACATTATATAGAACACAACCTCCTGGAATGTCTGGCACTAGCAGACCTGCGGAAGCTAGTGCTACAACTAGCCAAACCCCTTCATCACCAGCAACCTGTATATAACATTATATAGAACACAACCTCCTGGAATGTCTGGCACTAGCAGACCTGCGGAAGCTAGTGCTACAACTAGCCAAACCCCTCCATCACCAACAACCTGTATATAACATTATATAGAACACAACCTCCTGGAATGTCTGGCACTAGCAGACCTGCGGAAGCTAGTGCTACAACTAGCCAAACCCCTCCATCACCAACAACCTGTATATAACATTATATAGAACACAACCTCCTGGAATGTCTGGCACTAGCAGACTTGCGGAAGCTAGTGCTACCACCAAACCCCTCCATCACCAACACCCTGTATATAACATTATATAGAACACAACCTCCTGGAATGTCTGGCACTAGCAGACCTGCGGAAGCTAGTGCTACAACTAGCCAAACCCCTTCATCACCAGCAACCTGTATATAACATTATATAGAACACAACCTCCTGGAATGTCTGGCACTAGCAGACCTGCGGAAGCTAGTGCTACAACTAGCCAAACCCCTCCATCACCAACAACCTGTATATAACATTATATAGAACACAACCTCCTGGAATGTCTGGCACTAGCAGACCTGCGGAAGCTAGTGCTACAACTAGCCAAACCCCTCCATCACCAACAACCTGTATATAACATTATATAGAACACAACCTCCTGGAATGTCTGGCACTAGCAGACCTGCAGAAGCTAGTGCTACAACTAGCCAAACCCCTTCATCACCAGCAACCTGTATATAACATCATATAGAACACAACCTCCTGGAATATCTGGCACTAGCAGACCTGCGGAAGCTAGTGCTACAACTAGCCAAACCCCTTCATCACCAGCAACCTGTATATAACATTATATAGAACACAACCTCCTTGAATGTCTGGCACTAGCAGACCTGCGGAAGCTAGTGCTACAACTAGCCAAACCCCTCCATCACCAACAACCTGTATATAACATTATATAGAACATAACCTCCTGGAATGTCTGGCACTAGCAGACCTGCGGAAGCTAGTGCTACAACTAGCCAAACCCCTTCATCACCAGCAACCTGTATATAACATTATATAAAACACAACCTCCTGGAATGTCTGGCACTAGCAGACCTGCGGAAGCTAGTGCTACAACTAGCCAAACCCCTTCATCACCAGCAACCTGTATATAACATTATATAGAACACAACCTCCTGGAATGTCTGGCACTAGCAGACCTGCGGAAGCTAGTGCTACAACTAGCCAAACCCCTTCATCACCAGCAACCTGTATATAACATTATATAGAACACAACCTCCTGGAATGTCTAGCACTAGCAGACCTGCAGAAGCTAGTGCTACAACTAGCCAAACCCCTTCATCACCAGCAACCTGTATATATCATTATATAGAACACAACCTCCTGGAATGTCTGGCACTAGCAGACCTGTGGAAGCTAGTGCTACAACTAGCCAAACCCCTTCATCACCAGCAACCTGTATATAACATTATATAGAACACAACCTCCTGGAATGTCTGGCACTAGCAGACCTGCGGAAGCTAGTGCTACAACTAGCCAAACCCCTTCATCACCAGCAACCTGTATATATCATTATATAGAACACAACCTCCTGGAATGTCTGGCACTAGCAGACCTGCGGAAGCTAGTGCTACAACTAGCCAAACCCCTTCATCACCAGCAACCTGTATATAACATTATATAGAACACAACCTCCTGGAATGTCTTGCACTAGCAGACCTGCGGAAGCTAGTGCTACAACTAGCCAAACCCCTTCATCACCAGCAACCTGTATATAACATTATATAGAACACAACCTCCTGGAATGTCTGGCACTAGCAGACCTGCGGAAGCTAGTGCTACAACTAGCCAAACCCCTTCATCACCAGCAACCTTATATATCATTATATAGAACACAACCTCCTGGAATGTCTGGCACTAGCAGACCTGCGGAAGCTAGTGCTACAACTAGCCAAACCCCTTCATCACCAGCAACCTGTATATAACATTATATAGAACACAACCTCCTGGAATGTCTGGCACTAGCAGACCTGCGGAAGCTAGTGCTACAACTAGCCAAACCCCTTCATCACCAGCAACCTGTATATAACATTATATAGAACACAACCTCCTGGAATGTCTGGCACTAGCAGACCTGCGGAAGCTAGTGCTACAACTAGCCAAACCCTTTCATCACCAGCAACCTGTATATATCATTATATAGAACACAACCTCCTGGAATGTCTGGCACTAGCAGACCTGCGGAAGCTAGTGCTACAACTAGCCAAAGCCCTTCATCACCAGCAACCTGTATATATCATTATATAGAACACAACCTCCTGGAATGTCTGGCACTAGCAGACCTGCGGAAGCTAGTGCTACAACTAGCCAAACCCCTTCATCACCAACAACCTGTATATAACATTATATAGAACACAACCTCCTGGAATGTCTGGCACTAGCAGACCTGCGGAAGCTAGTGCTACAACTAGCCAAACCCCTTCATCACCAGCAACCTGTATATAACATTATATAGAACACAACCTCCTGGAATGTCTGGCACTAGCAGACCTGCAGAAGCTAGTGCTACAACTAGCCAAACCCCTCCATCACCAACAACCTGTATATAACATTATATAGAACACAACCTCCTGGAATGTCTGGCACTAGTAGACCTGCGGAAGCTAGTGCTACAACTAGCCAAACCCCTCCATCACCAACAACCTGTATATAACATTATATAGAACACAACCTCCTGGAATGTCTGGCACTAGCAGACTTGCGGAAGCTAGTGCTACCACCAAACCCCTCCATCACCAACACCCTGTATATAACATTATATAGAACACAACCTCCTGGAATGTCTGGCACTAGCAGACCTGCGGAAGCTAGTGCTACAACTAGCCAAACCCCTTCATCACCAGCAACCTGTATATAACATTATATAGAACACAACCTCCTGGAATGTCTGGCACTAGCAGACCTGCGGAAGCTAGTGCTACAACTAGCCAAACCCCTCCATCACCAACAACCTGTATATAACATTATATAGAACACAACCTCCTGGAATGTCTGGCACTAGCAGACCTGCGGAAGCTAGTGCTACAACTAGCCAAACCCCTCCATCACCAACAACCTGTATATAACATTATATAGAACACAACCTCCTGGAATGTCTGGCACTAGCAGACCTGCGGAAGCTAGTGCTACAACTAGCCAAACCCCTTCATCACCAGCAACCTGTATATAACATCATATAGAACACAACCTCCTGGAATGTCTGGCACTAGCAGACCTGCGGAAGCTAGTGCTACAACTAGCCAAACCGCTTCATCACCAGCAACCTGTATATAACATTATATAGAACACAACCTCCTTGAATGTCTGGCACTAGCAGACCTGCGGAAGCTAGTGCTACAACTAGCCAAACCCCTCCATCACCAACAACCTGTATATAACATTATATAGAACACAACCTCCTGGAATGTCTGGCACTAGCAGACCTGCGGAAGCTAGTGCTACAACTAGCCAAACCCCTTCATCACCAGCAACCTGTATATAACATTATATAAAACACAACCTCCTGTAATGTCTGGCACTAGCAGACCTGCGGAAGCTAGTGCTACAACTAGCCAAACCCCTTCATCACCAGCAACCTGTATATAACATTATATAGAACACAACCTCCTGGAATGTCTGGCACTAGCAGACCTGCGGAAGCTAGTGCTACAACTAGCCAAACCCCTTCATCACCAGCAACCTGTATATATCATTATATAGAACACAACCTCCTGGAATGTCTGGCACTAGCAGACCTGCGGAAGCTAGTGCTACAACTAGCCAAACCCCTTCATCACCAGCAACCTGTATATAACATTATATAGAACACAACCTCCTGGAATGTCTGGCACTAGCAGACCTGCGGAAGCTAGTACTACAACTAGCCAAACCCCTTCATCACCAGCAACCTGTATATATCATTATATAGAACACAACCTCCTGGAATGTCTGGCACTAGCAGACCTGCGGAAGCTAGTGCTACAACTAGCCAAACCCCTTCATCACCAGCAACCTGTATATAACATTATATAGAACACAACCTCCTGGAATGTCTGGCACTAGCAGACCTGCGGAAGCTAGTGCTACAACTAGCCAAACCCCTTCATCACCAGCAACCTGTATATAACATTATATAGAACACAACCTCCTGGAATGTCTGGCACTAGCAGACCTGCGGAAGCTAGTGCTACAACTAGCCAAACCCCTTCATCACCAGCAACCTGTATATAACATTATATAGAACACAACCTCCTGGAATGTCTGGCACTAGCAGACCTGCGGAAGCAATTACTACCACCAAACCCCTCCATCACCAACACCCTGTATATAACATTATATAGAACACCACCTTCTGGAATGCCTGCCACTAGCAGACCTGCGGAAGCTATTACTACCACCAAACTCCTCCATCACCAACAACCTTTATGGAGATACAACACAATTGAAAAAGACGTACCTTTCACTACCTGGCACTAGGAAAAAAGAGTGAAAACTCATAACCTAGGTGATAGGAAGAGTAAAAAATGTCATATTGTTATTGTTGATCAGAATCGACATCATTGCACTCCAGGCAAACCCATAGGTGCTCAGTCTCCTTCAGCAAATGTCGAAGGGTATGAATTCTAATTGTTCCTGTACAGCACTGGTTGTATACATGCCGGATGCATCCTCTCATACGTCCATCCCTGCTGGTTTTACGTTTGATGCCATATTCCAGCAGTTTTTGCCTTGAGGATTCATCGATTGCAGTGTCATAACATTATATATACAGGATGACACAAATAAAATGGCTAATACCGTGTGATGCTGATTACAGTAAACTGTACCTCACAAATTTTATGTGTGCATGTGCTTGAATGCATGTGTGCATGTGGGCTCGCTTATGTTTACTTATAACAGTTTTGTAATATTAACAAATTTAACTGTTACTATTAGCTGATACCAGCAGAAGTAAAAGTAGTTCCAGTGCTACATCGTCTGATGCAGGTAGTCTCCATGACAACTCATACCAAAAGCTTCAAGTCATTCCTAGAAACCTCGGTAAGCCAGTTTCTGTCTTTATAAGGCCATGATAAGATGTGTACACAACTCTGTCTGTAGTTCCATAGGTAATATAGAAAAGGACTGACTGTACTGAATGTTCACTCCATATTTCTTTGGAAACTAAATAGTACAAAGAGTGATTCGTTCATGCTCAGCTCAATAATATGGGCTTTAGCTGATTACAAATATTCTTATTCTGGTCCATCTTTATTAATTTTTCAACATTAGCATTGTGATCAGCAATTCTGAGTCTAGATTTATGTGCCCAGACATCCTGTTTTAATGTGATAATTCCCTTGTTGATGGTCACATGTCATTGCTGCAACGAATATAAAATGGGATCACCTATTGACTCATTCCTAATATACTAACTGTCTAACTGAAATGTCTGTAACCAACAATGAAAAAGTCCTGCCAGATTTTCATAAAAATAAGGAAAAGATGCAAATTATATCTAAATTGAACATCCATAAAAAGGATGCATGCCTTGAAATCTTTATATGGTGCATTTTCAAGAAAATATGGATACGGCACGCATTGCACCGTAAAAGCTAAATGAACACCCATTAAAAGAGCATGTAGGCCTGTCAGTGTTTTCATGTTGCGTTGACCCTTGACCATAAGTCGAGATACATTTGACTACAAAGATCAAGTAACGTCAAGCTCGAATCTACCAAGCTATAAAAATGGGTACCTGACTCTGCTATTGAGTTAGGAAAGGCAGAGGCAGCATTTAAAGGAACTGAGTTGCCCCCCACCTCTTAAAGCTGCAGCACACTATAGATGAAGTCTCTAACACTTTACTCCCCTATAGCAGTATCTGCTATGGGATTAGCTTAGCTCTTGCAGAAATCAGAAAACATTAAATGAAGACATTTAACTTTCGAATTTGAGTATCTCGGTTACTTTACCATCATAAGTAAAATACTTTTCATAAAAGAAAGTTTTTTTTTTTTTTTTTTTTTGAAGCATGAACTGTTTTCTTTCATTTTTGGCTGAATAGTTATGTGTCAGTATTTATGTTCATATAAAAGCTGTTTTGTACAGCCCTAATATAGTGCATATGTTATGTTTCTGTTGTTAGTTTTACCTTTTTCATTATTTACACATTTTGCGTTACATCCTTTGTTGCTCTCCTGTTTTCATTGCATTCTGTTTGCATAATTGTGCTAGTTATTTGTTTTTATTTCTTGTATATTTATTTATCATAATCTTTTCAGGAACATTGAATTTGCTGCCTCCAAACCATCATGACTAATACTGTTGCTCTATAGCCTTCTGATATATTTATTTCTAGTTTAAGGTTTTTATTTGTTAATTAATTATTATTTTTGTCCACATGTTTGGTGTGTTCCTTGCCATTTTCTCACAGCCTTTCTATATTTCTTATCTTTCTTTCCTGTTGTGACTTCTTCTTCAGGTACCATGCCTTGTGGCGTAGGTTATCATGTCTTTCCACAACTTCATGTCTCCAGTATTCGGTGCATGAAGCATGCATCATTATCATTCTGCTTGTGCCCTCCGTGGTGTCATGAAGGTCACCACTGCAGATGGCTTCCTTGCAAGAAGCCAATGCCAAAATCTGTTCAGATGTTCTTGCAGTGTGATGTCTGTAACAATTAGTTTTTTTTTGTGTGTAATAAGACTACCAGATTCACATGAGCCATATTTTACGATGTATCTGAGGGAGGAAAGTCTCTGTTGCCTCTTTGTCTTTTCAGAAGCCACACAGGCTATTGTATCTTTAAAACATACAAGGAAATTTGGGAATGAGCAATTGGATAATTTTTCTATTGTGAACTTATTTTCTAGTTTCTAAGTATAGTGTAAAATTCCTTATTTAATGTATCGGCACCTATAGAGGTGAAATCACTACGATAGTTGCCTTATCAAAAGCTGCAATCCACAATACGAGTCCAGTTCTTTAAAAACAAAAATGTAAGAAAAGAAAAATGTCTACTAAAACGGTAGACTTGAATGTTAATGTAGTTGTATTACTATACAGCACAGAATACTGAGCATTTACAGAAGAGCTGAAAGAGCAGTAACATTAGAATACACAAGACATGGTTATGTGGCCGGGGGAGTGGACGGGAACGGCACCAAATCAAGTTAGATGTGACCGGGCTTGGTCACGGTGACAAATCAAGTCTAGTGTGACAGGGTGAGAATGGGGTGGAATCTTTTATCAATGTTCATCTGTTGTTTTACTGGCGACTGCCAGAGATGGTGATTACAGAATAGGAATTGGAACATAACCCAGGTGGTTCTTTTGGAGACTCGTAACTGTGTTTATGTTTTAGGCTGCATGATCGTCGAAAATATGGTAACATTCTTTTCTCAATTACCTGATGTAAACAAACGACACTTCCTACTGACGTTCAGGAAATAAGTTCAAGCTGGATTAAATATGAATGAACACCTTTATTAAGTGTCTGCACACTCTGACAACTTCATAATAGTTCATAAATACATGTGCTTCTGTGGTATACAAACCAGTCATCCCATGAAATATTACACAGCCCTCCAACTTACAAGATGGTCCAAACCCAAAAATCACTGCCTCGCTTGTCTCGTGCCCAAAACAACTCACTTAACCCCCTTCTCTCAAACCATCACTTCCGTCCTAGCTACTGAGCAATTCTACCCCAAGTTCGATGACGTCATTCCTGAACACTTTAATTAAATCACTCATAGGATTTGTGACTAGTGTTATTACGCTAACTAGACACGCTCAAATACTTAGTGTTAAAATCTTGCTTAAGTATTTTTACTCTAACTCTAATAAGTGGCAGCACCTTAGTGCTAATCCGATGTAGTAGTCCGTACTGTCACAGTTTTACTGTACTTAGCACATACAATTAGTAGTGTCTTCATTTCCCTTTTCTCCTTATAGAACCACTAGTGTCAGCTGGTTCCATTGTAGGAAGCCTTCACCAAAGCATTCATGTCTTCTTGAAGTGGTTTCTGTAACAGTTAGTTTTACATGATGATGTTGATGAGTCCATACAAAGTGTTAGGTTAATTGATTCTTACACAGTGCATCAGGAAGCTGTGGCTTTATTCTTTCTGTGCCTCTTCAGAGATCCCAGGGAAGATGGGGAAACTAGTTGTGTAATGTACTTTAGCTGAAACATTACTTGACAAAAAAATTTTAAGCAACAAAAATATGAGTTATTCCATTGATGGAAAAAGTAGCATTAATAATATATTTTAATAAGGCAGAAGAATTCAAGATTGTGTCTGGAGAAGCACCTGTACAATATAGGGACTCGTACAAATAAATTGTTAGCTATATTGAGTTGGTCGAACAGAAAACGATAACAGAATAAGAATACAAAAGGTAAGAGAAGTTATGCTGCGCTGGGAAATATATGGAAATCAACAGAAATTGAGCTTAGTGCATAATTAAAGAATCCTCAACTCTAAGGTCAAGGTAGTCCTATTTTATGGCTCTGAAACTTGGAAAAAAAAACAACCAAGAAGTTACAGACTTTCGTAAATGGGTCCACGTGCGGGCTAGAAGGATTAAGTGGTATGGCAAGATTACCAGTGTGGAACTAATGGAAAGAGTCAGGCTAGAAGGATTAAGTGGTATGGCAAGATTACCAGTGTAAGAACTAATGGAAAGAGCCAGGCTAGAAGGATTAAGTGGTATGGCAAGATTACCAGTGTGGAACTAATGGAAAGAGCCAGGCTAGAAGGATTAAGTGGTATGGCAAGATTACCAGTGTAGAACTAATGGAAAGAGCCAGGCTAGAAGGATTAAGTGGTATGGCAAGATTACCAGTGTGGAACTAATGGAAAGAGCCGGGCTAGAAGGATTAAGTGGTATGGCAAGATTACCAGTGTGGAACTAATGGAAAGAGCCAGGCTAGAAAGATTAAGTGGTATGACAAGATTGCCAGTGTGGGAATGAATAGGAAAAGCCAGGCAAACACTAGTTGAACAAGAGATGAGAAGACTTTGGTGTTAAATAGCGCATCACTGAGGAAACTGGTTGATAGCGTAACAAGGGGGTTGGAACCCCCTAGTGTAAGGAAATTAGAGGGAGATCTGAAAACACATGGGTGAGGGAGTTTGAGATTTACAGGGATTAGAGGGTGTGGAAAGACCAGCACAGGAAAGTTGGATGTGAACTTTTTCAAGGCCAGTGCTCCACAGGGAACTTAAAGGCACACAATGATGATGATGATGATGAAGAAGCAGAACAACACGGACACTTGTTAAAACTAAACAGTAAACAACAAATGGAAATAGAAGAAAAGATCTAGAACGAGTTATAACAAGTGGTAAAAATTAAGAAAGTGCAGTCAAGGTTGTCAAATATGCAGAGATAAAAACAGTGTAGTTAGCAACAGAAACAGAGCTACTTATTCTTAGAGGTCTTCTTTATTTGTGTATTTGAATAATTGTTGAAGAGATAACACATCTGTGATGGAAGTGGTGGACATTAGTAAAATTGGGAATCTATAGATGGTTCTAATAGCAGCTGGATAATGTGTGAATATGTATAGCCATGAACCCCAGAAGGAGAAAAATTTTATGTTTGTTTTGTTATTTTGTAGACACTGCCTATGGTTTGTTTGGCCATGCTACATCTCTGGTATGTAATCGTCTGATGGCAACATGGAAAACAGATCTCAACGTTGCGTTGGCAGCAATGGAGCTGTTGGCTGGCCTGGCTAAAGTAAAGATTAAGCCAGCCAATATGTTGATGTGTAAGCGGACAGTCAAGTGGATGTGTGATCTTATTGTTTTTCAGGTAGGTTGAGATGAATATCTTCGGTCTTCCATGGTTTCCCTCAGGAAAATAAGTTTTTTTTAATCATTTTACTTGTGGTGAATATTTTTTTGTACCACTGTTTTTTTTTTAAGGTTCTTTGTCTCTCCGTTAGAACTTTTGATCTTTGTGCTTACTAGAAGTGGTTTGTTTCCAGGTCTTTGTTGGTGAGCATTATTGCTAAATATTTGAAATGGACAGTTCCATCTCAGCTGCTTGCCTCGATTCCACTTATTCTTTGTTTGATCCCTTATGATGGCATCTGTCTTTCTCATAAAGTTCGTGATCTGTTTCAGGCTTCTGTCGTTCTCATGGTTTTTTTTCCCATCAGTGGATTTGATGAAGGCGATGGGATCAATCTACAGTCATGGAGTCATCATTCTTTGAGGACATGTTCTACTATTTGCTATATCATCCCCCTATCTGTCTGTCAGATTTTTGTTGTTGAACAAGTGGTATTTGAGTCTGCAATGGCTAGTCTCACCCTGAAAATTATCACCTGATTTCTTCGTGGCATGGAGTAGTATGCTTCTGTTATTTCTGGCACTAGGTATTCTCCATGCCATTTTTCTTGAAAGTATTTTTGATTATTAGATTTATCTTTTCATATGATGCCCTCTCCTTGTTTCAATTTTACTTCCTCCTTCTGATGCATGGAGGCATATCTGGAGTGATCTTTATATGACCACCAGCTATGCACAATGCTACACTATGCATATGTGGAAGTGAACCTCTGAGGCTAATTACATCCTCATTGACTCTTGAAATCATCCACACACTTCTAGGGATTCCCCCTGTGGTGAAACTCGTTGAGAACCCAGCATTGCACACTAAGCTTGAAGAAGTCACTTAAGCCCCTAACGTGATTCTTTGGCTTTGACCTGGTTGACTGCCTGCAGGAGGATCTCACTGTGGACCCAGTGATAGGCAGTTGGAGCTGAGAAGTGGCTCTGTGCAGGACATAACAATTCCTTGGGAGAGCCCAGAACCAGAGCACAGTGGTTTAGCTCTGCATAGTTGGAGGGCCCCCTTGGATGGCAGGGAATGCACAGTATGCCACACGCTACTTACTCCTAGCTTGGGACCACATGTGACGATCCTTTAAATGCAAGCCAAGCAGGAGAAACTGGAGCTCATGACTTCAACTCAACATGTTTCGGAATGGCAGAAAAGCCACAGAAAAAGCCTAGATCTACAGATAATACCTAGTTAAACAACAATATCCTCCTTCTTTGGCAAGTCTGTCAGCCTTTTCAATTCTATATATATATATATATATTGCAGTGGGCAGGAATCCACTGTACATTCACTTTGTTGAATTTTTAACAGCTTTCCATTAGTACTTCTGAGAGGCTGTCTAATTCATTGTTTTCATGGTTCCTTCAGACATATATGACTGACAGGGAACCTGTGAGGAGCTCTATCTTGGCTTTTTTGTCATTTTTCTTGACAGTTATTGCAGCAATTTTCAGTGCTTCTGTTGTTTAAAAATGTTCCAGTATTTGTTTCTGATAACGAGTCTGAATGTTATCAGTAAAGTTGAAAATAGTCTCAATAATTTACTGAAATAGATAAGATCCTCCTCATTTTACAGTGTACACATTAAAATGTCCTTGTGATTTGTTTTGATGTGTATTGTAAAGAACAAAGAAAACTGAAGCACTCTGACAGCATGCAAGATGATGGCACAATCTTATTATCACTGAACTATCAGTATACACCCAACAAGATCTGATCAAACATTAAGTAAAAAGACAGATGCAGAGTTGGATTAGACATACTAATCATATTGTGATTGGTTAGGTGTCTTACTGATGGAGTTTAAGAAACAGCTGTGAAAAGGTTTAGATATTTTGTGTATTCTTGTGATCTTAGAATTCAATACCATCTGATTCAGGTATGGTTTTTTTTTTGTTCCTTTAGTGTTCACGACCAGCACCAAGTCATTCACGAGATCTCCACTCAATGCTGTGTGCAGCTTTCAAGTGCCTGCAACTTTGGTTGGTTGAGCACAGCTCTTTACTCTATGACCGTGAATGTTTGCACCAAGTTCTAGAAGTTGTGGAGCTGGGAATTTCAGGATCAAAGTCACAGGTAGTTATTTTGTGTTTATTTTAACTTAGTTTTGTTATTTCAGAGCGTTGAGTTAAAGTTTTTACATTGTGCTTAATTTTTATTTCAGTGATTTCAAGAACATACACCAAAAGCTCATTTAATGCTGTCACATTGAAATTCCATTTCTTTTATTTTAGAATTGTCATTTTAATTCCTTCTTATGCTACTAGGACATCAGCATTATTACATTCGTGCAGATTTTGGAGGATGAAATAAAGCTGGAACTATATTTTTGGTAACCAGTGATGTTATGAAGCCTTCATAAACAGAATTCTTAGCTGGCAAATGTGGAAAATGTTATACCAAAAACAAACAATAACATAACCAATCAAAAGTTAAAATGGGCCCTGAACAGCCTGAAAAAGTCCACTTTAAACATTACTGGACGGACCTTCGGCTACAAGGAATAGGAAAATGGGCACATTCTTGTAAGCACATGTAAGGATTAAATAGATTTTTAATAATAAGTAGAATAGCAGATATGCCCAAGGCAGGACATGATGAAGAGTTAAAGTTGATTTATGCCCATGATGATGTGTTTGTGCGAGGGAGAATATAGACATTATTGACAACACAGAAGTGAATCTGAGTGATCAGGGGCAAGAACACTGGTTATCTGCAGGCAGAAATGTCAAAACGTCTGTTGTCAGCAAGGAATTTCAGAGGTTGACAGTGCTACAGAAGATGAAGTAGATCAGTCGACTTTCCTTATTTATGGAAGAAAGAAATGTAGGTTGATGTTATTATTCTAAAAAAAACGTATAATGTAAGCTGGCAAGCAATAGTCTAGTTCCCAGGGGTCTCGGACAAGACAAATATAGAATAGGACTACTGCACACGTATGTGGTTGTGCATGGAGGCTGGCAAACCTCATCATGTCGTACAAGGTGACTAACATGTGATTGTGCATGGAGGCTGGCAAACCTCATCATGTCATACAAGGTGACTAACATGTGGTTGTGCATGGAGGCTGGCAAACCTCATCATGTCAAACCAATTGTCCCAGAAACCATTGCTGCAAGAGCATGATAATGTCTGATGCAGGCTTCCTGCAAGAGGACCACCTGCAGTGTTGATCCCTTGTTCCATAAGGAGTGTGCAAGAAGTAGGGGAAAGGGGTGGGGTAAGTTGGCAAGGCACACTGAAGCATGACATATTTTAAACATACGATTCCAGTAAGAAGTAAGTTTGTGACCTTTTTATTTAACATTCATATTTAGAAGTGAGCAAGAGATCTGTTGCAGATGATACTGTTGACGCTGTGAGAAGAATGTTAACTTACCTGCATTAAAATATAATGCAAACATTCACATCTGTTATTTATTCTCTTTAGAGGGGACGACAACCTGTAGGTTTAGTAAGTATTGTAGAGTTTTGAACATAACACTGGTAATCTAGAGCCTATTCTTTTTATGAACATCTGTATATTACTGCTTGCAAGAAGGTATATCCAGTAGATACACTATTTCATGTGATGGTGTACCTTTGATAATGCTTTTAATGCTTGATATGTACAAGATACTGTATTGTTTGAATAGTATCGTTCCTAGCATCAAAGTCATCTTTGATATTTTTGCAAACTACTGTTAACAAAGATTATGTGTCTGAATGTGCCACTTCTTATTATTTTCAGTCATAGCAGCAGTTTTTGCGGGGTCATTTGACAATTTTTTTTCAGAGTTGTAATACAGTAATGAGTTGATTGTCCATAGTTATTCAGAATATCCATTATTCAAACCTCCTTTTTTGTTCCAACCAAAAACACACTAATTGTTTGAAATTGTAAAAGCAGGGGGCTGGAGCATTGAATTCAATGTGAGGGACGCATGGAGGTAAATGCACAAATGTAATGATCTTAATGGTGCTGTTCTAAGTGGTTGATATAATTTTAAACTCAACAATTTAGTTGACTTTGAAAATAATGAGGCGTTCTTACTTGATTGTGAATTAATTTGTTTGTGTGTATTATTTTCTATTCCTGTATGGCTTCGTCTTTAAAAAACTGTTGTTAATCTTGAGGTGAATTTAGCAATTTGCAGAAGCTAAAAGGTGGGTGTTCTTCAGTCACAAGAAAGCTCATGCTCAGAACTGAGCACAAGTTTCATTTAAATTATCTGTGATGTGCTAGTCATAATAAAACATATGTAAACTGACAAATGTGTGTTGAACTGTTTTTACACATCAGGACATCTTCCACAATTAATTACATTTTCCACATGATGCGAAATCTCTATGACCTTACAAGAAGACCAATTATCATGACATTCAGAATTTGCTGGGTATTAAATATCCCCTCGTCTGTTATATCCCTGCATCTGTACATCTAGAAACATTCCTACTGGTTTTTCAGGGAACTATGGAAACAGTACACATTGCACTGAGACTTGAGTGTAAGTTATCTTGAACACCCATTAGAATCGCAGACTAAAACTATGGTTACCAAAGACAATGTATTTTATTAGGATTTCGCTAATCTCTTCTCAAGTAACGTAAAGAAATGACAGAAGTTTAATAATTAGTTTCGTTATAAAAGAGCCTCCCTTTAATGTTTTTTTTTAACTTTAACATTATGTTAAAACTACAAACCGAAGACTGAATCTTTAAAATGTATGAAAAAATCATCATACATACTTATATATATGTATGTATATATACATGTGTGTGACATGTTATTCTGACAAATGTTATTTTCTTACTTAAAAACACACACCACTTCCTAATACTAAAGAACTTCTGACTTTCTCATATTGAAACAGTTATTACACTGTAACCTGTGTTACTTTCTATTATGGCAGTACTGATTATATTCTGTTGTTGATATACTCTATATTTTCTCTTATTGAAACATTTGTTGCTTTTTTATTTTGAAACATTTATTATTTTCTGATACCAAAACAGATATCAGCCTCTGGTTATTTAAAACTTGTTATTTAATGACGGTGTACCATTTATAACTTTCTGGTATTAAACAACTTTTTACTTTCTTATGTATCATATGAACATTACCTGTTTATATTGAGACACTTGCCACTTACTGAAGCTGTTATGACTTTCTGATTTAAAATATTCACCTCACTTCTGTTTTTAAAAATATTGAAATTAATATTAACAATCTTTGTCACCTCCTTAGTTTGAAACAAGCATCTCATTCTGATGTTGGTGAACTTATATAATATAGAGAACCAGGACTTCCTGGAAGGTCACAATGGTCAGCAGCCAACATTGATGTCTGATAACTGTGTGTGTATATTTTCAGCTTGTTTTTACGTTTGTTTAAGGCGTGAGCTACATTTTTTGTGTGTTTTTTTGTTGTTGTCACACCAAACTTTTCCTTTCAGACAAAAGCTCAGGAAATGCAAACGGTTAAAGTGAAAATTGACAAGGATTCCAAATCAGTGTCCATGAAGGTAGTTGTTGAATTGATTACCTGTTGCCCTCCCATGAAATCTCATTTGCCTTGTTAGATGGTTTGTATTTGCCTGTGATTTCTATTCTGCTGGCTCGTAGTGCATGTGTAGTGGACAAGGTACAATTCATGCTAGCATAACAGTAGATGGTGGCAGTTTGTATGTATTAGTGGCGCAGCAGTGGTGCAGATGACATCTGAGAGTAGGAACCACAATTCCAGACTTTCAGATGGGTACAGCTGAGACATTTTTTCTTAATAGACATTAGATATTCCAACGAAAGGTAAAAAGATAAATCAGACAATGCGGCTTAGAGGTCACAGTACCCATGCTTAACTTTCAAGTGGTAGATGTGACTATATGCTTGGATCTGTACATATGTGATGTCACAAATGCAGATCCTCCTTAGACCAAACACATTTTTGTTACAGGTAGTTATATCAGTTGTACACTAATCAGCAAGGGGTACTGTGTCTTTCAGTCATTTCATTAATAACTCATGAGAGCAAAGTTTTGTTGCATCAGGTTCACTTTCACAAGCGATCTAACTACTCACTAATTCAAATAATTGTTTTGTTTGTTTGTGCTGGCACATGCTTATACATAGTTTAAATCCTGTATTCTTTCCTTATGGCAAAGGCCAATCCATAACACTTCTCCCACTGTAGACTGCACTGGGAAGATAACAAAAGATCTACTAGGCTTCCATGTAACAGGGTGGTGATGGATTTACTTATTCACATTTGAAATCATATACTCACTTGAGTTAACTGTTCACTTAATGTATGAGCTACTTGACACTGTCCACTGCAGAAGATGATGCTGTTGAGATTTCAGAGCTGTTGATTTACATTTTACTGTCTTAATAAAACAGGAAATATGAAGCATGATGTGATCATTTTTGACCTTGATAATGCCAGGAATCTGTTAATATGTGTCTGGACATTATGCCTTGTGTTTTACTTGTGATGTGAGCAAATTAATGCTTTGTCTATGATGTGACTTGATACACTGATGTCTTCCTGATCACCAATCACTGTTTGCTTGGGTGTCAGGCATTGCTGTGTATGATGTTACTACTTTTCATTACTTTTGTCTGAATTTGAGATTTTAGAGGTTTACATTTGGCTTGTTGTAGTAAAGTAGCTTCTCCTTTTTTTTTGTCATTGAAATTTTAGCTTGTGAGTTAGTTTTGGTATTTGAGGTGCAGTGAGCTAAAAGTTTATTTTCATTGCTTTTGGTGTACAAAAATTGTATGAAGTATGTAAGTAAAGATTAATTTGCCAGAATGAATGTATACATATTTCTGAATGCAGTAAAATGTGTCCATTTATATTTATTTATTTTTTAACATTGAAGACAAAGATTACCTGATTGGATTTGTGTAGTACCAGTCACTTTGGGCTATAGGAATGTGTAGTATTACATGAAGGTGTCAGGTGGAGATGAGAAAGAGTAGAATACTACATGTAAGGATTTACTAAAAGTCAGATCAAATGGGACTACAGTGACTATTCAGAACTTAGAGACAATTTGCATGTTGAAAAAAAAAAAGGTTACAATGAAAGAAGAAAAAAAAACAACATTGTTATGTGTAGTTTTGTGACAGATGTTCATTGATGCACTTATAAGGATGTTATTGAGCTTGAGGCTTCACCTTGCACTGAGTGTTTTTTTCCTTGCATATGTTGTTTGGTGTGGAACATTCCTTTGTGATGTGCATATGGATGTATGACTACAACCTTATTTAGCAGTGTGTCTATTCTCTTTTTAAACAATGTGCTATTTTTCCTTTAAAACTTATTCTAGCGAAACTTCTACACTAAACTTCTACACTAAACTGTTTAATCTTTCAAAAGCAGACTATTAGCAAAAGCAGTTTAAAAATTAACACTAATATAACACTGTTAAGGGAATCAGGCTTTTCCTATTCTAACATAATTTATCATCAAAGGCACCAGGGTATTGTATAAATGTGGCACAGAGTTTAAAGCTCATTTAAATTAACATTGAAGAGGATAAATATCCAGAAACCTTAGCATTATTATGAAGTGTCTGGTGAATGTAATGAGATAAGAGCGACATTAATAGGACTTAGTAAACAAGCGGGAGCCGCGCTAGCGTAGTGGTTACAACACCGCTCTGGCGACCGGGTGATACAGGATCAAACCCGGGCGACGGCATTTGAGGATTTTTCGTCGACCGGAATTTGTACTGGATTAACTCGAGACCTGGCGAAGACATTTGAAGGAGTGTCGTCGACAAGGGACTGGCGGCTCCTGAGCCGACCCAGCTGCAATGGGTACCTCCGAAATCGGAGAGTATTTGCCTGAATGGCGAGGGACACTTGTCTCTGTACAAGAAATAAAGGGATACTCACGTAAAATCAATGTCAGGTTAGACATAAATAATAACCTGAGATTTCGCCTCGAGTATTAACGGGCGTACGAAAAAAAAAAAAAAAAAAAAAAAAAAAAGTAAACAAGCATCTTAGTTCAGGACTTCAGACCCAAATCATCAGCTACGTCAATGCTCAGGTCTTGAGCTAGGATGTTTGGCATATAAATGGTGCTAAAAGTTGTATGCTCCTTACAGGAGAAACAGCAGACAAATCTGGTATGAGATAGCTTTCCCTTTTATGCCATGATTTTGTCATGATCTGTTTACTGTTTCGTTATCATCTGTAGCCTCAAAAACTGCACAGCTAGTTTGACTTAGATCTGCTGCTCAGCAATTCTGGATCTGTGAAATCCAAGCTGATTCTCATCAAAGTCATCATGATAGAGATGTCAGCTTCATTCTTGCTGTGCACTGCAGTGATACTTTGTCCATCTGCCACCTGTACATCAATACCAGTAGGTGGGCAAGACTCTAAAGACTTCCTCATTTGATTTTTCAGCCACTCAGAGTATTCATAAAGACATATAATTGTCACTGGTTGTAGCAAAATGGACAGGAACCACTCTGGAGGAAATTTCCCCATTAGTAGTGATCTTTAGGATTTATCGTATATATATTTGTATATCTGAGATTCACAAAGGGGGAGAATCACCTAATAATTCTGAGACGAAAAATACAGTAACCAATCAGAACTATGAAAAAAGAGTCAATCAAATGCAGAGGAGCAAAAGAGAGAAACTCATTGAAATGAAAAAAGGATATTTAACTAGAGACAGATTAAACCAATCAGATTGATGCAAGGAAGATCAAATCAAACACAGGCTCAATCAAATTCATACGGACTGGGGAACTGTATATAAGCCCACTTAGACTCAATTCTGGACTCAAAATTTCACTTCCAAGGTCTCATAGCTGAGAGGACATCCAGCGGACTGACCCACATTGTAGAAGCCACATAGCCACAGCTCATAGCTGAGAAAAGCCAAGCTGACCTGCTTTGTGAGCCGACTTGCATAATGCTAGCTCATATTTGTAATATTGTGTCTGAAGGGTTCCTACCCCAGAGAGAGTCGCAACAAAGCTTCTGGTAAGGAGCATAACAGACTGCAGTGTGTGAGTAAAGGACCACCTCTGCATCGCCTGGTAGTAGCATCGTGTCTACCTGTCCAGGTGAATTAACTCTCTTGGAAAGTCTACACCTGATCAATGACAGAAGTGTCTGTAAAGAAAAGAACTGAAGGAGATAAGTACTGATTCATTAAAAAAGCAAATCCAAAAGTCAGTAAATGGCTGATATGATGTTAAAAGACATTGACAATTTTTTAATTTCCAGCTTGTGATTTTTGTAAATACCTACCAGCAATTTTTACTAGACATCTGTTTTAATTATTAAAGTGTACTGATTTATTTTTATAAATTGCAGTTGATTTATTTTGTTTAAATTCCAGTTACAGTTCTAATTTTTTTGTTCATGTGTGGAATTCAAAGAATATTTAATATTTTAAAACTCTGTAGGGTTAACAAACGAGCTGCATTTCACATCAACTTGTAATGGAGACACCCTTGGAGCATATGATAGGTCTAACGAGAAGGTGACCTACTTCACAGCTTTCTTCCAAATCTACCTTCTAGAACTGCAATCGCCCACGGCGACCGTTGCCTCAATTGGCTGTGTGTGGTGTACCCGGAAACGGGGCCTCCCAGTACTGAGGCACAGTTAAGTCCCCGATGTCACTTATCGGTGCAGAGTTGAGAGAGATGGCTGAGCATCACAATCCCCCCTGTGTTGCAGCATGATGAGAACCCAGCATTGCACACTGAGCTTGGGGGAATCACTTGGGCACCAGACTTAATACTGGCTCTTGACTGGATGGCCACATGCAGGAGATTTCTACAATGGAGGGTTGGCAGGTGGTGGGTATCTGGAAGTGGCTCTGTGCAGGACGTGAGGATTCCTTGGGAGAGCCCAGAACCAGAGCACAGCATTGTGCAAGCTCTGCATAGTTGGAGAGCCCCCTGGATGACGGGGAATGCACAGTGTGCTACCCCACCTATCCCCAACTGCTAACTTAGAACCAGAAGTGGGGTCCTCTGTATGCATGCCAGGCCAGGATAAAATGCCTGGGAAAGAGACTGGAGCTCAGAACTCCCTAACTCAAAGTTGCAGGATGGCAGAAAAGCCATGGGAAAGACAGGGCTAATTTGAAGATAACGCAACCATATTTTCACCATATGAGCTCGGACGCCGCCTCGGTAAACAAGGTCCGCGCAGAGCAGTGACACCCCCAGGCTGCTTGCGAATAGTCTACTACTGGGAACATAAACAGATTAGGGATGAGCCCACTCTCCCGTTGAACAGGTGCTAAAGTCGTAGATACTGGGCCAGAAGGCGCACCGGAAACCACAGTATCACGCAACTCGCTTTTTTTTTTTTTTTTTTTTCTCTATGGAGAGTACACCGTCAGAACTGCAATTATCTTGTCCTGTGCTATGCCTACCTCTAGTTCACCAGCTTTTGTCTCCATTTCTGGGAACTATTATTTTACTATTTAACTTCCATCTCGCCACACTGGTCTTATTGAGATGTCGCACATGCTGGGTAGTTCATGAAAACAGTATGACAGCTCTAGTTCATGAAAGTACTAAAACAACCCTGGTTCATGACAACCCTTTACACACATCAGCGTGTACACATTATGGCATTAAAGTTTCCATGTATTACTTTGCTTTCTTTAAAAGTCACTATTCTTTGCTATTTCACAGCAACACCAGCCAACAGAAATGGAGTTGACTGAACACAATAGCTTGATGGTTTAGATCAGTGGTTCTCAACGTGGGCCATGCCATATTTCTAGGGGGCAACAATAAGATGGGAAAGTACCTTTTTCCCAGCTAACAGTGACTATGAGGGGGACCACAGAGGTTTGTGAGGCTCGGGGGGGGGGGGGTGTGAGCAAAAAAAAAGATTGAGAACCCATGTCTAGATTTTGCCGTTGACTCAACTTTTGTTTCCCGTAACCATAACAACATGAACGGGTCACCCAATGCAAGTAATTCATGTATTTCAACTCAGTCGTCCAAGATGGAAGAAAAGTCCTCTTATTAATGAGTTCATGATGCAGTTCAGAGAATGGAGACTGGACTCACTGTTTTTCTTCTAGGAAGATCTCCTTATTTAGCATGGGTACTTGAAATAAGAAAAACCTGCTCAGGTGGCAGTAGAAATGTAAACTGTATAAAACAAGGTGGAAGGGAAGAAATAGGCCACAGGAGAAATAGTGAAATCCTCAGAACATGAGAGAGAAACACACCTCACAGTAAAGGCATGGCTGTAATGCTGTCAAAGGAAGTGCAGAAGGCACATACAGAATGGGTAGCAGTTGAACCCGTACTAAAACCAGCAACATTTAAAACTGCCAAAAAGGAAAATAAAGATGAACATAATTCAGTATTATTCATCAACTAATGATAAAGAAGAATATGTTGAAGATGAATTTAACTCAAGACTTCAAAATGTCATGAAGAAAACAAATAAGTAAAGACATTACAATCTTTTAGGGTGACCTGCTGGGGTAGCGAGGTAGGGGTAAACCCTACCAATAGGAGATGTAAGGCGCCTCCTTCCCTCCACTAGCTTGTGGGACACCTCACGGGCAGGGGTGGAATACCTGCTTAGCCCCCCCCCCCGATCAGGGTCACGTGAAGTCAAATCAGGCAGGTGATGGATAAAAGAGGTGAGCAGCTGGAAAGTTTTTTCAGGAACTAGTCATCACTTTAACTGTGCTAGGCAGAGGATGCCAATATAGGTACAATGGCTAGGACAACCCACCCAGTATGGGTACTGCCCTTACAGAAAGAAACTGCAACCTACTGTGAGTATTTATGCAAAGCAAATCGTGACTCAGAAACCAAATAAGATGATAGTGAACAGCATGTATGGGGTTCAAGGGAACACCTCACTCGGTAGGGAACTCCATGTGCGACAGATGGAACCAGACCGTAATCAAGTGACTGTCAGCAATCGTACATCTTAAAAAATCGAATGGTGCAAAGAGCATGACTTCTCGATTTCGAATAAATGGTTTCAAAATCATCCAAGGAGACGTTTGACCTGGAAAAGCCCAGGCGACAGAACTAGAAATCAGATTGATTTCATACTGATACAAAAGCGTTTTAAGAATGCTGTAGAGTCATCAAAGTCGATGCCAGGGGCAGACTGTGGTAATGATCACATTCCAGTTGTGTGTAATCTAAGAGTGAAACTGAAAATACTAAAGAAATCAAAAAGAACCGCCAAGTTCCAAACAAACATTTTGAAGACCAATGAGGATATGAGAGAAAAGTTCACCATATCGGTAAGGAATAAATTCGAAGCATTCGCTGGCCTTACATCGATAGAGGAGAGATGGCAGGAATTCAATAAATGTATTGAGATGTCACTGCAAGAACATATTCGCAATCCAGGGAAAAAGGAACATAAAAAAGGGATGACACAAGAAATTTTAGACCTCATGGAATCGAGAAGACTGGAGAAAAATGATGACAAAGAATATCAAAAATAAAATAGAGAAATAAAGAGGAAATGCAACGTGGCTAAAGAGGCATGGCTCAACGCACAATGCAAAGAAATCGAGAGCAATAAAAACTGATAATAAAACTATGCACAAAACAGTAAGAGAAATATCAGGGCAGCATACCTGCATTCAAACAGGATGTATAAAGTCAAAGGAAGGAAATATTCTAATGGACAAGGAAGATATTTTATATAGATGGTCACAATATATAGATATATGATGATGATAGAGGCGATAAACCAAACATAAGAAAAAACATGGAAGGTCCACCCATATTGAAAGACGAGGTTGAATATGCTATTAAAAAAATAAAACACGGTAAAGCACCAGGGCCTAACAATATTCCTGTAGCAATCTATGAATCACTAGGAGAACTTGGCATAGAGGAAATAAAAAAACTCCTGAACAAGATATATGACACAGGAGAGATACCCCCAAACATCTGCAGATCAATATTCATCACTATACCTAAAAAACCAGGAACCACAGAATGCGAATCACATAGAACAATCAGCCTAATGAGCCATGTCACCAAAATACTTCTTCGCATCATAATGGAAAGGACAAGAAATAGAATACGACCAGAAATTTCTGAAACTCAATTCGGTTTTGTTGCTGATAAAGGTACCAGAAATGCAATTTTCACACTATCAATGTTCATGGAGAGATGTATTGAGGTACAAAGAGACCTTTATCTATGCTTTATAGACTACTCAAAAGCTTTTGACAAAGTGAAACACCAAGACCTTTTTGATATTTTACATGAACTAAATATAGACGGGAAAGATCTTAGGATAATAAGGAACATATATTGGGAGCAGGAATCTGCAATCAGATTTGAAGGAGAACTAAGTGAATTCAGAGCAATTAAAAGAGGAGTTAGACAGGGATGTATGTTATCACCTGATCATTTTAACATATACAGCGAGACGATACTTCGAAACATTGAACACCTCGAGGGAATTAAAGTCGGAGGACGAAATATTAACAATCTGAGATATGCAGATGACACAGTTTTAATAGCAGAGTCAGAGGAAAATCTACAAATCATTCTAGACAAAGTAGTGGAAGGGAGCGAGTTGAAAGGATTATCTTTGAATGTCAGCAAAACTGTATGCATGGTAGTTTCTAAGAAAATACAAATACTAGTATGCTCTTTGAACAGCACAAGAAAAAAAATCAAACAAGTCAATCTCTTTAAATATTTAGGCTACACATTGACATCAGATGGCAGATGTGACACAGAGATAAAGAAAAGGATCGCCATGTCCAAAGAAGCCTTTACTAGGATGAGCAACCTAATGAAAAATAGAAACTTCACCATAAGCACAATAATTCGCTTACTAAGGGGCTACATGTGGTCCGTTATTTTATATGGATGCGAATGTTGGACAGTGAGTAACCAAATTGTGAAAAAACTGGAGGCAGCGGAAATGTGGTTTTTGAGAAGGATACTGAGAATATCGTGGACAGAGAAGAAAACAAATGCTGAGGTATTGACAGCTGCAGGTGTTAATAGATCGCTCATCAAAACCATCAGGAAAAGACAAATGAAATTTATGGGACATATTAACAGAAGAAGAGGAGTGGAGGAATTAGTCTTATGTGGGAAAATACCAGGTAGGAGAGTAAGAGGAAGGCAGAGAAATATGTATGTAGAAAGCTTAAACAACTGGGCAACAAACTACAACTTGGGCAACAACAACCTCATTAAACTATCAAAAGACAGAGAAGATTTGAGGGTCATGATCGCCAATGTCTGTTCCAGACCAGGCACCTGAAGAAGAAGAAATGCAAAAATTGGAACAGACAAGGATGGTTTTCTAGAGATCATGAAAAACACATGGACTTGGGACAATGAATGAAAATGGAGAAATATTCTTAATTTTCTGTGCTTCTTCCAAACGTGTTTCCACTTGAAATAATACATAAAGCAAAATAACTGTTAGGTCTGTGAATTTGTGACGGGAGAAACATGATTCCAAATAGGACTGTTTATTGCAGTAGATACCAACGGGCTGATCACCCGTTTGCCAGTCACTTCGATTACGGAAACAACAGCAAATGGATTGATTTGCCGTTGCCCTAAAGACGCCAATAGGCGTGATGGGAAACAATGGCAAAGAAAACCTATCTGCTGTTGCCCTAAGACGCCACTAGGCGTAATGGCCACTGACTGCTTTGACGGTTGGTGGCTAAGGACGGAAGAAGAAGAAGAAGAATTGCAGTAGATAGAACGCATGAATTTTAGATTTAATGAAATTTGTTTACTTATACGTTACAGTGTAATTCAATACCACAATACCCGCTGTAAGTACTTCGGTCGGTCAGTCACATTTTGCAAACCATCATTTGCGCACTTTTTCTATTTTTGAGAGAGTACATTAACTTTCAACCACAGCTAAGGGGGTGCAACTGTGGTTGGAAGTTAGACAATAATTTTATTGTTTCCCCTTATATGTACTCTCCCAAAAATAAAAATAAAGTGCGCAGATGAAGGTATGCATGAACAGTTTGATTATGGAAAGAAGCCAACAACACAATTGATAAACAGTACATGAATTGGAGTTTTGTCAAACTTCAAACGACCAGGGCAAGATTTTAAAAGATGCACGAATAATTACGAGACATGTTATCATAAAAGAAATGTTAGTTATTTAGTCAATTTACGGTCCATTAGATCATTACCGCTGCTCCACATGTCATTTGGGTAAGGTTACTTTATGTATTCATATTTAATACATCCATATAATTTTCACTACAAATATCTAATGACGGTCGCCTGCAATGAAATGACCACAGTATACATGTAACAGAAACAACACACTATAATTAATAACCTGTCAGTGTTGACGAGTTATTACTAGTACATACATATTTGATACAGACACTTAATTTGAGTGGACTTTCATTTATATCACAAACTTGAGATATGTGAGAACTATCCAGTTTTAAATTATAGTGTAATACAGAAATATTTGATACAGATGCTTAGTTTGAGAGAACCTTTGTTTATAATGTTAAATTAATTTCTAATTGAAGATTGTGATTTTAGTAAACACTTGGTTGTAAAATAATGTATGAATTTATGACAAACGGATTTAATTTTTGTTTTCTAACTGTCACAGCATTGATTCAATCTCTGATTTGGAATGTTGTTCTTAGTCGTAGCATAACTTTTTAACTAGAGAAACATTATTTTAGTCAATACTACCATTTTCTGATCACAGTAGAGTTTCTGAAGCAGCATGTTTTGGAGGAGCATGATTCTAGTCTTGACTGCCAGTCATAGAATAACACATGATAGAGAAATATGTCTAATTCCATCTTCTGCATAACATGGTGTTTGTTTTGTTTTTAAAAAAATATGTTTAAAGGAATTGTGTGCCCACAGAACAGAAATAAATGACTTGTATGTGATCTTGTATAGGTGCTTGTGTAGAACAGAAAGATTGACATGGTATGACAAGATTACTAATAAGGAACTGATGAAAAGAACCAGATGAGCACCATTGGAACAGGAGGTGGGGAGAAAAGGCTAGCTTATAGGACACACTTAAAAAGAAAACTGATTGGCAGTCCCTAAAACTACAAGGCAGTCCCTGTTCTAGAATCCTCAGGATAGGATAAAAAGAGGGAGACCAAACAAAACACATGGAGAAGAGAACTGGAGACAAACCTGAAATGGATAAAGAAAATATGGAAAGATCTTGAAGAGATGGCACAAGTCAGGGGGGGGTTTGCTTCATTAGGAGCTGAAAGGTACTGATGATGATGATGTCATCATGTTTAGTTTGCTTGGTGCTAAAGGTATGGGTCATGAAATCATTTATAACATATAAGGAAGGGAAACCCGAGGCCTGTAAACGGTAAATTAATATGAAACAAACATAAAGGTATGTTTTCAGGCACTCGTAAGAAATAAAGAAGTAGAACACTAGACAACAGAAAAACATTCATAAAAAAAAAAGTGTTCATAGTAATAGTACAGTAGCCCTCCTTCAGTCATGACTATGGGAATGCACCCCTGAGGTGATTCAACTGTTTTTTTTGGCTGGTGTTCCTTTCAGCGTGTTCTTTTCTCTTCTGCTTCTTGTGAGAGCTTCTTTGAGGTGGCGCCACTTGGTGCGATCGGCAGCATCATCCTCCCAGGTTGCTGGATTTATGTATAATGCCTTCATGTCTCTCTTACACACATCTTTGAACCTCAGCTGCGGTCGCTCGACTGTTATTTTGCCAGTTGCCCATAGAAAATATCTTTCGGGATGCGACCATCTTCAATGTGGCGCACCTGGCCAAGCCAACGTAATCTGCGCTGTCTAAGCAGTGTATACATGCTTTGAAGGCCAACACGTGACCATTTACAAAAGGTTCATAATAATCATGAATGAGATGTGTGATGTATGAATACCTTTTCTTACCATTTTGCACATTGATTTTTGTAAAAGCATGTCATACTTTTCACAGAACAAAACTAAAATTATTAATATGAATGTTTGTTCGAGAATGCTTTTAAGAGATTATTGCAATTAATCATGTAGTTAAGATACATAGCTCTTTTGGTAAAGTAGTGGTTCATACCTTGCTGTGGCTTATCTCACTAGATATGCTGCAAGTTGTGGCGTGTTAAAAGCCATTATTTTTTAAACTATTAGAGCTAACAAAAACCTGCATGTGAATTTTAGAGCATTTATTCATTCTTGTGTATGTGTTTTGTTTTACATGCAAGAAATTTCTATTGCTTTTAGTCATATGAAATTTTGTATTATTAACAGTTGTTAACTATATCTTATTGTTTTGTGTGAGTGGTCAGGTTTTGAATTATTTTATGATAACACAGTTAGTATACAGTAAAAACTCCTCTCTATCATATTTATATTTGATTATATTATTAACATGCTTGATAACACTTAAATCATATAATTTATCACACTTTGGAGTTACATGTAATAACATGCTTTTGTATGCAGGAATATGTTAAAAAATGGTGTTCACCATAAGCAAAGTAATCATGTTATGGAGACATTACGGAAGTGCCTAGCTTGTCTTTATAAAGTTTAATTCCTCTTCACTTTATGAAACATGTGGAAGGTAAACCACAGAAAGAAAAATATGTTTTTTTAAAATTATAAACACATAAACATTATATGCTGATTATTATGCTCGACACTAGTCAGCACTTTGAAAATCTATTCAGTACACATGATATTTTTCTCATTTATATGCATACAATGATTATTAAAATAAACAAGATAGAAAATATTAAAAATAAGAAAGCAGATTTAAACAGAAGCAAAACCAGAAGCTCCAGAGCCAAGGCTCATGAAGTGTACATAAAAGCAAACAAAGAAGTAAGAAGAAACATCAAGAGAGACAAGAGGAAGTATATTGAAGAGTTGGCAAGGGAAACAGAGGAAGCTACAGCCAAAGGAAATATGAGGGATATGTACAACACAAAGAAGCTAACAGGGAAATATAAGCAAGCAAATTGCCTCATCAAAGACAAGAATGGAAAATTGCTTAGTAATATACAAGAACAAATGAAGCGATGGACAGAACATTTTGAGGAACTCAATAGACCAGCTCCAACTAATCCCCCAGATATCCAGCCAGCAGAAGAGGAGCTACAAATCCGCTGTGAAGACCAAGTAGAGAAGAAATAAAGAAATCCATAAAGCTTCTGAAAGATGGAAAAGCAGCAAGTCCAGATAGCATTCCAGCAGAGGCCATCAGAGATATTATACAAACTACTTGGCAAAGTCTGGGAGAGAGAGGAAATACCAGCAGAATGGAAGGAAGGTTGGTTATCTGGTCAAGTTGCCTAAGAAGGGAAAATTAAAAGAGTGCACAAATTATAGAGGAATAATGTTACTATCAGTGCCAGGAAAAGTATTAAACAGAAGAGAAAGTAAAAGAGTCCATAGACAAGCAACTGAGAGATGAACAAGCAGGTTTTCGACGAAACAGATCCTGTACAGACCAGATAGCCACACTGAGAATAATAGTGGAACAAAGCCTGGAATGGAATTCACCGCTATACATCGGATTCATGGACTATGAAAAGGCATTTGACAGTGTAGATAGAGAATTGCTCTGGAAATTGATGAGGCATTATGGAATTCCCATGAAGATCACTAACTTTATAAAGAAGACCTATGAAGGCATGACATGAAGAGTTCTTCATGAAGGACAACTTACAGAACCTTTTGGGATTAGAATGGAAGTGCGACAGGGATGCCTCTTGCCTCCATTTCTTTTCTTACTAGCAATAGATTGGGTTATGAAAACATCGACACAACAGATATGGAATTCAATGGAATCTGGCTAAACAGCTTGATGATCTGGATTTTTTCAGATGACTTGGCACTTCTGTCCCATGACCATAATCAGATGCAAGACAAAATAAAAATACTTGATGAGAGGTCACAACAAGTGGGTCTGAAAATACACAGGGAAAAGACAAAGATAATGAGAATAAATGCAAGAAATGATAAGGTCGATCTTGAAGAAGCACCACTAAAAGATGTAGAATCGAACACATATCTTGGCAGCAATATAGACAAAGTTGGAGGGACAGACAATATCAAAATAAGAATACAAAAAGCAAGAGGAGCTTTCATTGCATTGGGAAACATATGGGGGAGATTGTTATGATTAAAACCCATAACACAGCATTCTGTATTCACATAGGTATCGATTGTTGATACCATGTTTGTTTAGGGACCGTATCCACGGGTTATCCGGAAGTACATCATTGACTTTTGGTACTGTTTTAGCAGAAGTCAAACCAGTCTTTATTTGGCATATGCCAAGGAGCTTTTGTGGCCTTTTTTGTGTAGCCTTCAATGTGGACGGTCGCATCTTGTGTTCAGCTCCGAGAGTGTGTTATATTTCCAACATTCTAGATCACCCACATGTTGAGTTGGGTCGATGCTAACATTTTACATTGAGAGGAGTGTATGCTGTATTCTTGTTTACGTAAGTTGGAATTTATTCAATAAACTTTGCAGAACAATGTCGATGGACATTTTGTCAGTAGAAGACTACATGATGACGTTCACGACTGGCTAGGTCTTATCGATTGATATCTCTTGAAAGTATTTACTGGAGCAGTGTATTGTAATAAATTGATGTCGTCCTATCGTCCAACCTGGCCTTACAGCTTCTTCATTATAGAAGATTAATTTTATGAAAGAAGGCTGAATGAAAAGTATCACCGGCATCTGGTGCATGCCTGGTCAATCTATATCTTAATGAAGAGGACCTCGCCGAAGATACCCCTTCATCTAACAACTTACAAATACAAATATATTATAACGCACAGAGATATCAAGTCCAACATGGAAATAAGAATCTTAAACTCAAATGTCAAGTCAGTCCTGTTGTAGGGCTCTGAAACATAAGGTCCCATTACACGCCCATTGAGGCATATTGGGAATATATATTCTTGACCATCGGCACACTAGGAGTGATGTGATCAGCATCACGCCGGCGCCTTAATCTTCCCAGAGTTGCTCTGATAGCCAAATTATGAGGCTGGGTCGACCCCAGAGCCGTTTGCAGTCTAAAAAATCCCACCTCAACTGGGGATCGAACCATGGACCACTGAGCTAGGAAGCCAGTGCACTAACCACTGTGCTACCGCTGCTCCCTCTGAAACATAGAGAACATCAAAAACAACAACCAAAAGGCTACAAATCTTCATAAACAGGTAGAAGGATTGAAATGGTATGACAAAGTCACAAATGTGGAATTGATGACAAGAACCAGACAAGTGCCAGTGGAACAAGAGATGAGAAGAAGACGCTGGCGATGGATAAGACACCCATTGAGGAAACCCGTTGATAGCATTACAAGGCAGTCCTTGTTCTGGAATCACCAGGGAAAGAGAGGCAGAGGTAGACCAAAAAACACATGGAGAAGAGAGCTAGATACAGAAGTGAAAATGATGAGGAAAGCATGGAAAGAACTTGAGTGGATGGTGCGTGACAAGAGGAATTGGCATGTGCTTGTTGAAGGCCTGTGCTTCGTGGGAAGCTAAATGGTATTGATTGATTGATTGATTGAATGATTATTAAATAGACATTTTGTTAGAAAACATGTCCAATACAGTATACAAAACATGTCCAATACAGTATACAAAACATGTCCAATACAGTATACAAAACATGTCCAATACAGTATACAAAACATGTCCAATACAGTATACAAAACATGTCCAATACAGTATACCAGTTATCATTTTCAGTAGTTATTTTATTCAATGATTATTAAATAGGTATTTGTTAGAAAATATGTTCAGTACAGTTTAGTTATTTGATACAGTGATCATTGTAGTGTAAAATACACAGCCTGTTGAACATTTGCCATGTCTTAAACAGCACAGAGGAGATATCTAAACCGTGATCATTGTATGAGCAATTATTTGAAAATCTGTTTGATAGAGTAAGGTAATTTTCAGAGTAACCCATCCATGTGATGATTGTGTTACTGTGAAAGGTAAAGCCATGTGAACAACTAGGTCATATTTCTGTGTCATGAACTGATCCATACATTGGTAAGTTAAACTGAGAATAGGTAAAAATCTGTTCAGTATAGTCAGGTAAGGTCATTACTGCCATAGGGATAGAAATGAGTAGGTAATTTGTCACACTTGTTGACTCAACACTGAACATAATGTTTATACTTCATCATCAGGGTGTAGCCAGGGAATGTTTCACTTTAATGCAGTATTTTTTACATGGATTATGAACAAGCACAAAAGGGGATTCTGGTAGTTTCAAGTGTGATCTAACTGAAAAGTCAAGACGAATGAAAATAATAATTTATATTTCACTTGGTACATTGTACAACTGTTTAACTTTGAAAATATTATAAACAATTTTCAGAGAAAGAGTTGTGGTTTTAGATAGGTACATGGGGACAATTAAGGAGCCGCAGTAGCATAGTGGTTAGTGCACTGGCTTCCTAGCTCAGTGGTCTGTGGTTCGATCCCCAGATGATGTGGGATTTTTTTAGGCCGCAAACGGCTCCTGGGTCGACCCAGCCCCAATTGGGTACCAGAGCAACTTCTGGGAAGGTTAAGGCGGCCGGCGTGATGCTGACCACATCACCCCTAGGGTGCCGATGGTCAAGAAAATATGGGCCTAACACCATATTCCCAATATGCCTCAATGGGCGTGTAACGGGATCCCCTCCTTACATGGGGACAATTGCAGTTTTCAGGATAGTTAAAAAAGAAAAAAAAAGGATCAGTAGGTAGTCTGCAGGTTTCAGGATAGTTTTAAAAAAAGGATCAGTAGGTAGTCTGCAGGTTTCAGGATAGTTTTAAAAAAAGGATCAGTAGGTAGTCTGCAGGTTTCAGGATAGTTTAAAAAAAGGATCAGTAGGTAGTCTGCAGGTTTCAGTATAGTTTTAAAAAAAGGATCAGTAGGTAGTCTGCAGGTTTCAGTATAGTTTTAAAAAAAGGATCAGTAGGTAGTCTGCAGGTTTCAGTATAGTTTTAAAAAAAGGATCAGTAGGTAGTCTGCAGGTTTCAGGATAATTTAAAAAAGAAGTATCACTGGGTAACCTACAGGTTTCAGGATAGTTTAAAAAAAAGGATCAGTAGGTAATCTGGAGGTTTCAGGAAATCTAAGTGTTAGTGAACTGATAAACTGATGCAAGTTGAGAACATTGTCACTTTTTTTGTTCCAGAATAGAGCAAGTGACCCTCCAAAGTTCAAGGGCAACAAGGAGTTGATGCCAGCCTCGATGAGGGTGAAAGATGCAGCTGAGGCTCTGCTGACATGCATCATTGATCAAGTGGTTGGTATTGAATAGTCTGAAGTGACTGCAGACATTATAGTTAGCTTTAAATCTTTCAGTCATCTGCATAATCATCAGTGCCAGATTATGCAGAATGTCTTTCTTTGGATAATTTTATTTGTTTGGCATAAGTTTGTTGAAGGCCTATGCTCCTTTGGGAGCTGAAGGGTGATGATGATGGTACCACAAGCTTGAACCTGTATGATTAATTCACCAATCTTGTCTTCTACAATCTTAGCTTTTACATCTCCTCCTGTGTATTTAGAGATTCCTTCTAAACTAACTCCTTACTGACAGTATAAACTCATTACTGTGTCTAACATAAATCTGACCTGTATTTCATTATTTTATTATTGTCATAGAGTGTTCAAAGCAGGCCTCGGCTGCCTGAATAAGGGTGCATGGAATAATGGAACAGCTGCAGGTGTACTTTGTCTGGAGTGGCTGTGTGTGGTGTTCCTGTTAACGGGCCCTCACAGTATTAATTTCAGAGACAAGAGTGGCGTGTCTGTTTGGATGAAGCTCACTCCAGCGTATTCCTCTGACATTCGGGTTCACGAGGCAATTATAGCCCTCCTCGGGCACTCCTCTATAAATGCCTTTGGGCAGAAGAGGAAAGGGCAACTCTCGGCACCTTCAGGTAAATGAGACGTGGCCCTGTTTGACCTGGACATGAACCAGAAGAGATCGATGGTTTCATAGTGATTTTGCGCAATCTTGAGGGCAAGTTTGGACACAACAGGTCAATCACCTGTTTGTCTTACAATTTGATTGCATGTTCATCCACTCTGGGTCACCTCTACACTCTGTTAGGGGGTAGAAGAGGTTCCGATTGAGAAAGAAAGTCATTGTATTCTTGACTGATTTTCCCAAGTTATTGCATTTATATTTGTTTACTTTTCTTGGCAAGCATCTTGCTCAACTTTCTACCATTTTATTGGTTGCTCTATATATTTTTTTAAAACAGTCAACTTTAGTTTTTACCTGGTCTGTGTTTAAAAACAGCTAACCTAGCTTTTTTATCTGTGTTATGTTTGGTTTGGTTTTAAAGACTATCTTCATTGCACATGGACAACTCCATCAGTGCTCCAATCTCCACCCTTAGATCACACAAGGAGGATTTTAGCACAGTGCACGAACTCCATAGCACTGGCGAGAATCCTAGTGTGTGTATATAGGAATCACACATTCTATAAATATTTTTGTGGTGGGTAGGTTTCCTAATTTTTAAATTTTGCCAGGGCAGTGGCCTTATGGCCTACTCTTTACTATTTCCAACTGCTGTGTGATTTTTAACGTGTGAACATGGGATCTATTTTTTTGCCAGTATCCGAGAAGGCTGGGCCTCCGATCTCCCTACCCAGGAGACTAGGGGGGAGTATGACATCATTAGGACCACTGGTTCTGAAAAAAACAGCTAACCTTGCTTTTTTAGCTTGTTTGTGCTTAACACATTAACTACTGCAAGCCGCTGTCACAAAATAATCACATTTGGACCGCAAGCCGCTCAGAGCGCCAATCTAATTTTAGTAATAAAACGAATGAAAAATGTACTGAAACACTCTGATTTGGTTCGAGATTGTAAGTTGCCACCGGAAAACAAATTCCCAAAGCATGGTTGTTGTAGAACACTGGAAAATTGATATTATGTTCATATTTTTCAGCGTTTTGGGTTAGTTACCAAATCGTGTAAAACTGTTTACCGTGGCAACTAGTGATAGGACTACAAAAAATGCGTGTACATCTCGTCTAACGGCTGAATAGGATAGAAACGTGTTTCAACAGTTGACTGATAGATCTAGCGACGAGGACAAGAGTGAAAAATTGTGATTTTGATAGAGATGGGGCGCAAGCAGTTATAATTGTGAAAATATTGCAAGTCCTCGGCCATCAGAGGGCCCTTAAATAGCAACAACCTCCATTAGAGTTACAACCGGTGTTTATTGTAATAGTACATTCATTTATCTTTAAAATGACGTGTAATTCATAAAAATCTGTAAGCAATTACGAAAACTACAGCTTACTTTGTGCAAACACCTACAGGATGAAAATGGGAAAAAAATTTAATTCGGCCACAGTGTGTTTTTCAATTCGGTAGTTAATGTGTTAACAAGAGCTAACTTTGGTTTGTTACTATGTTATTTGAGAACAACTAATTTTGTTTGTTACCTTGTCTGTTTAAAAACAGCTGTTTGTTACCTTGTCTGTGCTTAAAAACAGCTAACTGATTTATTACCTTGTCTGTGTTAAAATATTTTAAAATACTGATGTGTTACCTTGTCACTGTTTAAACACAGCTAACTTTACTTTGTTCTTGTCTGTATTAACATATTTAAAAAAAAATTGATTTGTTACTTTGCTTGTATTCAAGAACAGGTATCTTTGATTTGACACCTTGTCTTTGTTTAAAAGCAGCTAACTTAATTCTGTTGTGCCTAAAAATATCCATATCTTCCAATGCTCCTAATCATATTGCTTGGTTGTCTCTTCCATTGAGTGTTATCAGGTCATGTTCTGATTTCCATACATTTACTGGATACATACATGTGCCATCATAATAGCCCCTTCAGTCATAACTGACTATAGGAATGTGCCCCTGAGGTGACAGCAGCCCTCAGCTGCTTATTTTCCTGGTGTTCCTTTCGACATTTTCTCCTCTCTCCTGTTTGCTGTGAGAGCTTCTTTTTACCCAATCTGAGGTGGCGTTGTAGAGAGCATCGCCACTTGGTGCGATCGGCAGCTTCATCCTCCCAGGTTGCTGGATTTATGTCCAGTGCTCCCATGTCTCTCTTTCACACATATTTGAACCTCATCTGCAATCGCCGAATTGTTTTGCCATCTGCCAGTTGTCCGTAGAGGATATCTTTCGAAATGCGACCATCTTCCATGCGGCGGACATGGCCAAGCCAGTGTACTCTGCGCTGTCTAAGTAGTGTATACATGCTTTGAAGGCCGGCACGTGACAACACCTCAACATTCGTCACTTTGTCCTTCCACCAAATACCAAGGATGTGGCGTAAACACCGTAGATGGCAGGTATTGAGCCTTCATGCTTGCTTAGCACAGGTTGTCCATGTCTCGCTGCCATATAGAAGTGTGCCAGTGACACAGGCATTACATACTGCAGCTTTGGTCTTCATTGTGATATGTGCCATCACTCACTGTCTTTAGTCTAAGTTGAGTTGTTAATTTTACCAACAGTTAATACTAGATAAGAGCTTAGGGATGTCCAGGTGGGGGGAGGGAAGGAAGCTTCTCCGTGCTAAATGTTATGTAAACAGCTTGCCATGGTCTTAAAACATCCATAGATCGTTATGGCAACAAAAAAGCAACTATTAAACACAGTATTTATTTATGCAGGCAACCTGCTGCCAATGCAACACCTCTACAGTAAAACAAGAAACAGAAAAGAAAAAAAAACACCTGTGAAGTAATGTATGGCAGAAAATCAGTTAATAAGACCTAAAAGAAACAAAAGGTCAGGAATATTATTGAAACAATAGCAGCAGAAGAAATAAAGGAACTTATTTATACTTCATATATTTCAGAGAATTTGTGGTTAGAGCATATTTTTTAATGGGAGGAATGGTTTTTAGTTTTTTTTATGCAGATTTTTTTATTGTTAATTGTCTTCTTCACTTTCATGGCAGATTACTTCTATTTAGTAATAAAAAAAGAAGTAATGGCAGACTAATTCTGTTTATTGGCGTCTGCCTTGAATTCTAAAGGTACCTGGTTCGATTCCCAGTAGAGGAAATATAGTTTACGGAAATTAATTTCAGAACCAGTGGGTCCTAATGTCACACTCCACCCTCGTCTCCTGGGTAGTGAGATCGGATGCCTAGCCTTCTCAGATAAGGGTGAAAGTATAGGAGGTCCTGTGTGTAGGTTGTGCACGTTAAAAATCCCTTGGCAGTTGGAAAGGTAAAGAGTAGTCCACATGGCCGCTGCCCTGGCAAAATTAAGAAACCTAACCACTACAAAAATATTTATAGAATAAGTGATTTCTGTATACACACATTGGGATTCTGGCCGGTGCTATGGAGTTCATGCACTGTTCTGAGATCCTCCTTGTGTGATCCAAGGGAGCAGGTTGGAGCACTGATGGAGTTGTCTGTGTGCAATGAAGATAGTCCTTCAAACCAAACCAAACTTCTGCTTAGGCTGAGCTGTACTCTCTGTATCATATATTTTATTCCTGATAGATATAGTTGATTGGTGTTAAATATGAATACTTTCACAGAAGTCTACCACTACACACAATTTTTACATTGCCAGGGTGCATTCCCACCACCATGTGGACCAGAGTCACTGTTCTCTCTGCTTGATGAACGTTCTTTGCTCAAGTTTGCCAAGGGCAGTGCACTTCCAGAGCAAGGATCTCTGTTCAGATATTTTGTTATTGATAATTCTGTCATTGTTGGTCTGCTGGAGCAACCTTTGGGTAATATTGAAGGTAACATGCTTTTGATGTTTTTTTTATTAACTGTTCATAATTAGCCTATAAAATTGTACATGTTAAAATAATAAGATTTTACTATTTTTTAAATATTTTGTTAGATCCCTCATAAATGTTGTTCTTGTATCAAATTTATCAAGGTAATGTTTTTTAGTTCATTATTTTTGTGTGTTCATTTCCTCTTGTCATTCTGCAGCCAAAGAAAATAATGAATATTTCATAAAATTCTGTTTTAATTCTGAGGTCAAAGAAAGTAATTATAAGTATTTTCATTGTGTTTTTATTCAAATCTGAAACCAGGGAATAAACTGTTTGCTTTCATTATTGTTCTTTTCTTAAATGCTGGAGCAAGAACGAAATTAATTTGTTTTCTTCAAGAGATATTTTATCACCTCCTGTTCTTCGTGTATTTGTCTGGTTCTTTTCTTATTTTCCACATGGGTCATTTTGTCATATCATTTTTATCCTTCCATTCTGTGCAGGGACCCGTTCTTGAAAGTCTGTAACTACTTGGTTGCCATTTTTGTTGTTGTCCATACAATAGGACTGCCTTGACATTTGAGTTGAATTTTTGTTGTTGTTGTACGTATGTGTTGGACTTGATTTCCATGTATTTGTCAATGCAGTGAAAGCCCTGCTAGCCTTCTTTGTCCTTATTTTTGTATCACTGTTTCTTTATCTGTGTTGTTTCCAAGATATAAATATAGGTTCACACCTTATAAAGGATGTTTCTGTAAGTGCAGTATATGTATAATTGCTTTATTTATTCTCATGATCTTTGTCTTTTCGTGGTACTTCTTACTGAGTATTTTCATTTTGTCTTGCATCTTGTTTTGGATATGTGAATGAAATGTCACGATCATCGATATAATTTAGATTGACAAGTCTTTAGTCAGTGTCTAAAAATTCAGTCTGTAAGCAGAAAGGTGAGAAAGAGTGACAAGAGGGCCTCCTTGCCACTCTCCACTTCTAATCTAGTGGGCTCTGTAAGTGTTCTTTCACAGAAATGGACTGTTTTTAATGCATCGGTTTTCAGAGTAATTTTCTATAAAAGACCTGTTTATCATCCACGAATCCAGTCTAAAGTGGTGAATTTACTTCCAAGCTCTGTTTGTTAAGTACAGTGTGCCAGTTCTTCTTCGTCTTAAATCCTTAGCCCCTGACTGACAAAGCAGTCAGTGGCCATCACACCTAGTGGTGTCTTGTAGGGCAGCAACAAACTGTCCCCATTTTGCTCGGTCACTGGCCATCCTTCAAACCGTACCCCAATTCTGGTTCATGCTTTGCATCTCAGTCTCCACTGTTCTCCACCAGGTTGTCTTTGGTCTGCCTCTCTTTCACCGTCCTTCAGGGGTCAATAGCATAGCAGTTACAGTTTGCCAGTACAGGATGTGTTTTCAGATATACTGTGGCATAGTTTTAATCATAACCAGGATTAACATGCTCATACCAGATTCATATTAATATTGTATTGCAAGTTTACATAATATGTGATGCATTCTGGCAAAGTAGGTAACTATTAAGCATATCTGATTTAGAGAAAAACTCAAAACATTTTTAATTTGGTAAAAAATTTAGTTTGAGTTATCTGTATTTTATGAAACTTGTGATTCTTAATGTTAGACACATTTAATATGCATTTGTAAGTGTTGACCTATTCAGAAAAATTCAATATGGTGTGAATCATTAAGACCGATTTTCTCTGAACATAACATTTCAAGCTTTCTAAATTCAAACACTCAGACCTTTTCACTAAATTCTCCAACTGTAATATATTTTTCATCAATGCAAAAAACTGTTGATTTTTTCATAAATTTTAATAATTGTTTTATCATTACAAACATTGATGGACATTTCTTGTTGTAGCAGTGTCTCGTTATATCAACAAGCAGACGTGTTACAATTATGTGAGATTTAGTCAGATGTGCTTTTCTGTCAGATCCATTGCCAACTGTGACTGCTCTTATCCGTGGTGCATTTGGTCGCCATGCATGGACCATGCAACTGAGACTTTCTCCAAGAGCTTCTAAGGTGTGTATGATTTATATTTTGTTAAGGGAGGAGACACCTGGGCTTGTACTCTTAACATTTTTTGTGTCCTAAATTCATAGAATAAGACCATCTCTCTAACATTAAATAGGAAATTCAAAGCTTCAATGATGCATTAAAAAGAAAAAAGAATCTGATCATCAGAAGTTATTATGTCATATTCACTTGCTTCAGCTTATTAGCTTCCGGACACTTTTTACATGTTGTGGACAATATGTGTCCTTTAACATTTGTTTGTAGCAAGCTCAGGGCAGAATCGCCAACAAATAACTGAATGGCAGTGAATGGAAGCAAAAATTAACATTTTGAGATTTAGAGATACTGCTACGCACAATAAACATCTTTTACAGTCCTTTCTTGTGATGAAAAACTGCTGCAGTTGGAACATGTTGTGATAAGTTATACTCATTTGAAGACTGTTTGTCAAAGATGTCAGATTCAGTGAAAATTGGGTATAATGATTATCGGCATGTGTATTTTTCTAAATGAGTCAGTGCTTTCAAATGCACATTAAATGTATTTAAGATAATATTTGGCAAATGTAACCTACACTATTTGATAGCAGAGAATCATAAATTGTAAACCCTCGATATAAAATTTTAAAACAAAAATAACGGGTTTATTTTTTTAAAATTAATTCAAATATGCAAGCAAGTTATTGTTTTTGTAAGAGTTTGCTACATGTGATCACGGTCTAAAAAAAAAGTGTATACTGTTGCCAGGGAGATAATTTTACTTGTATTAAAATTATCTGAGTTGAACTAAATTTCATTATTTTAAAATGTGCAAAGGTTTGGAATGAAATTTTAAAATCGATTTTTGTTTTAATTTTTGTAGATTTCTTCGAGAGCACATCTGTCTGATCCAGGTCGACCTGAGCCAGATGACAATGTAGGACAGCAACACAATGTGAAGCATCGCTATTTCCCAGAGAGTGTCAATAAAATAGCTCACACTAAAGCGTAAGTGTAATTAAAATAATTGAACCATAAATAAAATAAACTTTTATTGAAGGTGTGACTTCAGCTATTTCACTCTTGAAATGTAGCTCCTGAGTGAATATTCCATGAATTTGTAAGGCAATTTAGTAAATATGTTAAGTAGTACCTGCACCTGGTGTGATACATATACATAGTGAGTATTCTGTGTCCACGCATCAACTGGCCACTTCGTTATAGTGTCTTATAAAAGTGAATGTTAAAATGGCACATTTTAACTCTGTTTACAAGCTTCCTCTTGCTTAACATTTTGCCTGTAATGATATGTAATAGTGTTTCTGTCAAGTAGCATGTATCAGAATAAGCTGTGAGCATCTTTGCCTGAAATTAGATGATCAAAACATGTGTTCCGTAAAATATCCACCAAATATCCTACTACCACATTGTTCCATAGCTTGTCAACCAGTTTTAACTAAGAGCTTCATGAGAATTCAATGCAAGCCACAAGTTTTTTTTAGGCTTAAATCTGTTTCCTTAGTTACAAGGCACTAGTTTTATTACTTTGTCAATTTTTAAAGGTATTTTGTTTGATTTATAAGATTTTGTCGGCGTCTGTGGCCTAATGGATATGAACGCAGTTTCATAATCCAGATATACCAGGTTCGAGACCTGCTGCAGGCGGTTTGGTAGCAGATCGCTTTGTGTGGATTTTTAACAATGGTATAAGCGCCATACCGTTCAGAAAGCAATGGCAAACTACTGAATGAAAAAAATTGCCTAGAAAAAATCACAAACAGCCAATAAAAGCTGGGGTTGATTGCCACGTCCTGTAAAGGATAAGCAACTAACTTTTATAAGATTTAGGTGGTGTATGACAGCTTTAGAGCATCTGCTTGGCTAAGTGGTTAGAGTGCATGCTTCTCTGTGGCCATACTGCGTTCTGGGATCAAAGCCTGATGGCATCATGCGTCAGCCTACCTAGCTGTAAATGGGTACCTGACTCTGCTCTTGAGTTAGGAAAGACAAAATTAGCAAGGAAGGGATTTGGACCTGGTATAATGAAATCTGTAACACCTTGCTCCCCTACAGCAATATCTACTATGGGACTACTTTTATCGTTACCTTCTGGCAGCAGTAATCAATATAACAGACTTGATTACGCAAGTAACAAGAAGAAACTTGGTCCGCAACCAGACGATACATCATGGCCTAAAAAACCCAACTCTCTGCAGACCCAAGTAGAATAGATTCAAATAAGATGGTTTGACCATGTCTGCAGAATGGGAGAAAATCAGCTACCACGGCAAGTATGAGAAACTAAGAGCCAGGGATCCAGACCTCCAGGATGACCCAGAGTCCGCTGGGATGACAACGGTTAGACAATCTCTGAAGGACAGGATTAGAATGGAACCAGGCCATGAGGAAAACATATGATAGGATAATATGGCACCGCTCTCTTCAAAACCTCTACACCTCATGATAGAAGAGGAACGACTAAGTAAGTAAGTAAGATTACGGAAGTTATGTTGTATGTGGCAGTAACTTGATGTCAGTACAGGCTTAAAGAGGAATGTTGTTGGTATATGACATAATATGATTATTAAAACAGCTTTCTGTGAGAATTACTTGATGGGGGTTTTATTGAAATGTTTATAGTTGTGCACAGGATGATTCTTAGTTTATCTTTTCTTTGGTGCCTCAGAGAAAAAAGCATCCCGCCACTTGAATCAGTGCTGACAGAGAAACAAGCTGCTGATGCTGAGATGATGAAGAATCTGATAGAACAGACAGCATCATTTGAAAGGGAGGTCAGTCAGAGAGCCAAGTTAGAAAGGGAGAAAACACAGTTTCCTGATCCAACCACAGAGTGCAAGCCACCCAAGTATGTACAATAATTCTCATTGTTCTGCTGGCTTTTAATAGTCTTATGTGTCATTTGAAAGACATTGCTCGAATGGTGTTTATTTCTGAGGGTTTAATTTGTGCAAGTGCTGTTTTGAAAAGAAGAAAAAGGTATGATACATACCAAAAAAAAAGACTATAATGGTGGTTATAAATTCAGGGCAGCAGTAATATACAGTGTAACTGTAAATAACGGGGGGGGGGGGTTGTTGAGGATTTGACTCCTTTTAGCAAAGCATGTTTCTTTCAACCTGGACTGAAGTGTGTCTGTTATATCAGAGCACAATTACCATTCAGAAATAAGTCAACTAAGCTGCTTACTTATTTATTTAGTCGTTTCTCTTCTACTCTGGGGTGTAAAGGTTTGCCAGAGAGAGCACCATATTGGCTGTCTTCCTCCTGGCCTGGTTCCAATCTAGTCCTCGGCCCTTCAGAGATTGTCTAATGCTGTCCTCCCAGCCAACTCTAGGTTGTCCTGGAGGTCTGGATCCCTGGCTCTTGGTTTCCCATATTTTTTGTGGTAGCCGATCTTCTCCCATTCTGCAGACATGGCCAAACAATTCAGTTTCAATGTTGATAAATACTAAACCCAGAAAATTGCTACTAGTTTCTATCGTCTAGCAGTGAAGTCCTGAAAATGACCGCTAGCACTTGCGAATTATCTGGTCACTTTCATATTAGAGAATGGAAACAAAATTAATCCAGGCATAAGAATATTTAGGGTAAGAACAAAATTCAGCACTTAAATTAATTTTATGTGAGAATGACATCACTATGACAGTTAAACTGTTACAAAAAAAAAAAAAAGAGTGAAAAATGACAATATTTGACTGCTAGTGTTATAGGAGACTGCCCTGTTTAGTTCTTGGGGGGGTCTCTGAAGATACGAAGAAAGAATGGAAGGCCTAGGTATGTCACACAAAGGCAACTTATATGAGGTTGTGCATGGGCCTGGCTACCTCTTCATGGCAAATGAATTGCTACAGAAACCACAGCTATAAGAGCATGTCAACACTTGGCTCAGGCTTTCTACAAGGAGACCAGCTACAGTGATGGCTGCATGCACCATAAGGGGGCACAAAGGAAAATGAAGATAATGATTATAGGAGACTGCTGACAATATCTGACTAATTTGAGGTTGTATATGGGGCTGGCAACTTCATAATGTCAAATAAATTGCTCCAGAAACCACCACTGCAAAAAAAAAACATTGGCATGGGCTTCTTGTGAAGGGGACCAGTTGCACATACACCTTTAGGAGTGTGAAAGGGAATGCTGAGAATATCATGGATAGTGAAGTTAAATGAGCTGAATTATCCTTGGTGTCAATGAAGTTTCTTCATGTGTCTTAGCTTTGTAGTGTTGTCTCATAGATTGACAAATGTCTTAAACTTTGTAGTGTTATCTAGGAGATTATCAAATATCTTAACTTTGTAGTGTTATCTCAGAGATTTACAAATGTCTGAACTACATTGTGATACTTTCAGAATTTGTAATGAGTACCAGACAGCTAGACTCTTCCTGTCTCACTATGGACTGCTGTCATTGGAAGCTCTAAAGGTAAGGCTACACTGATATCATAGACCATGAAGATTTGTTGCTTTGATAAAATCCTCTTTGTTTTCACTTTTACCTTATATTTCTTTGTCGTGATAACTTGTTCAAATATTTGTCCATTAAAGCCTTTGTTTTGTCCTGTTATGAGACATTGAACTGTTCTTATTTAATCATCATCAATTTTTTTTTTTGTCACAAATAACCTTTCAAGCCGTCAGGTATTCTACTGGTCCCCTGTAAAAGCTATACCAGATAATGGATTGTTTATCTCATTTTTTCACCATTGACATACTCAGTAGCCTTAAAAAAAACATATCCTAGAGGGTATTTAAAGCATATCATGTTTATGTCAATGATCTTTCCTCATCTCTTATGTACCATGGGACCATCACTTCAGATGCAGTGCTTAACTCATTCCGTCCAAACGGGCGTATGGCGTGCCAGATAGGCCTTTCGTTATACCCAGGGCGTATGGCGTGCCAAGGTGATATATGCCGCATTTGAGCGGAAAATTATAGAATATCTGGCGATAAGCCAGTTTAAAATTATTTCATTACATCCTTCACATGTGTGTGAACATTTGTGAGTGAAAAAAAAATTTATGAATTTACAATTGGGTGCTTTATATCCGTTGCTAGATTTGCTTTGGATCTAGCTGCAGGCAATGTGGTATGCCCGCTTTATAAGATTCCGAAATTAAACAAAAAATTAGAAAATAAGTGGCCATAGAGTGTTCATATCATGTAAACACTTCCTGTGGACATCGTATTTTGGACTGGTAGCGAAATAATTATATTGGTGCTTAGTTTTTGCATACTTTTTTCAATTAATGACGTCATAGGGTTATTTGTTTACATGTGGTATAGTCACATACATAACACTCATAAACTATTAACGATATGATGAAGTACTGAGATTCTGTCTTTCAAATGGCCCATGTCTTTTTCTCCTTGCATTTTTTTTCATTTTTATTTCTAGGAGGGATTACAGGTAATCCACCCCATGTTTCTTCTCCTTCTATTATGTACGTTTTTCAGAGTGAGATCACGATGGAGTTTTATCTCATCTGCTTTATGGTTCTTCTCTATGACTAGTAGGTGGAGTTTAGAGTTGGTGTGTAGGGAATTGTTGCAGTTGTATTCTAGAAGAATGACTGTAGAGCCTAGATCAGATTTGCACCAGGTTCTTTTATTTAAAGATATGGCATGCAGCTAGACGCATTTTTCGGGATTTTAAATAAGGCGGTCATTCTTGCTTCAATTGGCAGTAGAGGGCTGAGTATGATATCCCGTTCCTTTGTCTAAATGGGGGATGGGGGGTAGTGACCTGTTACCCATGCGCGTAACACGAGCGGGCAGTAACATCAGAATGGTTTACGATTTTGAGTGGCCGAGATCAAACTGCATTTGAAATGCAGAATGACCATTGGGCTAGAATCAAAGCCGCGCAAATGACGTCAAGAAGTCAGCGTGCTGATCTATGATTATAAAAAGGCCCATAATTCATAGCTCGGTCTCTGTAACGTAAATTGCCAGCTGCGTGCCAGAGTCAAATTGTCGATTTCCTTTCAGTGGGACATTTGAATTTGGTAAGCATAATTTTAGCGTGGTACTTTATTAATTTTACTAGTCCTAGGCCGATCAGTTAAGTTTTCTTTGGGCAGTTTAAGTTTAATGTTATTCTTAACTCCAGAGCCATCAATACTATCGTAGTGATAAACTGGGAAAACTTAAGAGGTCCATATATTTCCTTATTGAAGGAATAGCGGTATTTAAGATGGTTTAAAAGTTGAGATGTTACGGGCGTGCTTTGTATTATTTCAAAGTAGGTCCGTAGAGAACCCGCATCTGTTATTTATGGTAATGTACAGAATGGTGGGAGCGCGTGAAATGTATCTCATTGAGAGTTTAATGCTGATGGTTATTTATATATATAAAATATTTATGCAGGAGCACGTGGTTGTAAGAATGCGGCAGCACGTGGTTGTAACTACAGGGTAATGGATAACCTGGGTTGAGGTATAATTATTGGGCAGTAGGCAGATGATAGCGTAACTGGTTATATGTTATTGGTTGTGCATTATTGTGTTCTGTGTATTCAGAAGACGTGAGAAGTATTTTAAAGGAAATAATAATTGTATTACAATTTTGAATGTGATTATTTTATGGACGGGAATTTATGATTCTCAGAGAGGGCTATTTTATTTGTGGTAACAGAGCTGAATTTAGTGACAGTGTAGAAGTGGGCCACAGTACGTCTGCACAGGTAGTGCCAGTGAGAAAAACTGTTGTGTTTCAGAGTTAGTCATGCAGAACAAGTAGATTGGCGGTCGGTAATGTTTACTTTGGACTCAGGTAGAGAAGGGAACAGTGGGGGAGTGGACTTTGTACTATGGGAGTTAAGTGTTAAAGACTTGGGACTTAAGGGTTAAGGCAGGGAGTTATTTGTTATATAGAAAGGTATTATTAATGTGTTGTTCAGCTGTGCATTTTTCTATTCGTTTACAGCGGGTAGCGGCGCAGTGGGAAGAGCGAAAGTTGCCAATAACTTTCCCCACGGCAAGATTTGGCATCTCAGACAAAGAAGGGTTTGAGATTTTGCCAGAGGCGGACGAAGAATAGAAAACCCGTTTTTCCCAGGCAGGGGAAGACATTTCTCGAGTGCAATAGGTGTGATAGTTTCAACCCAGGTTCTGTTCTTGTGTAGTTGTTGTTACGCTGACCCTTGTTTGTGTGTTCTCGTCTTAGTGTACCTTTGTCTGTTGTTAAATACGTCACTTAACAACTGCCTGCCTTGTTTATGTGATTCATGAGTGGTAGTTAATGTTCAAACCATTATGCCAACTGAAATAACTGATCGACTAGTCGCTGATCAACAAAACTCTTTATTGTTGACTAAGAACATATTCACAGCTGGCATCCCTGTGCCGGATTATAAATGGTAATAACATACATGAGACTTCTACATTGTTCTTCATACATCATGTAACTCACTGTTCATGGACTACTTGACTAACTCTTGATCTACGTTGAATACTGAACACCCTTCACTTCGATGCTGTCTACTATACACTACTTCTTAATGTGCTGTTCACAATAAATGCAGTATGGTTTTGAAGTAATAATCTGGATTACCACCAGTGCTGGATATTTATTCTATACCACTGCTGTCTTATAAAGTATGCTTCATATGTCCGAACTGGACCACTACTTCGAACACCTGTCTTCGATCACTTGCCCTTGACTAATTATTCGAGAGTTTACAAACCATGTTACTTGAATAAAACTGCTGATAATACACTTGGATACAGCTCGACATGAACTTTAATTGTCATGGGAACATCTTTCCCTTTCTGCGAATTGCAGCGGTATCATAACACAGTGATACTTGAGCTGTCCACTAAGTTTCAGATGGTCATACGGTTAGTCTAATTTCTAACCTGTTCACACGCTGACGACCATTTTAAGAGTGACCCCAACTCTCCCACTTCAGACACTGATTTCCCGTGTTTTGGTGACGTCAGAGCTAAGTCTTACTACTCATAAATTATTCCTACTTAGTCATATCTCAGTTCTTTCCCTTTCCTATCACATTACCTCCCCTATCCTAAAAAAAAAGATTTGTCCCTGAGGACAAATTTTTCTCTCCCCTTAATTATTACACCTACCTCTACCCTAAATCTTAATATGTCTACTTCCTTGACCAGCACTTACAATACATAAACACTTAAATCAAATATATATCATCATTCTACTCAAATGGAGTAATCCATTATATATTCCTCATCATCATCTTACTACCTCCTCCTATTGTAGTCATATAATGCTGACCACAAAACATAATCTGTAATCACTACTAACTGTGACCTATTTATACCTTGTACACTTCTTTCATCCACAATTTATTATATCTTTCACACTCCATTTTCACTCTGGACCTCACCATTCCCTACTTTGTTTCTGAGCTCAGCATTGTTTTTACATAAGCTGTCATATCCAAATCTATTTGTCTACCATTGTAAGTCATTCCATCATGACCTACCAAACATCATCCTACCCGTACTCACTTTCTTATTTACTTTTTCTGTAGTTAACCTGTTTTCACTCAATATATTGTAACTGCCTGTTACACTTTATAATATATACAGTCGTTTGTGACCGATTTAAACATCTTTTTTTTTCTTGCTATCCCACCTGGCTAAACTTCCACCTATCTTTTGGACCTAAAAATACCTTATGTGGTCCCCTAATACGAACTACTTGCGTTTCCGTATTGTCTATCTATTCCTAACTCTTTTTACTCTTCTTTCTATTTCTCTTATTTCACGTGCCTATGCACTCATCTGTCTTGCTTTCCGTATTCGTGTATTTCAATCTCTCTCTTCCCTACTCTTTTGTTCCTCATAACATTCTGTCCTTTTTCGTAAACCTTCTCTTACTATATTAGTTCAATCAAGAACTCACATTCACCTCTTGTCATCTCTCTTATAATTCCTCCGTTATATGTTCGTTATAACTCACCATATCTCTGCCATTTACACATGCTTCTTCTACTTTCTCCCTCCATGTATCCACTGTTATATTCGTATCCATCGCAAAACTCATAATCTCTGCCATCTCTTCCCCTAAATACTCATCTGTCTGTCCCAACTACTCTTGTCTGTCCCCAATGATTTCTCCAATGTCCAATCTTTTGCCACCGTCACCCTGGCTTCTTAATTACTCCTATACTCCAAGCTTCTCAATTCTCCCATATTCCATTTTCCTCATGGCTTGTCTTCACCATTTTCCTTCCCCTCTTCTCTTCTGACCTTACCCATGTCTTTTCTTTCTCTACTATTATCGTCAATCTCCCATGGCCTCTACTCTGACCTCTCTACACTCGAGTCTCTACTGCAGTAATTATTCAGATCTACTCAGCTTCTTAATATGCAGTGTAAACTGATTCTAGTTTCCTCATTCTAGATCTACTCAGCTTCTCCCATTTATCTATTTTGTTCCCTCATTGGATCCTCTCCATTTTCAATTTCTCCTCTATTATCTCCTATTTTCACCATTATTTCCTATCGTTATTCCTACCGTCGTCACCCGCTTTTCCTATAATGTCACCCCTACTACCATGGCCTCAAATCTAACTCTTTCGTCTCTCTTACTCATCTATTGCTATACTGCAGTACCCTATTGGTCAGGAGTACTCAGTTTATCTCTTCTTTCGGTATAGACCAATCATACTTGTCTCCTTAAGACTAGCAACCGCCGCCACTTTGTTTACGTATCTAATCCTATGCCTCTCAGCATATAGCCTCCTCCTAACTATCTATTTCACCTACTCATCATCTCCAAAACCTTCATAGCTACTGCCTCTTTGCTCTTGAGCGCCTCTAACGTTATCAGCTTATCCCTATCTTGAGTCTCCTCCACTCCTCTAAGTTCGTTAACCTTTTGCTTCCTCTCTACCTCTTCATCTCTCATATCTCCAGAATTTCTCTCAATCTCTCTACTCCTTACTTCTTCAATCGTTTGCATTGATTTTTCTCTATATTCAATTTCTTCCTTTTTCATACTTTCTGAGTTTCTTTCAGTTTGTGTGTCGCTACCTCGACCTCTACTTGTACCTTCTCCATCCTTATTTCTCGTCTTTGACTCCTCTCTACTACTAGATCGGTATCTCCTTCGATCCTTAGTAGTTTCCCTACTTCTACTACTGCTTCTATTTGTCTCCTCCTCCTTAGCTTCTCGACTGTTGGATCGGTAATCCCTTCGATCCGTATTCCTTCTTCTATCATCCCTTCTATGTCTCAGCCTATCTCGGCTCTTAGATCGGAAATCCCCTCGATCTGTTTTACCTCTTCTTTCTATACCAATATCTCTCATATTTTCCTTGCTGGCTCTAGTCTTGGGTCGGTATTCTCTTCGACCCGTCTCCCTACTTGCCTCCATAGTATCTCTACTATTCGATCTCACATCCACCTGTTCTACTTGTCTCAACTTTTCGAGGCGTCTTCTATAATCTGATGAATTGTCTGTAGACGACTCACATCTCTTCGTCTTTTGTGTACTCCTTTCCTTTTTCTCTCTTCTATGGGATCTCCGTTTTCTATATCTGTGACACTCGTCACTCTCCTCAGACGACGTACTGTCTGAGTCACTTGACATCGATACCTCTTCTGGAGTCTTCTCTGTCTGCTCCTATTTTGTACATAATTAATCGTTTTCCGACCCTTTCCTCGTGTCGGTCTATCGTCCTCTTGTATTTCTCTGTATCTGCCTCTCCACTTCGGACGTACTTGCATTTGTGCTGTATTTCTTATCTTCGCGAGTGGCATATTGTATTCTGACGAATCGTCGGATGACGTATAATATCTCTTCTTCCCACGTCTAATGTCTCTTGTCCTGTCCTCCTGATCGTCTGTTTGTGTATTGTGTTCCATCTCCTCTTCTTCCTGCTGATTTTCTTGTTGCCTCTCCGCTTCCTGCATCTGACGTAATTGTTTCTCTTGCTCTGCTAATCTATTTTCTCTCTCTTGCAATCTCTGTACATATTCCATGAGCGGAATGTCCTCTTCGCTCTCTGAGTTATCTCTTACATTTCTTAACCTCCTTAATTCTTCTGGTATAGTTCTGTCACCTTTTCCTCTCTCCGACGTTCTCGCCTGATCACGCTGTACATCTTCCTCTTCTTCCTCTATTTCCACCTCTGTCTGTTTTCTCTGTCTATTCCTCTCTGTATCCTGTTTGTCCTCCCCATCTTTCTCTCTTCCTCTCTCCTGTTTGTTTTTTAAATCGTTAGAAATTCCAGATCTTTGGTTTGGGTTTTTTGATTGTGTATGTATCTCCGCTCTAGTGACTATACGACTTCCACCTGCTCTTGGTCTGTATGACTCTTCTGGAGAACTTTCTTCTGATGTAGCCTCATCTGTGTCTTCTGGTACCACCACATAATGGGTCTATAGGTTTCTGTGTTTGTAACCTTAGATGTTGTACATGCGCCTTGATGGTTTTATTTTGATCTTGTTTCCATATTTGATATGTTGTTTCTGAAAGGCGTCGTAACACCTGCCAATTCGGAATCCAGTTATGGTCTAATTTTCCACTCCTAACGTGTTTCCTATAGAACATTATGTCTCCCGGCTTGAATTCCTGTGCAACTGCATTTTTATTCGCATTCCTTTGCCTCCTTTCAAAATCTTTCTTGATGTTCCTTTGTGCTAAGGTGTGTGCTCGGTTCTTTTTCCTGATTAGTATTTCTATGTCATTTAGCGTAAATGCATCATGATGTTTCGTGATAAAGTCTTGAAATATTCTTTTGTTTTGTTTTTCTGTCCGTATCTGTGTCTTAATCTCCTTCATCCTATCCTTCATGCTGTCCTGTTGTATATTTCGTCCCTGCATTATATCTCTTTGTTGACTGCTTCCAGTTTCATATAGCTTCCTATTCGTATTTATATCTCTGAAGCAAGGTTGTCGACTCCTTCCTTGAACCAATTCTATCCTGTGTACTCGATCGGATGTGTAGTGCGGTTTGTGACAATTGTTTTTCCATCTGGAGTCTTTTTCCCTGTTTTCTCTGCGATTGTTGTTTCTATGTTTCCATCTTCTTTCCCTCCACATGCGTTGCTGTTCTCTACACGCTAGACAATTACTGGTATTCATATAATCCCGTCTTAACTGTTGGCTACCCCTCCTAGTGTATGTTTTCCTATCTCGGATACCACTATGTCTATCTTTCCTTTCGTTGTATTTATCCTGCCCTTGTCTGCTGCCTTCAGTGTGTGACATGTGTTGTACTCTCCCCACAATGAATCCTCTTGGTATCGTGACATGCTTTGCTGCTGTGTTGAGTAGCATAACTGGGAATTGAGACCTGTTTCCTATCACTACTATTCCCTCCGTCATGTTTATGCACGGTTCATCGGCTATGTCTGCATCCTGGAATTCCACTGTTCTGACCGTCTGTCCAATTTTATAATATGGTGACCTCTTAATTTTTCCTGTGACTGTTCACCGTATTCGGACGTAAAGTAATCGGCTTTTGCAATCTTATCACTGACGCGATATGCATATCATCCTGCATGTCGATGTATTCGTCTTGAATCCTTAACTTTTGTATGTCGAAATACAATCTTACGCTGTATTTCTTCATAAAATCCCTGCCTAATATGCAATTCCGTGACATACCTTTCACTATAACAAAAGTTTGCATCAATGACTTCGTTCCAATGTTAAACCGTAGCGTTGACATTCCCATCACCTTTAACCTTTCACCTGACACTGACGTGAGTTGCATGCCTGTTTTTTCCAATTTGGGTGGCTGACGTAGCTGTTTATACAACCCAAATCTTAATAAGCTAACACTAGCGCCTGAGTCCAAGAGACTTCTGATTTTTCTGTCACCTATTGTTATTAAACACGAACTCGGATCTGTATGGTACGTTTCGTGCACTGTTGATATA